>CM060954.1:162619390-163262947 GCA_030765055.1 Mantis religiosa
GATCTTTACGGATATGTCAGTCTAAAATAGCTTTCATGTTCTTTGCAGCAAACTTCAATTGTTCTGCCTGTTTGGCCTATATATGCTCTCCCACAACTACACGAGATACGATAAACTCCAGGTGTTTTAAGGACAAGGTTATCTTTTATGGGTCTTATTAAACCTTTTAACTTAGCGGGGCGCTTGTAAATTGTTATGCCCTTTAAGAATGCGTCCAATTTTACCCGAAAGATTGCCTAATATGGCACCTTTCTGCACATCACCCTGATGAGGGGAGCCATATTGGCTCTTGAAAGCTTGGCAGCTTGTTCGTCGCCATTTACCTGGCTGGTAGCCTGAGAAAAGTTTTATGACTTGTCACCAGGAAATTTTTAAATCAAGAAAGAATACACAAGTAAAACTCTATGGTGTGATAGTAGCATCTCTGCCTAATATTTAAGGTCATGAGTTTGATTCTTGGTTAGAGTGAGTTATCTGTATAAGGTTTTTATCAGGGTACTTCAGGCTCCATAGAACTCTGGTTCATTGAGCATTATTTCACACATTACATGCCTGCCTTTGCAACGTCATGGTGCATGTCTGTCTCACATTCAGAAGGTTCCGGCTTTGATTCTTGTTAAGGGTGAGTTATCTGGATAAGGCTTTTCCCTGGGGTTTTCCCTTATCCTGAAAGATGAATGTCTGGTAACTCTAAGCTCTATGTACCCTGTACTCATTTGAACATCATTTCATCCATCGTCCGATATGACTTAACGTTGGAGGCTTTCCCTTATCCTGAAAGATGAATGATATGACTTAACGTTGGAGGTTTTTTCCTTATCCTGAAAGATGAATGTCTGGTAACTCTAAGCTCTGTGTACCTTGTACTCATTTGAACATCATTTTGTTCATCGTCCAATATGACTTAACGTTGGAGGTTTTTCCTTATCCTGAAAGATGAATGTCTGGTAGCTCTAAGCTCTGTGTACCTTGTACTCATTTGAACATCATTTCATTCATCGTCCAATATGACTTAACGTTGGAGGTTTTTCCTTATCCTGAAAGATGAATGTCTGGTAGCTCTAAGCTCTGTGTACCTTGTACTCATTTGAACATCATTTTGTTCATCGTCCAATATGACTTAACGTTGGAGGTTTTTCCTTATCCTGAATGATGAATGTCTGGTAGCTCTAAGCTCTGTGTACCTTGTACTCATTTGAACTTTATTTCAACCATCGTCCGATCTGACTTAACTTTGGAGGTTTTCTTTATCCTGAAAGATGAATGTATGGTAACTCTAAGCTCTATGTACCCTGTACTCATTTGAACATCATTTCATCCATCGTCCGATATGACTTAACGTTGGAGGCTTTCCCTTATCCTGAAAGATTAATGTCTGGTAACTCTAAGCCCTATGTACCCTGTACTCATTTGAACATCATTTCATTTATCGTCCAATATGACTTAACGTTGGAGGTTTTTCCTTATCCTGAAAGATGAATGTCTGGTAACTCTAAGCTCTGTGTACCTTGTACTCATTTGAACATCATTTTGTTCATCGTCCAATATGACTTAACGTTGGAGGTTTTCCTTATCCTGAAAGATGAATGTCTGGTAGCTCTAAGCTCTGTGTACCTGTACTCATTTGAACATTATTTCAACCATCGTCCGATATGACTTAACTTTGGAGGTTTTTCTTTATCCTGAAAGATGAATGTCTGGTAACTCTAAGCTCTATATAACCTGTACTCATTTGAACATCATTTCATTCATATGACAACCAGTTACATGATGTTATATCTTAAAAAAATTAAAAAAAGAGTATTCGGAAAAATGCTCCAATTACAAACCTAGAGAAAGGCTATGGTTGAAACCTAGGCGCATGCTGACTTCCTTTAAGGCACTTGTCATTTCTGGACCCTCTTCAAACATATGTCTTTCTTTCAGTGATTCAGGATTCTTGTCAACTTCAGTTCTCCATCGGGAACACAATTTATAAAACTGCAGAAGAAAGAACAACAGAAAGCTCTATGTAACATATGAAATGTTTATAAAGCCATACAGTAATGATAAACAATATTAAACCACAAATTAAATAAGCAAATCTGAAACCATATATCATTTACCATTCCAAATTTACTTTTGCAATCTAAGGTATGTTCACAATGAGAACCAATCACATGAATTAAACTGAATTTTTTATAGCTCCACTAGTTGTACACATATCTTTAAAAAAATATATATAATTATTTTTATATATGATACAAACCAGAAGTGGTACACAGTGAGACAAACATATAACTTTGAGTAACAGTCAAAATTAACACATAATTAACCTGCAAATTAAACTATTTGCAAAATTAGTCTCTTGAGTTCTGCAAAGAATTTACCATTTTCTTAAAAAGATAATTGAAGTTTGTAGCAAAACTAGGAGATCTTCACACGCAACTAACATCTTATTTGGATGCCAGACAGAGAATGGCTGAAGTCCAAAATCCAGAGCATTTGCAAACAACAACAGTTTGCAGCAAATTACTATAGAGTGTGATCCATATAAATCCGAACCATTGCAATAGACTATGATTTCTCTTTGAAAGCTTGTAGAATGTAGAAATTTGTTTTAATAATCTCAGTGGCTATGGAAGAATTGACAACACTGACAACTGTTGACAGTTGACAGTCTTAAATGTGCAGTCATAACAGCAACATGCAGTACTCACTACGAGACCGTGTTTACATTTTGAAAACACAGCGGAAGACAAATTCCTTGGTAACAACACAATGGGAATTTTGAAGAGAATTTAATGTACGCGATGTTCCGACAAATACAACAATTTTATCGCCCGTAAGAAAGCTGTAGACAACTGGTATACTCATTAGTGAGAGTGGAAAACATAGACTGCCACTGTTACACTTGTTCGCAGAAGGCTATTGAATTCTCCAAACAAATTGTTGCCTCCATTGAGCCAGGAATCAGGGTATTCATATGAAACATGTCAAAGAGCTGTGACTTTACAGAGTGCATATGGTGTAACAACTGAAAGAAGCAGATTATGATAAACGAATCAGTTACTGTCGATAGTTTCAGGGTACTCTTATTCCACGTCCAAACATTCTCTCATAACGTGGTTACAGATGAGGCATGTTTCATCTGTCAGGCTACATAAACACAGAAAACACTAGATATTGGGCTGCTGTAAACCCCCAAGTGATCCACGAAAGCCCACTGCATGATGAAAAGGTTGGAGTATGGTGCGCTGTGTCAGCTTCCAGGATCTATTGTCCCATTTTCTTTGACACGACTGTAGACACTGAAGTTTATATGGGTATCTTCAAGACATTTGTGGAGCAGCTGGATGATATCGAATTGAGAGAAGATTATTTCCAGCAAGATGGAGATGACAGCATGGAACTTGTAACCAGTTTCTTTGATAACACTAGGGAACATGTTTTTTGTACCCGAAACAAAATAGGCTAATTCTTATGCAAAATGACTCGCTGATTCCAAAAATGCCTCTGAAAATGCTGTATCACGTAACGTTTTTGAGATATTCTTATTCTTTTATATAAAATTACAGAAATGTGGTATTATACCAACTCATATTGACTTAATTTAAAATAATAGCCATTTTATTATTAGATATTATTATACCTGTAAAGAATATGAATACTATTCGAAATAACCACAACAAATTTTCCATCACGTAAGATTTATCAGTAAATTAATTTTAGAGTCTACTATAAAAATCGTATTTACATGGGTGTGCCCTACTCTAAATTAAGTTGACATAAACTACTGATGCAGGATTTCATAACTTATCATGAAGACCTAAATATATCTTATTTTGTTTTCTCTAATGGAAAATATTCCTATCTTGAGCCCTTAGGTTCACAGATAACCCCCCTTTATCACGCTCCTCTCCTCCTGAGTAAATAAACAGATGTGTTAGCTTGAGAGCTTCTCTGGGTGGTCTGGTTTTCATCTGTGTTGGATTTTTCTTTCAGTTCATATTCAGCTGTGAAAGTGTAGTGTAGTTTATTCGCGGGTGCTAATGAAAGGTTACAGATATGAATAAGAGCAGGCGTAGGAAATGTACTAATGATCCAAATAACTTTTGTTATGTGTGTGGACAGTTCACCCCTAAATCACAACGAAAGAAACAAATAACAAGTATTACTAAAACAGCATATTCATTATACTTTGGCTGTGCCCCTGGTGATCAAGATAAGAATTTTTCTCCCCATGTTTGCTGCATATCGTGCAAAACTGGTCTTAATCAATGGCTACATGGTAAACACAAATCTATACCATTTGCTGTGCCTATGGTGTGGAGAGAACAATCTAACCATTTAAATGATTGCTATTTTTGTAATACAAATATTACAGGTGTGTCTAGAAAAAAATAAGTTGAGTGTCAAATATGCAAGTGTTCCATCGGCAAATAAGACCAGTTCCTCATAGTGAAGATCTTCCGGTGCCTGATCCTCCAAAAGCATGGGTTGAAAAATATGATGGATCAAGTTCAAATCATGATGTAGATGACAGTGAACCCTCAACATCCCAAGACCCTACATATCAATGCGAACGAAGTGAAGAAAGACATTTTGTTTCTCAAGAAGAACTAAGGGATCTTATTCGTGATTTGAAACTAGGTAAAAAGGAGTCAGAATTACTGGGTTCCACGCTACAGGAGTGGAATTTCCTGGCAAAAGAGACTAAAACAACATTTTACCGATCTCGACATAAACAGTATTCACAGTATCTCGAGATTTAACTGTATTGGAACACCACAGTGAAGCGAAATAATTATTAATTTTTAGACGAGTCGTATTTATTACACATCTGCTTCACTTTTGTACCTATTTTGAGGACATGTTTCGCAAATCATCGTTTGCATCTTCTGCTCTTATGCGAGTCGCATAAGAGCAGAAGATGCAAACGATGATTTGCGAAACATGTCCTCAAAATAGGTACAAAAGTGAAGCAGATGTGTAATAAATATGACTCATCTAAAAATTAATAAGTATTCACAGTATTTCACAACCAAAGACAAAATGTGTTTCTGTGTTAATGTTAATGGTTTAATGAAGGAATTGGGTATAGAGCATTGTGTCGAAGATTGGCGCCTCTTTATTGACTCTTCTAAATACAGCTTAAAGGCAGTGTTGCTTCATAATGGCAATTTACTACCTTCAATACCTTTATTTCATGCCATAGGAATGAAGGAGAGATACGATTCCATGTCCATCATTTTAGATGCTAATAGTTATCAAAACCATGGCTGGGAAATTTGTAGTGACCTCAAGGTAGTTGCATTGCTAACGAGACTGCAGGGAGGTTTCACAAAATATTGCTGTTTTTTGTGCTTATGTGACAGTAGGGCAACTGACAAGCATTTTATAGTGAAAGAGTGGGGGAAAATAGAAGACTATACCCCTGGAGCAAGCAGTGTTAAGTATGTATGTATGTATTTTAATAAATATTTTATTCACACAACAAGGGGAGAACAGTACATGATAGACAACATTCCTTACGAAATGCCAGAATGTGCAAACACTATATATCTGGAGGAAACTACAGCAAATGAAGTTGAAAAATAATAAATAAATTAAAAAGTAAGGTGTCAGCAGGTTGGGATGGAATATCACCTAAAATATTAAAGCACTGTAAAAATGCATTGATCACTATTCTAGTACACCTTATAAATGCTTCGTTAAATAGTGAAAGTTTTCCAAATTCTTTAAAAACCAGTATAGTTAGACCAATTTTTAAAAAAGGGGATAAAACACAAATAGTTAATTATAGGCCAATAACTCTAATTTCTGTTTTCGCAAAAGTATTTGAAACCATATTAAGCTCCAGACTGATAGGTTTCCTAAATAAATATAATTTGCTTAGCTCTTCTCAGCATGGCTTTAGACACAATTTATCCACTACCACTGCAATAGCTGAACTCTATCATGAAATACTGGAAGGACTCGATAAGGATAATAAAGCTGTGGGAGTTTTCTTGGATTTATCCAAGGCTTTCGATAGTGTAGTTCATGACAAATTACTGAATAAGATACAAAAATATGGCATTAGAGGAAAATTTTTAAATGTCATTGAATCTTATCTGTCAAATCGTAAACAATGCACAGAAATATATTATCAAGAGCAATGCATGACAAAAGTTACAAGGTCTAACTACGAATTAGTAAGGATTGGTGTGCCTCAAGGATCTGTACTCGGGCCACTCCTGTTTTTATTATATGTAAATGATCTTCCTAAATCCTCAGAATACAAAATAATATCATACGCAGATGACACATCAGTTATTTTTACAAATAAAAATATAAACGGTTTGGAGAATTTAATAACTAAAAAAACACAGGATATATATGATTACTTACAAACTAATAACTTAAAGGTAAATATACAAAAGACTAATATGATCAGGTTCCAGCATCAAAACAACAGGTCTAGTCAAAAACTAAATGTAAAAATACATGATGAAACCATTGAACAAATAGAGAAAATAAAATTTTTAGGAGTAATTATAGATGAAAACATGTCTTTCAAACATCACATTGATCATGTAAGTAATAAAATTAGTTCTTATTTATATCTTTTAAGACGCCTAAAAGAGTTCCTAGATATAGAGCATTTAAAGTCAGTTTATTATGGATTAATTTACACACATTTACAATATGGGATTGAAATCTGGGGTAGCACATGTAAGGTAAACATTAACAGGTTATTAATAATACAAAAAAAGTGTATAAGATGTATTTATAATCTAAACAACAGAGAATCCTGTAGACAAACCTTTATAGAAGCCAATATATTAACTGTTATATCGTTATTTGTATATAAAGTAATCATGTTTGTAGTAAGTAAATCACACTCTGTATATATTAAAGACAGTCATATGTATAATACTAGATTGCTAAATAATTACTATAGAGATAATATTAGTAAACGAGCCACAGAAAAGGATCCCCTTACTATGGGCAGAATACTTTATAACAGGTTACCAAGTGATATTAAAGCTCTAAGAGGCAATAAATTTCAAAAAAGACTAAAAATGTACCTAATACAGAAGTGCCTATATAGTATTGATGAAATGTAAATATTTTATGATTCTTGACGATGCTTGAAACTTGTATGAGTCTATAAGCAAATAAATTGAAATTGAAATGTGCCTCTAGTAGAACCAAAAAAAGTTCTTCTCCCCCCCACTTCACATAAAGCTTGGGTTAATGAAGAATTTTGTTAAAGGTTTGGACAAAAGTGGAAGTGCATTTGAGTATTTAAGCAGTATCTTTCCCAAAATAAGTGAATCTAAATTGAAGAAAGGTATATTTGTCGGTCCTCAAATAAGACTACTACTTAAAGACAGTGTTTTTGAATCAGAGGCTTAAACGTGTTGACCTGGCAGCATGGAAATCATTTAAATCAGTGGTGGAAGGCTTCCTGGGCAATAACAAAGAAGAAAATTATGAAACTTTAGTCTCAGAACTATTAAGGAGCTACAAAGAAATGGGTTGCCAATGTCACTTAAAATCCACTTTTTGCACTTTCACCTTGATAGTTTCCCTACAAACCTAGAAGCTGTAAGTGATGAGCAAGGTGAGCGTTTTCACCAGGACATTTCTGAGGTGGAAAGACGTTACCAGGGTCGCTGGGATTCAGCCATGTTGGGAGACTATTGTTGGTTCCTCAAACAGGAGAGTACATGTCAATACAAAAAAAAAAAAAAAAAAATCAACAGTGAAACACTTCTGAGATAATTCACGTATGTGGTGTTCATCATTATCTTGTGTTTATTTATTTTAATAATAATTGATAATTATTATTATTTTCAATGTTATTTGGCAATAAAATACCTATTATTTTCAATTAATCAAATATGAGTTATCACATCGCATTTCTGTAAGTTTTATAAAAAATTATGAATACCTAAAAAACGTTACGTGATACAGCATTTTGAGGGACATTTTTGGAATCAGTAGATCAGTTTACACAAGAATTTGTCTATTTTGTTTCGGGTATATGAAAATAATTTTTTTTGTTCCCCAGTGTAATCGAATAATCTCAAAAGGTCTGTGAACCCCAGATCCCCTGATCTAACCTCACCAGACTTTTTCTTCTGGGACTATCTAAAAAATAGAGTGTACAAGAATAGACCACAGACAATTGATGATCTCAAGGAATCCATTCGAACCGAACTAAGTAACACTGGCAAGGATACTCTCTGTAAAACTTCAGAGAATATGGTCAGACGAGTGAAAACATGTATAGATGCTGGTGGAAGACACTTCCAAAAGTTTCTCTGAGATGTAAATAGTGTAATGTAATCTTCCAATTGTGTATTATATTCTCCCAAAGTTGCATGTGTGTCCTATTATTGGTACAAAAGTTATGACCTTTTGAAATGGTTCAGGTTTATATGGATCACACTTATTTTATTGTAGTATCTGTATTGCTCCACTGTTATTAGCTTCTTTTATGTTACAGTGCATCCTTCTTCTTCTTCATCTTCCCTTGTGGTACCACTACCGCGGTGTTAGGGAATTCTCGTTGCTCTTAACCCTTTACATGGAGGAACCGAAACTCTGGATCTTTGTTAGAGAACCAGGATGGCTGGATCAGCCCGATGCCTGGTGTGAGGGTGAAGGAAGTGGATCATTGTATGAGGGCGAGATGAGTGATAGAAAAGATGATGATGGAGCAATTGGTGGAATGCTGGCAAGGCAATCCAAAGGACCTGGAGAAAACCTGCCCCAGCGCCATGTTGTCCACCACAAATCTCACTTTGTGGTCACCTGGGATCAAATCCAGGCCGCCTTGGTAAGAGCCATGCAGTCTAAGTATTCAGCCATGGCACAGCCTAGTCCATCCTTCAAGCTGTCAAATAAAGCATAATCAGGTGGAGTGAGATCTGATAAATATGGTGTTGTGACACGGCATGAGCTTCATGATGTCAACTTTGCATTGCTGGTATGGTGCCACACATTGTCGTGCGACTCTTTTCGACCACTTTCTCTCACCATTACTGAGATCTGCATCTAAGCTATATAAGAGTGTCACGGTACACCTTGCTAACAATTGTTCCTTGTGAAAGTCAGTTCATTAGCAGTATGCCACAACTGTCCAAAAAAAATGGAGCCAGAGTTTTCTATACTTCTTCCGTTGTATGGATTGGACTTTCTTCTCACATGTATGGTAGTAAACCATGATTCAAGAAATCACCAGTTTATCCAAAAGTCTTGATATTCATTTTATATCTCCATTAGTCAATGATATTCTTTAACTCTGTTCTCTTTTTGGGCCTGTGTCAAGAACTGTGTAACCCAATGTGCATACACCATTTTCATATTGTCACCGATCATATTGTTGGTTGGAGCCACCGCAAAGCCAGAGCTATGCGTGGGTAGAGACAGATAGTGGCGCGCAGCGCTAAACACTTGCCGAGAGAGAGAGAAAGAGTCAGATAAGTCCTTAAATTTAAAGGGAGTCGATTCATGACACTAAACAACACTTTTAAATTTTTCCGGAACATGTTTCAGAGACTTTGCCTCCATCCTCAACCAGACATCGACTGGTTCTCAGTGGTGTAGCTGGCGATATTTTGTCATAGGTCTCCTCTGGTGGCAGTTCAAGGAACTTGTTGAACAAATCTTTCTGGGGGATGTCGAAATTGAATACTTTGTTCCTATTTTTTGAAATGAAGATTTGTTCCCATGTGGATAGTTCTTGTTTTCCTGATGTATGTTTTAGTAGTTTTGGTTCTGGATTTATGTTGTGGTTTTTTTCCCAAAAATGCGTGGCAACTGCTGATTTTTCTAATCGTTTGTATTTTATGTTCCTGAAGTGTTCCTGTGCTCTTGTTTCTAAATTTCTTTTGGTTTTCCAAATATAAATTTGAGTACAGTCACTGCATTCAATTTGATATATACCAGATTTTTTGTTATATGGAATGGCATCTTTGATGTTTGAGCAAATTAGATTTTTTAAAGAGTAATGGTTGACTGGTGCTATACTGGTCGCCAATCTAGAAAGTGATTGACATTTCGTCCAGAGAGAGAGGCGACGTTGCCGCTTATTGCTGCCACGTGGAGAGTGCAATAGCACTAGGCGTACGAGGGTGATTCAGTTGTGACTGCAATGGGTATTTTATTATTGTTATTAATTATTTATAATGTTGTTCACAAAGACAGTTGTGCAGTCATGGATCTACATGCAAACGCTAGAGCATGCAAGAACACATAAATGTAAAGATAATTGTAACAAAAGAGGCATACCTGTGACATTTTGATGCTTATTGGAGTGGGAAAATGTCACTTACATAATTTTTCCCCGTGAGTTTCTAATTTATACCCTAATGTCTTTCTTCTTTAAAATACTTTTCATCCCAGTCTTAACCTTAATGCCCTTACTGATACCTACGCACGTGAAGTCCTATCAAGCACCTTAGAGAATGGAATACTAGACTCCCCTTTCAATTTCTCCTCATCGAAGTATTCTCTCACAGAGCATATTATTTCCCGTGTATGTCCTTTAATTCGAATACCTTTACCAAATATAGTTTTATTTGGTTCCTGAGCACGTTCAGGTTTTCACTTGTCACTATACTTATACATAATTAAGCATTCATTTAACACAATTGGAAACGATCACAACACGCGCTCAGATACATGGACTTAGGCACACGTAAACCAAGGTAAATTGCCACAAATTAAATGCAAAGTAACTTGCCAGTACAGGATCTCTAACTGTGAGAGCATTCTGTTTATGCAGCATTATCAGAAGAGAAATAAAAACCTAGGTATTGTATTTACTGCAGCGTTTGCGTAATTCACTCGCCCGCGTCATGCTAAGCACGTGTTAGAATATCGGCAACCAAGGTTTAGCGTCTAACGTTGTCATGGAAACGTCTCGACTCTAATTGATCATTTTAATCGTTACTATGACAACCGTTATGACGTACTCATCCCCTCCCATTTATTTAGACCGTTATTCCATGTGGTTACTGTCGATCACATTCTAGTTTGGCGACCAGTATAGTTGAATGTTTTGTTTTTTTAAGACTTTTTTGAATTTATCAAAGGCCAATGGATGGTAAGTGAACTTTTTGAAAATCATATTAGTTTCTATAGCTGAGAGGGTTGTGGTTTCCTTTATTAGCTTCTTCTTTTTTGCTAAGTTCACTTTTTTGTCTACTAATAATTTGGGAAAGTTATTTTTTGTGTTATTTCAATAATTTTATTGTATTCTGTTTTGTATTCTTCTGCTGTGAGAGGGATGTTGACCATTCTGTGTGTTAAACTGTTAAAGATTGCCTGTTTGTGGGATCTTGGGTTGTAGCCATTAGCTTTTATGTAGTTGTCTGTCTGTGTTGGTTTTCTGTAAATGCCAAAGATTATTCTGTTTTTATTTCTGATTATTTTTAGATCTTAAAATAGTAAATACTTGTCTTTTTCTATTTCTGCAGTGAACTTAATGCTTTTTTCTTGGATATTTAAAAGTTTTAGTGCATCACTTAATTTATTACACTATTTTCAACACTTCCATGAAAGGAAATAGAGATAGTTCCGTCTTTCTGTCACTGCGTCGCAATTGTTATCAAA
Organism: Mantis religiosa; assembly: GCA_030765055.1. Taxonomy (NCBI): domain Eukaryota; kingdom Metazoa; phylum Arthropoda; class Insecta; order Mantodea; family Mantidae; genus Mantis; species Mantis religiosa. The sequence goes on from CM060954.1 coordinate 162,630,983, forward strand.
CGATTGACTGCATTCTAGGCAATGACTGGAGGTATAAAAACCCTGCAAAGTGTTAGAGTGAAGTCAGTTATTAATTGAGTTGCTACTGGTATATTTGTGTGAGTTGTGTGATGGTTATTGCAACATTGGCATTTGAAGTGTACCGCAGCAAATTCTGTTGTTTGTTTACATACAGCTGAGAATGAGATGACCATGAAGACTGTTTTGTATGTCACATCTTTTTACTGCTGCAAGGGGTGTACAAAGTTGCTGTTTACTGCAATATAGAGCATTTTAAATTTCTGCAAACAAGACTTTTAATTCTACGAACCCACAAAGTCACAATATTCAAATTGTCATGAACAGAGACCAGAACTTAGGCAAAATGTCTTTTTAAATGTTTCAAATCTATCTTCAATTTGGAAGTGAATCTGTACAAACTACATTTTTGTGACTGAAATGCCACAGTATTATGTCGCATTTATTTCATAATTTATCTATTATTTATTAATTATTAAGCACTTTCATCAGGTATAGTTTACTGAAAGTTACTTAGCCGGATGTATATTACTGTCTTTAAATTGCAGACAACATAGGTGTCCTCCATACAGTTCATTATTTATATTTTTTAATTGCTAGCAGCAATTTATGAACCAAACAATTAACTGAGTGATGAATAATTAAAATTCTGGCACAAAAGTGAAACGAGAAGATATTGACATACTGCTTCACTCACACTGTTTTTTTCACAGGGGCATGTTTCAAGAGCTTTTGCTCTCATCATCAGCTGGAACTCAACTAGTACAAATTGTAGTGGTTTCCTCTTTCTCCATATCGTCGATAGATGGCATTATGTACTTGACTCTATGACAATTTTGTTAATGAAGATTTTTTCCATATGGAAAGGTCTATGGGGTGATTTTAACATATTTTATTAGAGATGTTTCCAAGTTGATGTCATGTCTAGTATTCAAAAAATGAAAAGCCACTGCTGATATTTCTGTTTCACCATTTTTAATGTTTCTTATATATTCTTTAGTTCTGACATCAATATTTCTTTTTGTTTTTCTATATAAATTTTAGGGTAAGTTTCACATTTGATCTCATAGATTCCTGGTTTTTCACTGGTAGCAATTGAATTTTTTTTTTTGGGGGGGGGGGCCCTTTTAACAAATTTCTGATATTAAACCTATTTTGAGGTGCAAGAATTATGTGTTTTGAGAAGATTTTTTGGAATTTATTATAGGTTGATGGATGGAAGGTGAATTTAAAAAAAAAAAAAAAAAAATTCTCTTTTTCTCCTGTATGTTCTAGGGTGGTAGTTTCTTTTATTTTCTTAGCTTTGTTGAGTCTGTTAACTGTTTTGTCCACTAAATATGTTTTTTTTTTTTTTTTTTTTTTTTTTTTGCAAATTAAGTCCTCCAACATTAAGTCATATCGGACGATGAATGGAATGGATGAAATGATGCTCAAATGAGCCCAGGGTCCATTGAGCTTAGAGTTACCCGACATTTATCTTTTAGGATAAGGGAAAACCCTGGAAAAAACCTTATCCAGGTAACTCACCCTGACCGAGATTCGAACTCGGACCTCTTGAACGTGATGCAGACATTCTACCACCACGCTACCGAGGCAGGTTAGATTTGGGTTGAAACCGTTGGACATAGCTACTTTTTTATGTGTAGGTATTCTTCCAGCTGATGAGCAAAAGCTCTTGAAATATGTCCTGTGAATAAACAGTGTGAGTGAAGCAATGTGTCAATATCTTCTCGATTCACTTTTGTGCTAAGTTGTGCTTCACTGTCTCTATGCTTCTTTCAAGTTTATACTTTGAATTAAAATTCTATTGTATATAGGTAGAGAACTCATTCATTTGCTCAATATCTAAATGAACTTATTTAGTTCTGACCAAAACCTGTTCATAACAGTTTTGTACCAAAATTCTTAATATGAACCCACCTCAAGACTCCACAAACATCTTTAGTAACTAATATTCAAATAACTTAGTGTTCTTTATTATGTCCAAACTATTTTATTCTTGACAACTTTATCTGACTAACTTTCAAGTTAATTGAGTGTTTGAAAAAATGACAAATGAAAAGACTATGTGTGTTTGGAAGAATTTAGTAACAGTGACATCAAAATTAAATGTAAAAACTATTTGTAGTCGGTATATTTACACATCACTTACTTTTTTATATTATTGAGGGACTAGTTTCAAAGCATTGCCTCCATTTTCAACCTCTCTCAAACTAGCATCTCTCTCTCTCCCCCCTCCCTCCCTCCCCCTCCTCTCTCTCTCTCTCTCTCTCTCTCTCTCTCTCTCTCTCTCTCTCTCTCTCTCTCTCTCTCTCTCTCTCTCTCTCTCTCTCTCTCTCTCTCTCTCTCTCTCTCTCTCTCTCTCTCTCTCTCTCTCTCTCTCTCTCTCTCTCTCTCTCTCTCTCTCTCTCTCTCTCTCTCTCTCTCTCTCTCTCTCTCTCTCTCTCTCTCTCTCTCTCTCTCTCTCTCTCTCTCTCTCTCTCTCTCTCTCTCTCTCTCTCTCTCTCTCTCTCTCTCTCTCTCTCTCTCTCTCTCTCTCCCTCACCCCCTCCCTCCCTCCCCCCTCCCCCGCTCCCTCCCTCTCCTCCCCCTCCCCCTCTCCCTCTCTCTCTCTCTCTCCTCTCTCTCTCTCTCTCTCTCTCTCTCTCTCTCTCTCTCTCTCTCTCTCTCTCTCTCTCTCTCTCTCTCTCTCTCTCTCTCTCTCTCTCTCTCTCTCTCTGGTGGTTGAACTATAAACCAACTACAAATAGTTTTACAATTAAATGAAAGACTATCTGTAATACCAACCCGAAGAATGGGATCTCTATGTATTGCCTCAGGGAACCAAACATAATGGCTGACACGTCTTCCAAATAGTCCAACAACAAAATGTCGTGCACTTTCTGCTGTTCTTTGTGTTGCTGTGTATCGAAACTGAAATAAGACACATTCACAGAAGCATATTACTATTAATATTATCATATAATATTAATAATATACATATAATAACAATAGTATTAATATTCAATTATATCTGCAACTTAAATTTTTACTTCTTTAATTTAGCTTAAATATTAATATTTTATTATCCAATTTTGTGATTCCTATTTTACCCAAAGGTATATTAGGATCATAGTTTTCAAATTATAAAATGAATATAATAACAAGTCAAAACCAAATACATCATCAAGATGACGAACAGTAAACATCAAAATTAATCATTTAGTTTAAGAAATATTTTGTTCATGAGATATTGATAAGTTTTCTAATTCATCAAAATATGTGTTTAGTGATCCTTTCATGGAAGTGTTGAAAACAGTGTTGTTGTATAAATTAAATTAATTGGGAGTCGATTAATGACACAAAACAACACTCACTTTTAAATTTTCCTGGAACCAGTTTCTGAGGCCTTCCCTCTATCTTCAGCTGGACATCAACTGGTTCTCATTGGTGTAGCTGGCAATATTTTGTCATCGGTCTCCTCTGGTGGCGGTTCGAGGAACTTGCTGAACAAATCTTTCTGGGGGATGTCGAAATTGAATACTTTGTTCCTATTTTTTGAAATGGATGTTCAAACTCTGGCAAAGATATGTAGATGACATATTTGCCATAGTGCCAAAAAAACACATCAGTGATGCACTAAAACTTTTAAATATTCAAGAAAAAAGCATCAAGTTCACTGTAGAAGTTGAAAAAGACAAGTATTTACCATTTTTAGATCTAAAAATAATCAGAAATAAAAATAGAATAAACTTTGGCCTTTACAGAAAACCAACACAGACAGACAACTACATAAAAGCTAATGGCTACAATCCAAGATCCCACAAACAGGCAATCTTTAATAGTTTAGCACACAGACTGGTCAACATCCCTCTCACAGCAGAAGAATACAAAATAGAATACAACAAAATTATTGAAATAGCACAGAAAAATGACTTTCCCAAATCACTAGTAGACAAAAAAGTGAACTTAGCAAATAAGAAGAAACTACTAAAGGAAACCACAACCCTCTCAGCTACAGAAACTAAAATGATCTTCAAAAAATTCACTTACCATCCATGGGCCTTTGATAAATTCAAAAAAGTTTTCAAAAAACAAAACATTCAACTAGCTCCAGTGAACCATTACTCCTTAAAAAACCTAATTTGCTTAAACATCAAAGATGCCATTGCATCTAACAAAAAATCTGGTATATATCAAATTGAATGCTGTGACTAGTCAAATTTATATTGTTTTTTTTTTGTTTTTTTTTTTTCGAGTGGAGGAAAAATGCATTTACGCACTAGCCCCGGGATCGGAGTGTGGGACTCCTCTGACGGAGAGAGATCCGTCAGCCCTACCCACTAAAAAACCTCCACCGGTGAGAATTCGGGAGAGGAAGTGCAGCAGTACCGCTATTGCACCTGCGGATTCTGGGAGAGGATATTACGGCCAGGCAAAGCCTAGGCCGGGTGAGGATGGCGCCAGGACACAAGCATGACCAAGGTCCTACTTGCGACCTTGGAAATTCAGATGTGGAATTGGTTTATGTAGTATTGTTGTGCCTCGGGACGGAGGCATCGTCTTACAAGATATCTGTGAGGTCCTGAAACATAAGGACGGTGTCATTAATTGTTAGTGCTTAAGAATAAGTTTGTTAAGATATCAGGCCAGGAGCGGCGCTGAGTCTGGCGTCAATTTGTTAGGTATCGGTTTACATGCATTCAATGTGAAAATGGATATATTTAATGTAACTTAACTAAATAACAACCAAATATTTTGGACATATGCTCAGGATTGAGTATGGTCCACGTCATGTGAGCTAATCTTGCTAGATTATTGTTTTGTTTATACATCTACAATTGAGTAGTCTTCTCATGTCCATGTGGGATGCTTTGGTCATTTTCACTGGTCCCCAGAACGACCCTTAGCAGGGACTTCCAGGGCCACTGGTCTGTCAGTAGTGTTTTTGCTAAGCCATGGCTTCTGATTAAGGTGGTACTAAGTTGTTTAGGTAGTCTTGAATGTTTATTTCTGGTTCCCCCAGGCCAAGAGTTCTGTCAAATAATGAGAGCGGTCTTTTGTGTATGTCGTGTTGTGTACCGTATGCGCCTAAGTCGCGAATTAGAGGGTTTTTGTTTTTTGCCTTTCTGTCATATAAGTTATAACTGAGTAGTTTAATAAATTGTTCGATCGAGTGGAGCTTCAGTTCTTCATTTATATTGGAAAAACCAAAAGAAATTTAGAAACAAGAGCAAAGGAACACTTTAGGAACATAAAATACAAACAATTAGAAAAATCAGCAGTTGCCACGCATTTTTGGGAAAAAAACCACAACATAAATCCAGAACCAAAATTACTAAAACATACAACAGGAAAAGAAGAACTGTCCACATGGGAACAAATCTTTATTTCAAAAAATAGGAACAAAGTATTCAATTTCGACACCCCACAGAAAGATTTGTTCAGCAAGTTCCTCGAACCGCCACCAGAGGAGACCGATGACAAAATATTGCCAGCTACACCAATGAGAACAAGTCGATGTCCGGCTGAAGATAGAGGGAAGGCCTCAGAAACTGGTTCCGGGAAAATTTAAAAGTAAGTGTTGTTTTGTGTCATTAATCGACTCCCAATTAATTTAATGTGTTTAGTGGTTTTAAAAAATTGTAACCTAAGGATTAAAGCAATAACTCAAGTTCATATCTTTCACAACAGAAAATGGGGTAATCAAATAAAATGTGAGGGACATTTTGAAGGTGATTCCCATAAATAAATCAGAGAGGTTTGGATGAGTAGAGCCAGACTGAAAAATTCAATGTCATAGCCAGGATTTGAACCATGGATCTCCCACTCTCCAAGTGATTGCTCTAAACCACTGAGCTACTATGGCCAACATGCCGACATGACATTAAATTCTCCAACTGACTCATATTTACCTCAATTTACCTATAATCAGAGCGGATTAACAAATTTACATTTATGTCTATCAGAAATCATTGGGAAATATAAATCTTTAGTCAAAGCACCACAATCACTTTTTTACCAGTATTCATTCCAGTCATGGATAATAATCTTCTTCAAAGTTTGGGGCATAAAGTAAAATAAGACCTGAAGCTTTCTTGGCGACGAATATGCCACAGCCTGCATCCCGTTTACTGACAACCTATCCGGCAGAATCAGCAGAATTCTCGCCAAATACATCAGGACCATCCACAAGCCGCCTCTAAAGATTAAACATCTGTTGAGACCGGTGAAAGACAAACTGGACTTCCAAGTTCTGGGAGTGTACCGCATTCCCTGTGAATGTGACACACTGTATATAGGACAAACTGGAAGGACCATCGCTACTACAATACCAAACATGAATGGAGCATTCGTTTAATGCAACCTGAGAAGTCTGGACTGGCAGAGCATTGTTCTGATAACGACCATAGAGCCAACTTTCAGGAGACGTCCATCTTGGCAAAATGCAACAGTTGCTGGGAGCGGAGAATTAAGGAGGCTTTGACCATTTCCTCCAAGAGAAACACGCTTAATCGTGATGCTGGATTTCAGTTCAGCTCCTTTTGGAAAATCTGCCTTAAAAATGGAAATCCGTCAACTTAAGAAGCACAGATCAATACAGCTTGATAATCAAGTTAAGTAGTTACGTTTCTTTGACCCAATTAATTTTCTATACTCACGCCATCTCCTGACCTGGCATTTAATTTACTGAAAATAGTATTTTGATAGTGTTTTGTTTTTGTTTATATTTGTGTTATATCCAGTGATTCATTTGTGGTTATATCATTTAATAACTATCCTGATAATTTGAAAGATGCACACTCCCAAAACGTTGATTTCTAATCATCTTTTCACCTGGCTTGCTTCCCGAGAACAGCTTGAGCAGAAGAGCATAAAGTGTAAAATACCAGAACATCTGAAGTCGCAACTTTCTTTGCAAGTTTGTTGGCACATTCATTTCTGACAATTCACACGTGTCCTCTGACCCATGAAATGCAAATATGAGAACCACTTAATATTTGATTCCTTATTTCAGCCATAATAGAATTATTGTTGTTTGTATTTTTCAAAGCCACAATTGCTGCCTGTAAGTCACTGTAAAGACGAGCAGTACAGTGTAAGCTGTTGCACCATTTCACTGCTTCACGAATTGCTAATAATTCGGCTTGAAAGACTGAACACTCCTGAGCAAGTTTGAACATGGAAAAATAGCATTCTATGAGCGTGAAAAAACTATGAACGAACATCCTACTTTAGCATTCTATCTGCTCCTTCAGCTATCCGAGAACAATCTATGCAACTGGAACACTCAAGCTATTCTGTTGTACAATCTTCAAGGAGATACTTGCACCAACCTGCAGACCAGCTTGTTCCTTTTTATATTATTACTATTCTTATAGAGAAGTACTTAACATTCTGTAATTATGGAGCAAAACAAGCGGAGTTTTAGGATATTTACATGAATAATCAGACAACAAACAACATTGGTCTTGCATTTAAGATTTCCCTTTTTCCAATTCAAAATATTTTCAGCTGCTAAGAGAACATTTTTACAGAGAATACCCAAGACATACAAATCTTGTAGTTAATAATGCATGTTATGTACGAATTTTCAATTTGAGCTGAGCTGAAAGTACTGCAGCAAAACACCTCTCAGATGATTTATGCCAACATAGTTTCTTTTACTCTCAATGTATGGGCAGAAAAAATTGTAATAAAAAATTAATATGTACCTTATATGATGAATTGGAATAAGATTCAGGAAACAAATATGGAAAGCGATTCTGGAATCTTTCTGCAAGCTCGACCATCTCATCTTCCCCTTCATGAGCAAGACGCTTTTCATCTGATTCCTCAACATGGGGTGACCATGCCTGTAGCGCTGTTAGCTCTTCATTGCATAACTTACCTAAAGACATACAGAAAACCAAGGTTTGTATTTCTTTTGCTCCCAAACTAAAATTCTGAAAGGGAAAATGTTTCTGAATATAATACACTTTCTTACCATGTTTTGACTTATGATTTTGCACTATTGAATCACGCAATAGTGGCAGTTTCTTTTGCATGCTTTGGATGACTTTAGAGCTGGGATACCGTGTTCCATGTCTTACTAACATCCATATCTTAGCAGCACTGCAACCTGTAACAAACTATGGGTGCCTATAGGTGTCTAATTTATTTTTAATCTACCCATACAACATTAATAATGTCGATATGCACGAGTGCAGTATTGAAAGGGTGGTGAAAGCATCATCTTAAAACTACGTTTTAAAATACATACTGTAAGTTTCGGAATATTACTTGGCGTCAAATATATATCGGTCCTTTCGCTTGCTTTTCACATACCTGGAAAATGAATAACTGAATCGTTACTGTTGGTAACATAACGATATGGAGTTTTTGTTGCCAAATACATATACGTCTTTTGATACTTGCTCTGACATCTTTCTGATGCTAATGTAGGAATCATTAACATGAATATCAAAATATTTACTACTCCTGTAAACCTGTGATCCATCAGATCTACGATACAAAAAGCGAACTGCCAATAAGGTTTAATTAGCGATTATCCGTGTACCAGTTCAATGGCAGAAACCTTAAATCCTTAAATGTAAATCAGTTAGTATCTACACTGACACATGCTGTACTTATTGAGGTTACTTTGGTGCTGCTTTTTCAGTCGTACGTACAGAATGTAATATCTAAAGATATGTGAGTTTATGGCAAAATAATACAAACGCTGACATTTCCTAACAAATACGGTTTTATCCTGATATTCGTTGCTCAGAATTTAACAATGAGTATATCACAAAATAGGAGATGTTTTAAGCTTAAGTTAATCTCAACTTGGAAAGAACGATAATGTAAACAAAGCAGATTGACCAACTTTAGCGCTCAATTAGTGCAAGAGTGTACTTAGTCACACGGTGTAATGTTATACATCAATATTCGATCTTTGAATAGAGTTTTGTAATGAAGTATTGTGGTGAAACATAGAAATGTATTGCCTTATACACGGGTCTAACCCCTAATAAGAAATCTCAAACTAAAAATCATCCGTTTTTATTTTTAAAAATCTATACAATTATCACCTCAGTCCCAGATGCTCTACGACATGGCTAATAAAAGCGACCTTGATAAATTCAAAGTGAATGAGCATTTACTGTTATTTCGTGTACAGATTTGCTTTTCGCCAGCTAAAAACAGTTAAATCGATAAATAAGGGGCACCTGGCCCCAATCAGTAACATTTATGTAAAATAAATTAATTTTTGACGATATGTGTTGATGAGCATCAATGTAGTAAGACGCCTGCGGATAAGCAGGTAGCATAACAATCATTATAACAAAACCCTCGTAAGTATTCCAATAATACAAGTCATGCATTCCATGTTTGTTTGCGAAATGCCTTTTGTCAAGTGGCATAAAAGTCAATTAAGGACGGCTATAGTATGAAAGATAGGAACGCTGCTTTACCATGTATGTAATTAGTGTATGATTATAATAGTAATCATTTATCAACGTTGTTTCCAACTCCTACTTCGGTTTAGAAGGCTAAACCTTATAACGCGCAGGAGGTGAACGGTCAATCAATAATGTATCAGCCGTCACGCATTATGGCTTCGTGTGATCTTTTGACTGTCTCAGCGTGTATCATTGGGCAGTGGATATCCAGATTTAAGAAGCTGTACCTTCGAAAATTAAATTTGACTGCTTAGTGACCTCAGAAAATCAATCTGAAAGCCATGAAAACGCTTTAAAATGCAGGATGGAGCTTGGGAGTGAATTGATATTTTATACCCCACACCACAAAGTATTGCCAAATTACATGGCTTTGCAAGTATTACATAAGCTTTCGTTTATAGGACACATTGTATTTACAAAATATATCATGTATTTACAAGATCAATGCTTCGATTTGGTTCAATAGCATCAAACCAATCATAAATTCACTTTTAAACCGAAGATTTCTTTTCTTGTTCACTCAAGAAAGCCGTGACAGATTCTCCAACCGTGGAATTCGAGACAACGCTGTGTAGTTGGTCTTATCGGACGAGTTGATATGTTTCCAAGTGGTGCGTGGATGTTTGCTTCTGTGCACAGAAAATATCTCCGTGTTTTATAATGTTAAATGTCTGTGTAGCGGGATACATTAGGTGTTTAAATTGGTGTGCGCGCAAATACTGCCGAAGGCAAAAGAGAGAACATTTGACGAAAGCCAAGCATTTTCGTTCCATAATGCGCTTCTCAATGATGTCTCCCTGAAGATTTGTCCGAACGCACAATGAAAAGAAGACGAATCAATCAAATATCAGTGCAATTGCCATATTGACAAAAATCAAATGTAGGTCCTCAGCAAAGGAACAACTTAATAATCCGCCAAAAATGACGGATATAGGTGAAACGGACATAGAAGTGCCAAGCAATATGAGTGAATTGTGCCGGCTGTGTTTATCAAAAGATGGTGGTGGTTTGCCCATTTTCGGTGACGAAGATGATGCGGACTGCCAAACAGTTCCACTTTCATTCAGGATATTAGCTTGTGTGTCAGTTGAGGTAAGAAAAGTGATGTATTCTTCATTTGTATTATTTAAGGTTAGATTTGAACAGTGCATAAATTGAAGATGGATCATTCCTTATTTGTTATACAGGTGTCAGATAGCGATGAATTGCCAAAAACAATTTGTTCAACATGTCTATCTCAAGTAAATAATTGGCATTTATTCAAACAATTGTGTGATTCGTCACAAGCGACTCTTAAAGAATGGATGACAAGATTACAGTTGAGTTCACAAGGAGAAAAGGTTAGTTATTAATGTGTTTTACAGTATTTTGTATTACAAACATTAAATGGAAAGTTTTGTTTTATCCAAACATTTCTGAGAAATTGTTATGGAATACACATCCAACACATTTTCACATAATACTTAGTATGCTATGCAAGGAAGCAAATGAAGGTCATTCTACAGTTTACATCCTTTGTAGAATTTGTTCATTTGTGGATTAATGTTTAGAAAAGTTTGTTTATTTAAAAAGTGGGATTTTGAGCTAAAAGGGAAATGTGTTGGAATAACAGTGTTAAATGTTTTTGTAGCCACAAACGATTTGGAAATAGAAATTAAAAGGCTTTGTTATTTTTAGTTATTTAAATGCTTTGAAGTACGATAGAAGATAGAAAACAGTTTTATATTATTCTGCAAAAGGGTAGTATCTTGTAAGAACTGAGTTAAAAATGGTATGTATAAATTTACTTTGAAATTTGCGAAAACTAAATACCAAAACTTGCTTCTTGGTGAAGGTGTTGATTTAGTAGTGTTAGCTGGACTGTGCTTGCATTGTATGTATATTAGATTTGAGCGATACTAGCCACATTAACATAAACTTTATCTAACAGTTATCACACAACACTCAACTAAGGCATTAGAAAAGATTTGCAAGCTGAAATTGTTTGAGAAGAACTTGTTTGATTTCATGGTTTTAGTCTTACTCAGGACTATTCTGTGGTATAGCCAAGAAAATAATTAGCATGTTCATTTGTGTGTGCATGTCAGTTGAAAGCTTTTATTTCAAGTTTGGAAAAATAAGCTTAGTTTTAATATACTTTTAAATATTCAAGTGCAGCTTGTCTTCTGAAAATGACTTTAGTAACTGCTTAATGTAAGTATGTCATTTTTACATGTAAAAGAATTACCAAATATTGTAATTGTGCAGGCTGCTTTTTCTAAGGTACACAGTTGATCTTGCTATAACTATTGATGAGATGTGTAATATCAAAAGGTGTTGATTAATAGAATTATTAACAATACTAATTGCAAGTGAATGACCATAAAAGATCCACCACGTTCCATAGCTTCTTAGATTTATTTTTGTTGTTGTAATTTACGTCCTCCAATGTTGAATCATATCAGATGATGAATGAAATGGGTGAAATGATGCTCAAATGAGCCCAGGGTTCATTGAGCTTAGAGTTACCCGATATTCATCTTTCAGGATAAGGGAAAACCCTGGATAAAACCTTATCCAGCTAACTCACCCTGACCGAGATTCGAACTCGGGACCTCTTGAACGTGAAGCAGACATGCTACCACCACGCTACCGAGGCAGGCTATAGGTTCTTAGATGAACTACTCCAGGAGGTCCATTGAGATAGGTATGTTCTGTTGCATTCTCCAAGCCCAATTATCTGTGCCCATTCCATTTGAACATTACAGCCATCTCTGCCTCCACTTGACTTGTATCCTTATGTCTACAACCATGTCCTTATTAATCTAGCTACTACATATGGGCATGCAATCACCTAGTGCAGAACTTCTGAAGAATAAAGCTTGGATCACATTCCAATAGTTCAGCCATGTTGAGCTATGCTTGCTTCAAGGTCAGACCATTGTGATTCTGCAGAAATGCAACCATTATCCAAATCTGCTTCAAAATTTTGTTATATTGAATCTGAATGAGAATTTGAGAGTCAAATTTTGGTTCTGTTCAGCTCAAATGACAGGATTATATTCTGCATTATTCAGTAAAATTATTTGCATATGGTAGCTCATTGACTTTTCCATTCATTTAACAAATGAAACTGAACGTAACTTGATCATTTCACTTCATCACTTGACCTTCAAGACTTACTCTTCCAGTTTCATGACAATTCAGCCTTAAAGATGCACTTTAATATATGTCCATAATCAAGAATTTCTGGACTATTGTCCTGGCAGATGAGCTGCACATTTAGCTTCTGAATACCCTATAAAATTTGAGTTTGATTTATGAGTCACTATGTTTACACTCAAACTTCACTTGTTGTATAATTGAAACGTTTTCAAGATCATTCGATCTCATCAGCTGTTTGGTGACTAAATCTTCAGTCGCCAAGTTGCTTCTTTGGTTTGTTATACCAAACGTCATAAATATTAAAAGCAGAAGCATTATTAACAGTGAAGTATTCTTCATATTTGAGTTTGATTTATGTGTCACTATAAGTGACTATAGTGATATAGCTGAGGATTAGATCGAATGATCTTGAAAACGTTTCAATTATACAACAAGTAAGTGAAGTTTGAGTGTAAACATAGTGACTCATAAATCAAACTCAAATATGAAGAATACTTCACTGTTAATAATGTTTCTGCTTTTAATATTCATACCCTATAAAATGCTCAAAAATTTACTTGTTGGACGCTTGTTGGCCTTATAGGATCCAGGCAATGTTTTGAATATGTTCAGAGATTTCTTACAACTGAATGGGAAGTGGGATAAGTTGTGCCATCTGTTCCAAAGTTATCCTCCAGATACTTTCCCTAGCTTAGCCCATATAATGGTGATTTCATATATAGCATTTGTAAGTTTGGCAATTCACAGCGACAGACTTACGATGCTAATGTTTGTAAATGTTTTAAATAACAAAGTAGCTTCCTTTATGTAATGCCAAATTCAATTAGCTATTGAACACTGGACAACTTCCACCTCTGTAGTGATAGTGTATCTGCCTTATGTTCAGAAGGTCCCAAGTTCAAATCTCAGTCAGGTTGAGTTATCTGCATAAAGTTTTTTTTTTTCTTTTTTTTTTTTTTTAACCATTTCATTCATCATCCAATATGACTTAACGTTGGAGGTTTTCCCTTATTCTGAAAGATGAATGATAACTCTAAGCTCTATGTACCCTGTACTGTACTCATTTGAAAATCATTTCATTCATCATCCAATATGACTTAACGTTGGAGGTTTTCCCTTATTCTGAAAGTTGAATGATAACTCTAAGCTCTAAGTACCCTGTACTCATTTGAAAATCATTTCATTTATTGTCCGATATGACTTAACATTGGTTGAAAGATGAATGATATCTCTAAGCTCTAAGTACCCTGTACTCATTTGAATATCATTTCATTTATTGTCCGATATGACTTAACATTGGTTGAAAGATGAATGATATCTCTAAGCTCTAAGTACCCTGTACTCATATGAACATCATTTCATTCGTCGTCCGATATGACCTAACGTTCGAGGTTTTCTCTTATCCTGAAAGATGATTGTCTGGTAACTCTAAGCTCTATGTACCCTGTACTCATTTGAACATCATTTCATTCATCGTCCGATATGACTTAATGTTGGAGGTTTTCTCTTATCCTGAAAAATGAATGTCTGGTAGCTCTAAGCTCTATGTACCCTGTATTCATATGAACATCATTTCATTCGTCGTCCGATATGACTTAACGTTGGAGGTTTTCTCTTATCCTGAAAGATGAATGTCTGGTAACTCTAAGCTCTATGTACCCTTTACTCATTTGAACATCATTTCATTCATCGTCCAATATGACTTAACGTTGGATATTTTCTCTTATCCTGAAAGATGAATGTCTGGTAACTCTAAGCTCTATGTACCCTGTACTCATTTGAACATCAATTCATTCATCGTCCAATATGACTTAACGTTGGAGGTTTTCTCTTATCCTGAAAGATGAATGTCTGGTAACTCTAAGCTCTATGTACCCTGTACTCGTTTGAACATCATTTCATTCATCGTCTGATATGACTTAACGTTGGAGGTTTTCTCTTATCCTGAAAGATGAATGTCTGGTAACTCTTAGCTCTATGTACCCTTTACTCATTTGAACATCATTTCATTCATCGTCCGATATGACTTAACGTTGGATATTTTCTCTTATCCTGAAAGATGAATGTCTGGTAACTCTTAGCTCTATGTACCCTTTACTCATTTGAACATCATTTCATTCATCGTCCGATATGACTTAACGTTGGATATTTTCTCTTATCCTGAAAGATGAATGTCTGGTAACTCTAAGCTCTGTGTACCCTGGACTTATTTGAACATCATTTCATTCATCGTCCGATATGACTTAACGTTGGAGGTTTTCTCTTATCCTGAAAGATAAATGTCTGGTATCTCTAAGCTCTATGTACCCTGTATTCATTTGAACATCATTTCATTCAACTTCTGATATGACTTAACGTTGGAGGTTTTTCCGTATCCTGATAGATGAATGTCTGGTAACTCTAAGCTCTCTGAACCCTGGACTCATTTGAACATCATTTCATTCATCATCCGATATGGCTAAATGTTGGAGGAGATTAATTGCTGTAGTCCAGTTTGTGTGTATGCTTGTAGACAGGTGTATTGGGTTTTGCTGAGGTCACTTAAATCTAGAATATTAACTTTCATAACTTTGTTTACAATACAGTGGAACTACACTTATATGATTTTTAAGGGAGACTACTAAAATAATATATAAATGAAAAAACGTGTAACTGATTATTGTAGTTAATTGATTGAAATTAATCATTTCTTCACACTAGCCGTATATAGGCTAAGGTTGTGGTAGATAGTCAACATGAAAAATCCAATGCCATAGCTGGAATTTGAACCAGGGATCTCCTGGTTTTTGTCTAGTCGCTCTAACCATTGAGCTACCATGGCCAACGTGCCATCCTGACATCAAATTTTCCATTTGACTCATATATTTCCCCAGGTGTATCTCGGATACGAGAGCCCCTATGGTTTACCGGGGAAATATATGAGTCAAATGGAGAATTTGATGTCAGGATGGCACGTTGACCATGGTAGCTCAATGGGTTAGAGCGACTGGACGGAAACCAGGTGATGTGTGGTTCAAATCGCGGCCAGGGTATTGGATTTTTCATGTTGACTATCTATGTGTAACTGATTTTCTCTTCTGGTATGAAAATTTGTATTACGGAAATAACATGTATACATTGTGCACTTCACATGGCTTTAAAAAAATTTTCAGTATTTGTCTGCTTTTTGAATTTTTCTATACAGTAATACACTAGTTGATTATAAGCACTATTGGATTCTCCACAAATTCTCCGGCCGCTTATATCGTATCGTTTCTTAAACTTTTGGAGCCAGCCAACAGAAGCTCTCAAGTCATCCGTCATGTTAAGCTGCTTTGCAAAATCTAGTGCCTTCTCTTGTAACATTTTTCCATCGATGGGAACGTTTTTCTTACAATGTTGATTGAACCAGACTATAAGATATTTTTATAAATTGGGAAAATGCCCTTTTGTATTCTCTTTACATTTTGATAGCTACATCCAAGCTTTGATACGTTCCGTATATCCTCTTCATTTTTTATTATCGTTTTCAGTGTCGAGTTAGGTAGACCCAAACACTCAGCAATATTCTTCTTCATTTTTTCTTTAGGACTGTTTTTAACCTCATCCAGAATTTTAATTTTTTACCAAAAGTTAAGGATTTTCTTGTTTTCTTCCTTGTTGGTTGATATTCACACAAATTTCTTCTCCTGTTTGTAACTCGAAACTCCACTTGAAATAGATAAGTGACTGTTGGAACGATAAGATGACAGTGAAAGGATAACTTGTGTGATTTTATGACTTGTAGAACATGTGGATGTATTTCTTGCTGATATCAGCTTTTGTCCTGTCTGCATAACCACTTTTTGACTGTATCAACCACATTCACCACTCTCAAAGGATTACCATCTAAAGAACTAGTCAGAAGATGCCAGTTGTGGACTGCAGTGTGAATGAGGCAGTACTCGTCCAATCCAGTTTGGCGATGTGTTCTTGGATTTTCAGACTTGGATGAGGGTGTACTCTCATGTAATATCTACTTAATTTTCAAGCTGAATTTGTTTATAAAGTTTTTTTAGATTGTTAAGTTCTTACGTATGTGTTACAGACTTCTTGAATTGATAGCCTGATCTCTTGGCATCACATCCACAGTCTATGTTACCTGACACATGATTTTCCATCAGAAAAAGCTTCTTTGAATATTTTCTTCCTCAGTGAGTGATAATTATGCCACTTCATTGAGTGCACTTCTGTCTCCAGTTCAGACTTGCACCCTAGTTTCATCATTTGTAGCTATTCAAGACAAAAAGCCCTCAGCATCAAAGCACTTCAGTAATTCAGAAAATTGTCTTCCTCTTGTGGTTTACTGGCACCCATTTGAGTACACTTTGAATACCCTAAGGCCTCTTGCCACACGTGCACACACATTCTTCCAACACTAATAGAAAACTGTGAAGCCAATTGTTTAGTGGGTCATGTACTAATACAAATAATGGCATCCAGTTGAACATTTCTAAAGTATTAGCTGTGGGAAGACAACCAAAATTTACTGGGATCAGATTTACACTTCATGTTCTCTCTCACTCAGCCCAACGTCCAATGCTGTTCCTGTTGACAGTACGGTTCCCATATACTGAACACAAGCATTATTGTGCTGCTCAAAACATTACCCTGGCTTTATTGTTGTCAATACAAATATCTCAGATAATGCACTGATTATTCTTGGAAGAGTGAGAGGGATACTGGCACTCTTCTCAAACACTGCTAAGCACCAATGAACACATCACTCAGCCAATGGAATGCGCAGGAATCACAAATGACATATGTTATGTCCATGTGGAGTAATCAGTGCATTATCTGAGAGGTTTCTATTAACAAAGATAAAGCCAGGGTAACGTTTTGAGCCACAGGATAATATATATATGGATGTCCATCATACTTCCTCATAAACCAAGAATTCAGTTACATCTTTTTTTGTGAAAAGGTCTGCAATTGACAAATTGGGCTCCACTATCTACCGAATGAGTTGAAACTCTGTGTACTTGTGAAAGAAAGAATCAAACTTTAAACTTATAAATATTAACTTTGCTATTCTTAATGTCAGAAAATAAATTGAAGTATTATTTTCTGCATAATCAGCAATTTACCAGTATGTTTTGAAGGCTTTTGCATGTCAAGCTATCAATGTCAGGTTGAGCTGGGTGCAGTCTGTAATAAATTCCTCTTATCCTCCTGCTGTTTGTAGATGAACTTCAAGGAAGTGTTGCTGAATTTGAGAATGTTGAATCTCATGAGGAATGCTTAGATTTTTAAATAAAAATCTCTTAGGTTTGTATGCAGTATGATTTTTATCCATAAGCAGACTGCAGTTGTAGGCTTGTGTAAATTAGGCTTATATACAGGGGTAGGCAAAATAATGTGAACACCTATACTTTGGAATGGTTTATTAATAAGGGATTGGACCCCCATTTGTCTGTAATACAGTTGCAGTTCTTCTTGGAATACTGCAATATGATTTTTTTTTTTTTTTTTTTTTAATGTGCGTCCTCCAATGTTGAATCATATTGGACGATGAATGGAATTGGTGAAATGATGCTCAAATGAGCCCAGGGTCCATAGAGCTTACAGTTAACCGACATTCGTCTTTCAGGATAAGGGAAAACCCCGGAGAAACCCTTATCCAGTTAACTCACCCTGACCGAGTTTCGAACTTGGGACCTCTTGAACGTGAGGCAGACATGCTACCACCACGCTACCATGCGGGCAATATGCTTGTATAGCCTCTAGTGGAATGTTATGCCATTCTTCTAACTCGTGTAGTAACGAGGGAGGTGGAGATCTGCTATGTAATCTGTTCTCCAATACTGCCCAAACTGTTCTGATAATGTTGAAGTCTGGGGATTGTGCTGGCCAGGAAAGATGCTTCAGTTCATTTCCATGCTCCTCAAACCACAATTGTATTGTCCTGGCTGTGTTACTGGGTACATTATCGTCTTTAAATATGGCATCATTGTTGGTGAATAACATTTTAATCATGGAGTGCACCTGATGAACTAAAATGTTCAAATACACTTTGGCTTAACCAGCGTTTGAGGGTAATTATGGGATCAGCAGAATACCATGAAATGGTTCCCAACACTATCACATGTCCAACTCCATGCATAATGGTTGGACTCAAGCAGTCAGGACTGCAGACTTCTTTTTGAGTTCTCCAGACTTAAATCCAGCCTGATGTTTGAAACAACGTAAACGTTGACTCATCGGACCATATGCTGTCCAGGATTTATGCTCCTAACATCATTTGTATGTTTCTTTCACTAATGGTTTAGGTATAGCAACTTGTCCATGAATATCTTGCTTTATGGAATTCTCGACAGACATTATTGATAGATACAGGTCTAGAAAATGACTATGATAGATACAGCTCTAGAAAATACTATTGACTTTGCAGTCCTTTAGCCGCAGTAGTTTTGTGTTTTGACACATTTCTTGTTAGTGTATGATATTAATTTTGATTCTTCCCACTATTGCTTTTACATGTTTTGAGTAGGCTACCATGACTGTTGAAATAGTTGCTCTTGAAACATGAAATAAGTTGCCGATCTTGTTTACTGTTGCTCCAGGTAATCGAGCTCCCACAATCTGCCCTTTTTGGAACTGAGTTAAGTCTTTCATTGCAAGTCCACCTGTATCTTTAAATGCAAGTATGAAGTATGCACTATTCATAAACAATTGGTACTGATGCCTAGTCAGTAATGAATATGCATGGTCAGAGTTACGTGTGTTTTACCTTAGCTGTTGATTGTCAATATAATCATCCCTTTACGACCACTGTTCACGTTATTTTGCCTATCCCTGTATTTAATGATCTGAATTTTTTCACAGGATTTAATATGAAATAATATTGATGAATGTTGTATTCAACTACATTATTGGAACTCTGTGGGTTCATAGAATTAAAAGTCCAATTTGCAGAAATTCTAAATGCTCTTTATTTGCGTAGAAATACACTCCGTAACAGCGGAATTACATCACAATCTTCCAAGGTTGATAACAAACAGCTCTCGTTACACTTTACAGCTGTTTACTGCTCGCCTGACTGTTTTACAACAGTCTGCTGGCGTGTCACAATCTCTTATATATCTCTTTCATAAATTCGAGAGATTTCTCGTACAAATAAGAAAACAACTTTTCTCTGTCAATCAAGATATCACTAGAACCTTCCAAACGTGAAATCCTATCTGTGCCGGCAAGTCCTTTACCTCAGCTATCTTTATTTGTCGGCTCTTTGTGTACACTAGCCGCGCTATCGTTAACTGCTTATGCAAGCTCTTTAATACCGTGAAACACTATCCACCGTCTGTTATCTATTTGCGCCGAAACTTTTATACCCGTTTCCGCGACACTGCTCCCTCCTCAAGGCTGGTCGTCCCGAACAGCACCATCGTAGCGGCCCAGGCGATCCGGGTGTAACACCATCTTCCCTCGGGGCACCTTCTGGATACAGTAGACTACGTCGTTAGCCACGGCTGCTGAAGCTTCGGGCAGCGTCCGTTGGTCCGACTAAGACGATACAACCAGACCAGGTCACCTTGCTGGAACCCTTGGCTGTTGGGTTGCCTGTCGTATCGGGTCTTCATGCAGTCGCTCGCCTTCTGGATGTTCTGACGAGCCATCTCATGCATGTCGTGGAGATGGCCCACCAGGTTCTCCACATACTAGGTCGCTGGCTGTTTCGCTTCCAGGGGGCTTCCAAAGGCCAAATCACAGGGGAGACGTAACTCTCGGCCGAACATTAAGCTGGCTGGCGTCATCCCAGTGGTGTGTGTTGACGAGCGGTAGGTCAGCAAGAACAGTGGCACCTTGACGTCCCAGCCTCGCTGATGGCTGGCCACGACCTTCCTCGGGTGTTCTAAGGTCTTGATGTATCTCTCCACCATGCCGTCCGACTGTGGATGTAGGGGTGTGGTGCGGGTCTTGTTCACCCCAAGTCTTTCTAGTGCCTCCTTCATCAGGTTGGATTCAAAATTGGTGCCCTCGTCGCTGTGGAGCTCTAACCGGACCCCGAATCAGCAGAATACTTGTTCCACGAGGCAAGTGGAGTGATTCTTTGCCTCCTGGTTCGGGATGGCATACACCTCCTGTCACTTGGTGAAGTAGTCCACGACCACCATCAGGTACTTGTTGCCTCGGTCGGACACTGGCTCCGACGTTGTACTGTTGCATGCGACCCCGACTCCTAGTCTGGGGCCCGCGACTCGCCGCGCACACGTCACATGCCGGCACCATCTCTCAGCATCTGCTCGTAGCCTCAGCCAGTAGCAGCGCTGTCGGAGTTTGTCGATTGTTCGGTTTGCTCCCAGGTGTCCTGAAGTACCGGCGTGCACTTCCTCCAAGACCTCCGGGACCGTACTTCGGGGAAGTACCAACTGTTCTCTCTGCGTCTTCCCATCATGCGATTCCCAGACCCGGAACAGCACGCCGTCTCGTCTTCAGTGAGTCCCATTGGCCCAGTACGACTTGTAGGTGGCGCTCCTCGGCGTGATGTCCTTCCAGGTTAGTCTTGTCCCTGCCTCCACTTCTCTCAAGAGTGGCCACAAGTCTGCGTCCGCCAGCTGCTCCCTCCTCAGGCCTGCGATATCTCAGCCATCCGCAGGCACTGCCGTGACTACTCGGACTACTGCGGCACGCTCCTTCTCTTCCACTCTTGTGCATTGCCCGCACTCCTCTAGGCAGGGTCTTCGGAACATGGCGTCTGCGTTGCCGTGGCTCTTCCCTCTGCGATGTTCAGAGGTGAAGTCGTACTCCTGCAGCCGCTGGACCCAGGTTTTTAAAGCTCAGTAGCCATCTTAGGGCAGAGTGGTCAGTCCTCAGGTGGAATGGCTGACCATACAGGTATTTGTGGAAGTGCTCCAAGGTCTTTACTACCGCCAGTTACTCTCGTCGGGTGACGCAGTAGTTCTTCTCTGCCTTGGATAGCTTCTTGCTGTAGTAGGCTATCACACGCTCGTGGCCGTCCTGGACTTGGGATAGGACACCTCCAATGCAATGGTCGCTGGCATAACTGTGAACTGCCAAAGCCCTTGGCCTGTTGAGAATGAAGTCTTTTCTTTGTCTCTCGGGTCTAGAGCCACCTGCCAGTAACCCAACTTCAGGTCCAGGGTCGAGAACCACTGTGCACCAGCTAGCGTGTTCAGGGTGTCGTCAATCGGCGGTAAGGGAAAGTAGTCCTTCCTGGTGACAGCGTTCAGCTTGCTGTAGACCACGTAGAAGCGTAGCTCGCCGTTCTTTGTCACCAGAACTACAGGGGAACACCAAGGGCTGTCAGACTCTTCAATCACTCCCCTGGATTTCATGTCATCTAGCATATCCCGTACCACCGCTTGTTTTTGCCAGCGGAACGGGTCTAGGTGGTTGCCGAATAGGCCCGACGTCTCCGGTGTCGATGCGGTGAAGCACTTTGTCCGTGCGGCCCTAGTCACTGTTAACTTGGCTGAAGATGCGCTGGTGTCGTCTTAGCAGTTGTCGAACCTTCTCCAGCTGTTCTGCGGTCAGGTGGTCGGCTGCCCTCTTCAGTAAGCCTTCCAGCCTGGGCCCCTGGTGTTGCGTCGGCACCGGCTCCTCGGTCTTGTCGATTGCTCGCACGTCCCCAATTCCGTCCCGGCCTGGATGTCGTTATTGGTGTCTGTCAGGTTGAGCAGCCTCACTGGTACCTCCTCTCTGCACGGCAACAATGTTCTGGCTACACACAGTCCGTGCACAGGCCTCTTCTTGTCCAGCATCATGTTCTTGGTTCACTGGCCTTCCAGTCGCGCCGTCACCACCACCTCTCTTCTCGCGGGGACAACCACGTCTTCCTTCAAGATGATCCTGCAGATTCCTAGGCGTTCTTCGGGTTGCCGGAGTATCACCTCTTCTGCATTGAGCCGCAGGACCTTCCTGCCGACGTCAACCGTCGCCTCTTGGCTCCTGAGGACATCCAGTCCCAGTATCACCACCTCAGCTACCTTCGCGACGAACACCCATAGACGTGCGGCACTTCGTCCCAAGGTCAACTTCAGTAGGGCCTCCTCCACAGGCAATGTATCCGATGCCGTAACAAGCTGGTATGTCGGTTCGGCTTCCTCGTCGGCAAACCGTTGGCCACGTCGGATCTGATAATGGTCACGGCTGCCCCGGTGTCCACTAGCACGTGGCACGGCTTCCCTCTCACCTAACCGTACGCGATGAGGCTGTCATCCAACCGTTGGCTGACGGCGCGCAGTGTCACTCGAGGGGGTGGTGCTGATGGCGCCAACGTGCCCCTCGCCATGACGGCCCTTTCTCGTTTTCCGGCTGCTCTTTCTGGTGCGGGTAGTCTCTCTCAAGGTGTCCCGGCTGTTCACACCCCCAACACAGGCCACTAGGTCTTCGCCGGCGTCCCTCGACTGGTCTTCGGTCTCCATTATAGCGGATGCTCCTTGTTCTGGAAGTCGGGGTAGCTGTCACCTTGGGCGCCTCCATCCTCGATGCTGCCGTTAGCGTCTCGTGGATGGTTTTGTAATCGTCGAGCATTAGGCGCTGATGAATCTCCGTGTCTCGTACCCCGTCGACAAATGTGTAGGCAGCCTCTCGGGATACGAACTCTGGTGGGAGGTCGACTAGGGCTTTGCTGGCCAGTTGTTCAACTGCCAGGGCGAACTCCTGCAGTGTCTCCCCTTCCTGCTGTGACCTTGACTTCAGCTGGCTGCGGTACGCTGCGTTAAGCGGTGGTTTCCAAAGCGATTCTCCCGGTCCTCCCAGATGTCCTTGGGCGCCGCCGTTGTCTGGACCGCGTTCAGAACTTCCGTCCCTGGAGGCTGGCTATTAACTGTGTGGCCTCTTCCTCTTGTGATTATTTGTTGTGCTTGGCCACTGCGTCGAACTGGCCGCGGGAGTCTTCGAAAGTTGTCGCGCCGTCGTATTTAGGAGGTTTGACGCGCGCCGATGTTGTGTCGCGTCCTGGCGCGTCGGCGTTCAAGTCCTTCAACCTCCTGCCGACGATGTCCTCTACCATGGCATTCAGGAAATTTATGTTGCTGTCGGCTTTTCCCTCCAGGATGTTAACGCGGTTCGCAAGGTCTTCGACATCTTCCACCATGGCGTTTAGGGACTTGGCGTTACTGTCGGCCTTTTCCTCTATGTCATTGAAGCGGTTCGCCAGGTCTTCGACGCGTTCGTCTGCTTGGCTCATCCGTTTGCCCAGCTCCGTCACGTCATCCCTCACGCCGGCCAACTGTTCCTCAACTTTGGCGGCGAGAACCTCATTCGCCACCTTCATTACAGTCAGATTGTGATTTGTCGTCTCACACTTTGCGGCCAGGTCGCTGTTTGCCGCCTCCGTCTTCCTTGTTAATTCGGTCATCGTCGCGGCCAAGTTTTAATTTGCAGCTTCCGTCTTCGTTGATAATTCGCCTTTCATTTCTTCCATCTTCTCGGTGATGTCGTTAGCCGTCTTCATTTCCTTCAGCTCTGCGGCGAGGTTGTCGTTAGCAGACTTCATTTCTTCCATTTTCTGTAGAATCTTTTCCAATGCAGCCTCCATGGTGGTAACGTCCCACTTCTGACACCAGTTGTGACTTTGTGGGTTCGTAGAATTAAAAGTCCAATTTGCAGAAATTCTAAATGTTCTTTATTTGCGTAGAAATACACTCAGTAGCAGCGGAATTACATCACAATCTTCCAAGTTTGATAACAAACAGCTCTTGTTACACTTTACAGCTGTTTACTGCTCGCCTGACTGTTATACAACTGTCTGCTGGCCTGTCACAATCTGTTATATATCTCATTCATAAATTCAAGAGGTTTCTCATACAAATAAGAAAACAACTTTTCTCTGTCAATCAAGATATCACTAGAACCTTCCAAACATGAAATCCTATCTGTGCCGGCAAGTCCTTTACCTCAACTATCTATATTTGTTGGCTCTTTGTGTACCTCTCACCAAGGCGGCCCGGGTTCGATCCCAGGCGACCGCAAAGTGAGATTTGTGGTGGACAACACGGCGCTGGGGCGGGTTTTCTCCGGGATCTCCGGTTTCCCCCGCCATCTCATTCCACCTTCATCTCATGTATCATCAGTGTCATCGCCTGCGGTGCCGTATGTAGTAAAAGCGGGCGTTAAACACTACACACACACACACACACACACACACACACACACACACACACACACACACACACACACACACACACACATCTTTGTGTACACTAGCCGCGCTATCGTTAACTGCTTATGCAAGCTCTTTATTACCGTGAAACACTATCCACC
The DNA here is from genome assembly GCA_030765055.1 of Mantis religiosa. Lineage (NCBI taxonomy): Eukaryota > Metazoa > Arthropoda > Insecta > Mantodea > Mantidae > Mantis > Mantis religiosa. The sequence continues at coordinate 162,655,816 of CM060954.1, forward strand.
GTCTGTTATCTATTTGCGCCGAAACTTTTATGGCCGATGTCGCGACATTATATGCATCTTCTGGGCCTGTAGGCTGTGGTCCAATTGGTTTAACATCCGACGTTTCATCGAAAACAGAGTCCGGCATCATAAGGGGTGTCCTTTGGCCAGTGGGATGACACTGATCCTGGTATAAAAGAGAGGGCTTCCCGTTCCTCTGGTTTTCTTACCATTCTTTTCAGAGCTGGGATCCATGCTTGGTTTATCTGTTGCCTCTGTTCCTTATAGTTAAAAATTTCTATTGCTTCCCGAATCAAGCGAGCCTGGTAGTGGCTTGTTCTCGAGAGCACCATTGTGTCTCTGTAATTTACGTCTTGGCCAAATAATAGAGTGTTTTGCCACTGCTGACTTGTCCGTCTGACCTAACCGACTATGTGTTTCATGTTCTTTTAGTTGGGTACTGATACTCCATATGGTGGTGCCTATGTATACTTGTCCACAGCTACATGGTATTTTGTAAACACCAGCTGTGCAATGTGGATGTCTTCTATGCTTAACAGAGTTTAGTATATCTTTTATTTTCTTTGTTGGCCTGTACATAGTCTGTATGTTGTATGGCTGCAGCAGTTTCCCTATTCGGTCTGTTACTTTCTGAATAAATGGTGTTCAGCATTTGCTTCTTCCGGTTTTCGTGGACTGTCGGGTATCTCGGATGGCGGGCTCTTGTAATTTCTTTGTGTGTATAGCCGTTGCTGATGAGGGCCTTGTTTAGATGTTGGATTTCTTCCTCCAGTTTTTGTGGTTCACAGATCTTCTTGGCTCGTTCTGTAAGGGTTTTAATTATGCCCAATTTTTGTCAGGGATAATGGTTCGAGGTCATGTGGAGGTGCCTGTTGGTATGAGTAGGTTTGCGGTATGGCCCAGACCTGAATCGGCTTCTCTTGTTACTAGGACATCCAGGACTGAAAGGCTGTGTTGTATTGATGTATTGTCGATTTCCTTAACCTTTCCTCAGAAAATGCTGAAGGGCCATTTAAAGTCTACTTTATGGTGGGCAGATTTTCTGGAAATCCATGGAAGACTCTACTTAAGTTATGTTTCTGACTTTTTGGATTGAATAGGTCTCAAAACATGTATTTCAGGTGAAATCTCAATGTGAAACTTTTGCATAGAGTGCAATGCTACTTCCACGTACTCCACTTCTTTCCCTGTTTCGTATACCCTTACCCCACCAACTTGTATCCTTCTATGCTTTCTTTCTGTCCCCTTTTTCCTGATTGGCTAAAGCACACCTTTGAACAGTGGTAATAGAAAACGTCTATGAATTGCAAGGTGTGACAATAAAAATATCTGTCATTCTTAATGCATGCATCAACAGAAAGGAAGGTTTAAACTAAGGAATCCGCCAATCTAGCAGGGCCATTTGGAAGTGATTTAAAACAGTATCTTTTTTTTGAGCTTAAGAAGTAAATGAGCATGATTCATTGTATATGGGTTTTTGTAATATACTCCCCATCAATTTCATTGCCATTGTTACCTACCTGGTAGTTGAATTATTGTATCATGGAAATATTGTGTGGAGATATGCACCTGCAATTCCTTCTTGTTGCCGAATCTTTTATGTCATAGTACATCTTTCGTGTTGTCCTTCATAATCAGATGGAAATTGAAATTGAGTTTTTATTTATGGACATTCTTTAACTGCTATAGTTTTGAGTGTGCCATTCTATATTGGGGCGAAAGACTGCTTAATTTTGCTCAGAGACTCTTTATTAAGTTTGAGGTTGTTTTATGTGCTATAAATGTATGACATTGGATCACAACCTTCACTTCCTTTCCAAATGAAGCCATGCTAAAATATTTTACGGCTCTCAAAAAAAAAATCCATAACCTTCCACCAAATTTAAACCCACAATCTCAGGAACCAGAGGCAAGGATGTTACTACTAGACCATAGAGTATGACATAATCAGATTGGGCGAGATCTGTTGGTGTGGCACAAAAATGAAACCCAGTGATATCAACTTTGTAGTCATGGAGCCACATATTGTTGTGCTGGAGAGCCCTCCTTTTGATCACTGTCCCTCTCAATATTGTTGAATCTTGCATCTTAAGTTGTGTAAGGGTGATCTTTGACAGTGCTTGTGGAAGCCAATTGGGTAGCAGTATGCCATAATTCTCCTTCCCAAAAGACAAGTCATTTGCTTATCTGCAGAAGTAGCAGCTTGAAATTTCTTGGGCTGGGAACTCCCAGTATGTTTCTATTGCATGGTCTCAGGTAGTAGCATCATGGTTTGTCATGAACAAGAAAATTGATAAATTCAAAAGACAACAAAGATGCATACAAGTAACTACTCTTTCTCCAATCAGCAATGACAGTTCATACAGAAAATTTACATATCATCCCAGAGCTACAAACCTTTTCCAAAAAGTCTTCAAAGAACACAATATTACTTTGGCCCCGCAGAACAAATTTAGTGTACAACACCTTTTGAAATCACATAATACAAAGGAAATACCCACAGACAAAAAAATAAGGTGTTTACCGGTTAAATTGCAAGGGCTGTGACAACTTTTACATTGAAAAAACAAAAAGGAACTTGAACATTAGGCTTAAAGAGCATTTTAGGAACATCAGGAACAAAGAAATAGATAAATCGGTGGTAGCGTATTATTTTTGGAAGGAGGATCATGATATGGAATGAGAAATTCACTTATTAAAAAGTGTCCAAGGTCCAGCTGCATTAACCACATGGGAAAAAATCTTCATAAAGAAATATGAAAGAAAATTGTTTAATTTCAACACTACCTTTGAAGAAAACCCAAACTTCAAGTTCATCAAGATACCGATTGAGAGGCACGTATCACCTCCAATGAGTTCACCAAACCAACGTCCATTAGTCGACAACAGCTGATGATGTTAGGAAGATCCTAACGAAACGCATTCCAGGTAAATACTAGCAGTAAGTGGAGCATTGAGTATTAGTTCGACTCAAAATTATATAGCATTTGTTAGCTTACATAAATGACATCTGGTGCATTAAAGAACACTGTGTTCAAAACAAAACTTTAGAGGAAGTGTCTCTGTAAAAGGCATCAAGCTTTGACTTCAAAACTAGTTCTTTCAGGAAAGGAAGGTAGCATAATAAAATTATGTAATGTTTCTATGAGTTCCTTTATTAAATATCTAAAATTAACTTTGAGTGGTGTTGTAATACCTATCTTACGAAATCAAAGATGTTCAAAAATTTTGAGCGGTTGTGTACACACACTGTTTACAACTTCCATCTGGTGTGTTTGTAGTGTACTAGCACCAGTTTACAATCCCACAAGAGAATTTTTGTAATTTTACGTCCTCCAACGTTAAGTCATATCGGACGGTGAATGAAATGGGTGAAATGATGCTCAAATGTGTCCAGGGTCCATGGAGCTTAGAGCTACCCTGGCTGAGATTCGAACAAGAGGATATGCCTGAATTATGAGCAATATCTTTATAAAGTAATGTTGAAATGCCTTTCATATTTGATAATTTATTTCTATTAACTTTGCTATATATTTGAATGATGGTTATCAAAATATTTTATTTTGCACTAACCCATTTCACTGCACCAGCCAATGAGAGGTGACTAGTGCAAGTGACAATTAAGAGACATGGGGAATGATATATGGAACAGAGTTTAGGTAAGTGGTAGAGGAAGTTAAATAATACAACTTAAGGAAAGTGCAGCAATGCTTAAATGGAGTACAGAGAACAATGAAAAGTCAGCGCCGTGGCTGAGTGGTTAGACCACTTGAATGTCATCAAGGCAATCCCATGCAACCGGATGTGATTTGTGGTGGACAATGCTGCACTGGGGCAGGTTTTCCCCATGATCTCTGGTTTCCCCCGCCATCTCATTTCACTGGTGCTCCATCTTCAGTTCATGTATCATCAGTGTTGCTGCCTGCAGTGTTGCATGTAGTAAAGGCGGGTGTTCAGCACTACACACACAGAGAGAGAAATATAAAAATTAGAAAATGTACATCCCTAAGCAGTTGTTTTATCGTAAAATTATTTTGTGTTCCCTCACATAACTTTTCTCTACTCCATACATACTATTTTGTCTACTTTGTGTTAAGATAGACATTTGCAGAAATTGTCATATAGCTCATTTCTGTGTAGATACAAGGGAATACGGTGGGCTTTAAGTGATAGACAAACCTTTATAGGGGATTATTATGTGATAGCTTTGAAATCTCACTTTGTTATGGCCAAGAGAAAGAAAAAATTGAGGTTTTTCCTCTTGAGAAAAGTTTAGCAAAGGTCATTCAGAACAAAGAGGACTTAACAGATATTCCCATAAAATTCAAGTTATATACAAGGTATGTCCAGAAAGTAAGTTCTGTTTGGTAATAAATTGTGTACAGATACAGAAAAATTATTTATTGCACAAAATTCTTCAACTCTTAAACTACTTTTCCACATAACTGCCGAAATTTTGCAGGCATTTGTCATAGCGAGGCACAAGTTTTTGTATAGGTTCTCCATAGAAGTTTGCCGTGTGTGTCTTCAACCAGTTGGAAACATTTTCTTTCAGCTCTTCATCATTGTTGAGGTGTTGACCGCCAAGGAAAGATTTGAGATGCAAAAGCAAATGAAAGTCGCTAGGAGCAATGTCAGGGCTATATGGGGGGGTGGTCAAACACATCCCAGCCAAATCCCTGTAGGATGTTTTTCGTCACATTTGCAGTGTGCGGCCATGCGTTGTCATGAAGAAACACACCTTTTGACATCGCAAATTTTCCGATAAATTTCAATTGGTTTCACTTTCCTAGCATTCAGAAAACGAATCACAGATCTGATTTCACAAGCGGCGAGATTTTCAATCAACACTGACATTGTAAACAAGCACAACAAAGCGTACGTGGCTGACAACGATCTCACAATGGCACACGTTTCTTCTCCTTGATACAGAGCATCTACCGTGCATGTGCGGAACTGCGATCGCAGCACTGCAGCAGATATAAATTGAAACAGAACTTACTTTCTGAACGCCCTTATATTTATCATGAAAATATCTTGAACATTTAATCAAAATCGTTAAACTCAGTTTTTAGGAAATGGTGGTTTGTTATCTAATGTTATATGTCGGCAGTTGGCAATGAAGCCATTTGCTCTTTTGTGCTTCAGTATTTTGATGTTATGACACTAGTTTTCCTTGCAAAAGTGTTTCTGCCTGGAAATCTAAATGGGGGACTATTTTATTTTTGGAATATTTCCTTTTTCAAGCAGACATCATATTACCTGGAGTGTTTTTATTTAACTCTCTTATAACCATTTAAAATTGGGCACCATAAATTGCAGTTACATCGTCCCAAGTAGAGAAAGGTATGAAGAGGAGAATGAAATGATCCCCTTGGTCTTGAATGCTCTAAAACCATCAGGGTTGAAGAAAACAAGAGTTGAGTCAAGGATGATTGAATAGGAAAGGTAAAAGAGAGTTTCTGATATATGGATAGGAAGAAATATCAGTCAAGGTCAATAACTCACCAAGTTGACCAGTGCTTTTTGGTGAGCAGCGCTTTACTTTAGTTCATCACATAATTTTGTTTAGATTGGTTCCTTTAAGTCTTCAGATTATAGAAGCAGTTAAAGGGTCTCCTTTCTGCTGTAACAAAATTGATATGTGATTACCAGATTAGGAAGTTCGTACCATCCGCCGTTCCCTATGCAGGTTGTGTCCGACCCTCTCCCGGCATCCAAACATGTCATAGATAATGTGACTGTGGGTTCGTAGAATTAAAAGTCCAAATTGCCGAAATTCAAAACGTTCTTTATTTTCGTAGAAATGCACTCGGTGCACTTGCCGATTACACAGAACTACGTAGCGCACACAATTACAAACCACCAGTTCGTCTGTCACAGGTCCACTCCACACTTGCTACTCGGCACATTGCCTTAAAACACTGAAACAACTCTCTAAACTCAAAAACTGACTCTTTTGCACACACTCCTATTTATACGTTGGTCAGCTGTTACTGGAAGCTTCTGCACACCGGGCGAAGTCATCCCAGAGTTTCACTATCTTTTCAGGCGAGCGGAGAAGGGAAACCAGTGATTTCTGTTTACTTCCCTCCCCACCCCGTCTCTCCTCAGCACGTCATTAGCGCTGCACGTTGGCATAGGTGTGGTTTTTACGCTATCTGTCTCCCTCACTCCCACAGCAAGAGCCATTTCATCACACGAGTAGGCGTGGCCTCGATGCCATATGTCCCTCTCTTTTTGCCAGCTGATCTTATGTTCGACAATTGGGTAACAATAAGAACACATGGTGGAGGGGCATTGAAACCGGTTGCCCAGAGAGAGAAAAATGACTTACGAGACGTTCGTAAATGCACACTTATTTAGATCATTATGTACTACATACAAATTTTTATATACTACATAGGGCTTCTCTCTGGCTGATTTCAGTATTTAAATAGGCACATTGTGGCAACACCCAAGCAATTATGCAGATTGTTGTATTTCCTGATCGAATGTCAAATAATAATCAAATAGTGAAATTAAATTGTTAAATATCTGAAGACTCTTACTAGGGAAAATACCAAAGCAGGAATTTTACAACATACTAAAAACAATAATGTACTAAATATTAAAAGCAGAAGCATTATTAACAGTGAAGTATTCATATTTAAGTTTGATATATGAGTCACTATGTTTACACTCAAACTTCACTTACTTGTTGTATAATTGAAACGTTTTCAAGATCATTCGATCTCATCCTCAGCTGTTTGGTGACTAAATGAACCTTCCTCTTCTTCCACTACTATGGAGCTCCGAACACTCTGCCATCTGGTGTTAGAGGCACTAAGTTTTAATACTTCATTTAATGCCGGGATTTCAAAATTTATAACTTTATCACGGTTTTTGTTTATGAATATTTTTTCACAAATATCCAATTCTATGGGTGTACTTAAAGATTTTAACAGTTTAATGTTGTGGCCAATGTGATTTTCTGTCCAAAAATGGTGTGAAACTGCAGATTTTTCTGTTTGTTTCAACTTAATGTTCCTCTGGTGTTCTTTTTGCCTGGTTAACAAGTTTCTCTTAGTTTTTCCTATGTAGCTTTTTTCACAGGTTTCACAATTAATCTGATAAATTCCTGATTTCAAATTGTTGGGGATTGTATTTTTCAGTGGTTTATTTAGCAGGTTCCTCAGATGGATTCAACCCAGCCATCATAAGGAACATGATGAAGAGAAAAACTGAAGATAATATAAAAAAGTACCACTCTCACACCACTTAAAAACACAAATTGGCAATATAGAAAATTCACCTACCATCCATGGGCTTTTAGAAAATTTGAACGAATCTTCAAAAGACTAAACTTAAAACTAGCACCCCAAAACAAATTCAGTCTGAGGAACCTGCTAAATAAACCACTGAAAAATACAATCCCCAACAATTTGAAATCAGGAATTTATCAGATTAATTGTGAAACCTGTGAAAAAAAGCTACATAGGAAAAACTAAGAGAAACTTGTTAACCAGGCAAAAAGAACACCAGAGGAACATTAAGTTGAAACAAACAGAAAAATCTGCAGTTTCACACCATTTTTGGACAGAAAACCACAACATTGGCCACAACATTAAACTGTTAAAATCTTTAAGTACACCCATAGAATTGGATATTTGTGAAAAAATATTCATAAACAAAAACCGTGATAAAGTTATAAATTTTGAAATCCCGGCATTAAATGAAGTATTAAAACTTAGTGCCCCTAACACCAGATGGCAGAGTGATCGGAGCTCCGTAGTAGTGGAAGAAGAGGAAGGTTCATTTAGTCACCAAACAGCTGAGGATGAGATCGAATGATCTTGAAAACGTTTCAATTATACAACAAGTAAGTGAAGTTTGAGTGTAAACATAGTGACTCATAAATCAAACTTAAATACAATAATGTACCTCTGAAGTCTTTCAAATGAAAAACTCATTCTATGTCGCATCAAACAAGATTTATAATGCAAAAAGTTTATTCGACCTCACATGATGTGATCAGGGCGTATTTGAAATATAATCAGTTCTATATCAATATCATAGCTTTTGTTGGGATCTCTTTCCCCATGTTTGCTGAAGTATCCCACTGAAATGTAAATTTAAATAATGAAGTAAATAAGGACATGAATAAGTACACTGCTAAAAAACATACAATGGTTGTACAGCAAATTTAGTTGCTCAGCTTTGAAGCACAACACAGATGTTATTTGAATGTCTTCCTTCCTATTAACGTGCTCTGTGTCATGCAGTTACACCTGTTTTGTAGTAATGAGTTGCAGTCTACGATGAACCTTGCCCTTGCTAGTAGCACTGCATGGTATAGCCATGCCTGGCCGCTCTTACACTGCTTAAGGAAATTGGTAGAAACTTACTAACTGGTTATTAAATTTTAGATGAGTCGCGTTTTTTACACATCTGCTTCACTTTCGTACCTATTTTGAGGACATGTTTCGCAAATCTTCGCTTGCAGCTCATTTCTGGTCTGAAAATCATGAAATTGAAGATAGCACAAAATTACTAAAATACGTACAAAAACATAGTGAACTCGTCATATGGGAGAGGATATACATAGAAAAACATAAAAACCAACTAATGAACTTTGAAATCCCGCTAGAAGAGAATCCCACAATCCAGTTCATCACTAAATCAACAGATGGCAGCAACAACCCCAGAATTACCCACACCGCTGGATCTAGCGTCAGTCGCACAAGAGCCGTAGATGCAAGCGAAGATTTGCGAAACATGTCCTCAAAATAGGTACGAAAGTGAAGCAGATGTGTAAAAAACGCGACTCATCTAAAATTTAATAATTTTTCGCTTCACTGTGGTGTTCCAATACAGTTGAATCTCGATTTACTAACTGGTGATTGCTAACAGCTGCACCATGTGAAGGTGAGGGGTTGGACATTAGGCTTTTGTCCAGATTGGTTCCTTTAAGTCTTCAGATTATAGAAGCAATTAAAGGGTCACCTTTCTACTATAACAAAATTGATATGTGATTACTAATAGCTACACTGCATGGAGGTGAGTGATCACACTTTAAGGTTTTGTGCAGATCATTCCTTTAAGTCTTCAATTAATCATTAAAGGAATTTGAGTCTCTTCCCTGTTAGTAATGGAAGTCTTTCTGCAGCAATTTTTTAGAAAATAAAAATTGTTGAAAAATTTATATGTTTAGGGTAGTTTGTGATAAAAAAAAAAGTGTGTTGCATTCTTGGAAATACCAAGTTTGGTATTTAACTAACTTTGTTTTTGTTGCACTGTCCACAAATACAAACATGGATATTTGTTCTAAGAATGCTTTTATTTTTTTTTGGGGGGGGGGGGAGGTTCAAGTGTGGTGTAAACATGCATTTTTGGGGAAAACTCAGTATACAATACTTAATATACATAGCAGAGAAAATAAAAATTGCTGAATTTCCAATTCTTTTGCGGCCAAGCAAACATGAGTATGTTTGTGAGTGGTCCTCATCAAAAGATAATTCTAAAGTTAACAGAGAAGCTGAACAAACTGGTTCATTAGTCAGTGAAAAGGGGAAGCATATTCCACTGTCATTAGTGCCACAGCGCTTTGTGAGTAGTTACTTTACTCCCCACAAAAGTCATCACGCCAACTGTCACAAGAGACAATCATATAGCAATTTGTTTCTTAACTTTTGGGAAAAAGAACCTCATGTGGTTCATCAGTGTAGATTAGTTTTGTGTGTTTCAAAACACAAGAATATGAACTTCAGAAAATCCTATATATAAACCATCACTTCATCCAGAAGATGTATTTCACAAACTCTTCTGACAAACACTTATTTTATATGCATATTTGAGATAAATATTTGGAGAAATTATCTTGCTGCATATTTCCTCACAGTTATAATTGTGCAAGTTTCAAAATACTCTTACAGCAGAACTCTGCTGCATTGGTACCATTCCATACTCTGGTATTTTCTTTCAGTTTCATAAGGATAAAACCAGCTTTCATTGCCTTTCACAATACTGTGACTTTGTGGGTTCGTAGAATTAAAAGTCCGAGTTGCAGATATTCCAAATGTTCTTTATTTCCGTAGAAATACACTGTTCAATTCTTATGTAACAGAATTACATCACATACACACAGTCTACCAAGGTTATCTTTATTTGCCGGCTCTGTGTGTACACAAGCCGCACTATCGTAGATAATGGGTTCGCGACAATACTTTAAAAAAATAGTTGTCACCTTCATTTTGAAATCTCTAAAGATGACTTTGGGTGATGGTTCTCTGAAATTTGTAAGTTTTAGTCAATATATGTGATACCCAGTGAGCACAAACTGTCTTTTAACCTAAGCTTTCAATATTTCTTAATGTGCACTATATTGTACTGCAGTAATTCATCCACAGCGACATGCTGGTCTTTATAAAGCTCATCCTCTCTTTTTTTATGTTCTGTAGAGGCAGTTTGAGGGTGACTGCTATGAGGCTCATTTCAGATACTCATACGTCCATCTTTAAAATGAAATGTTTCAGCCATCTGCTAATTCTACAGACAACTCCATAGGTACATTGAACTGTGAGGTGAATTTCAGGTGCAGAATTTTCTTCTTTAACAACAATTCAACAACAGTACACAGTTGAAATGATGATATCTGCCATATTGGAAATGCTTGTCCATGGTCAGGTGACAGAAGCTAATCTCACAACATGAAATAATGTATTAAATTATAGATGAGTCGTATCTATTACACTTCAGCTTCACTTACGTACCTATATTGAGGATATGTTTCGCGAACCATCGTTCGCATCATCGGCTCTTATGCGACTAAAGCTTGATCCAGTGGTGTGGGTAGTTCTGGAGTTGCTGCTGCCATCTGGTGATTTGGTGATGAATTTAAATGTGGGGTTCTCTTCTGGCAGGATTTCGAAGTTCATTAGTTGGTTTTTATGTTTTTCTATGTATAGTGTCGCAAAGCCATTATCTACGATAGTGCAGCTAGTGTACACAAAGGGACGGCAAATAAAGATAGCTGAGATAAAGGACTTGCTGGCATAGATTAAGTTACGCTTCTAGAAGGTGATAGAATATTTGGTTTCTTTATTGTTCTGGAACAGTCTAGAATTTATCAATGAGGTATTTAAGAAGGCGACAACTTGCCAAGAGTCAGTCGTAAGCAGTAAACAGATGTAGAGTGTTGTAACGAGAGCTGATGTAATCAGAATGCTGTTTATTGTCATCGACCTTGGTAGATTGTGGTGTGTATGTGACGTTATGTTACGTGAGAATTGAACAGTGTATTTCTACGTAAATAAAGAACTTTTGGAATATCTGCAACTTGGACTTTTAATTCTACGAACCCACAAAGTCATAATATTCTCTCCCATATGACGAGTTCACTATGTTTTTGTACGTATTTTAGTAATTCGGTGCTATCTTCAATTTCATGATTTTCAGACCAGAAATGAGCTGCTATTGCAGACATCAATATTGTTGTATCTTAAGTGCCTGAAGTGCCTATGTTTCTTTTTGTCCTCCCTATGTAAATTTTTTCACAGTCTTTACACTTAATCTTGTAAATGCCTGACTTTTCCTCTGGTTTTATCTTATCAGTATTATTACTGTTAGGTAGTTTTTTAATGTTGTAATTGTTTTTTGGTGCCAATGTTATATTGTATTTCTTGAATATTTTTTGGAACTTTTTTGTGGCCCAGGGGTGGTAAGTTGTTTAGCAAATCTAATTTCTTGTTTCATTGGTGAAAGAGCTGTGATCTGTTTTAATCTTTTTTGAAGTTTGAATGATTTTATTTTTTTATCTACAAGGTTTTTTCCATATCCAGTTTTAATTGGAGTTTTTAAGATTTGATGGTATTCTTTTTGATATTCCTGCTGGCTGAGGGGTAGGTTTACTAATCGGTGTGTGAGACTGTTGATGGTGGCATGTTTGTGTGGAATTGGGTTGAAACTATTTGCTTTGATGTAATTATCTGTGTGTGTTGCTTTTCTATGAATACGAAATTCCAGTTTTTTATTGTTTTTTGTGATTTTAAGATCCAAAATAGATAGAGTACAGTCCTCTTCAGTTTCTACTGTGAATTGTATGCTGGGTTCTTGAAGGTTGAGTAGTTTCAAAGCATCATATACCTGCTTGTAGTGTACTATTGCAAAGATGTACCATGCTTTAGTCGCATTAGAGTCGATGCGAACGATGGTTCGCGAAACATGTCCTCAATATAGGTACGTAAGTGAAGCTGATGTGTGATAAATATGACTCATCTATAATTTAATAATTATTTCGCTTCACTGTGGTGTGCCAACACAGTTAAATTTCGATGTCTGAAATAATGTGTTTTATAGTATGTATATTAGGGTCTCGCAGTCATTTTTGTTACATTGTTGGAATTTGAATTTGAAGTATAGGCTACTCATGACTTTTTGTATGATCTTTGTAACACATTTTCATAGAGTTCATTGAATAGCTAATTGCCATGAAACTTAAGCAGCAATATTTTCAACAGAATGTTCCACATCTTTGAGTCCAAGGCAAACAGCAACTTCTTCAAAGGGCTTCTCTAAATATTTGTAGCTTCCGAGATCAGATGATCTGATGTCATTGGATTATTTATGAGTGCGATGGCTCAGGTAGTTTTGTCTGTGGCCCCCATCCAGGAGGTCTGGGTTCAATTCCCGTGGCCAAACTACCTGACCCATGAATTTTTTCCGCATGTTTCTCCAGGTCACCTGGTGAATGCTGGTTAGGTTAATTACATTCCCGAAATTTCATGTCCATTATCATTTCACATCTTCTCTCATCTGGTGGTCTCCTTCAGCGTAGAAGTGTTGACAGAAGTCTTGGTGCTGCATGTCAGGATGATATACTTCTGGTAAACACTTTTTCCTCTGGTAGGATGGTTTCCGGTCTCCGGGACGATCTGTTGCGCCATTTCAGGACCATGATGGGTGGTACACCAGCTGTACTGGCTTGCCGGGGAGTATCCAATTGGTCAGTTATATGGACCATGCCCTCTGTACTATCGTGACTCCTTGGGACGGCCGCCCTCTCTCTCGCCTCATCCTTCCTCCTGGGGATGCCCCATTGGGGCATAGATACAGTGGACCAAGTTTGGACCTCCATGTCGAATCCCCTCCATAGCGTAGTCCAATCCACTGGGTTATTTTCATTACAGATTTCGTTACAGGTACAGTGAAGTGTAACAGACTGAAGTAATAGTCAAATCTTTAAAAAGTGAACCGCTATACGCAGATTTTGACTTTTTGCACATCATTAGAAGTAAGAGAATCTGTAATACTAGAAAATTCAAACCAAGAAAAATTAATATTTTAGCAATGGTTATATAGTATAGTAATCAAACCCATATTTGAGAAAATAAAAAGTTTCATGCAAGACATAATTCGTGATGTGAGAGTGATTCCTTGAAAATCTTTGAAAGATACTGTATTTAAACATCAAGTTTGGTTTGACATTCTGTTTTTGAATTGTAGTACACATTTATAACATAGCTGGGTTTGAAAGATATATAGTTTTGTATTTATTTTAAGGAGACTTAAATACATATTTGTGGGAATCCTTATTTAAAATTTTTGTTTGGAACACAATACTTTTACAGATAGAAAATTCTAGAATAGCACTGAAATAAGTTGAATAGTTAAATAGATCATAAATTGGCATTCAGATCAGTCCGGACATTAAATTCTCCATTTTGACTCATATGTCCCCCAGTGTATCTCGAATGTGAGAGTCCTAGTGGTTTACCGGAGACATATACAAGTCAAAATGGAGAATTTAATGTCAGATCGGCACGTTGGCCATGGTAGTTCAATGGGTTAGAGCAACTGGACAGAAACCAGGAGACCCGTGGTTCAAATCCCGGCCATGGAATGGCCACGCCGTGGCTCAGTGGTTAGACCGCTTGGCTCTCACCAAGGCGGCCCGGGTTCGATCCCAGGCGACCGCAAAGTGAGATTTGTGGTGGACAACACGGCGTTGGGGCGGGTTTTCTCCGGAACCTCCGGTTTCCCCCGCCATCTCATTCCACCGGTGCTCCATCTTCATCTCATGTATCATCAGTGTCACCGCCTGTGGTGCCGTATGTAGTAAAAACAGGCGTTAAACACTACAGACTTCATTTCATTTCCGGCCATGGAATTGAATTTTTCATGTTGACTCTATCAATAAATTGCAAAATTGTAACATATACACATGAGAAAAGAAAATGTTGCTCACAGACTAACAGTACATACATAGAATAGATAATTATATCAAATCTGGATATGCATTTTAATAGATACATGCCTTAACAGTGATACTGAAATCTGTGAGTAATCCATTGCTAAAATTCAGATACCAACAATGTAACAAAAACAACTGCAGGATCGTAATCTACGGACTTTACACTTGTTGCCATATTGTAACATTAGTTCCTATCAAGTGACCACAGACTTTCACTGCTTTCCAAAATGAGGGACATCAAGGTTTCGTTTTGACAGTGTACTGTAATTGAATTCGTTGTTAAAAAGGAATAATCTTCTTTCCCTATTCCTTACGCTTTTAGGTGTCAAGTCTTCTTTAACTTCTGTAGTTTTACCACTGTTGTGGTGTTAGGGGATTCTTCTTCCTCTCCCTTATTACGCCCTTAGGTGTTGGGTTGAGAAACAGTAACTGTGGATCAGATAGAGCCCAGGATAGGTGACCAGCCCAATGCCTGGTATGAGAGTGAGAGAAGTACATGATAGAATGAGGGCAATATGATAATGCAGCAATTGGTGGAATGATGGTGGGGAAAACTGGAGTTCCCAGGGGAAACCTATTGCTAACTGTGTTGTCCACCACAAATCTCACATGCAGTTGCCTTGTGCTGCAGAAATTCACCTCAAACTTCATATTCCTGTAGAGATGCCCATGTGTTAGCAGATGGTTGAAACATTTCAAAGATGGGAATGCAAGTATCAAAGATGAGCCTCATAGCAGTTGGCCTCAAACTGCCTCTATGGAATGCAACTATACTGCGTCAATCTTAAGAAACACACTTTTTGTATTACTCCGGGCCCATGTGCACAAGCGTGACAGATAACAGTGACACTTTCGCCCATGTGTTACACCATATTACATTCAAACAAGTTGTATGCTAAAGAGTAGATTACCAGTAGGTTTTGTTTTGTAGGTTTTGTTGGCGGAAAGTGTGCTTCTTAGGACAGCAGGAGTATAAAAAAGAGTTGATGAGCTCATTAAAAACTGGTGTGTCACTGTGGATGAGATAGCTACTAAACTTGCAGTAGGATATAGTGCACTGCAAAAAAAAGTTTGAAAACTTAGATTATCGAAAAGTTTGTGCCCATTGCGTATCACATTTATCAACCAAAGACTATAAACTTCAGAGAACCATCTCCCTAAAGATTAAGAGATTTCAAAATGGTGATGATTTTTGATGATCATTGTGACAGGCAATGAGTGGTTCATCATTACAAGGCTGAAACAAAATTCCAAAGTATGGAATGGCAACACTTGACTTTGCCGTTAAAGAAGATATCTGCTGGGAAAGTTATGGGCAGTCTCTTCTGTGTATGCACAAGGCTACATTTTGGTTGATTTTCTTCATCCTCAACAAATCATAAATACTGCCCACTGTATCCAGACATTTTGTAACTTTATCATTCTTTAGGTAGTAAACACAGTGGAAAGATTATCCTACAGTAGTATAAAGCTGTGCCACTGTGAAGAAGATGAGGACATTGATACTTCCATATCCTCCCTTGGTACTCTACAACTACCATCTTTTTGATTCTGGTAAGGAAGGCCAACTCTTTGAGATGGTGTAAGACATTCAGTGTCTTCAGCAACTGCAATGAAGTTCTATCATATTTTACAGAACAGTGGGAAATTGAGACTATGTTGAAAATTGATGGAAATGTCTAGATCAAGATGTACTTTGTTTAAAGAGTAAGAATTAAGATTTTAATAGATAGAGTTAACATGAAAACTTCAATGCTGCGGCCAGAATTTGAACCATGGATCTCCCAGTTTCCATTCAGTCACTCTAACCCATTGAGCAGCCCGCCTCAGTAGCGTAGATGGTAGCATGTCTGCCTCACGCTCAAGAGGTCCCGAGTTCGAATCTTGGTCAGGGTGAGTTACCTGGATAAGGTTTTTTTTTTCGGGTTTTCCCTCATCCTCACAGACAAATGTCAGGTAACTCTAAGCTCTATGGACCCTGGACACATTTGAGCATCATTTCACCCATTTCATTCACCATCCGATATGACTTAACGTTGGAGGACGAAAAATTAAAAAAAAAATAACCCATTGAGCTACCATGGCCAACTTGCCATCATGAAATTAAATTCTCCATTCAACTCGTATATTTCACCGGTAGACCACTAGGGGCTCTGGCATTCGAGATACACTGTTTGTGGTGACTTACTATCGTAAGTAATTGAGTCCCAGGCTTCATCATTTAACTCTTATTATTTTAGTCAATTGATGGAAATTAATCATTTCTTCACACTAGCTGTATATAGACTAAGGTTTTTGAGATCCATGGTTCAAATCCCAGCCATGGCATTGAATTTTTCATGTTGACTCTATCAAGCATTAAGATGTTTAAAACTTCTTGCTCATGAATTTAGTATGACTCTTGTATACATTTGACTTGAACATATTTGGCTATTGACAAATTAGTAACTTAAAATTATACTGTGAATGCCATGGACTATTTTACAGTTTTGAGATTTTCTTAGGCAGTCTAGAATACAAATGTTTTGAAAATAAGCCAAAAGCCTGTTATATTTTTGAGTAGAATACTGTAATTAAGGGTGTCAAGAATCTGTATTTAATATATGCAGGGCCAGATTAAGTATTTTTAATATAAGATAGTAAATTTATTCTATTTGGGATTTCATTGCTGTTACATTTTTGAGGCATGTCTAAACTAGAGTGTAACTTTAACCCAAATCGCTTAATATAATTGATTTTTCTTTTACAGAATACCGCAGACGAACAGCCACCCGAGGAGTCACCTGAAGATGCCTCAATTACCGAAACAGAAGAACCGCTTGAGCAATTGACAATTGATGAAACTGAGCGTGAGTCAGTACATGAAGCAGAGTCATCTCAACTGGTTCAAGTTAAAGAGGAGCCTCCAGATGAAATATATATGGAAATGGACATGCATAGCTCACAAGAGTTGAGTGAGAATTCTGTGGACAATAGTGTAAGTGTTTTCATTGTTCATCTTCACTCATAACTTAGTCAAAATGATGTCACCTCTGTGGAGGACAATTTGGATAGTGCTCTGGCATGATAATGCTTTACAGAGAAATTAGGAAGTATGGGTCATTGAAATGGTTGTTGTAAAGCTGCTGCTACCACCTTCCGGTTTTACCACTACTTAAACCAAGAAAACCATGTTTTTACTCATAGGTACACAAACAATCCCCAATTACCTGAATTCAGGAAACTGTCTCACTCCAAGTAATTTACATCCTATTGAACTCATTTCCATACACAGATTACTACCATCTTGTCAGTGAAATGCAAATGCATAGTACCAGGTTTCTTTTAATGACACAATTGGCAGCCGGCCATTCTCACATCATCTCCATACGAATTCGTCCAAGAGGTATCAGTGAACAACCCACAGTTGTCCTCTGAATATTTGTAACATTGGGAAACAATATGTGTTATGCTTACCTTTTCATATAAAAGGTGTTTAAAATTATACATTTCTGTACCCATACAAACCTAGCACTTTTTGAACTTAGGAACTGAAAGAAGAATCCAAATTCTAATACAAAACCACACATAAAAACAGTGGAGTTCTCAAGATAAACACATCAGTTTATTTGCTCATTGAAATGAACGATGTAGTGGAGTGCTAGCTATGGAGCTGAGGGCCATAAATCAATAAATGCTTAAGATAGGAATCTTTTCCATTATAGAAAACAGAGTAGGACGTATTTAGACTTTATGATAAGTTATGACGTTCTGTATCAGTAATTTTATGTCAACTTAATTTTAATTTCAGTTGGAAACACCCGTTTAAATGCAACTTTTATAGTAGACTCCAAAATTAAATTTACTGATAAATTTAACATGATGGAAAATTTTGCTATTTATTTTGAATAATATGCACTTTCTTTACAGGTTTAAAAATAACTCATGGAGTACCCCAAGATTCCGTGTTAGGGCCTTTATTATTTCTTATCTGTATAAATGACCTCTCACTTTATATGCAGGACATTGCAAGTACAGTTCCTTTTGCTGATGACACTAGTGTCCTGGTGACCAGTACAAATTTAAATGAGTGTATAATTAAAATGAATTATGTTTTGAACTGTATGTCATACTGGTTTAAAGCAAACAAATTATCTGTGAATCTAGACAAAACAAAAGTGGTCAAATTTATAACCTGTCGTACATCACATACTGAAATAGAAATCGGGATTAATGATATGTTATTAGAAGAAATTGACAGCATAAAATTTCTGGGCCTTCAAATGGACAGATGTTTAGATTGGAAAGCTCAAATAAATTATATCTTACCTAAACTTAGCTCTGCCTGTTATGCTATCCGAGAGCTGGTTAATGTGAGTTCTATTGACACACTTAAATTAGTATATTATGCATACTTTAACTCTATTATGGAATATGGAATATTATTTTGGGGCAACTCAGTAGAAAGTAAAAAAATATTTCTTATGCAAAAGAGGGTTATAAGAATCATTACTAACACCCACACTAGATGCTCCTGTAAAGATCTTTTTACAAGATTGAAGATATTAACGCTTCCTTGCATGTATATATTCTCGATCCTAAAATTCTTTGTATGCAATCGTGTCTTATTTGCAACAAATAATGTAATTCACAAAATAAGCACTAGACAAAAGTATAATATCCATTATCCCAGTGCTAAACTTTCTTGCTTTCAGAAAGGTGTGTATTATGAAACTATCAAAATATTTGGCGCACTTCCTAATGTTCTTAAAGAAAAAGTTGATAATTTCGGTGCTTTTAAAAAAGCTGTTAGAGAGTACCTTTGCTCAAAATCTTTTTATTCTGTACAAGATTATCTGAATGACAAATTATCCTGATAATGCTTCTGTAGCTCTATAAGTAGTATTTAACTATTCCAATGACAAATCATTACTTATAAATATTTGATGCAAGCTGAAAGTTTATTTTTAATCTATATGTATTTAATAAATAACAAGAATGGTATCCATTGCAAAAAGGTTGAGACGTACTGGCATAAGCCAAGTGAAAGCTGGTTTAAAAAGTTTCATTTTGTATCATATATAGTTATCCCTGCTTTGTTTTCCATATTTTTGTTCATATTGCCTGTGTAGATGTGTCTTATGTTAACTTTTGTACATAAATATGCTATTAAACTTTATACCTCTAGACATGTTCAATGTTCACAGCCTTTTCTGGCTACAAGTGAACCTACTGAACGCAAATCAATCTAATCTAATCTATTGTTTAATAAATTGACTATTATTTTAAATTAATATGAGTTGGTATCACACCCCAATTCTGTAAGTAAAAAATAAGAGTATCTAAACAATTATACATGATACAGCAATTAAAGATGTTCTTTTGTAATCAGTGAGTCATTTTGCATAAGAATAGGCATGTTTTGTTTTGGGTATAAAACTCTTATTCTCTTGTGTTATTAAATCTACTGTTAATATTAAACAAGATGGATGTACCATTATGTTTAGTTAACCAGTAACTCCAGCCCATTCATTACAATGGTTAATCAGAATTCAGGTTTGGGTGGCGTAGTTGGTTTGGCACTGAACTAATGATGCCAAGGTCACAGGTTCAAACCAGCCGATAGATTGTTTTTAAATATGCTTAAAAGTAATAGTTCCATGTTGGTACATTTACTGGCATATACAGGGTGAGTCACCTAAAACTTGCACCGTAAATATTTCTGAAATGGTATGTGCTATTGATATGCGGTTTTCACGGAATTGAACTATAGGCAGGGGCTCGCATTTTCAAATGATACACAGATTTTTATAATTTTTAGAAAGTGTATTTATGTACAAACGTTACATTTTTTTAAATGGAACAATGCGTATTGACATTAAGAAAATAAAAGTAGAATAAATTAGAATGTCAATGGTGTTTTTTGCACGATTCTAATGTAAGTAGTTTACGAGAAATCGTCATTTGAAAATTGAACGCACCGGCAGTTGTTTGTTCCACTCAATTGCTTAGTTGCTAGGCTAGGATGTTGTTATGTTTGTTTACAATGTGTTTTGTCTACACTGGCAGTTATTTTGTGATAGTTGAAGCAGTAGGACGTGCTTGGAAGATGGTATTTACCAATGCAGAAAAAGCAGATATGCTCATAGTTTATGGTGAATGTAGAAAGAATGCAGTTCTTTCTTGTACAGTGTACTTGGAAACATATCCGAATAGACGTCAACCATCTCGTCAATTATTTGTGAACCTCTTCAACCAATTACGTGAAAGTGGTAGTATAACGTCTAGAAAACGCACCAGAAACAAACGAGCAACTGGAGAGCAAGGAGAAATTAATGTTCTAGCTGCTGTTGCAGTAGATCCCCACATTAGTTCTCGTGCAATCGCACGAGGAAGCGGCATCAGTCAAAGAAGTGTAATCCGCATCCTCCATCGTCATAAGTTCCATCCGTATCACATCTCTCTCCATCAAGTGCTGCATGGCAATGATTTTGAGAATCGTGTGAACTTTTGTACATGGGCATTGAGACATGATACTCCAAATTTGTCATGTATCTTGTTCACTGATGAAGCAACATTTACTAATCATGGCCAACTAAATCTAAAAAATATGCACTATTGGTCTGTTGACAATCCTCGTTGGCTGCGTCAGGTAGAACGTCAGCATCCATGGAGTGTGAACGTGTGGTGTGGAATAGTGTACCATCACATCATTGGCCCTTTTTTCATAGAAGGAGCACTGAATTCACAGAAGTATCTCAACCTCCTAACAGACGATCTTCCACAGATGTTAGAAAACGTTCCCCTTCAGACTAGGAGGAATCTGTGGTATCAACATGATGGCTGTCCGGCCCATAGTGCACGAATTACTACAGCTTATCTTCAAGGATTGTTTCAAAATCGGTGGATTGGACGAAGGGGACCTGTACCTTGGCCGGCCCGTTCACCAGATTTGACTCCTTTAGATTTTTTTCTGTGGGGGAAGCTGAAAGACACTGTCTACAAGGACATACCAACTACACCAGAAGATATGAAACGGCGTATTACTGCTGCCTGCGCTGAAATTTCCACTGAAATGCTAGAACGTGTACAGCAATCTTTACATACTAGACTGGAAGCTTGTATTGAAGCTGGTGGTGCTCATTTTGAACACAGGCTTTGAGGGTACAGTTTTGTTTACTTGTCAGAATCCTCATTTTTCTTCATTCACTTGTTTTTCTTTAGTTTGTCCTAGCCATTGTCCCGTTTTGTACAAATGACGATTTCTCGTAAACTACTTACATTAGAATCGTGCAAAAAACACCATTGACATTCTAATTTATTCTACTTTTATTTTCTTAATGTCAATACGCATTGTTCCATTTAAAAAAATGTAACGTTTGTACATAAATACACTTTCTAAAAATTATAAAAATCTGTGTATCATTTGAAAATGCGAGCCCCTGCCTATAGTTCAATTCCGTGAAAACCGCATATCAATAGCACATACCATTTCAGATATATTTACGGTGCAAGTTTTAGGTGACTCACCCTGTATAAAAACTCCTGTGGAACATAATGTTGGTGCACTGGCAGGATACGATCATGATGGCACGTTGGCCATGGTAGCTGAATCGGTTAGAGCGACTGGATGGAAACCAGGAGATCCGTGATTCAAATCCGGGCCATGGCATTGAATTTTTCATATTGACTCTATCTAGCATGGACATATTTTAGACATCTTTTACGAGGTTTTTATTGCGATCAGGTTATCTAAGGGCACTGATAACTGCGCAGTTGAGCACCCTTATACCTACATCATCATTATCTGGAAAAAACTAGACAAGTACAGAAACAATCAGTGTGTTTGTATACCAGTTTTACATTCAAAGATATGTGTACCACTTCCACATAGTTGTTAAATGTTTCATGAAATGAGGAAATTGTCAAAGACATTGTATAAACCCAAGTTTTGAAATATTTTATTTATTTACAGATGCTGCTGGATATCAAACAAGAAGAGATAGAAGAATGTGAGCCAGAGGAAGAACAAGAAAATGCACATGTTATAGTCAGTGACCCATTGAGTTTCACAACTGACAGTCACAGATTGCAACATGCCTCAGAGCCTAGCAGAGTCTATCCAATAAGGCAGATCAAGAATGAACCATTTGATTGTGAGGATAATGATATCTCTTATACTGATGATATGGATAGACATGACAGTGCCGAGATGGTGTCACCAGATAACATGGAGGAGGATCTCATGGAAGAGGAATTTGATGAAGAAAGAGAAGAAACACAGAAAGAAGAAAAAGATGAAAATGGAGCTGAAAGGAGATCAACAAGAAATAGAACTCTCTCAGTAAGAAACACTCCAAACTTTTATACAGATGATGACGTGTTTTCTGATAAAGAGGCATACTTTTGTGTTCACTGCAATAAGGCATTTCCATTTAAGTCATACTATGTGCGTCATCTCAGAGTACACAATAATAGAGATGATTTTATATGTACACAGTGCAACAAGCAATTTTCCTGTAAGCGCAACCTGGATAGACATGTCAGACTTCACCGAAGGATTCCTGCAGGTGGCAAGAAATATTACCCATGTATATACTGCCCTGAGGTATTTGACAATAGTGTGAAATATGCAAGGCATCGTAAAAACTGCAAGGGCCCAAATGCCGCACCAAAAGTTCTGCCTAAATCACGGCCTCAGGAGTTGCAGATAAAGGAATCAGAAATGTTTGAGTCTTACTCAGAGGATGATATAAACAGTGATGGAAAAACTACATTTCCATGTTACATATGTGAAAGAAATTTTAATAGCGTACATAAATTACAAACACATCGGAGGACGCATAATGATTTCAATTGTAATCGTTGTGGCAAATCATTTGATGGAGGTATTGCATTGAGCAACCATTTACGACGACATAATTTTGATGGTTTTAAACGTTATACTTGCAAAATATGCCAGAAGAACTTCACCAATATCAGTGCATTAGTCAGTCATAAACGAATGCATACCTTGAGAGGTGAAACTCGGCCAATAACTTCCTTACCCATCATTCCCAAGCCAAAAAGCTTACCATCAGCCAAACCCGTATCAGCTGCTAGTAAACTGATGAGCATGCACCCTGAAATTCCTGCACGCGGTGGTGGATACAATTGTGCAATCTGCCACAAATGGGTGAAAACTCGATCAGTTCTCAAACGACATATGACAAGTCATACAAAGTTAAAACTCTTCAAATGTAGCATTTGTGATGTTTCCATGGGCTATGCATCATCCTTACATAAACATATGAGACTTACTCACAATATTGAGATTACTTATGGAGATATTCGTCAGATGTTCGATGTACCTGCTATTGAACAGCAAGAGGCACTTGCAATAGAGAAAGAGCCACCACCAGTCAAGAAACAAGCACAGAAACAAAATCCTGCACCAGATACAGCTCCTAAACTAAATAGTGGCGAAATGAATTCATTAATTTCAACAGTTGGAAACTATCATTGTAATATATGTGAGAAGGTTTTCACTAATAAACATCTGTTAAACAACCATGTGAAGATAATACATATGGGAGGTAAGGCCTATAAATGCAACACCTGCTCAAAACTCTTTGCCTATAAGCATCTGTTGGCAAAGCACTCAAGAACACATGCAGGTGGAGTAACTAGCAAGTTACAGCAAAAGCAGACGCCTGCCTATGAAGAGGCAGCACAAGAATTTACCTGCAATGTTTGCTGTCGCTCTTTTCCTGATGCTAAGACCCTAAACAATCACAAGGGTGTTCATACACGTTTCAAATGCTACTCATGTCCCATATGCTTAAAGACTTTTAATGGAATGCGAAACTGGGAGCAGCATCAGAAGCTTCACTCAGTTCATGCTGCCATTATCAACTGCAGATGCAAGCTTTGTGGGAAGAAATTCACATCTCGCAGTGAACTGAACGAACACAAAAAGACTCACATCACATTAAAAATCTATACTTGTGGCGTTTGCAAGAATTCTTACAACAGTAGTTCATCGTTAAACAAACACAAGCATCGTAAACATGGGGGCTTTGGAGATACAGAAGTACGGCAAATTGATAGTGGTGGTTCCATTATTGATGAAGTGATAAGTGATGTGGAAGAAGTAGACCGTTGCTATGTTTGTGATATATGCAATAAAGTATTTGGAGATGAAGAAGAATTGGAAAACCACAAAATGATCCATGTTCAAAGAGTTGCAGTTCCCAATAAAACTGCAGCTTCAAATAAAACTTCAGCTTCTAACAAACATGCAGTTGTAAGAGCTGCATTTCATTGCGAACTGTGTAGGCGTAATTTTCCTGACCAGTCTTCACTCAGCAAACATAAAGGTTGGCACTCGAGACGAAGTTTCACACATCCAATTGTAGTAACTGGGAAGAAACGGTTGTATACCTGTAATTACTGTCATAGAAGCTTCACAAATAGTGGGTCTCTCTCAAAGCATAAGCGAAAAAATTGTCCTCCTAAAAGATTCCACAAAGGAGATTTTTTGAATCCTTTAATGCAGCAAGAGCGGCAGCAAGAAGAGGAAGAAATGTTAGAAGAAACATCAGCACCAGATTCTTTTTCTAGTGCACTTTCTTCGCAACCACCAACAAGGATGCCACAGATAACTCTTGGTGCACAGAAACTAAAGAAATTTCCATGCCCCTCATGTGACAGACATTTTAATAACAAGCGTGCACTTGTTCGCCACAAAGGTTGGCACACACGGCAAGTTAAACGACAGTCATTGGCGGCAGCAGCAGCAGAAAAAGTCAAAGAAACACCATCTTCATCTCCAATGCCAGCAGAAGCATCATCACCATCATCAGTGCCAGCAGAAGCATCATCACCGTCATCACCAATACCTCTACATTCATCATCACCACTGCCCACAGAATCATCACCACCACCATCAGTTGAATTGACTGAATCCGAAAAAACAAAGGATGAAAAATTGGAGGAAAGTGAACTTAATGAGTTGCCAGAATTGACATCCGAGGAGAATCCACCAGAAAAACAGAACGATGAAGAAGCTAATAGCAGCTATCATTGCAATGTCTGCTTCAAGATTTACAGCTCTTCTTCAATGCTTGATAAGCACAAACGTTTACACAGACGTAAGGTGCTTCCAAACAAGGTAATAAAACATTCAGATTCCCCAGAACCAGAAAAACCACCTGTTTTATTACCTGAGCCACCTCCTTTAGAAGGTAATGAGGAAGGCCTGCATCCATGCAGATACTGCAGTAAAGCCTTCACCTTTCGTCGCAACCTCATTGATCACGAACGGGTGCATACAGGAGAACGACCATTCTCATGCAATGTGTGTCATCTCACGTTCTCTCGCCGTGCCATACTTTGGCGCCACAAGAAAGTGCATCTCGGTGTGCGTCCATTTTCATGTTCCATTTGTTCCAAAGCTTTCCTTCTGAACTTCCAATTGACGCTTCACATGAGACAAAAGCATTCAGAAAAGGCTACTTATGAATGCATGAAGTGTGACAAGACACTGGACACAAGTGAAGCTCTTGAAAAGCATGAACTAACAGAACACAATGAATAAACATGACATTTGCTTCTGCGTAGGTTTGGGGAAGTCAAGCAATATGGTACAACACAAATTTATATTGTGAGAACTTAGTTTCGCTGAAACATTTTAGTATTTAGAGAGGAGTAAACACACTTTTTATCAGTCTTTATCTTGTTAATGTTACCCAAGTGATAGCTATTTTCACTGGTGCAATGTAAATAATAAGCGCACTGCGTTGAGGAAAAATAATGGTTGATATATATGTGTACAAAGTGATGCAAACTCATTGACTTCCTAATTGAGTTTTTGTGATTTATTTACCAGACACTTTTGTGTATGCTATTGAGGAAGAAAAACTTTTTTGTGTATATTTAAATAGAAGTACATTGCAGCATTAGTACTGAAGAAACTGCAAAGTTCTGTTTTTTGATAGACTATCTTTATACCCTGAATGGTTGCATAAATCATGAATCACATTCATTAATCATGTCAACAGCATTTCCCATTAAAGGAGACATAAAAGTAAGTGTATCTTTAGATACGCATATAAAGTATATATATTTAATAAGAGTTTTATTTGTCTCATTCATTTAAAATGCTCTCAGTATAGTAGTGTTAAACTGGTAAACTAGGATAGCATATAAAAGTACAAGTCATGGTTGTTATCCACAGCAGGTATGACAAAGCTCCCATTGTATGTCCCTGATATGTATGAGAGAATCCATCAGTGCAGTACATAGTATCATATTTTAATACTTTACTTGTAAAACACTTTTATTTTCCCCTCCACCTATAAAATTTCCATTTTGCTTCTTCATAGAAGCAATGCAATATCTTCCAGTCACATTAGCACATAGTTAACATTCATGTATACTCTGTCTTGATTATTTCTGTAAAAAAAAAAATAATAAAAATATACAAAAAGGTTCAAAATAAAAGTATTGCAAAGGAAAATAGTGTTTTTCTTAGTAAAATAAAATCTAATGACTATCTCTGTTCACTCTTTATGAACTATTCTTACAAACGGTTACTCTTTTATCTATTTTAAGTTAATTGAGATAAACATTTGTAGAAATGATTTCATTACATATTTCCTTACAGATACAATGGGAATAGGGAAACAGTAGGCTTAAGTGATAGTCAAATATCTTAGCTGGATCCTTTATGATGGTTTTAAATTTCCATTTGCTTTGCATGGGCAGGAAAAAAAGACTTTTTATTTGGAAAAACTATAAGCATTGTGACTTTGTCCAGTTTTCAATGTTATTTAATCTAGTTCAACTTTGCTGAGTTCACCTGTCACTTCACTGATGTGAAAAGTTTTACTGTTTGCTGTCATTTCACTTTCTTCCTTAAAATAGTGGTGTAACAAAATATGCACAAATTACAGTTCGACCAGTCGTTCTCTGGCTCTCACATTTCTCGAGAGGGGGAAGCAGACTGTTTCCAGTTCTTTAGTGGGAATTTCAAGCAGAGGAACAATGTGTATTTTAAATATTTCACGCATTTGCATATTTCATAAACCAGTAACCATATTATAATAGCGATAATAGGATTTAACAAACACTAAAAATCGAAATTCACGCACACACAAAATAGCAAACGAACTTCACCAGTACAAGCACCAAAAGCAAGTGTAGCGACGTGGTCCACACAAATTTAAAGTGGCAACATGGCGTTGGATTTGGAAGCCACGCCTAGCAGCGTCAATGCTTATTGGCGCTAGCAGACAGTTTTAATGATTTGTATTTAAGGACGCTCAACTCAGTGGTCATCAGTGCCCTTTCAAAAACTGTATTTCACTTTACTATTCTTCCTCTCACTTAACTTATCTATAACTTTCCATTGGCTTTGCTGTGGCTTTGCCTTCACTTTGCGCTGGCTTTGCTCTAGCTCCACTTTGGCTTTGCTTTGGCTTCATTCTGACTTTACTCTTTCTCTGCTCTATACCTTGTTTCACGTAAGCTTGCCCAGTATCTCTTAACGGTCACGTGACCTAATCACCTCTCATTGGTTGCTGTTGTGGTAATGACTGTCGTGCGGTAAAAATTAGTTCGTTATTTAACATGGTGATATATCATTATATGTTGCAAGAGAATTGTCAAATTTATATTTTCGTAACTGTTTTAATTAAATATATTACGCAACAGAGTTGATTTATCTGAAATGCATGTTAATTCTTAAACGAAGTAAAGAGGAGGTTCCTTTGCTCTCAAGCACATGGCACGATAGCACATGATTTAGCGGTAGTGGTGACATTTGTTTATATGACTTTTATCACTGACCTTGTTTTGAACTGGATTAGTCATGCATCGCCATTCGAGAGTGCGGGAGCTAAATTATTTTATTGATCGTTTATTGCGCATTTCTTATTATATGTATAATGGCAGAGTCTACCGCCAGTTTTTCGCTGAAGTATCGCAAGGATAATTATTTACAAACAGGCAAAAAAAGAATTGTGTTGCATGTGTTTAATGCACTCACAGAGAAGAATCCGTCTTTGTCATTGAGAGAAGTCCAACAGCTGTGCTCTGAAGTTACAGGTGTGAGTGTTTGATCCGTAGGAACATCGCGACATGAAATTGAGGAAACAGGAAAACTTACCACTCCAGGCAAAAGCAGGAATAAACAAAAGTGCGTGCTCGGAGAAAATACGTGAAAAGTGTTGTGCGTCGTCATGTGTGTAGTTTTTCTTTAGAAACGAACTCCCTAACATAAGTAACATTTCGTCTGCCGTAAATGAGGATGCAGATTTACCAAATTTCAGCAGATTGCTTATACAGCTGAGATTTGTGAATGAAAAAAGAGGCAAGAAAAATGTGCTAAAAGACAGAGGCGATATTGCTGTGTGGCGAAGACGCTATTTAAGAACAACCACACTGCACCGAGATACAAATCGCAAAATATACAAGAAGAACACACGAAAAGTAAAGTATGGTGTGACACGACTTTTAAGACTGAAAGACAAGCCTTTTTGAAAGGTATGTGTGCTGGTTTAAAAAAATCCCAGTGGAAAAGGCCAAAGGCCTTTCATTATAAACTCTTTCAGTTTCATTGCTCAGTCATTCTGTTTCAATTTGCTCAGTTCATTATAAACTTGTATTTTTGCATGCCTTCATATCCTTATTTGTATGATTTTATTTATCTTCCCGGCAATTATTACATTTACTGCAGGTTTAAATGTGACGGGAAGGCACCGCCTATGGCCTATGACGCGAAAGCATTAGCCAATTAGGGCGAGGGGGAGGATTGTTGAACGCGGAGTGATACATTTCAGCAGGGCAAGATTTTATGAAACAGAGATTAGATCTGCTCTGGCTCCACTATGACTTTGCTTTGGCTTTGTTTTGGCTTTACTCAGGTTCCACTCTGGTTCCGCTCTGGCTTCTCTCCCGCTTCACCCTAACCTCACTCAAACTCCACTCTAAAATCCCTCTAACTTGTCCCTGGCTTGGCTCTGGCTTTGCTCTGGCTAGGTTCCGGCCCTCCGGTCCCGCTCTGGCTATGCTCTGGCCTCACATTAACTTCATTCTATACCTTAACACTGGCTTCGCTCTGGCTAGGCCCCGGTCACCACTCTGGTCCCACTCTGGCTTGGCTCTAGCTCCGCTCAAGTTCCGCTCTGGCTTCGCTCAGACTCTGCTCTGGACTCACACTAACCTCATTCTTTACCCTAACACCCGCTTCACTATAGCTAGGCCCCGGTCGCCACTCCGGTCCCGCTCTGGCTCCGCTCAAGTTCCGCTCTGGCTTTGCTCTGGCTCCACTTTGGCTTTGCTCTGGCTAGGTTCCGGTCACCGCTACGGTCCCGCACTGGCTTGGTTCTGGTTTTGCTCTGACTTCACTCTAACATTCCTTAGCTCTACTCTAGCTTGAATCTGTCTTCATTCTGGCTTGGCTCTTGTTAGGTTCTGGCCCCGCTCCGGCCTCACACTAACTTCGTTCTGTACCTTAACTCTGACTAGGATTCGGCCACCACACCGATCCCGCTCTGGCTAAGTTTCCGCTTTGCTCTGGCTGCACTCTGGCTTTGCTTTGACTTTACTTTGAATTTAGTTTAATGTACTCTTTTCTAACTTAGATTAGGGTCAAACACGGACGTGGACCTTCTTTGGGCATTTGGCATTAACTCTCTCACCACTCGGAGGCACCCAATCGACGGATTTGGCTCGGGACCCCGGGATCGCTAATTCCCATACCTACCTCAGTAGGTCCCTTTTTGGAAGACAGTTTTAGCTTCCTGACCACAACACCAGGTGTACAGACTCCCAGTACTACCAACAGATGCAGTTAGCACACGTAAAAGGTGCAGAAGAAATATTCTAATAGAGTAGCACTGTAATGAATTTCTTGCAAGATAGTGAAATTTCAAGTTGGATTTCAATGTTTTAAAGGTAATATATAGTCCTATGTTTTCATTCTAAGAATAATTTTGTGGATAGGTTTTCAATTGCTCATTACTGTATGTTGATATTTTTAACCTTCCCCCTCCGCCTCCTGCAACTTCAAAACATCAGAGCTGGAGATCCAATGGCTGTACTGTAATCGCCATTTCTGTCCATTTCACTTGCTGGGTTATGGAACACAAGACATCTTCAATAACAGCAGTCACTGCACTTCACCACAGACATCACCAAATCTCTTGGAGAACAGTGCTTTTAGGCACACGTACAAACACTTTCTTCACCATATTCGCTCTACTTGCTTTGCCAGACTCGCCAACTCTTGAATGCCACAAGACATACTGAATATAACTGCCAGACTGATTCACTCTCAAGCCACAAAACTGACTAGATAACTCTGCCAGACTCATTAACCCTTAAACACCACAAAGCTTACTGGCTGACTTTCCGATCTCACTTGCGGACTCACTATTAGTCCTCTATGGTCTAGGGGTAACATGCTAGCCTGTGATTCCCAAAGTTGCTGTTCAAACCCGGCAGAAGGTGATGGATTTTGTTCGACAAGCATAAAAATCCATAGCATGGCTTCATACAGAATGGAATTAAAGCCAATGGTTCCGTGTCATAGATGTACATCACATAAAAGTATTTCAAATCCAAAAAAGAGGTCTCTAAACAAAATTAAGTCATAGATAGTCAACATGAAAAACCCAATGCCATGGCCAGGATTTGAACCATGGATCCCCTGGTTTCTGTCCAGTTGCTTTAACCCATTGAGCTACCATGGCCAATGCCGTCCTGACATTAAGTTCTTCATTTGACTCATACATTTCCCTGGTAAACCACCACAGGCTCTTGCATTCGAGATACACTGTTTGTGGCAACTTACTATCGTACTTCAGTCTCAGGCTTCATCATTTAACTCTTATTATTTTAGATGAAATGATAAAGCCTGGGACTGAAGTACTTACGATAGTAGGTTGCCACAAACGGTGTATCTCGGATGCGAGAGCCCCTAGTGGTTTACCAGAGAAATGTATGAGTCAAATGAAGAACTTAATGTCAGGACGGCACGTTGGCCATGGTAGCTCAATGGGTTAGAGCGACTGGGCGGAAACCAGGAGATCCGTGGTTCAAATCCCAGCCATGGCAATGAGCTTTTCATGTTGACTATCAAAAACCTTAGCCTATACACAACTGGTGTGAAGAAATGATTAATTTCCATCAATTAACTAAAATTAAGTGATGTTTCATATCCAGTATAGAACGGTACACTGAGAAGCAGAACATTAGAGCATCCATAAATAAAAAAATTTATTTTCAAACTCTGCAAGCTGGACTTGCTTCCCAGAGGGTTCTAGTTCTCTGACAATGACGCTTACTGTGTTTACTCTGGGTGAGCACATGTCTTTTCTTGTTTATGATTCCGACAGCCTGGCTACAATCTCCCAATAACTTTGGGCATAGCCATTAAATCACAGTATTTAAAAATTCAGACCAATACTGGAAATCTCAGAAACGCTTAATTTCAAGAAGTTTGCAATGAATTATGTGCTTTAACAGTTTTTTAATGCAATATTTTTTCAATCTCATAGTTTACGAGTTATGCAAACTGTGATTTGGAATTTCAAATTCCAGCATTCTCATTTGAGAGCCTGCCCTTGTGGTGTTGGGGTAGCATATCTACCTCACATTCAAGAAATGTCGAGTTTAAATCTTGGTCAGCGTGAGTTCCAGGGTTTTCCCTTATCCTGAAATATAAATGTCTGGTAACTAAGCTCTATGTACCCTGGGCTCATTTGAACATCATTTCATTCATCGTCCGATATGACTTAACATTGGAGGTTTTCCCTTATCCTGAAAGATGAATGTCTGGTAACTCTAAGCTCTATGTACCCTGTACTCATTTGAACATCATTTCATTCATCGTCCGATATGACGTTGGAGGTTTTCCCTTATCCTTAAAGATGAATGTCTGGTAACTCTAAGTTCTCTGTATTCTGTACTCATTTGAACATCATTTCATTCATCCGATATGACTGAACAGTGTAGAATGTTAAAAATAATTCCATTTGACAGCAAATTGCCCAGTGAACTTGGGTGGGATGTAGATTGCCATAGAATTGGACCTTTTAGGCTATAAGGTGGACATTTCATGTCATGAAAATATCTTAATAACAAAAGATACAAAAATTATAGCATTTAAAACAATAATACTACCAATTCTATTATATGGAGCAGAGAGCTGGACTCTCCTACAGAAACAAGAAAGCAAAATAACAGCTATGGAAATGAGATATTTAAGACGAGCTGTGGGGAAGACAAGAAGCGATATGATTAGAAATGTAACAATAAGGGAAGAGTTGGCTACACACTCCGTTAAAGAAATATTGGAAAAAAGACAACTTAAATGGTATGGACATGTACTCCGCATGTCAGAAGAAAGAAAACGCAATATTTAGAAGCAAGACCAGAAGGTAAAAGAATTAGGGGAAGGCCACGCATGTTGTATCAGGAATACATTGAGAAGTTGGGGAAGGATAGAGGGAAAACCATGACAGAAATGAAGAGAATGATGATGGACCGAGAAAAGTGGAGGAAATGGGTAGAAGAGACTTGTACTCCACGCTTAACAGCACAAAGGAGTTAGAGAAAGAAGAAGAAGAAAATATCTAAAACATATGGTAATTTAATCAAAATCATGTGAACATTTTTGAGAAAATTAAATTTTTTGAAACATTTTCTATGTAGAGGCTAATTTGGAAAATACCAATTTGATATTTAACCTACTTTTTGTTTTTGAGTTTTGTTCACAACCCACACATGCACACATTACTCTCCTTATCAAATTTGTTGGTGGAATATAATACTTCTAATTACTTTAAGTGTGAGGTAGAGAAAGTAAAAATATAATGAATAAAATGGGCTCTAGGAGAATTATTTCTTTAAGAAATATGTTATTTTCTGTATCAAGACCTAAAAAGATACGTACAAGCTAGATGGGCTGATGTGTGTACCTTTCGGAAGTGATTCCTCCTACAAATGAGAAATTTGTGAATGCTAATATAATAATCTACACTTTATATCACCTTTTTTTCCCCGGGTGCCTTATTGTGCTTTAATATAGCATCCTTATTTTATAGAATGGTAAACCGAGTTGAAGTTGTACAACAGCTATATAAGCCTCACACATTTCTCGTGCCTGTTCACTGTGACAGGCACATATTTTCATTATTGTACTGATTCGGTTGTTGGTTTAACTATTTTTTTTTTTTTTTTTTTTTTTTTTTTTTTTTTTTCCTGTTCCTTTAACTGCTATGGTTATATCGGCGGCCGTTCTCCTTTGGAACATACTGAAGTTAATGATTGGTGTTGGTTTTTAATCATTAGATCACGCACACATTCACACTCATTCATACTTCCAGGAAGATGGGGAATTATCATGGTCGGAGAAAAATCCCCACCCCCACCACCGGGAATCGAACCCGGGACCCCTAGCACGGCAGGCAGGTGCTCTACCGACTGAACTACGGGGCCAGTCAAAATTTTATATGATACTTGAATGAACTATTTCACTGGTGTGGTAAAGGTCGATATGCACGGAACACTATAGTGAGAATGAACAATAATGTTGACAACCATCAATAACCATTATTTTTACTCTCTATAACTAGATATTAAGAAAAGGTAGGGTTTCTTTATTTAAGTCCGACTTTCGACCCATAAAAAGGGATGGTACCTTTTATTACTTGTGTGTTCCGCGTTCCGAGATTTTTTTTTTTTTTTTTATGCGAACAGTTGGCGTATTTTCCTTGACACCGTCACCCTCGATTGTTTTACTTATTGTTTAGGCTATGTGTGAACAGTGAGGATACATGAACTTTGCCAGGTCTGGTAGTGTTGGCAATTGTTATTTGCGTGAACTTACGCCTAAACGGAAGTGCACCTCTATCAATCCATAAGAAAAATGTCCTTCTCTCGAAGAGACAAAGTTAAATTTGTAATGCAACATTTTCGATTGCACATAATGAGAACACGAATGTAGCTCAGCGTGAGAAGTCGGAAATAACTGGCTTCTGCTGCTGTTGCAACAACTTCTAAACTCAATGACTTCTTCACCAAAAAAATAATGGGTAAGTTTGTTTCATACATCCGAAGAAATTCTTTTTGAATATGCATTTAGAACTGTAAACCATTGGCAACATAAACACGTTTCATTGAAGGGCTCAAATCAAATTCTTAATACTCAGTATCACGGAATAGTTTTACATTAATTATAATAAAGCAGATACAATATTATCGTTGAGTTGACACGACAATTTTACTGAAATTGTAAGAACACTTTCATTTTAATCTACCGCTATATAGCTAGAACCATACATGTTGTAACAGTTGCGAGCTTTTGTTTTTACTGAGAATGGGTAAGTAGTAAAAGCGTAATTTGTGAAATTGCAGGAAATTAAGAGGTTAGATTGGCTGCAGCTGAGGATGTTTTTGTGTACCATACCGCGTGTCATAGTTCCACGGAACTATGGTGTCAAGTTTAGTTGTACAGAGAGCAAAGATAAAGTCAGTGTTAATAATCCTTGGTGCAGACAGCTTCTTATAGAAGATCTTGATCTTGTAAACTCATTTTATCCATTTATACTAGCAATCAACCATGTTTCTTCCAATATTAGAAGGCGGAGCGCATCAAGAAATATTAGAATTAATTACCATTGAAAATAAAACTTCTAATTTAATATCTAAAAATGTGATATCGGTTGCGTATGATAGTGGCATAAAATTATTTATAACCTACACTAAAATCATTTGTCCTCTCTGTATTAGGCTGTCGTTTATCTTTGGAATTAGTGTTCAACAGTGATTCCCCCCCCCCCCTTTTATACCCCGCCTTTAACTGCTATGGTCATATCGGCGGCCGTTTTCCTTTGGAACATAATAAAGGTGTTAACTCGTTATCTTTGGTTTTTAATCATTACATCACGCACACATTCACACTCTCATTCATAATTCCAGACTGGGGAAGATGGGGAATTATCTTGGTCGGAGAAAAATCCCCACCCCCACCGCCGGGAATGGAACCCGGGACCCCTGGCAGGCAGGTGTTCTAGTTCAACAGTGAGGAATCTGAATTATGTAATGGTTTGTTCACAATCAAATTATGTTTTTGAAACAAGCATTTGAGAAATGGAAAAGAAGAATGCTTTGCAGAGACGATGTTCGTTAGTAATTACCCATAACTAAGAAGAAGAAGGGGGAAAAAAAAAGGAAAGAAAGTAATTTTGTGAGTTTTAAGGTTAAATCTATGTTCATTGATTCCATGATGTAACACGAATATTTGGATTTGAGGGCAGCTGGATTTAGATTATAATTCACTTCGTTGGAGCAGGTAAAAGGACTAGGGTGAAATGATATAGAAATCAAAGTATACGGTTGATTTAGAAAGTATGCAGTGTTGAAATTGATAGAGTAGAACAGTGTATCATAACCATTGTAGCCGAAAAATTAAATTACTGGAACGGTTCCAAGGCAGAAGTGCATAACTGATGGGATGCAATATTTAAAGTGTCAAAAGAAAAATCCATAAATGTGAAAGTCCTGCCTAAAACCGCAGAACTTGCTCCGCGTATCCCGGGGTCGATTCTTCTAACAAATGAATCATCGTGTGATAAATGTTTTAGATAGCACAATTAGCGATGCACTGATTCTCAAGTGCAAACTAAACATTCCATGCGCAGACACGTATGGTAAATTGTTGCGTAATAAGTGGTGATGTGTTCAAATTCACTCAAATTAAAAATACACACAAAAAATCTGATAATGTGAAGAATTTGTAAGTACACTTCATTGAGGTTATTAGTCACCATAGTTCTGATGCAATACCATGAATAAATATTCATTCAGGAAGTATTTATCAGTTAATGAGAACCTTTTCAGGCGTCCCGAATTTTAATGAAAAAATATATATGTTAGGCTTAGTTATTTCCTCATTGAAACTCATCCTAAAATAATTCCATAGCAGTAGCGTTCAGGTTAAATGTAGTACTTCCATATAAGACACGTTTTTGTGTTGTACCACAAGATTTTTCTGGTTGGAAACTGCAAGCCTGCCACTCAATGTTCTGGCGATGTATCCAGAAAGGATATAACTGGGAATTGTATAATCGCTTAAATATGAATGTCGTAAATGAAGTATCACAGGGAGAAAAGTCTACACGAAAACTACCCTTGAACCTGCTGCATTGCCTTCTGTGGATACGTGCGCAGTTAGTTATCTACTGTAATGCCAAAGAATAACTCCCAAGAGAGACAGTAAATTCTATTCTCCATGTGCTTTTATGGATATCTGTGATCACGTAAACATTTCTAAAAAGAACTAATAAATAAATCTTTATAAACTAAGAACGTTGTAAAGTGACACTGAATTAATGAAGCAAAACTTAAAAAAATATCGGGCTGTATTATGTGTTTGTGCATTTTTTTTAATCCATTAGGTTAACAAATATAACTGCTTCATTTCAAAAAATGAAATCTCAGAGTCTATTTTATCTATAATAATGTATTTTCTGACCCTCAAAGGTGTAATCAAGAACTTGCAAAAGCATACAGACCTAGTAAATTAAAAGAACTTAGACATTTTTCTGTTGGAGAAGGTATACGTATAATATCATCAATGTTTTTAAATGTTTTATACTTTCTTTGTACTATTGAACTTTGTTACGCTTGTCTAGATGGCAATTTCTGTCTTCTTTCTGATAAATATAGCCCTTGATAAGTTTACAGTAGACATATTGCGTCGTCTTCCTCTTATGCATTAAATTTAAATAATTGTATTATTTATTTTCTACATGTAAGCTATTGTCAATATTCTATGTGTTGCCATGGCATTTTTTTCTTCAAAATTGCATATTGAAGGTTATGGCTGTAGGTTATGTTTATTTAGGTGTATTTATTCATGATATTTCTCCTTATTGCAAAATATTAATAATAGTAATAGGTAAAATGCTGGATTTACCTTATCTGAAATTATAATCAAGTGTTTCTGTTGGGCAGGCTATTCACAAAGCCTTTGGAGAAGTTTGAACAAATAAAGCTTATGTTTACATACTATTTTTTAAAATATTAGTTGTTCATTTATTCTTCAAAGTAATATGCATCACTCATTTGTCTAAATTCCAAAGTTATCCGTTAAACATGCGTTTAATTGTTTTAAGCATTTACTGTTATCTTTTTATCTCGATACCATGTTTTTATTTCGTTTGTCCAATATTTTCTTACTTATCTATAATTTTCGATAACTAAAAAGTATTGATAGTAGCCGATAGCATAATAGCTATGTCCGTCATAACAGCAATCCAACAAGAAAATCAATATTTAATATTTATCATCTTCAGTTTTATCTATTTCTCGTCGCATATTTATTTTACTTGTGTGACCCATCGTTGGTATAAATTCTTTGTATAATCGCCTAACATCAGCAAGGAATTTCTTAATCATGTCTCAGCTATATTCTTAATTTTGTAATCTTTGCCCACATTTCCATCAAACATAATTATATTTAATCGCGGAACTGAATCTCGCTTAGGTTGCATCTAATATTATATATTATTTTTCTCAACGAATGTGAAATGTTAACATTTACTTTATAAGGCACTTTTGATAAATCAATATTTTGGTTCTATCCTAATTTACTACCCATGTTTGGAATTATTAAAGATGATTTTTGTATACACAATAGAAATTCAAATATGTTTATTTTAATTATTTATACTCCGAGATCTAAACATTCTTCACTTCTTGGTTCTTGACAGTACAAAAGTAGATACATTATTATGTGGAAATTAATTGTTCTTTCACACTGGACGTGTGTAGGCTAAGTATGGAAAGATAGAGTCAGACTGAAAAATTCAATGCCATGGCCGGGATTTGAACCACGGATCTTCTGGTTGCCGTCCAGCCGCTCTAACCATTGAGCTATTATGGCCAACGTGCCGATATGACATTAAATTCTCCAACTGACTCGTGTTTTTCCCGGTAAACCACTTAGGAGCTCTCATAAACACATGAGACAACTACCTTAATGGCGACTTACCATACTGTGAGTACTTTAAGGCCCGGGCTTTATAGTTAACCACTATTAGGTCAATTAATGGAAATTAATTATTCTTTCACACTGGACGTGTGTAGGCTAAAGTATGGAAAGAGAGTCAAGACTGAACAATTCAATGTCATAGCCGGGATTTGAACCAAGGATCTTCTGGTTGCCGTCCAGCCGCTCTAACCTTTGAGCTACTATGGCCAACGTGCCGATATGACATTAAATTCTCCAACTGACTCGTGTTTTTCCCGGTAAACCACTTAGGAGCTCTCATAAACACATGAGACAACTACCTTAATGGCGACTTACCATACTGTGAGTACTTTAAGGCCCGGGCTTTATAGTTAACCACTATTAGGTACAATTAATGGAAATTAATTATTCTTTCACACTGGACGTGTGTAGGCTAAAGTATGGAAAGAGAGTCAAGACTGAACAATTCAATGTCATAGCCGGGATTTGAACCAAGGATCTTCTGGTTGCCGTCCAGCCGCTCTAACCTTTGAGCTACTATGGCCAACGTGCCGACATGGCATGACATCAGTCTGACTCTCCACATTATTATGTATTCATATTCAACTGAGAATTATATTTTTTAATAAATTTAGTTTAGATTCGAGCAAAATCTGTTTCTTTGC
This sequence comes from Mantis religiosa, assembly GCA_030765055.1. Lineage (NCBI taxonomy): Eukaryota > Metazoa > Arthropoda > Insecta > Mantodea > Mantidae > Mantis > Mantis religiosa. The sequence goes on from CM060954.1 coordinate 162,694,712, forward strand.
AGTGCATTTTATCAATGCCAAGTATAAGTAATTCTATGTTTTCGTGCTTAATTAAGCCCGTCCCTGTAGCGCAGATGGTAGCGTGTGTATCTCATGTGCGAAACACCACCCTGGACTGGACTACGCTACCAAGGGTATTCGGCACGGCGGTCCAAACCTGTTCTGTTGCACCTATACCCCAAGTGGGGTACCCTCCATGAGGCGAACGGAAGGTGTGGACCCTGGACTCCTTTGAATATCATTTCATTCATCAAGGGAAGAACGTAAATTTTAAAAAAAAGAATACATTTATGGACAGCACGCCACTGAAGAGTGAATAGAGGGAGTCATGTAAATGTATGAATGTGTGTATAAATTGTAGAACAAAGTTGGCATACGGTAGATGTTTGTAATGTGAACCAATTGCCTGCGTAGGCCGGTAGTGGTGTTAGCGGCGCTAGACGTTTCCGAACCTCCGCACAGATGGCGCTGATAGCAGGAACAAATGAAGGGAAGGTAACATTTGACATTTCCACCCTACCACAACGTATCCAGGATTGGAGAAGCCCGTGGGCGAGCTGCAACTTTGCTCCCTGCTTTAGAAAACGTTTTAAGGGTGAACCTTATTATTCATTCGTTGTGTTGCTCTTTTGTTGTTTTTTTTTCCCTTCCATTAAGGCTTTAAAGTTAATTGTTATATAGCTGGCTGTGTAGCGACGTAATTTTAACTGAGTTACTCTTGAAACAAATGCAACTTTTTTTCTCTGCAAAATAAAACGAATTGTATTCTATGAGAAAGCTCCTAAACATTGCTTTAAGCCAGACATTTAATTAGAATTAACTTGTACATGCAGTTTTCGTTTGTGGCTGTATATGAAGTAGGGAAAGTCCTGCATTCGACAACGAACTTCCCTGAATCCATAGAAAAATAAAGTTTTTACTTTCTCTACCACTTACTCCTTTACTCAATATAAAGATTTCACCAAAATACACGTTTTGAGGTTCCCTCAATGGGGGAAAGGTGAAAAAAGCAAACGGAGAGTTCTTTTTTTTTTTTTTTTTTTTTTTTTTTTTTTTTGTTATTTACGTCTTCCAACGTTAAGCCATCGGACGATGGATGAGATTGGTGAAGTGATGCTCAAATGAGTCCGGGGACCTTGGAGCTTAGAGCTACCTGACATTCGTCTTTAAGGATAAGGGAAACCCCGGAAAAAACCTTATCCAGGTTACTCGCCCTGAGCGATATTTGAACTCGGGACCTCTTGAACGTGAGGCAGACACGCTACCATCTACGAGGGCTGTTCAATAAAGAATGGTCACTTTTTTTTGACAACGTACCTGTACTCATCCTCATAATTTTGATGGTCCTTCTCAAAATAGTCTCCCCTGAATGCGATACACTTGTCCCAGCGTTTCTGCCAGTCTTCAAAGACATGCTGGAAACCATTTTTGAGAAACCCTTCAAAATCGCCAACGCAGCCTTCACCACTGCTTCTGATGATGGATAATGCCTCCCACGAAGGCGTTTCTTCAAGTTAGGGAATAGAAAAGTCACATGTGGCTAAATCCGGACTACAGGGAGGGTGAGGGATGCACTTTACGTTGATTTTTGCAAGATATTCAGCAATAACATTGGCAATATGCGGCCGCGCATTATCGTGGTGCAGCATCCAGCCTGCTTCACGAAAATGTGGTCTTTTGCGCCTGATATGGACTTGCAATGTTTTCAGGACATCCCTGTAGTATTGTCCGGTTACTGATGTGTGTGCAGGTACAACATGCTGATAAACCATTCCATGAATATCAAAGAATGAGATGACCATAACTTTCCCAGCAGAAGCATCCACTTTTGCTTTTTTGGGGGTTGGTGATGAAGGAGATTACCACATTGAGCTTTGCTGTTTGCTCTCAGGATCAAAATGATGTAGCAAAGTTTCATCAGCAGTGATTACGTTTGAAAGAAACTCCGGATCTTCCTCTAACATCAGCTTTAACTGCATGTTACCTCCATTACAGCGATAGGCGATACTGGACATGTCTGAACTTGGCTGGTTCCCACAGGCGGGAACCAGGAGTACCAACAATAAAACTACTACGGCGTGTTTGTTTCCCATTAAGCTAACAGAAATTAAGATTTAATTTTAGTGCGAACAATTATGACCGTAAAAAATTATAATCATTCTTTATTGAACAGCCCTCGTAGGCTACCGAGGCGGGCAAACGGAGTATGTGAACTGCGTAGATCAAAAGCATGTTGATCATTAATCGTACTTTCTGTAACGTTAATAAAATACACACAGTTTCAGTTCAATTCATTTCCTGATAAAGAGGCCTCTGAGCAAACTTAGCCAGTCCCTCACGCCCAATTGGATGCTGAGAAATACAGCAGTTAAAGAGAGTAGAGAAAAATAACATTTTCAATTCATTTGAAATTTTAATTCAGCAATAAGGTTCTAATATGAGTCTTTCAGCAAGAGTAGCCTATCTTTGAACTTAAATAAAATACATTCTATAAATGATAGAGATTTATTTCTTTATTTATGTTGGAAGATAACGTCATAACGTGTGGAAGAGATCATCGGTTAAGTGACCACCACGTCTTCGTTGGGTTGCGCGTATACGATTGACCCAATTTTCAGTGACAAAAGAACGTAAATTAGGTTCAACTTGATGAATAGTACGCGTGACGTTATTCAACTATTCCTGGCTTGTTGGCATAAACTCGAGATTTGACATAGCCCCACAAGAAGTAATCCAACGGCGTTAAATCACATGATCTAGGGCAATGCTTCTCAAACTCCACTTCCTCGAGGACCCCCTTATCATCTGACAACTTGTTCGCGTACCCCAGTAGTTTGGCAACTCAATTTATATAAACGAGTCGACTTTTGGTTGAATGTTATAACTGGAATTTAAATAATTACAGCACGCGCAAGATAGCTCTTTTGTTTCTGCAGTGTGGTCAACCTTGAAAAACACAGTTCAGCAAAATAGTGCGTAAGATAAGCGAAGATATGCGCCGCTAGTGTGAGATCTGTGGACAAACATTAAATTGAACTCGATCCTATAAGCTATGTATTTATATACTTACTATTTATGAAACACATAAAAACAGTAAACAAATATGACAGCCATAAATACTCATTTGCTTTGTGATTCTTCTATTTCTGAGTCCACTGCATCAGTTTCATTGCTAGTATCCTCTTATCTGTTGATAATTTCATCAATCGCATTTTCTATTACACCCTTATTTCTTCAATATTTCATTTCCAGTTCTTGCAGTCCTTCCCAATCCGTCGCAGTTACAGAAAAGAATGCTTCTATAGCAAGTTTCTGCAGATTTGTGGCTGACATATCACCTGTAACGTTGTGTCCTCTGAAAACGTTCTTTATTTTTGCCCACGCCAGTTCAATTGCATTCAGATCACAGTTATACGCAGGTAAATGAATAATAGTGTGTCCCCTTTCGAGAACCATAACATTCACGACATAGGTAAGTCTTGCTCCTAGGTTTGTTGGCCTCTATTAAATACCGGTGTAGCTTTGGTAATGGAGGGAAATAGAAAGCAATGTAGAAATATACAAAAGGCTTAGAGCAAGAGAAAAAGAAAGATACACGAGTAAGATATAAGGAAAAGGAGGAAGCCAAAAAGGAAAGGATTGAAGGGAAAAGAAGAAAGAAAGAAAACATCACTATTAGTTATTACCATACACAGATCACAGCCTTACCTGCTTTTTCCTGTTTTTGGAGATTCATTGGGATGAGATGTACAAAACGATTTAATACGCCTGACAGTGCTGACGCGTTTTCCTCGTTCTACTGAGTTGCTGAGTGGGAACATTAACTGGTTGTTATCCTTTTTTATATCGTAACTTTCTGCAACTTTTGCTATTATTTTGCGGCCATCACTATGAACAACTGTACGTGCATGTTTCCGAGTTGGAGTTCGTTGCTCGGAAGGTACATATGATGATGAGTTTGGTGTGCCCTCAGCCTTAATTACAAACTGGTTAAGCTGTAGTAATTAACCCCAAACTTGCACAAAACGAATGCACATAGAAAACAAAGAGCGCGCGTAAAAGCTTAGCATATTAGTCACTAGAGTGTACTAGTTTAGTGTACTAGTATAGCGCATTTCATGTTTCTAAGTTGTCATCCGTGTTTACGGAGTTAGCCGAAACCTACCGAGTGAGGACTTGGGAGGCGAACGCTCAAGATAAATTGCGCATACTATACTGTATGTTTAATATAAGATATTTTCTTGTATATGTAGTTTTAAATTTAATTAATAATAAATTAAGAAAATAAAGTTAAACCTGTGTATAACATGTATTTTAAATTAAAAGAATATATTTTTTAATTGTCTTTATTAATTTTTTTCACTTTGAAGAAAATTGTATACAAGTTTGCCAACTAGATTTTTATTTAACTTTAGCCTTACGTCAGTAAAAATTTGAAATATCACACTCTTTAGATTACCCAAGGATTAATAACATAACGCGCATGTTATAAAAATGAATTTATTTTCCATGTAAGGAAACTATTTTTATACATATAAAAAGTTATTCGTAATGTTCTGAACGTACCTTTTCACCATTCCAACAAAGTTAGTATTGGGTTAAATTAATTGGGAGTCGATTAATGACACTAAACAACACTTACTTTTAATTTTTCCCGGAACTAGTTTCAGAGGTCTTCCCTCTATCTTCAGCCGGACATCGACTCCCAATTAATTTAATTTATACAACACTGTTTTCAACACTTCCATGAAAGCATTTAGTATTGGGTTACTAAAAAATCAGTTTATGTCGCAAAAGTTTGAAATTTTGTTCTGTGGAATATATTAATGTGAACAATGCAACTGCTTTTTTATTGAATAAGCTCGGTTAAGCTGGGCTTAATGTTTGTCATTTTTACTCTTAAGTCCGTTGGCAAGTTCATTGGTACGTCTGTTTCTCCTCTATGGCTTGATGTTGCACAACACTGCTCGGACATATAGGTGGTTGCAAAGGGCACAATATACGTCCTTTGGTAGCAAGTTCAACAACCAGCTTTTAGCTGCTGGTTTATTTATTGACCTAAAAAAGGCTTTTGACACTGTAGATCATACTTTATTACTAAATAAACTTGAGCATGCTGGTGTAAGAGGACTTCCTCTCAACTGGTTTCAGAATTATCTCAGTAATAGGAAACAATTTGTAAATATGAACAACATTTCCAGTTCTCTATCAGTAATTCATCATGGTGTTCCACAAGGTTCTGTATTAGGTCCTATATTATTCCTAATTTTTATAAATGACATAGGATGTTTAAGACTAAAAGGTAAATTGACTATGTTTGCTGATGATATATGTTTGTTATATATAGATAACTCTGAGCACCAGCTGATATATGACATACAGCAAGACCTGAATGCATTGAATAGCTGGTTTAAGGGCAATAAGTTAACATTAAATGTCTGTAAAACAAAATATATGTTATTTCATAAAAGATCATACGTACCAGTAGTAAATAACAAGATACATGTTGATAATGCAGTGATTGAAAGAGTAACAAAAATCACATATCTAGGTTTGATTCTAGACAGTACGCTCACATGGAAGGACCATATCATGCATGTAAAAAATAAGATTCTTCCTGTGTTAGCTGTAATTCACAGGCTGAAATTCAAAGGATTCAGTGTAAATCATTTACGAAGTATCTACCATGCTTTAATTCAATCTCATTTGGATTACTTAAACATCTTATGGGGTAACTCTGTTAAATATTTAATTCATGACCTCGAAGTACTTCAAAATCGTGCCTTGAAAATAATCTACAATCTACCCTTTAGAACAAACACAAAAACACTCTACCATGTAACTAACATTTTACCATTACAACTAAACATAGAGTTGTCCTTGCTAATATATCTCCACAAAATAAAAAATAATCTTCTAAAGTCCAATCTAACATTTGAAAGCTCCTCACATATATATAATACAAGAAATAAAGGAAACTTAACAAAACCAACAGTGAACACTTCTACTTATGGCCTGAACAGCTTAACCTCACACGTTATCAACTTATATAATGCACTGCCACTGGAACTGAAAGGCTGCAGGAACATAAAAGGTTTTAAAAGGAAAGTTGCTGAAAATTTACTGAAGGCATATATTGATAGCTGATAAAGTGTTACACATTTATAGCTGGTTTGAAAGCTGAACTGTTTAAAAAGTAATATGGATTAATGTCCCATAGAATATGTAGCTTCTATTTTTCTGTTAAGTTCTTTGTTACTATTATTTCTTGAGTTATAGTGAATGTCTGTATCTTTGTATGTTTCATATATGTTATTCTTGTACGGTAATTCATTCCTACTCTAAAAATGTAATATAAGTATTGTTAAGGGCTGTTTGCCATCATTTTATATATTTTTGTACTGTTCCCTAGCATGAGCTATGGCTCTGGGAACCTTTTCAGATAACAATAAATAAATAAAAATAAATAAACCTTCCGTCGCTGCTATATTACGCTCCCAACTGTTACGTTGATTGCATTGCTATAATATAATGGTGTCTAACTTATTTATTTGTATCCGGAAAACTATTTGAGGTAAAAATATGGGTTTTTACGGTTGTGTTAAATACATTGCTCATTCCTTCCTCGTGGATCAGCTCTTGCAAAATCTAAATTTCTGTCTAGGCGCGTATAGTATTTATTAGAGATTGAGATTACTTTGCCGGTCGTCACACACCACTCAGGGGGAATGCAGTACGACAACACTGCAGGACTACGCTCACCTAGTAGCGCTCAAACACCAACACCTTCCGATTTGAAACACATAATAATCATACAGTCATATCTCATGTTTGAGAAAGTAAAAACAAAATATTTAGCCGTGCATTCACTTGTTAAGTCGTAGTGCTCGACATTTGAGATGCAGATGAAGTTTGTAAAAAAGAAGACTCGTGTTTCATGTACTGAAAGTCAACTCGTTGCCTTGGAAACGGCTGCTGCTACATAAAAATATATTAGTTCCGAGAAAAGTACCGCCAGGTTTTTACCGAAATGGCCACTGAAGTTGGACAGTTCATCAACTTTATGGTCCACGGGCTCTGCCCCTCTTCGGTGATCTGCATCTGGTACATAGGAGTCAGTGAAACTCAAAGAAAAACAAACAACGAACGGATCCTTGCATTTATATTATTTATGAACCTTCTCTTGTACGTAGAACACCAACATTCAAGAGGTCTCTAGATCGAATCTCGGTCAGGTTGCTCATTTGAACATCATTTCATTCATCGTCCGATATGACTTAACGTTGCAGGTTTTCTCTTATCCTGAAAGATGAATGTCTGGTAACTCTAAGCTCTATGTACCTTGTACTCATTTAAACATCATTTCATTCATCGTCCGATATGACTTAACGTTGGAGGTTTTCTCTTATCCTGAAAGATGAATGTCTGGTAACTCTAAGCTCTATGTACCCTGTACTCATTTGAACATCATTTCATTCATCGTCCGATATGACTTAACGTTGGAGGTTTTCTCTTATCCTGAAAGATGAATGTCTGATAACTCTAAGCTCTATGTATCCTGTACTCATTTGAACATCATTTCATTCATCGTCCGATATGACTTAACGTTGGAGGTTTTCTCTTATCCTGAAAGATGAATGTCTGGTAACTCTAAGCTCTATGTACCCTGTACTCATTTAAACATTATTTCATTCATCGTCCGATATGACTTAACGTTGGAGGTTTTCTCTTATCCTGAAAGATGAATGTCTGGTAACTCTAAGCTCTATGTACCCTGTACTCATTTAAACATTATTTCATTCATCGTCCGATATGACTTAACGTTGGAGGTTTTCTCTTATCCTGAAAGATGAATGTCTGGTAACTCTAAGCTCTATGTACTCTGTACTCATTTAAACATCATTTCATTCATCGTCCGATATGACTTAACGTTGGAGGTTTTCTCTTATCCTGAAAGATGAATGTCTGGTAACTCTAAGCTCTATGTACCCTGTACTCATTTGAACATCATTTCATTCATCGTCCGATATGACTTAACGTTGGAGGTTTTCTCTTATCCTGAAAGATGAATGTCTGGTAACTCTAAGCTCTATGTACCCTGTACTCATTTAAACATTATTTCATTCATCGTCCGATATGACTTAACGTTGGAGGTTTTCTCTTATCCTGAAAGATGAATGTCTGGTAACTCTAAGCTCTATGTACCCTGTACTCATTTAAACATTATTTCATTCATCGTCCGATATGACTTAACGTTGGAGGTTTTCTCTTATCCTGAAAGATGAATGTCTGGTAACTCTAAGCTCTATGTACTCTGTACTCATTTAAACATCATTTCATTCATCGTCCGATATGACTTAACGTTGGAGGTTTTCTCTTATCCTGAAAGATGAATGTCTGGTAACTCTAAGCTCTATGTACCCTGTACTCATTTGAACATCATTTCATTCATCGTCCGATATGACTTAACGTTGGAGGCTTTCTCTTATCCTGAAAGATGAATGTCTGGTAACTCTAAGCTCTATGTACCCTGTACTCATTTGAACATCATTTCATTCATCGTCCGATATGACTTAACGTTGGAGGATTTCTCTTATCCTGAAAGATGAATGTCTGGTAACTCTAAGCTCTATGTACCCTGTACTCATTTGAACATCATTTCATTCATCGTCCGATATGACTTAACGTTGGAGGATTTCTCTTATCCTGAAAGATGAATGTCTGGTAACTCTAAGCTCTATGTACCCTGTACTCATTTGAACATCATTTCATTCATCGTCCGATATGACTTAACGTTGGAGGATTTCTCTTATCCTGAAAGATGAATGTCTGGTAACTCTAAGCTCTATGTACCCTGTACTCATTTGAACATCATTTCATTCATCGTCCGATATGACTTAACGTTGGAGGATTTCCCTTATCCTGAAAGATGAATGTCTGGTAACTCTAAGCTCTATGTACCCTGTACTCATTTGAACATCATTTCATTCATCGTCCGATATGACTTAACGTTGGAGGCTTTCTCTTATCCTGAAAGATGAATGTCTGGTGGCTCTAAGCTCTATGTACCCTGTACTCATTTGAACATCATTTCATTCATCGTCCGATATGACTTAACGTTGGAGGTTTTCTCTTATCCTGAAAGATGAATGTCTAGTAACTCTAAGCTCTATGTACCTGTACTCATTTGAACATCATTTCATTCATCGTCCGATATGACTTAACATTGGAGGAGTAACTTACAAAACAAAACAAAAAACAAAACAAAACATCAATAAACGGCTGGTAGAAATCTTCTCATAATTCAATGAGCTAAACTTAGAATGGCAAGGGAAAAACCGCAACACTTTGGACATTATAAGAAGAGTAAGGATACCGAGCGGCATGACACAGGCGCTTTCGTCGGTGACCCTCATTCGGGAGGTTTCCCTGGTCGGCAGGCTGGGTAGTCTCTTTCAAAGTAGAAGTGTAGGGTTTCCTCTACGACCGCAGCTTTTCAGTACACATTGGTGGAAAGCTTTCATCCCTACGTAATATTAAAGCAGGTGTCCCACAGGGGCGATCATCCCGCCCATGATCTTGTACGGCTGTGAGGTCTGGGGAACAGTGGCAAATACCACATTCATCACACTCCAGACGCTGCAGAACAGGGCGCTACGGGTCATCTACGATACAGACTGGAGATTTCCCGCCCATATCCTTCATGAACATTCAAATATCTCGTACACTGTCGACGTCATTCGAGAGAGGGCTCGTTCAATGTACGACAAAATTCAAACCCATGGCAACCCTTTGGTAAACTCCCTGGGAAGATATGACCAGAGGGAGCAAAGACGCTTACCATTGTACAAACTCCCAAGAGACGTCTTGGGGCCCCTTGGTTAACCCAAGGGAAACCCCAAACACATCCAATTTCACATAACGCCTGATGGTTCAAGCGTTAGGACACCCGTACTCAAAACGGGGCAAAAGCTCTAAACAGATCCTCCCCCAACGGGAGAACGTAACAAACCCGCCTAGCTGTTGCCTTCAGAGAACACTCAAGGGCAACCAGTTAACACAAAATGTTTTCTCACAAACAAACATAACCTACCGCCAGCAGAACAAAAGCTCAACCCACCTTGACTCACTTCGCAAGTTAAGCCGCAAAGCGGCTAGGTACTGCGGCAGAAGACACTCGGACGGGGAAAAAGAAAAATTGCCCCGCCCGACCAGGACTACCTCTGGACCTCTGGGGTTCTATCTTGGCCCCGACTCTATTTAATATATACATTTCTGATATTCCTGACTTAGCTCCGACTTCTTTAGCTCTTTACGCTGATGACACAGTACTATATTATTCTCATGTTAATCTCCAGCACGCACAACAAGTAGTACAGCTCTCTTTAGATCGCCTAACTCATTGGTTCAGCACTTGGCGGATCTCTTTGAACCCTCAGAAAACCGAAGCTAAAATCTTCACTCTTCGCCGATATACTCCGCTTACTCCGTTGTGTCTCTACAGGAACAATGTCCCTTGGCTCCCCACTACAACTCCCGTTAAATACCTTGGAGTGCTTTTGGACTGTCGACTGACCTGGCATGCTCACATCGATCGTCTTATATCACTGGCCTCCGGTCGACTTTCAAAACTCTCACCTCTGTTACATCGCCGTTCCAGCCTCGGCCTGCAGTCTTCATTGTTACTCTACAAATCACTCGTTCGTCCGCTTATTACATATGCCTGCCAAGTGTGGGGGGCCGCACACACATGTCATCTGCGTCGTCTTCAGGTCATACAGAATCGCTTCATGCGCATCGCCACCAACGCTCCATGGTTCATCCGTAATCAGCAGCTCCATCACGAATTAGGACTGTTACCTCTTCACGACTACATTCGCAGGATCGCCCGTCGTTTCTTTTCCACTCTGCAAGAAGTTCCAGGAGCTGTGCATTATAACATCGGCGTCCGCACGCGCCAGCCCTCACGCTTAAAGAGGAGACTACCATAGGTCCTGCTTCTAAGTGATACATCTGATTCGAGTGATTGTAGTGCTTGATGTGTGTCTTACATCTTCAATATTGACTTAATTTCTCAGAGAGTATTATTGGAGTTCTAACTTAATGTAGTTAGGGGGCGGCCTGTTAGCCTACCCTTGAGTGTTATTGTTCTTATTGTACTGTTACCTTCTTTTAACTCTGATCTGTAAAGCATTGTACTGCTGATCGATCAATTAAAAAAGTTATTAAAAAAAAGAAGTGTCGGGGGAGTCTCGGTGTCTTGGGTCACCACTAGCGCCACCTTGACGGACGTTAGAGACGGACTCATGACTACACAGAGACAAATGACAGACAGCCTGACGTTACATCAAGGCCACATAGCCTTCTCGCTGGCTTCATTACAGAAGGCATCAGAGACAACAAGGCCCCACATACAACTGCAGGAGGCCCTTGGAACCACCACAGACACCATCTCCAGCCACACCACCAACATACAGGACATACTAGACCACAAACTCACAATTCTGCAGGACCACATCAACCAACTGCACATCTCATAGAAAGATACCCTACAGAAACTGCAACAACTTTCTCAAAAACAGGTTAACTTACAGATCGCCATGGCCAACTTCACACACGACCCATACGAGATGTATGAGTACCAGTGGCGGCTGGTGGATTAAATTATTGGTGGTGCACAAATGAAAAATAAAATACAGAGTAGTCGTGACTCACCTGTTTATACAGAAACTCTGCTCTCCTCTCCTTAGACCTGGCGAATCTATCGGTAACTTTTGCGTTGAGGTCGCTGATCTTCATAACAAAATCTCTCTCAATTGAAAGCATTGCTAATGCTGTCAATCGGTCCTGTGACATTGTGTTCCTAAGGAAAGCTTTTACTCTTTTTAAAGTTGAGAAACAGCGTTCTCCTTCAGCGGTAGACATTGGCATACTTAGCAACACTCGCAGGAGTTTGACACATTCGCTGAATGTAGCACATAAATTGTTTTCCTTAATGAAGTCCATCAAGCACAAAGCGCCGGACATTCCACGAAATTCTTCTGGACTGTAAATCACAGTCAGTTCTGTACGAATTTTTGTTCCAATGATAAAAGGATAGAACCTTATTGTTTCTCTAAGGGAATCCTCTGGAAATGTCTTAGAAATTTTCTTGATTAATCAAAGTTGAGGCTTCCAGATGCCCCGTGAAGCTAAATCTGTCCTTTGCTTCTCTAACAATAATGTCACATACTCAAGAGCTTCTCTTCTTTTGACATCATGATCTTCTATTCTTCTCCTCTTAGTTGCAGTTTCTTCGTGTTCCTCGATATCCACGCTATTTCTTACCTTTTGCACTTCCCTTTTAAATGCGTTTAGCTGGGCAATGGCGAATGTTGCATTGCAGTCTCGTTTCTGCAGCTGATTGTACAAAATGTCCACATGGGGCATGATCTTGTAGAAGAAAGACAGCCAGAATACAAAATTATAATCTTTCAAAGTGGCCATAAACCCAGAAGCCTGAACAGGTGTGGCGTTGTTGTTTAACAGAGCTCTCTTCTGAATGACCTCCATGCATTTAATTAAATTCTTCCTGTGTTCGAAAATGGTATTGACGGTCCGTGAATGAAAATTCCATCGTGTCGGAACAAAACGTGGCAATCGTTTCTGCACAACTTCATCAAGCACAGCTGTTCTTTGAGGAGAATTTGGAAAAAATGTGCATATTCCTTGTAAATTGGCAAAAAATATCCTCACACTGGTGTTTACTGAGGCTGCATTCAGCATTATTCAATTAAGTTTATGTGCATGGCAGTGTATATAAGAGGCACAAGGATACTTCTCTTTCACAATTGCCTAAACACCGTGTTTCCCACCTCCCATGACGGGTGCACCATCATAGGTCTGTGCTATAAGTTTATTCGGGCATCCTGACAGTTGCAGATCAAGTTCAGATTTAATGACTGTGGCAAGAGAGTCTGCATCATGACCAGCAGCCCGAACAATACTCCAAAATCGTTCTACGGGTTTGTCATTCTCAAGACATCTGTAGATAATAACCATCTGATACACAGAGGAAACATCAGTGGTTTCATCTGCTATGACAGCAAGGAATTCTGCATCCTTAATCTCCTTCATTATTTCTTCTTGGCATACCTCTAATATACACTGAAGAATTTCGTTTTGTATAGTTTTTGAAGTGCCCTTAAAAACAGTTGCTTTTTCCATATGGCCCTTCAGGACGCTATCGAGATCAGCGCTGAAATCTATTAGGCCTCGAAAGATACCAGGGTTTTGTGATATATCAGATTCATCATGATGTATCTCAAAGCCAGCTCAAATGAGCCGAAACACCGTAGGTATACAGTTCATTATGATATTTAGTACATATCTATTCTGCGTAACTTTATCGTTAAGCAGTTGTATGTTCCTTCTGTATACACTGTACATTTGTGCAGCAATATTAATATTGCCATACATTGCTAAACTTAATGCATTTTTTATATGAGACGAAGAGGACTCATGCTTTTTAACACGGTCGTGCATGTGTTGTATGTCTTTCATTCCTTGCTTCACCCAGGCATCATCTCCAAAGAGCAGGCATGGAAGTCAGTATAAAGAGTTATTAACTTCACATCCACATAAACCAGTCGTGCTTCTTGTACATGTCAGGGTTGAACTTCCTATTGAATGTTCTAGCTTTTGACTTAATCGTTTGAGTTATAGAAATGTTAGGCGTGGGCCTACCCATTCGTTTCACTTCAGATTTTTCTTCAGCACTCCGTTGCGAAAAGGGCTTTTCCAGTAAAGATTGCACGGTATTCATTCTATCAGAATTTTAAAAACGTACAAAAACAACACCTCACAATAAGCACTATAAATAAAATGTTATAACACTCAGTTTAACTTTAAACAAAGCTTTCTCAAAGGTCTACGAGCACGAAACCACACTACAGAACAAGCAGACACACAGATAGAAGCTAAGCGAAGCCTGAAGGTCACGCTATAGCCGTTGCTAAGAGTAGGAGGAGCTAGGTTTATAAACTTCCATTTAAGCAATGCATAAGAAGCCACTCCCATCTCTTCACCTTCAGGCAACCCCTTCAGAGAGCCCACACTTGGGCGAAATCTTAGGTTAACTCTTCGCTGCAAACCTGCGGCTCCTGCAGCTAACCTCTGTTTATTTCGACTTCTGCGGTCATGGGCAGCTACAGACGATAAGCGTAATTGAAACATGTTTGTATATAAAACAATGCAAACAAGTACAGCTTTAATGTGCAAAATGAACCTGTTGTATTGATTTATCTCATAAATTCGTTCGATTCTTGTTACGTGTTTACGACAAAGAACGCCTGTATGCCCGTATCACAACTACGGCAACGCAGTTGCCTAATTATCTAGGGGTAATCTGTTTACATACGCAAGGTCATCGAAAGTAAACAAGGCAATGAACTTTTCAAAACGAACTTTATTTTGTGCAGTATGCACCATTATTATCAATAACATATCTTAATTTCTCAGGAAGCTTATCAATTCCATTTTTCCAAAATCTTGCAGTTTTCTGGTTGACGAACTCTTCTACGGCGAGTCTGCAATCCTCCAAGGAAGTAAGGCGTTTGCCATTAAGGAAGTTTGGCAGGGATCGGAATAAATGATAGTCGGATGGGGCAATGTCTGGAGAACAAGGCGGGTGAGGTAACACATCCCAGTCGAAATCCCGTAATTTCTGACGAGTTACCATAGAAGTGTGTGGTTTAGCATTGTCTTGATGAAAGGCGACTCCACCATTAGATGCTAATTCTAGCCTTTTCTCTCCTAGGGCAACCTTCAGACGATCCAACTGAGAACAGTATTTCTCTGAATTGATGGTCTCCCCTGGAGGAAGAAATTCGTAATAAATAATTCCTATCCAGTCCCACCAAATTCACAGCACAATCTTCTCAGGATGAAGCCCTGGTTTAGGAATTGAGAGTGGTGGTTCCCCTTTCTTACGCCATGACTTTCTCTTTGGATGTTGTTGTACACAGTCCACTTTTCGTCTCCTGTAACCAGCTGTTTCAGAAAAGGGGTAGTTTCATTGCGTCTTATCAATGCGTCACAGATGGAAACGCGCTGAACTAAATTTTGTTCACTCAGTTCGTGCGGAACCCATACATCCCGAAGATTTACGTAACCAAGTTTCTTTAGGTGCCTGGCTGCAGTTGCATGAGATAAGTTTAGCTCCTGACCTACCTCCCGAGTTGTTATTCTGGGGTTGTTCGTAATCATGTCCTTTATCCCTTCCTCATCCGTAACCACAGGTCGTCCAGAACGAGGTTTGTCTTTCACAGAGAAGTTCCCAGTTCGAAATCGAGTAAACCATTTTTGACATGCCCGATTCGCCACTGCATCTTCTCCGTAAACAGCACAAATTTTCCGTTGAGTTTGTGAGGCGGTTTTACCTTTACGGTAATAAAACAGCTTTAAATGTCAAAAATGTTCCTTCTTGCCTTCCATATTAACATTCACAAGTTACAACTCCACATTGTTGCATCCACAAACTCGTACTGAAGTTTGGTTACCAATTCTTACATAAGTTGACCTATTTACCTTTGGCCGCGAGGTCGCTGTGGTTTGTGTTCATAGCATTCTTTTCAGTTATTGTATTTGTAAACAATCCCCATATTGTTAGGCAACTTCTTTGACGTAAAAGTAATGGGGGCATGCAGTGTTCTCAGGAGTTCTTAGTCGTAAACACGTAACAAGAATCGAACGAATTTATGAGACAACCCGATATATTCAAAATCAGTGGGTGTAGCGCAAACCTGCAACCTTATGGAGGAACCGCCCTTGATGAGTACTTCACACAGATATTCTCAATTTACAAGCCACCCTTCTGCAACTGACAGACGTAACTGACAGGACTACGCGCCAAAGACGCCGCTAGATAAAATCCTAACTTAAGCACATATGTGCATAGCTATACTTAATGAAATAAATACTTCCTAACCCACCCAACACCTCCCATTTAATGCCGGCGATCCACCCAGGGCCTCTGGTCATGGTTGGACCCCCGGACATATTTTCCCCTTCGGATTCGGTCGTGCCCTTCAGGCACCAGCATTCCTACAACCGTCACTACCGGGGATGCATCAGCTGCACCCCAACACCTTTTTTCCTTTCGACTCCTACCAAAATATCCTCTCCTATCGCCCCCCCCCAAAAAGTGTCTTGGGTCGACCGCCCTCTGTCTCCTCCCGCCTCATCCTTCCCCCAGGGGATGCCCCACTCGGGGCATAAACACTGGTTTCGGTCCAAAATCCCTTCCATAGTAATTCTAAAGAGTAGGTATACGTAAGATCCGAAATTGCCATCTTGAAGGATTAGAAATAGAAATTTTAAATCTTCAAGAAGATATATATTTAAATCATGTTTTGCAACTTCGAGGAATTTCCGAATTATGGATGAGAGGAATATGTTAGAAAACATATTCACTGCGAGCGTTATAACAATGAATACCGATCCAGCCTGATATATGTTATTTATTATTTCTGCAAATGTTTTGTGGAAGAGTGAGTGGAGAAAGTGATATGAGTAAGAGGGGTCAAATTGCAAGGTCTTCGGGAAGGAGCAAACCTGCTGCAGTGAAGCAGGGCGAACGAGCGTTGCGCCGTGGAACACAATCAATACGACGAGCTAAATTTTCTTTCTTTATTTTGAAACGGGCCCGTTATGATTATAGCAACAACCTTTCTTCTGTTTGTGACACAATACCATCTGCTTGAATGACACATTCTGTTTACTTCCTGTAGAGTTAGAGACAAAACAAACGCCGGCAGAAAATAACAAGGTAGCTGTGCTTTTTCTGCCTCCACGATATTGCTACATATATAGAGTTAGCCATTTCAGAAACATTCCTTTAACTTATAGTTATCTTAAATGGGAAACTCTCCTGGTCGTGGAATATCAAAGCCTCACATATCTAATGCGTGAAGCCTAAACATTTTCACTAATCTTTACCTTCTTGTCATAAAGCTGCTAAAACATTTTTGTAAAGATAATTTGCTGAAGAATAGACAGGGGGAGCGATACTAAACATGTCCGAACTTGCGTGGTTCTCACAGGCGGGAACCAGGAGTACCAACAATGAAACTACTACGGCGTGTTTGTTTCACATTAAGCTAACAGAATATAATAAGAAAGCCTACCGCTGCAATGGAGGTAACAAGCGAGGAACAATATGCGGCTTTGAAATTCTTCTTTCGGCTCAACAAATCTTAAGTTGAGACCTATACAATGTTACAGGAGGCCTATGGAGAGTCTGCCATGTGAAACTGCCATTATCATAATGCGAGCTTTGACTGAAATATTTGATGTAGCGTTTACCTTTTTAACTTTCAGGCTAGGTTACTGTAAGTTTTCGCCGTTTTGTAAAATTTACAAAAGTAATTTAGTAATAAATTTAATATACGAGGGCTGCTGAATAAACAAGATCATAATTTTTCGCACTAAAATTCAATCTTATATTCTGTTAGCTTAATGTGCAACAAACACGCCGTAGTAGTTTCATTGTTGTTACTTCTGGTTCCCGCATGTGAGAAACACGCAGGTTCAGACATGTTCAGTATCGTCTACCGCTGCAATGGAGGTAACACGCGAGGAACAATATACGACTTTGAAATTCTGTTTTCGTCTCAACAAATCCTAAATTGATGCCTATACAATGTTACAGGAGGCCTATGGAGAGTCTGTCCTTCCCTACAGCACAGCTCGAAGGTGGTTTAAAATGTTTAAAGAGGGGAGAAAATCAATCTCCAGTTGCTTCTCTTACGGAAGAAAACATCAACACTGCTGCTGTCATTGTGAGAGAGGATCGACGAATTACCTTAAGATCACTTTCTGAAATACTGAACATTTCATTGGGTGCCACTCACACGTTGGTGACAGAAACATTACATATGAGACGTGTTTGTGCGCGATGGGTTCCAACACTGTTGATTCCCGAACAAAAGGACATTCGCATGCAGTTAAAGTTGATGTTAGAGGAAGATCCGGAGTTTCTTTCAAACGTAATTACTGCTAATGAAACTTGGCTACATCATTTTGATCCTGAGAGCAAAAAGCAAAGCTCAGTGTGGAAATCTCCTTCATCACCAACCCTCAAAAAAGCAAAAGTGGTTGCTTCTGCTGGGAAAGTTATGGTCATCTCATTCTTTGATATTCATGGAATGGTTTATCAGCATGTTGTACCTGCACACACATCAGTAACTGGGCAATACTACAGGGATGTCCTGAAAGCATTGTAAGTCCATATCAGGCGCAAAAGATCACATTTCCGTAAAGCAGGTTGGATGCTGCACCACGATAATGCGCGGCCGCATATTGCCAATGTTGTTGCTGAATATCTTGCAAAAATCAACGTGAAGTGTATCCCTCACCCTCCCTATAGTCCAAATTTAGCCCCATGTGACTTTTTTCTATTCCCTAACTTGAAGAAACGCCTTCGTGGGCGGCATTATCCATGATCAGAAGCAGTGGTGAAGGCTGCGGAGGCGATTTTGAAGGATCTCTCAAAAATGGTTTCCAGCATGTCTTTGAAGACTGGCAGAAACGCTGGGACAAGTACATCGCATTCAGGGGAGACTATTTTGAAAAGGACCATGACAATTATGAGGATGAGTAAAGGTACGTTGTCAAAAAAGATTCTGATTATTCTGATTGTCAATTTCACGTCTTTTTACTGCAATAAAGTGTTTTAAATTGCTGCAAACCAGACATCTAATTGTACGTAACCACGCAGTCACGATATACGTTCTAAGTACTTGATAAATTTTAGAGTTTGATTCTTAATTATCCTACATGTTTAGAACGTAAGAATTTACACAAAAATGGAGAGTATATCATCGTATCCAAGCGAGTGTATACAAGTTTATACCGTGGTATTTTCATTCTGTTAATCTCAAATAAACGTGTAGCATTTCATTAACTTGTATCGAGCAGTACATTGTTTGGAACAATTTGAAGATCAAAATGTGATGACAAATGAAAACACAGGAATACATTTATAAATTAAGACGCTAATATTTAGGAAGTAGTGAATCAAGATGTATTTTCTCGACCAGTGGAAGGTTTGTTAATTTCCGCTTGTGTATAAATAAGTCTTGTACCATGCAATGTTTTATTACTTACCCTAATCATTAAAAAGGCTTACTACTTTTTAAATTAAACTATAACGAAGTAGGAAAATTACACTGGGCAAAAAATAATGTTTCGATCACTTCAAGAGGCAATTCCTACTAATTTTGGGTTGAGAAAAACAAATATGCAATAAAAAATTCCATTAGCTCTAGTTTCTATGATATACACAAGGTGGAAGTATTACATATTAACGGATTGAGAGAAAAGGATACATTTTAATTACATTCATGATAACAACAATGAAAGTGCATTTGATATTTTTGACTGGTAATTACATGCTAAGAGTTCTAAATTGCTGGAAAAATACTTGGCAGATAGTCGTGTCTGAAGAGAATCATGTGGTAGCCTATTGACTTCGTCGTGTTTTAGCTTGCCTCTTGTGATGGAGTTCCGTAGACCAACAGTAATCCGCAAGCATTACTTCATTCCAACGGTCCTGATATCTTTGTTCCATAACAGAAATGTCCTGATGGAATCTCTCCCCATGTTCATCACTAACAGCTCCACAACTAGGAGGGAAAAAGTCTAGGTGGGAGTAGTGAGGGACATGTTGCAGGAGCACTGTCACCAAATGCTTGTAGATGTCATCTCTTTTGCTGCCTAAACATCCATGAACAACACCCTTGAAGGCTTCCCACGCTTCCTTTTCTTTCCCCTCCAAAATTTGGTCAAATTCAGGATCTTTTACAAGTTCTCTTATTTGTGGTCCGACAAAAGTGCCTTCCTTAACTTTTGCATCACTTAATTTGCAAAATTTATCTCTAGTTGTGTTTTGTTACTTGACAGGTGTGCCAACTCCCAAAAAAATTCCCCCAAATTTAAAATCTTCACTCTAAAAAATGAAATGTCACTTTATCTTCAAAATAAGAGCTAATATATCATTTTTATGGTGATTTTTTAATTCAGCAGATGGAAATACATGTAAATTCACTATTTTTAAGCCCGAAACATTTTCATTGTTGCCTGGTGTTATTTGTAATTCATTTTCTGGAAAATAAGGCAATTTACTCCAAGGCCTCCTGCATGTGTGCCACAAACATCGTTGGCTAATACCTAATATGATAGAATCGATCTTGCTTAGTCGTTTGTTTTAATTGTTGGTATAGTTTGAATAACAACTTAGGCAATTAATTACAAAATGAATAGAAGTTGTAGCTGTAGTAATAGATTTACATATCATTACTAAAAGTTAAAACTACAATAAATAGTATACTTGAAATGTAGGCCTAATGATGTTATTTTATTGATACAGTGGCTAAAGTGAAATTTTATCCATCCCTAATATTAAAGTGTTATTTTAGTAGGTTAATTTCTAGTATTAAAGTACAACTTTACAAATAAGTGGTGGATAAAATAACTTTCAGACTTTGTGGTGCTTATAAAGCATTTGTTGTTGTCATCTCTTCGCTCTTTTAAAACCAGTTTAGTGTTTGGAGATCACCTGAATGAATTTTCACATTAATATGAGCAAAACCGGTGCGTTTACTAAAATTTAATAGGTTAATGCCCGATTTCACCAACAGATGTTAAGAATTAACACGGGTTTAACAATAGTTATAACAAAAATTGCATTTCATCAACAAGTGTTAGCGTAACACTCGTGTTAAATCTCTTGTTAAACTAATCATACACATTTCTGATGTTAAGAGCTTAACAATTGTAAATAGTCAAGATAGCGGGCGTGAACGCAGCTATTGTTGTCGATTTGCTATATTTAAGACCGTCTAAATGGCATTCATAATAGAGTACGGCCTATGAAGAGAAATTATTTTGAGGAGCTATCAGAGGAAAATGTTCTACAGAGGTATAGACTGTCGAAACAAGTTGCTATGAAGGTTACTGCGGAAGTATACAAGAGACGTTAGAACATGCATCGAAAGGAATATACCGATCTCGCCTTTGCTTCCAGGATTAATAACTTTACGATTTTATAATTCACTGAATTATGTGGATAATACATTGTCCACCTCCCGTCTTGAAACGTTCAAGTTACTCGTCACTTGTCCTTCTTCGCTCCTCGTTTTAAATTTACGAAATACGTTTCATGCTTGTAGTAGTGACACATGCATTTGAATTAAATTTGTTCCCAAATTTTTCCCACGTGACATCTTTCTCTTTTACATTCACCGCATCTGTCGTCCTTTTCTCCACGCTATCCTTATATTTTGTTACCAATTCAATTAACAATTCTTTCTCCATCGACGAGAACTTTGTTTCACGGCTTTTGTTTATGATTTTGTTTATCCGCGACTTTTTAGCTGTGTGCAGACTGCGGTGCAGACGAAAATGAAAACAAAAGCGCATCGCAGTACGTTCAGAAAGTAATACGACTCATCCATAGCCTTCTATAGCTGTAATATTTACAAGTTTCTTGGCATTAACACGTGTTTGTTAACATTTTCAGAAAACAGGTTGGTGAAATGCAAGAAATTTAACAACTTTGTTAGCGCTGTTACAATTGTTACGTTACATTTGTTAACGTCGATTTGAACATCTGTTGGTGAAATCGGGGATAAGTATACAGACATTTAAATCCTTTGAAATATCCTACAACAATAAAAGCCACATAAATGTAAATTAAAATGCTTGCAATGTTTTACAACTTTGGAATCCATACTTATTCATGGGAAATAATCCTAATTGAATAAAAATACATACTTACCCCCGGCCGGAATCGAACCGGGGATCTCCGCGTGATATAGCTCACAAATCTTGACTTTTTCGTTTTAAAATGATTGCAATGTTCTCGTGACTTCATTTTATACCTCGTATCCACGATACCAGATATAAAAGAGCAGAAATTTCGAGTTGAGTGACACAATGCTTGTTTGGAAACGAGGGTCAAAGTTTCCGTGCACCTCTTGTTCAGTTTTCCTTCTCGGTTTAACCCCTCGACCTTTAACCCGCCCACTGAACGTGTTACTGTCTTCTCCCCATCATTTTCTATGTTCACAATCGATCCTGACCTTAACTGTTCACGAGTTATCTAGGATGCTTCTGTTCTCACGCTATCCATAATCCGGAAGATAACACGAAACTTAACATCGCCTTTCGAAAAGGCGGGGCCAATCCTTCATCCTGCTTCACGAGCCAAAAATATCAAGTGTCCTTCTTTATCACCACTAAAAGCCATTTACAACTTCGTGTGTTACATTTACAAGATAAAATTTAGTAAACAAAACACTTTCTCTACTGTTGTACAAATTATTCATAGATTTTAAACTTACAGACGTGTGCAAATTATTAGCAATTTTCAGTTTTATGCTGGTAGTTTTATTTAAATTCCATCTGGTACAGCTATTAACAAAATAATACTCATTTTTATAATGTTAATGATTTATTTTATCATTCTAGTATTTAGTATGTCCCCCCTTAGCTTTTATTAGGGCAGAAATTCTTGCAGGCATGCCCTCTATTGAAGTCTTACACATTTTGTGAATTTCTTCATCATTTTGCCACACTGACAAAGTTGTATTCAGCATTGATTCCTTTGTTGTTGGGTGAAAGCTTTTAACTGTTTTTTTTTTCTTCAAGACACTCCACACAGACTCAATGGGGTTCATATCTGGGTTATTACCAGGCCAATCCAAAACAGATATGCCATGTTCATCAAAAATATTCATTACACACTTTGCTTTGTGGCATGGGGCACCATCTTGCATGAATATTCCATTTCCTGATGGAAACCACTCATTCATCATAGGCCTAATGCACTTTTTTACCACTTCTGAATATTGCTTAGCATTCATGGTTCCCTCTACAATGTGAATTTTCCTCACCCCATAAGTAGAAATTCCACTCCATATCATCACTTTTGTTGGATGCTTCACATTCTGCACCACACATTCCTTTTTAAATGCTTCTCCTGGCCTCCTTCTGACGTACTGTGGGCTTTCTTCAACTATTGAAACCATTGTTTCATCACTGAACACAATCTGGAAACAAAATGTTTGGCTACAATCCTTGGAATAAAACATAAAAATCATTCGGAGAAAAAGATAGCAAAAGCATTTTGAATGTCCAAAATGAATCTCTGAAAATAAAACAATCTATGAACTATTTTTATAAATTTGAATACTTTGCATACCTTTGCCCAGTCTTCAGATGTCCAGTCCTTTAATGTTTTTCCCCAAGCAAGACGTTTTTTCATCATCATGGGCGTTAGTTTTTGTTTTTTGCGAGGCCTTCTTGCTTTCAAACCGGCTTCAAAAAGACTTCGTCGCACTGTGCTTGATGAAACTGCACACCCATGTTGTAGTGCAACGGCCTGAAGTTGTGTAGAAGTCATGCTTCGATTTTTAAGCTGTTCTCTGACCAATACACGTTTCATACTTGAAGTTAACAGTCACATTTGCCCACTCTTTGTGGTGAAGTCGCTTTGTTTTCATTCAGCTTACGTGCAAACCTTGTCACATAACTTGCACTTACGCCTACTATTTTGCTTATTTCCTTCTTTGTTTTATCTCCAGCACTTAATAACACTTGAATTTGAGCTCTTTTGCGTGGTGTGATATCTTGGACCTTACCCATCTTCCTAACAGCAAGGTTTCGTAGCAAATGTGAGAGTAACCTTTGCTGTCTTCATCCCCCACCCTCAAAATGCCCAGGAAAGGATCTACCTGCCAGGGGATGACTTACCTGGAGTGCCATTAGGTACCAAAGAACAATATAGAAGCAGTGGTAATGAGCTACTGGGCAGAAGAAAGGTACTTACCTTCAATGCGTAAGGCCTATTGAACTAGAAATGGAAGCGTTCAAAACAAAATTGCTAATAATTTGCACACGTCTGTACCTTCACATTATTTAGGTGTTACGACATCTAAAATCGTAACTATATATATATTGAGGCATATTTTTTTAAGTCAGTAATAAATATAAATGTCATAATTATAGGGAATTACATTACTCAATGTAGTATATAAAATATTTTCAAGTATTTTAAATGATAAAGCTAAAAAGCATATGGAAAGTGTAATAGGTGAGTACCAATGTGGATTTAGAAGTGACAAGAGCACAATAGACCAGATATTTGTAATAAGACAAATAATGGAAAAATTCTACGAGCATGTAATAGACTTACACTTCCTGTTTATTGACTTCAAGCATGCATTTGATTCAATTGATAGAGGAGCCCTCTATAAAACTCTGCAATGTTTTAAGGGTATGTATGACTGAAATTTCATGAAAATCGTGAAAATAACGACTTTTTATTTTAATTCTATAAAATAATTTAGACATTCCCGAATGTGAAAAATGCATAATTTGCCTCCGAACGCCATTTTTAAATGCTTATTTAAATGTCGGTGGCCTTTAAACTCTGTCAGAGTCACGCCCTCTTTTGCCTACATCCACATTCTTTGTCTGTTTTCCGTTCTTAAATTTTCAATTCAAGAAAAGAAAAGAAAAATAAGGCTTTCAGACAAAATAGTTCCTAAAATGTTGCCAATATATCACAGGCTGGCTTCTACAACATTACTAGAGAGCTGCAAAACAGGAAAAACACAGAATGCCAATGAATCTTTGCATCATGTCATATGGAATAAGTGCCCAAAGGAAGTTTTCATATCAAAACAAAAATTGGATCTTGCTGTTATTAAAAGTATCAGTGAGTTTAACATGGGTAGTCTTAAGTCATTGGAGCTGCAGCAAAATATCAGAGGTGAAAGTGTAGTAGACTCAGCAAGGAAAACTTCAGTGCAGCGAGATCAGACTCGTATCCTGCAAAGCAAGAAGCGAAGTTGTGCGGAAGAAAAGCAACATCTAAAGAATAAAAAGGTGGAAAAAGCAGCAACAGAGGAGAGGAAAAAGAAATCTGAGGGTCCAACCTATCAGCCTGGTGGATTTTAATGTGAGTTATGCAATCAAATCTTTAATCGCTGTTTTCTCAATGTTCATATTTTCAGCATTTTTCTTCCTGTAAAATGCTCCTTGCGATGCAGTTTTTGTACTATATTCATGAAATTTCCTACACAGGTTCAGAATATCATGGGGAATGGAAATTGCCCTAGGTATTATTGTGAAATGTATATAAGCATATATTTTTAATTTTCAAAACTTACAGCTTTTTAGACAAAAAAAGAATATTTGTAAATTAAAAAATTTTTGTGACCTAAACTAAAGGAGACACAGAAAAACCCAGAGCAATTTCAAAAAGTATGTGTGTTATGAACATAGGGTTAAAATATTAGACCAAAATTCAAAATATTTTGTCGCAAGGGACTTTTTAGTGACGTAACAAAAAACATACATAATTTATCATAATTTCTAAACTGTTGGAGAAAAATGGTTTAAATTTAGGTTGTAACATGTTTACATTACACTACACCTATGGTGTAAATTTCAAAAAGGTAGCATTATTAGTTCAGAATTTGAAAATTTCAGTCATACATACCCTTAAAATGCAACCAAAAATAATAAGGCTAATAAAAATGACAATGGAAAATACAAAAGCCAAAGTGAAAGTAATGAATAAAATGAGTCCAGATTTTGATTATAATGCAGGAGTAAGGCAAGGTCTGCAACTGTCTGCAACTCTATTCAACCTAGCCCTGCACAGAGCAATAGAAAAACTTGATTCTAAAGGTACGTATTCTTTAAGTCCAGTTAAATATGTACATATGCAGATGACGTAGTGATCGTGACAAGAGACAAAAAAACGTTAGTTGAAGTTTATGAAGAATTAGAAAGAAGGTCTAAAGAAATAGGATTAGAAGTAAACGAGAAAACAACTAAATACATGAAAGTGACAACAGATAAAAGCAAAAGAATAATTTCAAATCTAGTAGTTAGAGACAAAACATCTGAAGGGGTATCCAAATTTAGATATTTAGGAGCACTTGTAAACTTTGATAATAATTTAAACGAGTGCATAAAAGAAAGAATCCAAAGAATCCATATTATGCAAATTTATCACTATTAAAAATAGGTTTATTAGTAGAGGGACAAAATACAAGATTTATAAAACCCTGATAAGACCAATAGTAACATACGCTGCTGAAACTTGGACCCTACACAATGCAGATGAAGAAATACTTCGAAGATTTGAAAGGAAAATAATAAGACGAATCTTTGGACCTGTAAAAGATAAAGATCAATGGAGAATAAGATATAATCATGAAAGAGAAGAATTAATAAATAAGCAAGATATTGTGAAATTTATAAAAGCACAATGATAAGATGGCTAGGGCATATAGAGGGAATGACGGAAGATAGAATGCCAAAAAAAAAAATAACTCCTGGAAATTGAAATAATAACACCGTGAATTCATTGTCCCAGGAAGGGGAAACTTTATTGACACATTTCTGGGGTCAGATACATCACACGATCACACTGACAGAACCACAGGCAACAGAGCATGCACAATGTCGGCACTAGTACCTTGTATATCCACCTTTCGCAGCAATGCAGGCTGCTATTCTCCCATGGAGACGATCGTAGAGATGCTGGATGTAGTCCTGTGGAACGGTTTGCCATGCCATTTCCAGCTGGCGCCTCAGTTGGACCAGCATTCGTGCTGGACGTGCAGACCGCTTGAGACGACGTTTCATCCAGTCCCATACATGCTCAATGGGGGACAATTCCGGAGATCTTGCTGGCCAGGGTAGTTGACTTACACCTTTTAGAGCACGTTGGGTGGCACGGGATACATGCGGACGTGCATTGTCCTGTTGGAACAGCAAGTTCCCCTGACGGTCTAGGAATGGTAGAACGATGGGTTCGATGACGGTTTGGATGTACCGTGCAATATTCAGTGTTCCCTCGACAATAACCAGAGGTGTACGGCCAGTGAAGGAGATCGCTCCCCACACCATGTTGCCGGGTGTTGGTCCTGTGTGGCTCGGTCGTATGCAGTCCTGATTGTGGCGCTCACCTGCAAGGCGCCAAACATGCATACGACCATCATTGGCACCAAGGCAGAAGCGACTCTCATCGCTGAAGACGTCACGTCTCCATTCGTCCCTCCATTCACTCCTGTCGCGACACCACTGGAGGCGGGCTGCGCGATGTTGGGGTGTGAGCGGAAGACGGCCTAACGGTGCGCGGGACCGTAGCCCAGCTTCATGGAGACGGTTGCGAATGATCCTCGCCGATACCCCAGGAGCAACAGTGTCCCTAATTTGCTGGCAAGTGGCGGTGCGTTCCAGAACGGCACTGCGTAGGATCCGACGGTCTTGGCGTGCATCCGTGCGTCGCCGCGGTCCGGTCCCAGGTCGACGGGCACGTGTACCTTCCGCCGACCACTGGCGACAACATCGATGTACAGTGGAGACCTCACGCCCCACGTGTTGAGCGGTACGTCCATCCGGCATGCCCACTATACGCCCTAGCTCAAAGTCCGTCAACTGCACATACGGTTCTCATTCACGCTGTCGCGGCATGCTACCAGTGTTAAAGACTGCGATGGAGCTCCGTATGCCACGGCAAACTGGCTGACACTGACGGCGACGGTGCCTAAACGCTACGCAGCTAGCGCCATTCGACGGCCAACACCGCGGTTCCTGGTGTGTCCGCTGTGCCGTGCGTGTGATCATTGCTTGTACAGACCTTTCGCAGTGTCCGGAGCAAGTATGGTGGGTCTGACACACCGGCGTCAATGTGTTCTTATTTCCATTTCCAGGAGTGTATATTGAAAGGAAGATTGTGTAATAGAAGAAAAAAAGGAAGACCGAGAACAAGGTGGTTAGATGATGTAATTGAAGACCTAAGAACGATCGGAATCAGATGCTGGAAAAGTAAAGCGGAAGACAGAGATGTGTGGAGGAGGATCGTGCAGGAGGCCAAAGCCCACCAAGGGCTGTAGAGCCAGTAGAGATGAAGAAGACCTTTTTGGAATTAAAAAAGACGTGCATAGATATCGCAATAATTTTATTTTTACATGAAAGCCTGTACCTTATTCTACTTTTCTACACAATTTCCGTGAATACTGAGGCACTTCTCATAACGTGGCACCAGTTTTTGAATACCCTCCTGATAAAATTCTGCCGCCTGACGTGTTAACCACTGTATCACAACTGTTTTGACTTCGTTATCGTCTTGAAGACGCTGACCGCCCAGATGTTTCTTCAAGTGCAGGAACAAATGATAGTCGCTGGGCGCCAGATCAGGGCTGTATGGAGAATGATCTAGAGTTTCCCATTGAAAAGATTTGATGAATTCTTTGGTCCGATTAGCCACATGTGGACGGGCATTGTCATGCAGCAAAACGATACCTTTACTCAACTTGCCACGTCTTTTGTTCTGGATTGCACGGCGCAGATTGTTCAATGTCTCACAATAAGACGCTGCATTTATTGTCTCATTACAAGGCAGAAACTCCAATAGCAATACTCCTTTTCTGTCCCAAAAAACTGTGTACATGATTTTCCGGGCAGAAATTGTTTGCTTAAACTTCACTTTTGTGGGTGATGATGAATGTCGCCATTCCATGGATTGTTGTTTCGATTCTGGTGTGACGTAGGCCACCCATGTTTCGTCACCAGTAACAATTTGGTCTAAAAAATCTTCACCTTCATTGTGGTACCGCTCAAGGAAAGTCAATTCACTGCCTAAACGTTGGGTTTTGTGGAAATCCGTCAACATTTCCGGAACCCAACGTGAACACAATTTCCGGTACTTCAAGTTCTCGGTCACAATGCGATACAAAACACTACGAGAATATTGAGGAAAATAGTCGCACAATGATGAAATAGTAAAGCGTCTGTTTTCTCTCACCTTTTCGTCCACTTTGTGCACCAAATCTTCAGTAACGACCGAAGGACGCCCACTCCGTTCTTCATCATGCACATTTGTGCGGCCATCTTTAAATGCTCTCACCCATTTCCTTACCATTCCATCACTCAATGTTTTGTCCGTAAACTTCACAGATCTCACGATGAATATCGACGGTTTTACGCCTTTAGCACTAAGAAATCGTATAACAGCCCGTACTTCACAATCGGCGGGACTCGCGATTGTCGGAGGCATCTTAAACACTCAGTAACCAACGTATACAATGAAGAATCAGATTGTAATGCTGTCAGTGCGTAGACAAGAGATGTAGGTAACAAGCACGCATGCGCGGAACTCCGACCGTAGAGCTGCGTCGGCGGAATCGCAAAACGGTACTGACTTAAAAAACATCTATACAAGTTGAATAGAACTGGTCTCAGGTTAGATCCTTGAGGAACGCCTGCTGTTATAGGTTTGGTAGAAGAGTGGCTACTACCTACGCGGACTGAGAATGTACGTTGTGACAGAAAAGAGTAAACTATTTTATAGAGGTAGTCTGGGATGCCATTGGTGAACAATTTGTACAGAAGACCCTGATGCCAAACTCTGTCAAATGCCTGAGTGAAGTCAAGGAGTACAGCAGCTGTATGTTCTTTCTTCTCGAAGCCTTGTGCCACTTGCTCTGTAACCCGGAGAATTTGATGAGTGATTGACTGTTTGCTACGAAAACCGAAATGAAAGGGAGGTATTACTGGTACTTCATTTAGAAATTTTGACAAACACTTCAGTATAATTTTTTCATAGACTTTGGATAGAGTTACTAGCAGGCTTGTAGGACCATAATAATTTGGGTCTAAGGGGCATTTTCCTGGCTTATTAATAACAGTAATTATGGCATTGTTTCCATATTTTGGGAAAGTAACCCATACTTATACAACTGTTGAAAAGTGTGGCCAGAATAGCAAGTGCTCTGCGAGTCAGATGTTTCAATACAACATTAGATCATGTCCAGGCAATTTCCTTGCTGGTACGAGGGTGGGTCAAAAAGTAATGCCTCCTATTTTTTTCCTCAAATAAGTAAGTTATGTGAAAACTTTGAATTTGGTGCAATTCCTCAAAACCTCTTCTCCAATCCCCTGCAATAGTAACTTCCTAAGTCAACAGGTGGCAGCACTGCATCCTCAAGCAAAATGGCTGACATCGACATTTGTATTAGACAACGTTCTGTGATTGACTTTTCGACTGCGGAAGGTGAAACACCAATTCGCATTCACGAAACGCTAAAAAATGTGTATGGTGATGCAACGGTGGATGTCAGCACTGTTAGACGATGGGTTCGTCGCTGTAACGAAGCTGAAGGGCAAACACCATTGGCAGATGAAAAGCGAAGCGGCAGGCCGGTGACTGCAGTGACTCCATGCAACATTCAGTCGCCGGGTAACAACAGGTGAATTGTGTCACATTACCTCCCTCAGTAAAGGCAGTGTGATGACGATTATTCAACAACTGGGTTACTCAAAAGTTTGTTCACGTTGGGTACCAAAAATGTTAACCGCCCAAAACAAAGAAACAAGGAAAACAATAGCCTCCGAACACTTGCATCGCTTCAATTTGGAAGGTGGGGAGTTTCTGGAAAGCATTGTTGCTGGAGACGGAACGTGGGTTCATTTTTTTGAACCTGAATCAAAGAGGCAATCAATGGAATAGCATCACACAACGTCACCGAAGAAAAAAGATTCAAAACTCAGCGGTCGGCAGGGAATGTTATGGCGACAGTGTTTTGGGATGCAGGGGGTGTGCTTATGATTGATTTTTTGGAGCAGGGATGCACAATAAATTCTGTTCAATGCGTCAGAACTCTCAAAAAGCTGGAAGCACGTCTTCGCCGAGTTCGCCCAACAAAGACTATGGCGGATGCTCTTGTTTTGCATGACAATGCAAGACCACACACCAGCCGTTACACCACTGCAGAAACTGAGAAATTGGGATGGCAAGTCTTACAGCCCTGACCTGGCACCATCAGACTTCCATCTGTTCGGGTCACTAAAGGAAGCTCATCGTGGGATTCATTTTGAAGATGAGGAGGCTGTGAAAACGTCTGTGCGTCAATGGCTTAGGAAGCAAGACCGTGTGTTTTACCACACTGGAATACATGCCCTAGTTAAAAGCTGGACCAAAACTGTGGAAAAGGACGGCGATTATATTGAATAGTGACAAATTAATCGTCAATGTTGTAGTTTTCAATTATGTAAATTGGACTCAATTTTCTTGGCAATTAAAAGAGAAAAAAATAGGAGGCATTACTTTTTAACGCACCCTGGTAGTTGCTGGATTATGAACAAGAATTCTTTTGGTGAAGTGAAGTCAATAGGGAGTGGAACAGTGGCATAAGAATCGGGAAAATGTTCGATTTCTTCGTTAAATTCTTCGTTAATCACTGGATTTGGTGTTCTGCAGTCAAATTTATGTTTAAGTGAATACGATTAAAAATTCCACGGCAAGCAACTTGCAAAACATTCGAACACATTTCATTTGTTTTCAGAATCATGGCCTTCTAAAATCATACAGATTCGCCCTAGTGTTTAACTGGTTCTGTTTAATTTGTAAAATGTACATAAGATCGAGTTATATTTCATTTGTTTTTAGAGTCGTGGCCTTCTAAAGCCATTCATGTCACCCTAATGTTTACTGGTTACATTTACTTTGTAAAACACAGAGGTAATGATTTGTGATCGAGTTATATCGGCCGGTAGTCGCTGCTTTCTTTCAAATCCTGAGCCGAGTATCGATCCCGGCCAACGCGTTGTGCGCCGACATCTTCCGGTTATTTACATTTTACGTGCGCCAGTCACATCTGACGAGCAGAAAAGGTAAAAGGTGACTGACTACACGATATCTCGCACTACAACTGAAATGTAATAACCGAGTCGAAACCTGGAACGCATGTTAAATATTCTTTCAGATGGACAATTTAATTTAAAAACATTTACCCGCATTTTCGGTTTTCATTTAATGCTGTTGACAGACATTTTGAATATTTATGTAATAATTTATTTTACATTGAAATTACGATATCCAATTTCGTGTGCGATGCAATAGGTTCACCTATTTATTATAGATAAGCAACACGGACACTAGAAATTACTTTTAAGTTCAGATTCCTTCAAAGTGACCATAAGGAGTTCTTTTAACAAAAGTCCCCGCAGATTTTCGTACATTTCATTTTCTAAAAATGAAGCTAATCACCCATATGCTTGCAATATACGTATGATTAAAAGAGACAGACAATCTTACTATGAAAATATCTCGTTAAAACACGAGCTATTACATATAACTTTTAGTCGCATTTCCAAGGTAGCTAAGATGATTCAAAAGGTCACCAGTTCAAATCTCGTTCAAGGTGAGTTATCAAGATAAGTTTTTCTATTTCCGGAGATTTCCCTGATTCTGAAAGATGAATGACAAGTAACTCTAAGCTCTATGTACCCTGTACTCATTTGAACATCATTTCATTCATCGTCCGATATGACTTAGCATTGGAGTTTTTCTCTTATACTGAAAGATGAATGTCTGATAACTCTAAGCTCTGTGTACCCTGTACTCATTTGAACATCATTTCATTCATCGTCCGATATGACTTAACGTTGGAGGTTTTCTCTTATCCTGAAAGATGAATGTCTGATAACTCTAAGCTCTATGTACCCTGTACTCATTTGAACATAATTTCATTCATCGTCCGATATGACTTAACGTTGGAGGTTTTCTCTTATCCTGAAAGATGAATGTCTGATAACTCTAAGCTCTATGTACCCTGTACTCATTTGAACATTATTTCATTCATCGTCCGATATGACTTAACGTTGGAGGTTTTCTCTTATACTGAAAGATGAATGTCTGGTAACTCTAAGCTCTATGTACCCTGTACTCATTTGAACATCATTTCATTCATCGTCCGATATGACTTAACGTTGGAGGTTTTCTCTTATCCTGAAAGATGAATGTCTGGTAACTCTAAGCTCTGTGTACCCTGTACTCATTTGAACATCATTTCATTCATCGTCCGATATGACTTAACGTTGGAGGTTTTCTCTTATCCTGAAAGATGAATGTCTGATAACTCTAAGCTCTGTGTACCCTGTACTCATTTGAACATCATTTCATTCATCGTCCGATATGACTTAACATTGGAGGTTTTCTCTTATACTGAAAGATGAATGTCTGGTAACTCTAAGCTCTGTGTACCCTGTACTCATTTGAACATCATTTCATTCATCGTCTGATATGACTTAACATTGGAGGTTTTCTCTTATACTGAAAGATGAATGTCTGGTACTCTAAGCTCTATGTACCCTGTACTCATTTGAAGATCATTTCATTCATCGTCCGATATGACTTAACGTTGGAAGTTTTCCCTTATACTGAAAGATGAATGTCTGGTAACTCTAAGCTCTATGTACCCTGTACTCATTTGAACATAATTTCATTCATCGTCCGATATGACTTAACGTTGGAGGTTTTCTCTTATACTGAAAGATGAATGTCTGGTAACTCTAAGCTCTATGTACCCTGTACTCATTTGAACATCATTTCATTCATCGTCCGATATGACTTAACGTTGGAGGTTTTCTCTTATCCTGAAAGATGAATGTCTGGTAGCTCTAAGCTCTATGTACCCTGTACTCATTTGAACATTATTTCATTCATCGTCCGATATGACTTAACGTTGGAGGTTTTCTCTTATACTGAAAGATGAATGTCTGGTAACTCTAAGCTCTATGTACCCTGTACTCATTTGAACATAATTTCATTCATCGTCCGATATGACTTAACGTTGGAGGTTTTCTCTTATACTGAAAGATGAATGTCTGGTAACTCTAAGCTCTATGTTCCCTGTACTCATTTGAACATCATTTCATTCATCGTCCGATATGAATTAACGTTGGAGGTTTTCTCTTATCCTGAAAGATGAATGTCTGGTAACTCTAAGCTCTGTGTACCCTGTATTCATTTGAACATCATTTCATTCATCGTCCGATATGACTTAACGTTGGAGGTTTTCTCTTATCCTGAAAGATGAATGTCTGATAACTCTAAGCTCTGTGTACCCTGTACTCATTTGAACATCATTTCATTCATCGTCCGATATGACTTAACATTGGAGGTTTTCTCTTATACTGAAAGATGAATGTCTGGTAACTCTAAGCTCTGTGTACCCTGTACTCATTTGAACATCATTTCATTCATCGTCTGATATGACTTAACATTGGAGGTTTTCTCTTATACTGAAAGATGAATGTCTGGTACTCTAAGCTCTATGTACCCTGTACTCATTTGAACATCATTTCATTCATCGTCTGATATGACTTAACGTTGGAGGTTTTCTCTTATCCTGAAAGATGAATGTCTGGTAACTCTAAGCTCTGTGTACCCTGTACTCATTTGAACATCATTTCATTCATCGTCCGATATGACTTAACGTTGGAGGTTTTCTCTTATCCTGAAAGATGAATGTCTGATAACTCTAAGCTCTGTGTACCCTGTACTCATTTGAACATCATTTCATTCATCGTCCGATATGACTTAACATTGGAGGTTTTCTCTTATACTGAAAGATGAATGTCTGGTAACTCTAAGCTCTGTGTACCCTGTACTCATTTGAACATCATTTCATTCATCGTCTGATATGACTTAACATTGGAGGTTTTCTCTTATACTGAAAGATGAATGTCTGGTACTCTAAGCTCTATGTACCCTGTACTCATTTGAACATCATTTCATTCATCGTCCGATATGACTTAACGTTGGAAGTTTTCCCTTATACTGAAAGATGAATGTCTAGTAACTCTATGCTCTATGTACCCTGTACTCATTTGAACATCATTTCATTCAACGTCCGATGTGACTTAACGTTGGAGGTTTTCTCTTATCCTGAAAGATGAATGTCTGGTAACTCTAAGCTCTATGTACCCTGTACTCATTTGAACATCATTTCATTCATCGTCCGATATGACTTAACGTTGGAAGTTTTCCCTTATACTGAAAGATGAATGTCTAGTACGTCTAAGCTCTATGTACCCTGTACTCATTTGAACATCATTTCATTCAACGTCCGATGTGACTTAACGTTGGAGGTTATCTCTTATCCTGAAAGATGAACGTCTGGTAAGTCTAAGCTCTATGTACTCTGTACTCATTTGAACATCATTTCATTCATCGTCCGATATGACTTAACGTTAGAGGTTTTCTATTATTCTGAAAAATGAATATCTGGTAACTCTAAGCTCTATGTACCCTGTACTCATTTGAACATCATTTCATTCATCGTCCGACATAACTTAACGTTGGAGGTTTTCTCTTATCCTGAAAGATGAATGTCTGGTAACTCTAAGCTCTATGTACCCTGTACTCATTTGAACATCATTTCATTCATCGTCCGATATGACTTAACGTTGGAGGTTTTCTCTTATCCTTAAAGATGAATGTCTGGTAACTCTAAGCTCTATGTACCCTGTACTCATTTGAACATCATTTCATTCATCGTCCGATATGACTTAACGTTGGAGGTTTTCTCTTATTCTGAAAGATGAATGTCTGGTAACTCTAAGCTCTATGTACCCTGTACTCATTTGAATATCATATCTTTCATCGTCCGATATGACTTAACGTTGGAGGTTTTCTCTTATTCTGAAAGATGAATGTCTGGTAACTCTAAGCTCTATGTACCCTGTACTCATTTGAACAGCTGGAAGAAGCTTATGAGAGCGGGATTCGAGCTTGAAACTCCTGAATGTGACTCTACCGCCTACATGCTACATAGGCGAACGTGTTACTTATAGCATCTTGCTAATATGGGGATTCTACATATGAATTTTGGTATTTAACGAGCTTTTTGTTTTGCTGTTTACAAACATATACACGGCGCTACACAATTTTAGAGAGAAGTTTAGATCTCAAAGAAGATATTGTCTGTAAAATGCTGAATTTTATTTAGTAAACATTGTGATTGTAAGGATGTTCGACAATTTTTAACGTACGTCGATTTTTACACTAAATTTACGGTATGAGGAAATGTGTTTTCTGAGAATAATTATGTATAATACGGAAGTCTAATGTATATACTTATTTTTGATGTTAGACGAAGTTAGTAAAAGCTGCTAGATGTCAGTAGCGCTGCTGTCTAGAGGATCTGCTTCAGTAACCTGTGGAAATTAAAATTAAAATAGTGCCATCTGAAGGGATCGCATTGAACTATTTTAAAGTGTCTGAAAAACAGATGGCAGCACGAAAGGTTAGTTGTGTTGCTTTTGAAAAAGAAATAATACGAGGTACCAAGTGAAAATATCATAATGTCTTTATACCCTTATTGTGAATTTTCAGTTTACCAAAGATATATAAGCTTGTTTGAGTAATAGTGTGGTTATTTGATTAACTATAATTAGAAATATCAATGGGACTTTTCCTTAAAGACTGTGTATTGGATTATAACTTTAAAGAAATGCCTTCCTAAATATTCGACAAGTTATTTGATGTCAAGTAATTTTTGAAGAGGATTGGGCTACTTAGTGAGCCTGATCCCCGAAAAGATCTCCAAATACTCGTATATAGTTGCAATTAGTGAAGGGCAGAGTCATGTCTTAGGTCATGTTCCCATTAGCAGAATCCAAATACTTCACAGTAAATACCGTACAGGTTATTATCACGAAATGTGCATTTCCTTGTTTCACGATTTTAGCATTTAAAACATTATAACCATGTATACGTATACGAAGCAAATGTTTTGACGAAATTAAAACACGGCTATGTGCTAAATTCACTTTCTTCGTCGAAAGTATAAGTAATATACAGAGCAAACTCATGTTTTAATACCGCTAGTGCTTCTTATGTCTGTTGCACACAGCAGCTCAGGTGCGCGTAGCTTCTCACACGCACGCACAAACTCACACACACGACTGGACAATGTCAGACCTCTCTCGGTCTCAAGTCAGATCAAGTCTAGGCCCTCTACTGGCAGTGGAGTGTTTTGTAAGGAAGGATAATATACGGCAGAAGATGAGGTTGAAGCCATCTGATGTATTATTTTATGTGACTAGAAGCAGCCTCGGGCGTTTGTAGCGCTCTCCAGGATCGATGTCGTACTCACCTACACCGCAGGTGAGGGAGTTGAAGTTGTGGGAGAGCTTTCGATAGAAGGAACGTGAAAGGGTGTGGATGTGGTCTGTTATTGTGGGGATACGTAGGTCACGTCGGATAACTAAATTGGGGATGTACCAAGGGGAGTCAGTGCCAATGCGGAGGAATCGGGATTGTAGAATTTCAAGGCGGTGTAGGTGTGACTTGGCTGCTACTCCCCATATTTCACTGGCGTATGTGATGGCTGGTCGGAGTACAGATGTATGTCTTTATCTTGAAAGGTGCAAAGCGATGCGCAGTGGCATCTAGACGAGTCCACTTCAGAACGGTTGCAACTGGAGGGGAGGGCAGGTCAGTTGCGAGCAAGTGAACACGTGCAGAGCTACTCGGTAACACTACAGCTTGTTTCAAAATGTGCTTGTCTCCTGGTTCCAAGAGAGCATTTATAAATGACGCCTCCTAGCAGCACATTAGGAAATAAAGTGCTACATTTAAAAACACGAGAAGTAATAACCAATATCCATAGATTTATAAAAAAGGAACAATGATCTGGGTCAGCTATAAAAATCTGGGGAAGGGCATCTGAGGCAACAGTTGTGTCTGAAAGCAGTTTAGGAGAGTTATTAAGGAAAGAAAAGCCATTGGTGCTAGTGCAACAACGTCCTTCTCTATGCCCAGTAAACAAAGATTCAGAACATGCACAAAATCTAATTTGGATGTTTTAATTCAGAAGTAGTTAGGCGAACTATGAATAATTTTTAAAGCACAGAAAAACAAAGACCAACTCTGAAGAAAGTGCTTATGAAGCTAAAAATTCTACTGACTTCCAAGGCAGTGTCTGAACATTAAGAGGTGTTCTTTTGAAGCTAGGGTCATTTGAGAAAAAAAACACTAAGCGTGACAGACAAATTTTAATCGAACATCGCACCATACGTGCAGAAAGGCTGAAGTATTTACGAAATATTCGGAGATATCGAAGTGAAGTTTATATAGTTTATATGCATGAAACTTATATAAATACAGCACATACTGGACCATATGCCTGGAGTGAAATACGTTAGAGCGACTCTGCAGCGATATTGAAAGGCCGGCAGTTGTTTATCACGCCTGCTGGAGGAGAACAGGGTTTTGTTCCAAATGTCTATGTACTATTTAAGATCTAACAAAAGCGTGGAGATTACTGCCATAGTAAGAACTACAACTTAGTTTATAAGAGCTGCAAAACTGGCTTCGAGAATGAAATTTGTTTTTAGACGCCTTATGCACCGCCCTCCCCTCTCGTAATCTTACGCGTGTGACGCATTGTGGCGATAGGTGCACTATCCCCACCACAGTTGCTACTCATCCCTACCGCGCAGGATTCCTGTCAAGATAAAATGATACATCTGTACTTGCTTATACAGGAGCAGTTTTTTAGTCAGAGGCATCACTGATCGTCGGTTATAGAGAGGGTAGAGCATACCCATTCTTTTGTTAACTTTATTAGTCACATATGTAATGTGGTCTCTCCACGTCAATTTGATGTCGAGTAGAACACCAAGATACTTAACGTAAGTTTTCCAATGAACGTCCTCACAAGCTAGACGAATTAGTGGAAGATCAGCTATTCGTCTTCGAGAGAAGGTGATGGCCTGGCTCTTATGTGGGTGGACGCGTAGACACCAACGTTCGAACCAGGTGGTAAGGAGGTCAGCATATATTTTTTTTTAACTAACACTGCATGCATTCCTTAAACTTATTACGAGTTGTAGTAATTACAATTTTTACAAGTGTTACAAATTCTCATTATATGATACATTTTTTTTTTTTTTTTTTTTTGGTTATGCTTTTACATTTTTTCAAAGTCTATTTTGTTTATGAATTTTAAAAATTGTTTTTGCTAGTGCTTGATTAGATCACTGATCTTAGATCTTTCACTGTTCAGAAGAGGACAGTTGTATATTAAATGATCCACTGTTTGGTTTTGTAGTTCACATTTGCACATTGCACTTTCCGATATTTTGAATCTGTTGTAGTTGTCCCTTGTCTTCCCATGTCCAGTTAGGATGGCGGTAGTCTGTCCGTTGAGTGGGATGCTCATTTTTAGTCGTTCTTGCACAGAAGGAAAGAACTTTTTGCTGACTTTTCCTTTTGTTGTGTTCTCCCATTGGTCTTGCCACCGTCGCGGTCCATTCTCTTCTACCTCCTTGATTATGTGTGTCCTAGGTATCTTGCTGTAGATAATCTCCCCGTTGTCTTAGTGTGCAGCCTCCTTTGCCGTCTGGTCTGCTATTTCGTTCCCGCGTGCGCCTTTACCCATTTTATGTGGATGGTCCAGCCGTTGTCCTGCAGATGCTTGATCTTGACCTTTATTTCCTCTATTATTTTGCTTCGGATTTGACTGTTCTTAAGAAGGTCTACTGTAATCTGGCTGTCTGTGTTCACTACGCCTAATTTATTTCCCACTGTAAGCTCTAAGCTGTTATCGGCTATTGCTCGAAGTCCCTCTAGAATTGCTATCTGTTCTGCTTGGTTATTGGAGCAGCACTCACCGAGTTTATACGAGGGCTATCCAGAAAGTAGATTACGTTTTGGAATAAAAAGTAAACAAAGTATAGGAAACAAATTTTATTATATACAGATGAAAGCCACACTCAAATACTACTTTTCGACATAGTCACCATTCAAATTAAGGCATTTATCGTAGCGATGTACGAGCTTCGTCGAAAAATTCGGCCGCCTGCGCCTTCAACCACTTCGTTACCTCTTCTTGCAGCTGTGCGTCGTCATCAAAACGCTGCATAGCCAGCCACTTCTTCATTGCTGGGAATAGGTGGAAGTCGCTGGGTGCCAGGTCGGGACTGTACGGCGGATGAGGAAACAACTCCCACTTAAAAGATTCAAGAACTTCACGAGTGACATTTGCCGTGTGGGGCCGGGCGTTGTCGTGAATCAACAAGATCTTAGAGCTCAACATTCCTCTGCGCTTGTTTTGAATGGCTCTTCTGAGTTTTTGGAGAGTTTGGCAATACCTTTGAGAGTTTATTGTAGTGCCTCTTTCCAGGAAGTCCACCAAAATCACACCTTTTCTGTCCCAAAAAACAGTCGCCATCATCTTCCTTGCCGACATTGTTAGCATGCATTTCTTGGGTTTATGGGGAGAACTTGTGTGCC
Organism: Mantis religiosa; assembly: GCA_030765055.1. Taxonomy (NCBI): domain Eukaryota; kingdom Metazoa; phylum Arthropoda; class Insecta; order Mantodea; family Mantidae; genus Mantis; species Mantis religiosa. Next base: position 162,734,859 of record CM060954.1, read on the forward strand.
CCCACTGCATTGATTGCAATTTCGTTTCACAGTTCACGTGTTTCACCCATGTTTCGTCACCAGTAACGATGCGATCGAGTAAAGAGTCACCATCCTTATGGTAAACGTCCAAAAAGTTCAACGCTGCAGCCATTCGCTGATTTTTGTGGTCCTCTGTCAAGATTTTTGGAATCCATCTTGCACAAAACTTGTGGTAACCAAGGTTTTCGCTGATGATTTAGTGCAACAAACTTCGCGAAATTTGTGGAAAACTCAAAGAAAGTTCCGTTATTGTGAACCTTCGATTTTCACGGACTTTAACATCGACTTTTTCGACAAGTTCGGCAGTCACTATGCTGGGTCTCCCACTTCGATCTTCGTCGTGAACATTGGTTCGGCCATTTTTAAATCTGATGACCCACTGACGCACTCCACCTTCAGTGATAATGTTGTCCCCATACACTTCACAAAGCTGCCGATAGATTTCTATCGGTTTACAGTTTTTTGCAGTCAGAAACCTTATTACTGCACGCACCTCGCAGCTCGCGGGATTTTCAATTAACGCAGACATTTCAAACCGTCACAATATCTGAACGGAGTACAGCACGAACCTCTCACTAGCACGGCTAGATGCCGACTGAGCTGCGCAACGCTCTGACCCCAAGATGGCCGCGCTAGCCCCGCCCCTAGCGGAAACAGACGAAAACGTAATCTACTTTCTGGATAGCCCTCGTATATTAAATGATCCTCTGTTTGGTTTTGTAGTTCACATTTGCACATTGCACTTTCCGATATTTTGAATCTGTTGTAGTAGTCCCTTGTCTTTTCATGTCCACTTAGGATGGCGGTAGTCTGTCCGTTGAGTGGGATGCTCATTTTTAGTCGTTCTTGCACAGAAGGAAAGAACTTTTTGCTGATTTTTCCTTTTGTTGTGTTCTCCCATTGGTCTTGCTACCGTCGCAGTCCATTCTCTTCTGCCTCCTTGATTATGTGTGTCCTAGGTATCTTGCTGTAGATAATCTCCCCGTTGTCTTCCTGTGCAGCCTCCTTTGCCGTCTGGTCTGCTATTTCGTTCCCGCGTGCGCCTTTACCCATTTTATGTGGATGGTCCAGCCGTTGTCCTGCAGATGCTTGATCTTGACCTTTATTTCCTCTATTATTTTGCTTCGGATTTGACTGTTCTTAACAAGGTCTACTGTAATCTGGCTGTCCGTGTTCACTACGCCTAATTTATTTCCCACTGTAAGCTCTAAACTGTTATCGGCTATTGCTCGAAGTCCCTCTAGAATTGCTATCTGTTCTGCTTGGTTATTGGAGCAGTACTCACCGAGTTTATACTTGAGCTTTTTAACCTCTTCCCCATTTTGGCAAATTACTGCTGCTCCGACTTTTCCGTTTATCTTGCTTCCGTCGGTATAAATCTCTATGTTGTACTGTATGTCTTCCTGTGCTTCTTGAACACGCATTCTCTCTGAAGGATGTGGCCACTCGCTTAGTTTCGGGACTTCTTCTGTTAGTGTCGATTTTTCATTTTTGAATTTATGCATCTCTAGTACTTCCTTAATATTTATATTTATTGGCTTGATTGCGAGGTCAGCATATTGTTGAATCCTACGAGTACACAGGTTGAGCTCTGATGACGTGGAGGTGACAGCTGTATCGTCAGCAAGGAGATACAGCGAGTAGCGTGGCAGGGATGGTAGGGTGTTGATGTATAGAAGGAAGAGAGTGGGTGCCAGGACACTACCTCAAGGAACGCCAGCTCTGATGGGATGAGGATAAGATTCCATCGTGGAAGACAGCAAAGGTTCTGTCAGTAGCTTCTCGACCCTCACTATCTTCGTCATTGCGTTCCCTAGGTCACAGCAACATGGTTCTGTTAACCGAAGTCTCTGGAACACTCTCTGCCTGTGTGGAACACTCTCGATCTAGGATGGCCACGCCGTGGCTCAGTGGTTAGACCGCTTGGCTCTCACCAAGGCGATCCGGGTTCGATCCCAGGCGACCGCAAAGTGAGATTTGTGCTGGACAACACGGCTCTGGGGCGGGCTTTCTCCGGGATCTCCTGTTTCCCCCGCCATCTCATTCCACCGGTGCTCCATCTTCATCTCATGTATCACCAGTGACATCGCCTGCGGTGCCGTATGTAGTAAAAGCGGGCGTTAAACACTACACATTCATTCATTCATTCATTCGATCTAGGATTTTCTGATACGTTTTATAAGGTGGAACAAACAGGTTACATATTTCCCGACGTGACGCCAGGCTGTGGTTTTACTTGAAGGTTCAATTATTGCGTTTGTCGGTCGACAGATAACGAAGGCGATGGTATTTTTCGATGATTTGATAGTGTTATACTTATTGTCGGTATAGGAAATTCTTTCACACATGAAATACAGGATACTCCACCGAAATATTTTCAGAGCGAGTGGAGATATCTTAAACAAGTAGTTTGAGATAGGAAGCTTACCCCTGTTGGTTCAAATGCTGAAGTTACGGCTATAAGTTTCTAAAGTGCCAGTACGCCACTGATAATGATGACACCACTTGAGTGTACTACTCGGAGCACTGCCTTTGGTGCAGTGTTACGACATTAGCTCTCAAGAGAACAAACACAAAAACACTCTACCATGTAACTAACATTTTACCATTACAAGTAAACATAGAGTTGTCCTTGATAATATATCTCCACAAAATAAAAAATAATCTTCTAAAGTCCAATCTAACATTTGAAAGCTCCTCACATATATAATACAAGAAATAAAGGAAACTCAACAAAACCAACAGTGAACACTTCTACTTATGGCCTGAACAGCTTAACCTCACACGTTATCAACTTATATAATGCGCTGCCACTGGAACTGAAAGACTGCAGGAACATAAAAGGTTTTAAAAGGAAAGTTGCTGAAAATTTACTGAAGGCATATATTGATAGCTGATAAAGTGTTACACATTTATAGCTGGTTTGAAAGCTGAACTGTTTAAAAATTAATATGGATTAATGTCCTATAGAATATGTAGCTTCTATTTTTCTGTTAAGTTCTTTGTTACTATTATTTCTTGAGTTATAGTGAATGTCTGTATCTTTGTATGTTTCATATATGTTATTCTTGTACGGTAATTCATTCCTACTATGAAAATGTAATATAAGTATTGTTAAGGGTTGTTTGCCATCATTTTATATATTTTTGTACTGTTCCCTAGCATGAGCTATGGCTCTGGGAACCTTTCAGATAACAATAAATAAAAATACATAAATAAATTTAAAAGTAAAAAAAAATTAAACAAGTGAACGTGCTCGAGTCTCCTTCACTTTTTCATTTTTGTTGTGTTTGTTTGGCTGTTTATTTTAATATTCTCTGTTAGCTTTCATTTCTTGTATAAATGTATGCATTTTATGGAGTAATTACACCTTGTAAGCGCAATTAATTACAAATCTTTCTAACAAAGATTAAATCGTGCTTAATACGTTCACATGTATATTTAGTTGTACAGTAATATTTTGTCTATCTCTTACAGTTTATCAGTTATACAAAAGTCATTCAGAATAAATAGAACTTCTGAGTACATTCACAGAAAATTCAAGATATACATTTGTTATGTAGTAATATTTTGTCTATCTCTTACAGTTTATCAGTTATACAAAAGTCATTCAGAATAAAGAGAACTTGTGAGTACATTCACAGAAAATTCAAGATATACATTTGTTGTGTAGTAATATTTTGTCTATCTCTTACAGTTTATCAGTTATACAAAAGTCATTCAGAATAAAGAGAACTTGTGAGTACATTCACAGAAAATTCAAGATATACATTTGTTGTGTAGTAATATTTTGTCTATCTCTTACAGTTTATCAGTTATACAAAAGTCATTCAGAATAAAGAGAACTTCTGAGTACATTCACAGAAAAATTCAAGATATACATTTGTTGTGTAGTAATATTTTGTCTATCTCTTACAGTTTATCAGTTATACAAAAGTCATTCAGAATAAAGAGAACTTCTGAGTACATTCACAGAAAATTCAAGATATACATTTGTTGTGTAGTAATATTTTGTCTATCTCTTACAGTTTATCAGTTCTACAAAAGTCATTCAGAATAAAGAGAACTTCTGAGAACATTCACAGAAAATTCAAGATATGCATTTGTTGTGTAGTAATATTTTGTCTATCTCTTACAGCTTATCAGTTATACAAAAGTCATTCAGAATAAAGAGAACTTCTGAGTACATTCACAGAAAATTCAAGATATACATTTGTTGTGTAGTAATATTTTGTCTATCTCTTACAGTTTATCAGTTATACAAAAGTCATTGAGAATAAAGAGAACTTCTGAGTACAGTCACAGAAAATTCAAGATTTACATTTGTTGTGTAGTAATATTTTGTCTATCTCTTACAGTTTATCAGTTATACAAAAGTCATTCAGAATAAAGAGAACTTCTGAGTACATTCACAGAAAATTCAAGATATACATTTGTTATGTAGTAATATTTTGTCTATCTCTTACAGTTTATCAGTTATACAAGTCATTCAGAATAAAGAGAACTTCTGAGTACATTCACAGAAAATTCAAGATTTACATTTGTTGTGTAGTAATATTTTGTCTATCTCTTACAGTTTATCAGTTATACAAAAGTCATTCAGAATAAAGAGAACTTCTGAGTACATTCACAGAAAATTCAAGATTTACATTTGTTGTGTAGTAATATTTTGTCTATCTCTTACAGTTTATCAGTTATACAAAAATCATTCAGAATAAAGAGAACTTCTGAGTACATTCACAGGAAAATTCAAGACATACATTTGTTGTGTAGTAATATTTTGTCTATCTCTTACAGTTTATCAGTTATACAAAAGTCATTGAGAATAAAGAGAACTTCTGAGTACATTCACAGAAAATTCAAGATATACATTTGTTATGTAGTAATATTTTGTCTATCTCTTACAGTTTATCAGTTATACAAAAGTCATTGAGAATAAAGAGAACTTCTGAGTACATTCACAGAAAATTCAAGATATACATTTGTTATGTAGTAATATTTTGTCTATCTCTTACAGTTTATCAGTTATACAAAAGTCATTCAGAATAAAGAGAACTTCTGAGTACATTCACAGAAAATTCAAGATATACATTTTTTATGTAGTAATATTTTGTCTACCTCTTACAGTTTATCAGTTATACAAAAGTCATTCAGAATAAAGAGAACTTCGGAGTACATTCACAGAAAATTCAAGATATACATTTGTTGTGTAGTAATATTTTGTCTATCTCTTACAGTTTATCAGTTATACAAAAGTCATTCAGAATAAAGAGAACTTCTGAGTAAATTCACAGAAATTTCAAGATATACATTTGTTGTGTAGTAATATTTTGTCGGTCTCTTACAGTTTATCAGTTATACAAAAGTCATTCAGAATAAAGAGAACTTCTGAGTACATTCACAGAAAATTCAAGATATACATTTGTTGTGTAGTAATATTTTGTCTATCTCTTACAGTTTATCAGTTATACAAAAGTCATTCAGAATAAAGAGAACTTCTGAGTACATTCATAGAAAATTCAAGATATACATTTGTTGTGTAGTAATATTTTGTCTATCTCTTACAGTTTATCAGTTATACAAAAGTCATTGAGGTATATATTGAATAAAAATAACTTAAATATATGCTGCAGAATCAAAATGAGTATTGACAATTTTGGGAAGAACAACATTTTGGAAAAATGTTTCAGTAAAGGTAATCTCGTGTGAAGGGATTTATTTTTTTATTATTTTTTTAAATGCTTCGTTTCTTATCTAGGAGATGTTAAACTTTAATACCAAGTTTGTTATATCATCAAGGTCTAGTTTTTGTAGTTATGACGTTCACACACTGTACAAGCAGAAAGTAATGAGCTTTTATCCAGTTTTACGTATAGATGTCGTGGACTGTAAAGCTAAAACGTTGCCTACTGTATCACGCTGCAGGGGCTCGGGTTATGTGAACCATAAGCATACGGTTAGCACAGCTGTTTGTCGGCGAATTGAGTCCTTTTGCTCACAGCATCTATCTGCAGCTGCCCGAAATAATATTGCTTTGGGCTTATAAACAGTGTAATATATAAAATATTGTGTGACAAACAGGCTTTAAACTGTTCTAGTTATTACTAAAATTGTCCTAGCTTATAATGACCTTCTCTTTGGCACAAATACACAACTTCAACACGTCAAAAACAAAGCCGCTATGCTCTCATGGCCCCCTGCGACTTCTTTAGTGTTTGTGTTTTGTTTGCGATAACTTCTCTATGTGAATAGGGCATAAGGATTTGTTATAACGTGGATTTTTAAATGGGATAAGTAATGTTTAGTGTATTTTATGAAGTTTCGGGCTGTGTTTCCGTGTTTGGTAGCTCAGGGCTAACGTAAGATATCTCAGTAACCCTTTAACTGACTTATCAGATGCCCTGATACCCGCATTGCAGCCTCTTGCAGAACGACCTCCAGATGAAAACTCGTTTGTCATGGTAATCTTTATCAACACTCCCCTTGTTGAAGAATGGATAGAGAAATTCGTGTGAAGGTAACACATATGATGTTTACCTGCTGCGCTTAAAAGGAGATGAGACTAAATGGGAGGAATTAAGAATTAGGCGTAAAAAACATAGGTTGGTAGCATTATTCAAAGCTAATGCTGGTGTAAAGGCATGGGTGGACGTTAATGTAAGGTTAGATAATCCGGATTATTATGGACGAAACGATCATAGGTATAAAATTAAGGGTAGAAGATACAGATCCGACGTAGGAAATTTTTTTTTGTTAATAGAACCATTGAAGAATGGAATGAATTGCCTGTAGCAGTCTTTCAGGGCTGTCCCCTGTCGCTGAAGAAATTTAGAAAAAATCTAGATGGTTGTAGTTTAACTTTTAAATTATAATGGTATATAATATGTAAATAGAGAAGTAATTAGATATGTTTTAAGTGACCAAAGTAAAATAATATCATGTTTGTATTGTTTGTTGTGTTATTGTTGTAAATCTAGTATTTGTAATTTGATCTGTATTCTTAACTCTGCCACCGGGTAGTACGCAATTGCAGTGAAATAAATAAATACATACATAATAGTGTATATCTCGCAAAAATTGGCATTTGTTTTGCATGCCTTAATATCTATAAATCTAAATTGTTCGCTTTTTATGTAACGAGGGCTGTTCAATAAAGAATGATCACAATCCTTTTGACAACGTACCTTTACTCATCCTCATAATTTTGATAGTCCTTCTCAAAATAGTCTCCCCTGAATGCGATGCACTTGTCCCAGCGTTTCTGCCAGTCTTCAAGGACATGCTGGAAACCTTTTTTGAGAGATCTTTCAAAATCGCCTCCGCAGCCTTCACCACTGCTTCTGATGATGGATAATGCCTTCTACGAAGGCGTTTCTTCAAGTTAGGGAATTGAAAAAAGTCACATGGGGCTAAATCCGGACTATAGCGAGGGTGAGGAATGCACTTCACGTTGATTTTTGCAAGATATTCAGCAACAACATTGGCAATATGCGGCCGCGCATTATCGTGGTGCAGCATCCAGCCTGCTTCACGGAAATGTGGTCTTTTGCGCCTGATATGGACTTGCAGTGTTTTCAGGACATCCCTGTAGTATTGTCCAGTTACTGATGTGTGTGCAGGTACAACATGCTGATAAACCATTCCAAGAATATCAAAGAATGAGATGACCATAACTTTCCCAGCAGAAGCAACCACTTTTGCTTTTTGGGGGGTTGGTGATGAAGGAGATTTCCACACTGAGCTTTGCTGTTTGCTCTCAGGATCAAAATGATGTAACCAAGTTTCATCAGCAGTGATTACGTTTGAAAGAAACTCCGGATCTTCTTCTAACATCAACTTTAACTGCAGGCAGACCTGCATGCGAATGTCCTTTTGTTCGGGAATCAAAAGTCTTGCAACCCATCGCGCACAAACACGTCTCATGTGTAATGTTCCTGTCACCAACGTGTGGGTGGCACCCAATGAAATGTTCAGCATTTCAGAAAGTGATCTTAAGGTAATTCGTCGATCCTCTCTCACAATGGCAGCAGCAGTATTGATGTTTTCTTCCATAAGAACAGTAACTGGAGCACCGGGTCCACCTTCCTTTGATATTGATTGTCTCCCCTCTTTAAACATTTTAAACCACCTTCGAGTTGTGCTGTAGGGAAGAACAGACTCTCCATAGACCTCCTGTAACATTGTATAGGCCCCAACTGAAGATTTGTTGAGACGAAAGCAGAATTTCAAAGCCGCATATTGTTCCTCGCGTGTTACCTCCATTGCAGCGGTAGGCGATACTGAACATGTCTGAACTTGCCTAGTTCTCACAGGTGGGAACCAGAAGAACCGGAGTTTCTTTCAAACGTAATCACTGCCTTGGCTACATCATTTTGATCCTGAGAGCAAACAGCAAAGCTCAGTGTGGAAATCTCCTTCATCACCAACCCCCCATAAATCAAAAGTGGTTGCTTCTGTTGGGAAAGTTATGGTCATCTCATTCTTTGATATTCATAGAATGGTTTATCAGTATGTTTTACCTGCACACACATCAGTAACTGGACAATACTACAAAGATGTCCTGAAAACATTGCAAGTCCATATCAGGCGCAAAAGACCACATTTCCGTGTAGCAGGCTGGATGCTGCACCACGATAATGCGCGACCGCATATTGCCAATGTTGTTGCTGAATATCTTACAAAAATCAACGTGAAGTGCTTCCCTCACCCTCCCTATAGTCCGGATTTAGCCCATGTGACCATTTTCTATTCCCTAACTTAAAGAAACGCCTTCGTGGGAGGCACTATCCATCATCAGAAGCAGTGGTGAAGGCTGCGGAGGTGATTTTGAAGGATCTCTCATAAAATGGTTTCCAGCATGTCTTTGAAGACTGGCAGAAAGGCTGGGACAAGTCCATCGCATTCAGGGGAGACTATTTTGAGAAAGAACATAAAAATTATGAGGATGAGTGATCATTCTTTATCGACCAGCCCTCGTTTAACATGTAGAATACCCAAAAATAAAAATGGTAGCCGAAATACGCCGCACTTACCCTAATATCCCCTTAAACGAAGGTTGGCACAAACTCCGAAATAGTTTCATCTAGTGTAGCTTATTTGAATTGACAATCACAAAGCGCTTAGGTACACAACGCCAAATGACGAAACGGTATCACCATGGTTACCATGTTATGTGTTTACAGCATTAACATTTACAGTACTTTTGTGAATAGCTTGACTGGCCTGCAGCGTTTATAAGCGATTGAGTAAACGCCCGGCATACGTCCGGAGCATTCAGTTATTAGGACATCGAGCGGGAGGGATCTATCGAAATTCACAACTAACAAGCCCGCGGCAGATAATGTATAACTTTGTCGCCCTTCGGCGCGACAGCATCCATTTTATCAATTGAAATTTGCTTCACAAGGGATTCAATATCCGATTTATTTTTTTAACGTATGCTGTAAGTCATTTATATAATTTTCGTGTAGAATGTTTGTCTAACGCTGCTGGACGTATAACAGGAAAATGTTTAATTTCTCCACCGCGTGAGACAAATCCAACACAAACTTCAACTTCTGTGTTCACGCATATGTACAGAGAATGACTGAAAAAGTCAATTAAAATGCAAATTTGATAAATAAGTTAACATCTTGCACGCGATCACTGGTGATGCGTTACTTTCAAAGCAAGGGAAGCACCAAATAATAATTGTCATTAAAATAAGAGAGAATAATGACTCAAAGAACTAAGGTTACTCTTCAGTACTCTTTCTATTGTACAGTCATACGTAGGTCCAGTAGCGAGGCGTGACTTTCAAAGCGAGGGAAGCTCCAAATATTAATTTTCATTAAAATAAGAGAGAATAATGACTCAAAGAACTAAGGCTACTCTTCAGTACTCTTTCTATTGTACAGTCACACGTAGGTCCAGTAGCGAGGCGTGACTTTCAAAGCGAGGGAAGCTCCAAATAATACTTCTCATTACAATAAGAGGGAATAATGACTCAAAGAACTAAGGCTACTCTTCAGTATTCTTTGTATTGTACAGTCATACGTAGGTCCAGTAGCGAGGCGTGACTTTCAAAGCGAGGGAAGCTCCAAATAATACTTCTCATTACAATAAGAGGGAATAATGACTCAAAGAACTAAGGCTACTCTTCAGTACTCTTTCTATTGTACAGTCACACGTAGGTCCAGTACCGAGGCGTGACTTTCAAAGCGAGGGAAACACCAAATAATAATTGTCATTAAAATAAGAGAGAATAATGACCCAAAAAACTAAGGCTACTCTTTAGTACTCTTTCTATTGTACAGTCACAAGTAGGTCCAGTGGCGAGGCGTGACTTTCAAAGCGAGGGAAGCTCTAAATAATAATGTTCATTAAAATAAGAGAGAATAACGACTCAAAGAACTAAGGCTACTCTTTAGTACTCTTTCTATTCTACAGTCACACGTAGGTCCAGTAGCGAGGCGTGACTTTCAAAGCGAGGGAAGCTCTAAATAATAATTTTCATTAAAATAAAAGAGAATAACGACTCAAAGAACTAAGGCTACTCTTCAGTACTCTTTCTATTGTACAGTCACACGTAGGTCCAGTAGCGAGGCGTGACTTTCAAAGCGAGGGAAGCTCTAAATAATAATTTTCATTAAAATAAGAGAGAATAACGACTCAAAGAACTAAGGCTACTGTTCATTACTCTTTCTATTGTACAGTCACAAGTAGGTCCAGCAGCGAGGCGTGACTTTCAAAGCGAGGGAAGCTCTAAATAATAATTTTCATTAAAATAAGAGAGAATAACGACTCAAAGAACTAAGGCTACTCTTCAGTACTCTTTCTATTGTACAGTCACACGTAAGTCCAGTAGCGAGGCGTGACTTTCAAAGCGAGGGAAACTCCAAATAATAATTTTCATTAAAATAAGAGAGAATAATGACTCAAAGAACAAAGGCTACTCTTCAGTACTCTTTCTATTGTACAGTCACACGTAGGTCCAGTAGCGAGGCGTGACTTTCAAAGCGAGGGAAGCTCTAAATAATAATTTTCATTAAAGTAAGAGAGAGTAATGACTCAAAGAACTAAGACTACTCTTCAGTACTCTATTGTACAGTCTCACATAGGTCCAGTAGCGAGGTGCGACTTTCAAAGCGAGGGAGGCTTCAAATAATAATTTTCATTAAAATAAGAGAGAATAATGACTCAAAGAACTAAGGCTACTCTTTAGTACTCTTTCTATTGTACAGTCACATGTAGGTCCAGTAGCGAGACGTGACTTTCAAAGCGAGTGAAGCTCCAAATAATAATTTTCATTAAAATAAGAGAGAATAATGACTCAAAGAACTAAGGCTACTGTTCATTACTCTTTCTATTGTACAGTCACACGTAGGTTCAGTAGCGAGGCGTGACTTTCAAAGCGAGGGAAGCTCAAAGTAATAATTTTCATTAAAATAAGAGAGAATAATGACTCAAAGAACTAAGACTATTCTTCAGTACTCTTTCTATTGTACAGTCTCACGTAGGTCCAGTTGCGAGGTGCGACTTTCAAAGCGAGGGAAGCTTCAAATAATAATTTTCATTAAAATAAGAGAGAATAATGACTCAAAGAACTAAGGCTACTCTTTAGTACTCTTTCTATTGTACAGTCACATGTAGGTCCAGTAGCGAGACGTGACTTTCAAAGCGAGAGAAGTTACAAATAACAATTTGCAGTAAAATAAGAGAGAATTATGACTTAAAGAACTAAGACTACTCTTCAGTACTCTTTCTATTATACAGTCACCAAGGTCCAGTAGCGAGGCGTGACTTTCAAAGCGAGGGAAGCTCCAAATAACAATTTTTATTAAAATAAGAGAGAATAATGACTTAAAGAACTAAGGCCACTCTTCAGTACTCTTTCTATTGTACAGTCACGTAGACTTTCAAAGCGAGGTTCAAATCCCGGCTATGGCATTGAATTTTTCAGTCTGACTCTACGTTTCCACAATTTCCCATTTGTCATCTTTAAATACCAATCTATGTAAAATAGTGTTACTAATGTATTCAAATATACTTACAGTAGTATTTAAAATTTATCAAATTTTCCAAATTTTGAAAATGAATTCAGAGAAAATAGTATTTGGTGTGAATTATCAGTTTTTCTTCTTTTTCTCCTTACATTCTTCAGGAAGCGGCGTTTTCAGCACTTCATTGCACACTTCGCCACGTTTGTTACTTAAAACCTACTGTGTTTTGTCATTCCCATGGTGCATATACAGAAAAACATTTGAATTGCACGAGGAATAATTTTTGCAACAATAGTTTGTACAAGAGGGCCTTGCAGTTTTACAAAGCTGTGTTTTGTGCTCGTGCATACATTCGCTATCTTACGGAGGAGTAAAATAGAGGCGGCGTGTTTTATGAAGCGGCCGCGATATTCACATAAAACTGCTTGGAAGCGATCGTAACTCCAGCGAACTCGTATAGAAGGACGGGTCATGCGGGCCTTGCTTCACTTTTTATGTTTTATGGGTTTATTGAACGGAGCGCGTTACACTTGAAGTCTGCAAGAGACGCCAGGCTGTCTACAGTGTTTCTGATGTTTGGACCGTATTTTATTCTCCCTGCTGCCACAAAACACACTGGACTTGTCTTCCTACGCAGCTTTATAGTCACTGTTTCTACAGTACATCTACTGATTTTTACTTTCTCTCCCACGTACATAGTAAAGTACCGCATTCCACCCCAAAATTCGATACTCAGTTTTCACTGGAAAAAATTCTTTCAACAAGAGTGACATGTGACACGAGGTACGTCCAGAAATGAAGTTATGTTTGTTAATAAAATTAAATTGTGTACAGATACAGAAAAATTATTTATTTCACAAAATTCTACAACTCTTAAACTACTTTTGTACGTACCTGCCGAAATTTTGCAGGCATGTGTCACAGCGAGGCACAAGTTTTTGTATACCTTCTTCATAGAAGTTTGCCGCCTTTGTCGTCAACCAGTTAGAAACATTTTGTTTCAGCTCTTCGTCATTGTTGAAGTGTTGACCGCCAATGAAAGATTTGAGATGCAAAAACAGATGAAAGTTGCTAGGAGCGAGGTCACAGCTGTACGGGGGAAGGTCAAACACGTCCCATCCAAATCCCTGTAGGAAGTTTTTCATCGCATTTGCACCCCCCAGGGGCCTACTTCGGTAGGTACGGCTTTGTCGCACCCGGGGTCCCGAGCCAACAGTCTCCCTCGTGTGGGCTCCTCTTCGTGGTTGAGGGAGACTGTCAACAGGCCCACCCACGTGTAGGCCGTGCGTGGAGACCCGTGGAAAAGGTTTCTAGATTCTTGTCTAATTTAGAGTTTAGGATTTAGTGAACGAAATTTTTAGTAGGTTTTGATTGATGTTTTTTTATGTACGTGTATTTTTAATAGATTTTGTTACACTTGTATAGGTTTTAGAAAGTTTTATATCTGGCTTTTGCTGTGACTAGTTTGTTAAAGGGCGCTGTTGACCGCTGTAGTTGAAAATCTTATATATATCATCATCGAATTTGCAGTGTGTAGTCGTGCGTTGTCGTGAAGAAACACAACACCTTTTGACAGCATTCCGCGGCGCTTATTCCGTATTGCGCGACGCAATTTCCTAAGTGTCTCGCAATAAACATCTAATTTCACAAGCGGCGGGATTTTCAATCAACACCGACATTGTAAACAAGCACAACAAAGTGCACGTGGCTGACAGCGATCTCACAATGGCGCACGTTTCTTCTCCATGATACAGAGCGTCTACCGCGCATGTGTGGAACTGCGATCGCAGCGCTGCAGCGGAGATAAATTGAAACAGGACTTACTTTCTGGGGGCCCCTAATAGTTGCCGTTGTTATTGAGTTGCAACAGTCATTTTTTCATGTGCTTGCAGATGTTATTGACGAATGAGGTGCTCAGTGCCAGAGGCGACTAACCCTCAATGTCGAAAAAAATGCGTTAGTCACTTTTAAAGATTAATTGTAAAGGATTTAATGAAATGGCACACTTCACTAAGCTATATTGTGCCTGGTAAGCTGTTGCTACCTATGATTATATCTGGAAACTACATGAAGCAAGGGAACTCTTGCACAAGAAATGACTAATTTCTCAAAATATGTTAAATTTTCACTTTCTTTTCGGGCAGCCAGGCAGGTAAAAAGATGATTAGATATCAACGTTTCGGGAGTGTGCATCTCTCCCATCATCAGGATATTTATAAAATGAATAACCACAAATGAAACACTGGGTATAACAGAAATATAAACAAAGACAAAACACTATCAAAATTCGCATTACTGAACAAAACACTGTTTTCAGTAAATTAAATGCCAGGTCAGAAGATGGCGTGAGTATGGAAAATTGTGTCTAAGAAACGTAACTACTTAACTTGATTATCAAGCTGTATTGATCTTTGCTTCTTAAATCGACGGATTTCCATTTTAAGGCCGGTTTCCTAGAGGAGCTGAACTGAAATCCAGCATCACGATTAAGCGTGCTCCTTTCAGAGGAAATCGCCAAAGCATCCTTAATTCCCCGCTCCCAGTAACTGTTGCATTTTGCCAAGATGGTCGTCTCCCAAAAATTGACTCTATGGTCGTTATTCCAGTCCAGACTTCTCAGGTTGCATTAAAGGAATGCTCCGTTTATGTTCGATTATTATGGTAGCGATGGTCCTTCCGGTTTGTCGTACATACGGTGTCCCACATTCACAGGGAACGCGGCACACTCCCGGAACTTGGAAGTCCAGTTTGTATTTCAGTGGTCTCAGCAGATGCTTAATCTTCGGAGGTGGCTTGTGGATGGTCCTGGTGTATTTGGCGAGAATTCTGCTGATTCCGCCGGATATATTGTCGGTAAACGGGATGCAGGCTGTAGCGGTAGGCTTATCTGACGCTTGCTGTATTACAGGTTTCCCTTTCCTAGCTCTGGTGATCGAGGCTGCTGATTCTGCCGGATAGATTGTCGGTAAACGGGATGCAGGCTGTAGCGGTAGGCTTATCTGACGCTTGCTGTATTACAGGTTTCCCTTTCCTAGCTCTGGTGATCGAGGCTGTTGATTCTGCCGGATAGATTACCGGTAAACGGGATGTAGGCTGTAGCGGTAGGCTTCTCTGACGCTTGCTGTATTACAGGTTTCCCTTTCCTAGCTCTGGTGATCGAGGCTGCTGATTCTGCCGGATAGATTGTCGGTAAACGGGATGCAGGCTGTAGCGGTAGGCTTATCTGACGCTTGCTGTATTACAGGTTTCCCTTTCCTAGCTCTGGTGATCGAGGCTGCTGATTCTGCCGGATAGATTGTCGGTAAACGGGATGCAGGCTGTAGCGGTAGACTTATCTGACGCTTGCTGTATTACAGGTTTCCCATTCCTAGCTTTGGTGATCGAGGCTGCTGATTCTGCCGGATGTATTGCCGGTAAACGGGATGCAGGCTGTAGCGGTAGGCTTATCTGACGCTTGCTGTATTACAGGTTTCCCTTTCCTAGCTCTGGTGATCGAGGCTACTGATTCTGCCGGATAGATTGTCGGTAAACGGGATGTAGGCTGTAGCGGTAGGCTTATCTGACGCTTGCTGTATTACAGGTTTCCCATTCCTAGCTTTGGTGATCGAGGCTGCTCATTCTGCCGGATAGATTGCCGGTAAACGGGATGTAGGCTGTAGCGGTAGGCTTATCTGACGCTTGCTGTATTACAGGTTTCCCTTTCCTAGCTCTGGTGATCGAGGCTACTGATTCTGCCGGATAGATTGCCGGTAAACGGGATGTAGGCTGTAGCGGTAGGCTTATCTGACGCTTGCTGTATTACAGGTTTCCCTTTCCTAGCTCTGGTGATCGAGGCTACTGATTCTGCCGGATAGATTGCCGGTAAACGGGATGTAGGCAGTAGCGGTAGGCTTATCTGACGCTTGCTGTATTACAGGTTTCCCTTTCCTAGTTCTGGTGATCGAGGCTGCTGATTCTGCCGGATAGATTGTCGGTAAACGGGATGCAGGCTGTAGCGGTAGACTTATCTGACACTTGCTGTATTACAGGTTTCCCTTTCCTAGCTCTGGTGATCGAGGCTGCTGATTCTGCCCGATAGATTGTCGGTAAACGGGATACAGGCTGTAGCGGTAGACTTATCTGACGCTTGCTGTATTACAGGTTTCCCTTTCCTAGCTCTGGTGATCGAGGCTACTGATTCTGCCGAATAGATTGCCAGTAAACGGGATGCAGGCTGTAGCGGTAGGCTTATCTGACGCTTGCTCTACTACAGGTTTCCCTTTCCTAGTTCTGGTGATCGAGGCTGCTGATTCTGCCGGATAGATTGCCAGTAAACGGGATGCAGGCTGTAGCGGTAGGCTTCTCTGACGCTTGCTGTGTTACAGGTTTCCCTTTCCTAGCTCTGGTGATCGAGGCTGCTGATTCTGCCGGATAGATTGTCGGTAAACGGGATGTAGGCTGTAGCGGTAGACTTATCTGACGCTTGCTTTATTACAGGTTTCCCTTTTCTAGCTCTGGTGATTGAGGTTGCTGATTCCGCCGGATAGATTGCCGGTAAACGGGATGTAGGCTGTAGCGGTAGACTTATCTGACACTTGCTGTATTACAGGTTTCCCTATCCTAGCTTTGGTGATCGAGGCTGCTGATTCTGCCGGATAGATTGCCGGTAAACGGTATGTAGGCTGTAGCGGTAGGCTTATCTGACGCTTGCTGTATTACAGGTTTCCCTTTCCAAGCTCTGGTGATCGAGGCTACGGATTCTGCCGGATAGATTGCCAGTAAACGGGATGCAGGCTGTAGCGGTAGGCTTCTCTGACGCTTGCTGTATTACAGGTTTCCCTTTCCTAGCTCTGGTGATCGAGGCTGCTGATTCTGCCGGATAGATTGCCAGTAAATGAGATGCAGGCTGTAGCGGTAGACTTATCTGACGCTTGCTATATTACAGGTTTCCCTTTCCTAGCTTTGGTGATCGAGGCTGCTGATTCTGCCGGATAGATTGTCGGTAAACGGGATGCAGGCTGTAGCGGTAGACTTATCTGACGCTTGCTACATTACAGGTTTCCCTTTCCTAGCTTTGGTGATCGAGGCTGCTGATTCTGCCGGATAGATTGTCGGTAAACGGGATGCAGGCTGTAGCGGTAGACTTATCTGACGCTTGCTATATTACAGGTTTCCCTTTCCTAGCTTTGGTGATCGAGGCTGCTGATTCTGCCGGATAGATTGTCGGTAAACGAGATGCAGGCTGTAGCGGTAGACTTATCTGACGCTTGCTACATTACAGGTTTCCCTTTCCTAGCTTTGGTGATCGAGGCTGCTGATTCTGCCGGATAGATTGTCGGTAAACGAGATGCAGGCTGTAGCGGTAGACTTATCTGACGCTTGCTACATTACAGGTTTCCCTTTCCTAGCTTTGGTGATCGAGGCTGCTGATTCTGCCGGATAGATTGTCGGTAAACGGGATGCAGGCTGTAGCGGTAGACTTATCTGACGCTTGCTATATTACAGGTTTCCCTTTCCTAGTTTTGTTGATCGAGGCTGCTGATTCTGCCAGATAGATTGCCGGTAAACGGGATGCAGGCTGTAGCGGTAGACTTATCTGACGCTTGCTGTATTACAGGTTTCCCTTTCCTTGCTTTGGTGATCGAGGCTGCTCATCCTGCCGGATAGATTGCCGGTAAACGGGATACAGCGTGTAGCGGTATACTTATCTGACGCCTGCTGTATTACAGGTTTCCCTTTCCTAGCTCTGGTGATCGAGGCTGCTGATTCTGCCGGATAGATTGCCGGTAAACGGGATGTAGGCTGTAGCGGTAGGCTTCTCTGACGCTTGCTGTATTACAGGTTTCCCTTTCCTAGTTCTGGTGATCGAGGCTGCTGATTCTGCCGGATAGATTGCCAGTAAACGGGATGCAGGCTGTAGCGGTAGGCTTCTCTGACGCTTGCTGTATTACAGGTTTCCCTTTCCTAGCTCTGGTGATCGAGGCTGCTGATTCTGCCGGATAGATTGCCAGTAAACGGGATGCAGGCTGTAGCGGCAGGCTTATCTGACGCTTGTTGTATTACAGGTTTCCCTTTCCTAGCTTTGGTGATCGAGGCTGCTGATTCTGCCGGATAGATTGCCGGTAAACGGGATGCAGGCTGTAGCGGTAGGCTTCTCTGACGCTTGCTGTATTACAGGTTTCCCTTTCTTAGCTCTGGTGATCGAGGCTGCTGATTCTGCCGGATAGATTGCAAGTAAACGGGATGCAGGCTGTAGCGGCAGGCTTATCTGAAGCATGTTGTATTACAGGTTTCCCTTTCCTAGCTTTGGTGATCGAGGCTGCTGATTCTGCCGGATAGATTGCCGGTAAACGGGATGCAGGCTGTAGCGGTAGGCTTCTCTGACGCTTGCTGTATTACAGGTTTCCCTTTCCTAGCTCTGGTGTTCGAGACTACTGATTCTGCCGGATAGATTGCCAGTAAACGGGATGCAGGCTGCAGCGGTAGACTTATCTGACGCTTGCTGTATTACAGGTTTCCCTTTCCTAGTTTTGGTGATCGAGGCTGCTGATTCTTCCGGATAGATTGCCGGTAAACGGTATGTAGGCTGTAGCGGTAGGCTTATCTGACGCTTGCTGTATTACAGGTTTCCCTTTCCTAGCTCTGGGGATCGAGGCTGCTGATTCTGCCGGATAGATTGCCGGTAAACGGGATGCAGGCTGTAGCGGTAGGCTCATCTGACGCTTGCTGTATTACAGGTTTCCCTTTCTTAGCTCTGGTGATCGAGGCTACTGATTCTGCCGGATAAATTGCCAGCAAACGGGATGCAGGCTGTAGCGGTAGACTTATCTGACGCTTGCTGTATTACAGGTTTCCCTTTCCTAGCTCTGGTGATTGAGGTTGCTGATTCCGCCGGATAGATTGCCGGTAAACGGGATGTAGGCTGTAGCGGTAGACTTATCTGACGCTTGCTGTATTACAGGTTTCCCTTTCCTAGCTCTGGTGATCGAGGCTACTGATTCTGCCGGATAGATTGCCAGTAAACGGGATGCAGGCTGTAGCGGTAGACTTATCTGACGCTTGCTGTATTACAGGTTTCCCTATCCTAGCTTTGGTCATCGAGGCTGCCGATTCTGCCGGATAGATTGCCGGTAAACGGTATGTAGGCTGTAGCGGTAGGCTTATCTGACGCTTGCCGTATTACAGGTTTCCCTTTCCTAGCTCTGGTGATCGAGGCTACTGATTCTGCCAGATAGATTGCCAGGAAACGGGATGCAGGCTGTAGCGGTAGGCTTCTCTGACGCTTGCTGTATTACAGGTTTCCCTTTCCTAGCTCTGGTGATCGAGGCTACTGATTCTGCCGGATAGATTGCCAGTAAACGGGATGCAGGCTGTAGCGGTAGACTTATCTAACGCTTGCTGTATTACAGGTTTCCCTTTCCTAGCTTTGGTGATCGAGGCTGCTGATTCTGCCGGATAGATTGCCGGTAAACGGTATGTAGGCTGTAGCGGCAGGCTTATCTGATGCTTGCTGTATTACAGGTTTCCCTTTCCTAGCTCTGGTGATCGAGGCTGCTGATTCTGCTGGATAGATTGCCCGTAAACGGGATGCAGGCTGTAGCGGTAGGCTCATCTGACGCTTGCTGTATTACAGGTTTCCCTTTCTTAGCTCTGGTGATCGAGGCTACTGATTCTGCCGGACAGATTGCCAGTAAACGGGATGCAGGCTGTAGCGGTAGACTTATCTGACGCTTGCTGTATTACAGGTTTCCCTTTCCTAGCTCTGGTGATTGAGGTTGCTGATTCTGCCGGATAGATTGTCGGTAAACGGGATGTAGGCTGTAGCGGTAGGCTTATCTGACGCTTGCTGTATTACAGGTTTCCCTTTCCTAGCTCTGGTGATCGAGGCTGCTGATTCTGTCGGATAGATTGCCGGTAAACGGGATGTAGGCTGTAGCGGTTGACTTATCTGACGCTTGCTGTATGACAGGTTTCCCTTTCCTAGCTTTGGTGATCGAGGCTGCTGATTCTGCCGGATAGATTGCCGGTAAACGGGTTGCAGGCTGTAGCGGTAGGCTTATCTGACGCTTGCTTTATTACAGGTTTCCCTTTCCTAGCTCTGGTGATCGACGCTGTTGATTCTGCCGGATAGATTGCCGGTAAATGGGATGTAGGCTGTAGCGATAGACTTATCTGACGCCTGCTGTATTACAGGTTTTCCTTTCCTCGCTTTGGTGATCGAGGCTGCTGATTCTGTCGGATAGATTGCCGGTAAACGGGATGTAGGCTGTAGCGGTAGGCTTATCTGACGCTTGTTGTATTACAGGTTTCCCTTTCCTAGCTTTGGGAATCAAGGCTGCTGATTCTGCCGGATAGATTGTCGGTAAACGGGATGCAGGCTGTAGCGGTAGGCTTATCTGACGCTTGTTGTATTACAGGTTTCCCTTTCCTAGCTTTGGTGATCTAGGCTGCTCATTCTGCCGGATAGACTGCCGGTAAACCGGATGTAGGCTGTAGCGGTAGGCTTATCTGACGCTTGTTGTATTACAGGTTTCCCTTTCCTAGCTTTGGTGATCGAGGCTGTTCATTCTGTCGGATAGATTGCCAGTAAACGGGATGTAGGCTGTAGCGGTAGGCTTATCTGACGCTTGTTGTATTACAGGTTTCCCTTTCCTAGTTCTGGTGATCGAGGCTGGTGATTCTGCCGGATAGATTGCCAGTAAACGGGATGCAGGCTGTAGCGGTAGGCTTCTCTGACGCTTGCTGTATTACAGGTTTCCCTTTCCTAGCTCTGGTGATCGAGGCTGCTGATTCTGCCGGATAGATTGTCGGTAAACGGGATGTAGGCTGTAGCGGTAGACTTATCTGACGCTTGCTGTATTACAGGTTTCCCTTTCCTAGCTCTGGTGATTGAGGTTGCTTTTTCCGCCAGATAGATTGCCGGTAAACGGGAGGTAGGCTGTAGCGGTAGGCTTATCTGACGCTTGCTGTATTACAGGTTTCCCTTTCCTAGCTCTGGTGATCGAGGCTACTGATTCTGCCGGATAGATTGCCAGTAAACGGGATGCAGGCTGTAGCGGTAGGCTTCTCTGACGCTTGCTGTATTACAGGTTTCCCTTTCCTAGCTCTGGTGATCGAGGCTACTGATTCTGCCGGATAGATTGCCAGTAAATGAGATGCAGGCTGTAGCGGTAGACTTATCTGACGCTTGCTATATTACAGGTTTCCCTTTCCTAGCTTTGGTGATCAAGGCTGCTGATTCTGCCGGATAGATTGTCGGTAAACGGGATGCAGTCTGTAGCGGTAGACTTATCTGACGCTTGCTACATTACAGGTTTCCCTTTCCTAGCTTTGGTGATCGAGGCTGCTGATTCTGCCGGATAGATTGTCGGTAAACGGGATGCAGGCTGTAGCGGTAGACTTATCTGACGCTTGCTATATTACAGGTTTCCCTTTCCTAGCTTTGGTGATCGAGGCTGCTGATTCTGCCGGATATATTGTCGGTAAACGAGATGCAGGCTGTAGCGGTAGACTTATCTGACGCTTGCTACATTACAGGTTTCCCTTTCCTAGCTTTGGTGATCGAGGCTGCTGATTCTGCCGGATAGATTGTCGGTAAACGGGATGCAGGCTGTAGCGGTAGACTTATCTGACGCTTGCTGTATTACAGGTTTCCCTTTCCTAGCTCTGGTGATCGAGGCTGCTGATTCTGCCCGATAGATTGTCGGTAAACGGGATACAGGCTGTAGCGGTAGACTTATCTGACGCTTGCTGTATTACAGGTTTCCCTTTCCTAGCTCTGGTGATCGAGGCTACTGATTCTGCCGAATAGATTGCCAGTAAACGGGATGCAGGCTGTAGCGGTAGGCTTATCTGACGCTTGCTCTACTACAGGTTTCCCTTTCCTAGTTCTGGTGATCGAGGCTGCTGATTCTGCCGGATAGATTGCCAGTAAACGGGATGCAGGCTGTAGCGGTAGGCTTCTCTGACGCTTGCTGTGTTACAGGTTTCCCTTTCCTAGCTCTGGTGATCGAGGCTGCTGATTCTGCCGGATAGATTGTCGGTAAACGGGATGTAGGCTGTAGCGGTAGACTTATCTGACGCTTGCTTTATTACAGGTTTCCCTTTTCTAGCTCTGGTGATTGAGGTTGCTGATTCCGCCGGATAGATTGCCGGTAAACGGGATGTAGGCTGTAGCGGTAGACTTATCTGACACTTGCTGTATTACAGGTTTCCCTATCCTAGCTTTGGTGATCGAGGCTGCTGATTCTGCCGGATAGATTGCCGGTAAACGGTATGTAGGCTGTAGCGGTAGGCTTATCTGACGCTTGCTGTATTACAGGTTTCCCTTTCCAAGCTCTGGTGATCGAGGCTACGGATTCTGCCGGATAGATTGCCAGTAAACGGGATGCAGGCTGTAGCGGTAGGCTTCTCTGACGCTTGCTGTATTACAGGTTTCCCTTTCCTAGCTCTGGTGATCGAGGCTGCTGATTCTGCCGGATAGATTGCCAGTAAATGAGATGCAGGCTGTAGCGGTAGACTTATCTGACGCTTGCTATATTACAGGTTTCCCTTTCCTAGCTTTGGTGATCGAGGCTGCTGATTCTGCCGGATAGATTGTCGGTAAACGGGATGCAGGCTGTAGCGGTAGACTTATCTGACGCTTGCTACATTACAGGTTTCCCTTTCCTAGCTTTGGTGATCGAGGCTGCTGATTCTGCCGGATAGATTGTCGGTAAACGGGATGCAGGCTGTAGCGGTAGACTTATCTGACGCTTGCTATATTACAGGTTTCCCTTTCCTAGCTTTGGTGATCGAGGCTGCTGATTCTGCCGGATAGATTGTCGGTAAACGAGATGCAGGCTGTAGCGGTAGACTTATCTGACGCTTGCTACATTACAGGTTTCCCTTTCCTAGCTTTGGTGATCGAGGCTGCTGATTCTGCCGGATAGATTGTCGGTAAACGGGATGCAGGCTGTAGCGGTAGACTTATCTGACGCTTGCTATATTACAGGTTTCCCTTTCCTAGTTTTGTTGATCGAGGCTGCTGATTCTGCCAGATAGATTGCCGGTAAACGGGATGCAGGCTGTAGCGGTAGACTTATCTGACGCTTGCTGTATTACAGGTTTCCCTTTCCTTGCTTTGGTGATCGAGGCTGCTCATCCTGCCGGATAGATTGCCGGTAAACGGGATACAGCGTGTAGCGGTATACTTATCTGACGCCTGCTGTATTACAGGTTTCCCTTTCCTAGCTCTGGTGATCGAGGCTGCTGATTCTGCCGGATAGATTGCCGGTAAACGGGATGTAGGCTGTAGCGGTAGGCTTCTCTGACGCTTGCTGTATTACAGGTTTCCCTTTCCTAGTTCTGGTGATCGAGGCTGCTGATTCTGCCGGATAGATTGCCAGTAAACGGGATGCAGGCTGTAGCGGTAGGCTTCTCTGACGCTTGCTGTATTACAGGTTTCCCTTTCCTAGCTCTGGTGATCGAGGCTGCTGATTCTGCCGGATAGATTGCCAGTAAACGGGATGCAGGCTGTAGCGGCAGGCTTATCTGACGCTTGTTGTATTACAGGTTTCCCTTTCCTAGCTTTGGTGATCGAGGCTGCTGATTCTGCCGGATAGATTGCCGGTAAACGGGATGCAGGCTGTAGCGGTAGGCTTCTCTGACGCTTGCTGTATTACAGGTTTCCCTTTCTTAGCTCTGGTGATCGAGGCTGCTGATTCTGCCGGATAGATTGCAAGTAAACGGGATGCAGGCTGTAGCGGCAGGCTTATCTGAAGCATGTTGTATTACAGGTTTCCCTTTCCTAGCTTTGGTGATCGAGGCTGCTGATTCTGCCGGATAGATTGCCGGTAAACGGGATGCAGGCTGTAGCGGTAGGCTTCTCTGACGCTTGCTGTATTACAGGTTTCCCTTTCCTAGCTCTGGTGTTCGAGACTACTGATTCTGCCGGATAGATTGCCAGTAAACGGGATGCAGGCTGCAGCGGTAGACTTATCTGACGCTTGCTGTATTACAGGTTTCCCTTTCCTAGCTTTGGTGATCGAGGCTGCTGATTCTTCCGGATAGATTGCCGGTAAACGGTATGTAGGCTGTAGCGGTAGGCTTATCTGACGCTTGCTGTATTACAGGTTTCCCTTTCCTAGCTCTGGGGATCGAGGCTGCTGATTCTGCCGGATAGATTGCCGGTAAACGGGATGCAGGCTGTAGCGGTAGGCTCATCTGACGCTTGCTGTATTACAGGTTTCCCTTTCTTAGCTCTGGTGATCGAGGCTACTGATTCTGCCGGATAGATTGCCAGCAAACGGGATGCAGGCTGTAGCGGTAGACTTATCTGACGCTTGCTGTATTACAGGTTTCCCTTTCCTAGCTCTGGTGATTGAGGTTGCTGATTCCGCCGGATAGATTGCCGGTAAACGGGATGTAGGCTGTAGCGGTAGACTTATCTGACGCTTGCTGTATTACAGGTTTCCCTTTCCTAGCTCTGGTGATCGAGGCTACTGATTCTGCCGGATAGATTGCCAGTAAACGGGATGCAGGCTGTAGCGGTAGACTTATCTGACGCTTGCTGTATTACAGGTTTCCCTATCCTAGCTTTGGTCATCGAGGCTGCCGATTCTGCCGGATAGATTGCCGGTAAACGGTATGTAGGCTGTAGCGGTAGGCTTATCTGACGCTTGCCGTATTACAGGTTTCCCTTTCTAGCTCTGGTGATCGAGGCTACTGATTCTGCCAGATAGATTGCCAGGAAACGGGATGCAGGCTGTAGCGGTAGGCTTCTCTGACGCTTGCTGTATTACAGGTTTCCCTTTCCTAGCTCTGGTGATCGAGGCTACTGATTCTGCCGGATAGATTGCCAGTAAACGGGATGCAGGCTGTAGCGGTAGACTTATCTGACGCTTGCTGTATTACAGGTTTCCCTTTCCTAGCTTTGGTGATCGAGGCTGCTGATTCTGCCGGATAGATTGCCGGTAAACGGTATGTAGGCTGTAGCGGTAGGCTTATCTGATGCTTGCTGTATTACAGGTTTCCCTTTCCTAGCTCTGGTGATCGAGGCTGCTGATTCTGCTGGATAGATTGCCAGTAAACGGGATGCAGGCTGTAGCGGTAGGCTTCTCTGACGCTTGCTGTATTACAGGTTTCCCTTTCCTAGCTCTGGTGATCGAGGCTGCTGATTCTGCCGGATAGATTGCCAGTAAACGGGATGCAGGCTGTAGCGGCAGGCTTATCTGACGCTTGTTGTATTACAGGTTTCCCTTTCCTAGCTTTGGTGATCGAGGCTGCTGATTCTGCCGGATAGATTGCCAGTAAACGGGATGCAGGCTGTATCGGCAGGCTTATCTGACGCTTGTTGTATTACAGGTTTCCCTTTCCTAGCTTTGGTGATCGAGGCTGCTGATTCTGCCGGATAGATTGCCAGTAAACGGGATGCAGGCTGTAGCGGCAGGCTTATCTGACGCTTGTTGTATTACAGGTTTCCCTTTCCTAGCTTTGGTGATCGAGACTGCTGATTCTGCCGGATAGATTGCCGGTAAACGGGATGCAGGCTGTAGCGGTAGGCTTCTCTGACGCTTGCTGTATTACAGGTTTCCCTTTCTTAGCTCTGGTGATCGAGGCTGCTGATTCTGCCGGATAGATTGCCAGTAAACGGGATGCAGGCTGTAGCGGCAGGCTTATCTGAAGCTTGTTGTATTACAGGTTTCCCTTTCCTAGCTTTGGTGATCGAGGCTGCTGATTCTGCCGGATAGATTGCCGGTAAACGGGATGCAGGCTGTAGCGGTAGGCTTCTCTGACGCTTGCTGTATTACAGGTTTCCCTTTCCTAGATCTGGTGTTCGAGACTACTGATTCTGCCGGATAGATTGCCAGTAAACGGGATGCAGGCTGCAGCGGTAGACTTATCTGACGCTTGCTGTATTACAGGTTTCCCTTTCCTAGCTTTGGTGATCGAGGCTGCTGATTCTTCCGGATAGATTGCCGGTAAACGGTATGTAGGCTGTAGCGGTAGGCTTATCTGACGCTTGCTGTATTACAGGTTTCCCTTTCCTAGCTCTGGGGATCGAGGCTGCTGATTCTGCCGGATAGATTGCCGGTAAACGGGATGCAGGCTGTAGCGGTAGGCTCATCTGACGCTTGCTGTATTACAGGTTTCCCTTTCTTAGCTCTGGTGATCGAGGCTACTGATTCTGTCGGATAGATTGCCAGCAAACGGGATGCAGGCTATAGCGGTAGACTTATCTGACGCTTGCTGTATTACAGGTTTCCCTTTCCTAGCTCTGGTGATTGAGGTTGCTGATTCCGCCGGATAGATTGCCGGTAAACGGGATGTAGGCTGTAGCGGTAGACTTATCTGACGCTTGCTGTATTACAGGTTTCCCTTTCCTAGCTCTGGTGATCGAGGCTACTGATTCTGCCGGATAGATTGCCAGTAAACGGGATGCAGGCTGTAGCGGTAGACTTATCTGACGCTTGCTGTATTACAGGTTTCCCTTTCCTAGCTCTGGTGATCGAGGCTGCTGATTCTGCGGGATAGATTGCCCGTAAACGGGATGCAGGCTGTAGCGGTAGGCTCATCTGACGCTTGCTGTATTACAGGTTTCCCTTTCTTAGCTCTGGTGATCGAGGCTACTGATTCTGCCGGACAGATTGCCAGTAAACGGGATGCAGGCTGTAGCGGTAGACTTATCTGACGCTTGCTGTATTACAGGTTTCCCTTTCCTAGCTCTGGTGATTGAGGTTGCTGATTCTGCCGGATAGATTGTCGGTAAACGGGATGTAGGCTGTAGCGGTAGGCTTATCTGACGGTTGCTGTATTACAGGTTTCCCTTTCCTAGCTCTGGTGATCGAGGCTGCTGATTCTGTCGGATAGATTGCCGGTAAACGGGTTGTAGGCTGTAGCGGTTGACTTATCTGACGCTTGCTGTATGACAGGTTTCCCTTTCCTAGCTTTGGTGATCGAGGCTGCTGATTCTGCCGGATAGATTGTCGGTAAACGGGTTGCAGGCTGTAGCGGTAGGCTTATCTGACGCTTTGCTTTATTACAGGTTTCCCTTTCCTAGCTCTGGTGATCGACGCTGTTGATTCTGCCGGATAGATTGCCGGTAAATGGGATGTAGGCTGTAGCGATAGACTTATCTGACGCCTGCTGTATTACAGGTTTTCCTTTCCTCGCTTTGGTGATCGAGGCTGCTGATTCTGTCGGATAGATTGCCGGTAAACGGGATGTAGGCTGTAGCGGTAGGCTTATCTGACGCTTGTTGTATTACAGGTTTCCCTTTCCTAGCTTTGGGAATCAAGGCTGCTGATTCTGCCGGATAGATTGTCGGTAAACGGGATGCAGGCTGTAGCGGTAGGCTTATCTGACGCTTGTTGTATTACAGGTTTCCCTTTCCTAGCTTTGGTGATCTAGGCTGCTCATTCTGCCGGATAGACTGCCGGTAAACCGGATGTAGGCTGTAGCGGTAGGCTTATCTGACGCTTGTTGTATTACAGGTTTCCCTTTCCTAGCTTTGGTGATCGAGGCTGTTCATTCTGTCGGATAGATTGCCAGTAAACGGGATGTAGGCTGTAGCGGTAGGCTTATCTGACGCTTGTTGTATTACAGGTTTCCCTTTCCTAGTTCTGGTGATCGAGGCTGGTGATTCTGCCGGATAGATTGCCAGTAAACGGGATGCAGGCTGTAGCGGTAGGCTTCTCTGACGCTTGCTGTATTACAGGTTTCCCTTTCCTAGCTCTGGTGATCGAGGCTGCTGATTCTGCCGGATAGATTGTCGGTAAACGGGATGTAGGCTGTAGCGGTAGACTTATCTGACGCTTGCTGTATTACAGGTTTCCCTTTCCTAGCTCTGGTGATTGAGGTTGCTTTTTCCGCCAGATAGATTGCCGGTAAACGGGAGGTAGGCTGTAGCGGTAGGCTTATCTGACGCTTGCTGTATTACAGGTTTCCCTTTCCTAGCTCTGGTGATCGAGGCTACTGATTCTGCCGGATAGATTGCCAGTAAACGGGATGCAGGCTGTAGCGGTAGGCTTCTCTGACGCTTGCTGTATTACAGGTTTCCCTTTCCTAGCTCTGGTGATCGAGGCTACTGATTCTGCCGGATAGATTGCCAGTAAATGAGATGCAGGCTGTAGCGGTAGACTTATCTGACGCTTGCTATATTACAGGTTTCCCTTTCCTAGCTTTGGTGATCAAGGCTGCTGATTCTGCCGGATAGATTGTCGGTAAACGGGATGCAGGCTGTAGCGGTAGACTTATCTGACGCTTGCTACATTACAGGTTTCCCTTTCCTAGCTTTGGTGATCGAGGCTGCTGATTCTGCCGGATAGATTGTCGGTAAACGGGATGCAGGCTGTAGCGGTAGACTTATCTGACGCTTGCTATATTACAGGTTTCCCTTTCCTAGCTTTGGTGATCGAGGCTGCTGATTCTGCCGGATATATTGTCGGTAAACGAGATGCAGGCTGTAGCGGTAGACTTATCTGACGCTTGCTACATTACAGGTTTCCCTTTCCTAGCTTTGGTGATCGAGGCTGCTGATTCTGCCGGATAGATTGTCGGTAAACGGGATGCAGGCTGTAGCGGTAGACTTATCTGACGCTTGCTATATTACAGGTTTCCCTTTCCTAGCTTTGTTGATCGAGGCTGCTGATTCTGCCAGATAGATTGCCGGTAAACGGGATGCAGGCTGTAGCGGTAGACTTATCTGACACTTGCTGTATTACAGGTTTCCCTTTCCTTGCTTTGGTGATCGAGGCTGCTCATCCTGCCGGATAGATTGCCGGTAAACGGGATACAGCGTGTAGCGGTAGACTTATCTGACGCCTGCTGTATTACAGGTTTCCCTTTCCTAGCTCTGGTGATCGAGGCTGCTGATTCTGCCGGATAGATTGCCGGTAAACGGGATGTAGGCTGTAGCGGTAGGCTTCTCTGACGCTTGCTGTATTACAGGTTTCCCTTTCCTAGTTCTGGTGATCGAGGCTGCTGATTCTGCCGGATAGATTGCCAGTAAACGGGATGCAGGCTGTAGCGGTAGGCTTCTCTGACGCTTGCTGTATTACAGGTTTCCCTTTCCTAGCTCTGGTGATCGAGGCTGCTGATTCTGCCGGATAGATTGCCAGTAAACGGGATGCAGGCTGTAGCGGCAGGCTTATCTGACGCTTGTTGTATTACAGGTTTCCCTTTCCTAGCTTTGGTGATCGAGGCTGCTGATTCTGCCGGATAGATTGCCGGTAAACGGGATGCAGGCTGTAGCGGTAGGCTTCTCTGACGCTTGCTGTATTACAGGTTTCCCTTTCTTAGCTCTGCTGATCGAGGCTGCTGATTCTGCCGGATAGATTGCCAGTAAACGGGATGCAGGCTGTAGCGGCAGGCTTATCTGAAGCTTGTTGTATTACAGGTTTCCCTTTCCTAGCTTTGGTGATCGAGGCTGCTGATTCTGCCGGATAGATTGCCGGTAAACGGGATGCAGGCTGTAGCGGTAGGCTTCTCTGACGCTTGCTGTATTACAGATTTCCCTTTCCTAGATCTGGTGTTCGAGACTACTGATTCTGCCGGATAGATTGCCAGTAAACGGGATGCAGGCTGCAGCGGTAGACTTATCTGACGCTTGCTGTATTACAGGTTTCCCTTTCCTAGCTTTGGTGATCGAGGCTGCTGATTCTTCCGGATAGATTGCCGGTAAACGGTATGTAGGCTGTAGCGGTAGGCTTATCTGACGCTTGCTGTATTACAGGTTTCCCTTTCCTAGCTCTGGGGATCGAGGCTGCTGATTCTGCCGGATAGATTGCCGGTAAACGGGATGCAGGCTGTAGCGGTAGGCTCATCTGACGCTTGCTGTATTACAGGTTTCCCTTTCTTAGCTCTGGTGATCGAGGCTACTGATTCTGCCGGATAGATTGCCAGCAAACGGGATGCAGGCTGTAGCGGTAGACTTATCTGACGCTTGCTGTATTACAGGTTTCCCTTTCCTAGCTCTGGTGATTGAGGTTGCTGATTCCGCCGGATAGATTGCCGGTAAACGGGATGTAGGCTGTAGCGGTAGACTTATCTGACGCTTGCTGTATTACAGGTTTCCCTTTCCTAGCTCTGGTGATCGAGGCTACTGATTCTGCCGGATAGATTGCCAGTAAACGGGATGCAGGCTGTAGCGGTAGACTTATCTGACGCTTGCTGTATTACAGGTTTCCCTATCCTAGCTTTGGTCATCGAGGCTGCCGATTCTGCCGGATAGATTGCCGGTAAACGGTATGTAGGCTGTAGCGGTAGGCTTATCTGACGCTTGCGGTATTACAGGTTTCCCTTTCCTAGCTCTGGTGATCGAGGCTACTGATTCTGCCAGATAGATTACCAGTAAACGGGATGCAGGCTGTAGCGGTAGGCTTCTCTGACGCTTGCTGTATTACAGGTTTCCCTTTCCTAGCTCTGGTGATCGAGGCTACTGATTCTGCCGGATAGATTGCCAGTAAACGGAATGCAGGCTGTAGCGGTAGACTTATCTGACGCTTGCTGTATTACAGGTTTCCCTTTCCTAGCTTTGGTGATCGAGGCTGCTGATTCTGCCGGATAGATTGCCGGTAAACGGTATGTAGGCTGTAGCGGTAGGCTTATCTGACGCTTGCTGTATTACAGGTTTCCCTTTCCTAGCTCTGGTGATCGAGGCTGCTGATTCTGCTGGATAGATTGCCCGTAAACGGGATGCAGGCTGTAGCGGTAGGCTCATCTGACGCTTGCTGTATTACAGGTTTCCCTTTCTTAGCTCTGGTGATCGAGGCTACTGATTCTGCCGGACAGATTGCCAGTAAACGGGATGCAGGCTGTAGCGGTAGACTTATCTGACGCTTGCTGTATTACAGGTTTCCCTTTCCTAGCTCTGGTGATTGAGGTTGCTGATTCTGCCGGATAGATTGCCGGTAAACGGGATGTAGGCTGTAGCGGTTGACTTATCTGACGCTTGCTGTATGACAGGTTTCCCTTTCCTAGCTTTGCTGATCGAGGCTGCTGATTCTGCCGGATAGATTGCCGGTAAACGGGTTGCAGGCTGTAGCGGTAGGCTTATCTGACGCTTGCTTTATTACAGGTTTCCCTTTCCTAGCTCTGGTGATCGACGCTGTTGATTCTGCCGGATAGATTGCCGGTAAATGGGATGTAGGCTGTAGCGATAGACTTATCTGACGCCTGCTGTATTACAGGTTTTCCTTTCCTCGCTTTGGTGATCGAGGCTGCTGATTCTGTCGGATAGATTGCCGGTAAACGGGATGTAGGCTGTAGCGGTAGGCTTATCTGACGCTTGTTGTATTACAGGTTTCCCTTTCCTAGCTTTGGGAATCAAGGCTGCTGATTCTGCCGGATAGATTGTCGGTAAACGGGATGCAGGCTGTAGCGGTAGGCTTATCTGACGCTTGTTGTATTACAGGTTTCCCTTTCCTAGCTTTGGTGATCTAGGCTGCTCATTCTGCCGGATAGACTGCCGGTAAACGGGATGTAGGCTGTAGCGGTAGGCTTATCTGACGCTTGTTGTATTAGAGGTTTCCCTTTCCTAGCTTTGGTGATCGAGGCTGTTCATTCTGTCGGATAGATTGCCAGTAAACGGGATGTAGGCAGTAGCGGTAGGCTTATCTGACGCTTGTTGTATTACAGGTTTCCCTTTCCTAGTTCTGGTGATCGAGGCTGCTGATTCTGCCGGATAGATTGTCGGTAAACGGGATGTAGGCTGTAGCGGTAGACTTATCTGACGCTTGCTGTATTACAGGTTTCCCTTTCCTAGCTCTGGTGATTGAGGTTGCTGATTCTGCCGGATAGATTGCCGGTAAACGGGATGTAGGCTGTAGCGGTAGGCGTATCTGACGCTTGCTGTATTACAGGTTTCCCTTTCCTAGCTCTGGTGATCCAGGCTACTGATTCTGCCGGATAGATTGCCAGTAAACGGGATGCAGGCTGTAGCGGTAGGCTTCTCTGACGCTTGCTGTATTATAGGTTTCCCTTTCCTAGCTCTGGTGATCGAGGCTACTGATTCTGCCGGATAGATTGCCAGTAAATGAGATGCAGGCTGTAGCGGTAGACTTATCTGACGCTTGCTATATTACAGGTTTCCCTTTCCTAGCTTTGGTGATCGAGGCTGTTCATTCTGTCGGATAGATTGTCGGTAAACGGGATGCAGGCTGTAGCGGTAGACTTATCTGACGGTTGCTATATTACAGGTTTCCCTTTCCTAGCTTTGTTGATCGAGGCTGCTGATTCTGCCAGATAGATTGCCGGTAAACGGGATGCAGGCTGTAGCGGTAGACTTATCTGACACTTGCTGTATTACAGGTTTCCCTTTCCTTGCTTTGGTGATCGAGGCTGCTCATCCTGCCGGATAGATTGCCGGTAAACGGGATACAGCGTGTAGCGGTAGACTTATCTGACGCCTGCTGTATTACAGGTTTCCCTTTCCTAGCTCTGGTGATCGAGGCTGCTGATTCTGCCGGATAGATTGCCGGTAAACGGGATGTAGGCTGTAGCGGTAGGCTTCTCTGACGCTTGCTGTATTACAGGTTTCCCTTTCCTAGTTCTGGTGATCGAGGCTGCTGATTCTGCCGGATAGATTGCCAGTAAACGGGATGCAGGCTGTAGCGGTAGGCTTCTCTGACGCTTGCTGTATTACAGGTTTCCCTTTCCTAGCTTTGGTGATCGAGGCTGCTGATTCTGCCGGATAGATTGCCGGTAAACGTGATGCAGGCTGTAGCGGTAGGCTTATCTGATGCTTGCTGTATTACAGGTTTCCCGTTCCTAGCTTTGGTGATCGAGACTGCTGATTCTGCCGGATAGATTGCCAGTAAACGGGATGCAGGCTGTAGCGGCAGGCTTATCTGAAGCTTTTTGTATTACAGGTTTCCCTTTCCTAGCTTTGGTGATCGAGGCTGCTGATTCTGCCGGATAGATTGCCGGTAAACGGGATGCAGGCTGTAGCGGTAGGCTTCTCTGACGCTTGCTGTATTACAGGTTTCCCTTTCCTAGCTCTGGTGTTCGAGACTACTGATTCTGCCGGATAGATTGCCAGTAAACGGGATGCAGGCTGCAGCGGTAGACTTATCTGACGCTTGCTTTATTACAGGTTTCCCTTTCCTAGCTTTGGTGATCGAGGCTGCTGATTCTTCCGGATAGATTGCCGGTAAACGGTATGTAGGCTGTAGCGGTAGGCTTATCTGACGCTTGTTGTATTACAGGTTTCCCTTTCCTAGCTTTGGGAATCAAGGCTGCTGATTCTGCCGGATAGATTGTCGGTAAACGGGATGTAGGCTGTAGCGGTAGGCTTATCTGACGCTTGTTGTATTACAGGTTTCCCTTTCCTAGCTTTGGTGATCGAGGCTGTTCATTCTGTCGGATAGATTGCCAGTAAACGGGATGTAGGCTGTAGCGGTAGGCTTATCTGACGCTTGTTGTATTACAGGTTTCCCTTTCCTAGCTTTGGGAATCAAGGCTGCTGATTCTGCCGGATTGATTGCCGGTAAACGGGAGGCAGGCTGTAGCGGTAGGCTTCTCTGACGCTTGCTGTATTACAGGTTTCCCTTTCTTAGCTCTGGTGATCGAGGCTGCTGATTCTGCCGGATAGATTGCCAGTAAACGGGATGCAGGCTGTAGCGGCAGGCTTATCTGAAGCTTGTTGTATTACAGGTTTCCCTTTCCTAGCTTTGGTGATCGAGGCTGCTGATTCTGCCGGATAGATTGCCGATAAACGGGATGCAGGCTGTAGCGGTAGGCTTCTCTGACGCTTGCTGTATTACAGGTTTCCCTTTCCTAGCTCTGGTGTTCGAGACTACTGATTCTGCCGGATAGATTGCCAGTAAACGGGATGCAGGCTGCAGCGGTAGACTTATCTGACGCTTGCTGTATTACAGGTTTCCCTTTCCTAGCTTTGGTGATCGAGGCTGCTGATTCTTCCGGATAGATTGCCGGTAAACGGTATGTAGGCTGTAGCGGTAGGCTTATCTGACGCTTGTTGTATTACAGGTTTCCCTTTCCTAGCTCTGGTGATCGAGGCTGCTGATTCTGCCGGATAGATTGCCGGTAAACGGGATGCAGGCTGTAGTGGTAGGCTCATCTGACGGTTGCTGTATTACAGGTTTCCCTTTCTTAGCTCTGGTGATCGAGGCTACTGATTCTGCCGGATAGATTGCCAGCAAACGGGATGCAGGCTGTAGCGGTAGACTTATCTGACGCTTGCTGTATTACAGGTTTCCCTTTCCCAGCTCTGGTGATTGAGGTTGCTGATTCCGCCGGATAGATTGCCGGTAAACGGGATGTAGGCTGTAGCGGTAGACTTATCTGACGCTTGCTGTATTACAGGTTTCCCTTTCCTAGCTCTGGTGATCGAGGCTACTGATTCTGCCGGATAGATTGCCAGTAAACGGGATGCAGGCTGTAGCGGTAGACTTATCTGACGCTTGCTGTATTACAGGTTTCCCTATCCTAGCTTTGGTCATCGAGGCTGCCGATTCTGCCGGATAGATTGCCGGTAAACTGTATGTAGGCTGTAGCGGTAGGCTTATCTGCCGCTTGCTGTATTACAGGTTTCCCTTTCCTAGCTCTGGTGATCGAGGCTACTGATTCTGCCAGATAGATTGCCAGTAAACGGGATGCAGGCTGTAGCGGTAGGCTTCTCTGACGCTTGCTGTATTACAGGTTTCCCTTTCCTAGCTCTGGTGATCGAGGCTACTGATTCTGCCGGATAGATTGCCATTAAACGGGATGCAGGCTGTAGCGGTAGACTTATCTGACGCTTGCTGTATTCCAGGTTTCCCTTTCCTAGCTTTGGTGATCGAGGCTGCTGATTCTGCCGGATAGATTGCCGGTAAACGGTATGTAGGCTGTAGCGGTAGACTTATCTGACGCTTGCTGTATTACAGGTTTCCCTTTCCTAGCTCTGGTGATCGAGGCTACTGATTCTGCCGGATAGATTGCCAGTATACGGGATGCAGGCTGTAGCGGTAGACTTATCTGACGCTTGCTGTATTACAGGTTTCCCTATCCTAGCTTTGGTCATCGAGGCTGCCGATTCTGCCGGATAGATTAACGGTAAACGGTATGTAGGCTGTAGCGGTAGGCTTATCTGACGCTTGCTGTATTACAGGTTTCCCTTTCCTAGCTCTGGTGATCGAGGCTACTGATTCTGCCGGATAGATTGCCAGTAAACGGGATGCAGGCTGTAGCGGTAGACTTATCTGACGCTTGCTGTGTTACAGGTTTCCCTTTCCTAGCTTTGGTGATGGAGGCTGCTGATTCTGCCGGATAGATTGCCGGTAAACGGTATGTAGGCTGTAGCGGTAGGCTTATCTGACGCTTGCTGTATTACAGGTTTCCCTTTCCTTGCTTTGGTGATCGAGGCTGCTCATCCTGCCGGATAGATTGCCGGTAAACGGGATACAGCGTGTAGCGGTAGACTTATCTGACGCCTGCTGTATTACAGGTTTCCCTTTCCTAGCTCTGGTGATCGAGGCTGCTGATTCTGCCGGATAGATTGCCGGTAAACGGGATGTAGGCTGTAGCGGTAGGCTTCTCTGACGCTTGCTGTATTACAGGTTTCCCTTTCCTAGTTCTGGTGATCGAGGCTGCTGATTCTGCCGGATAGATTGCCAGTAAACGGGATGCAGGCTGTAGCGGTAGGCTTCTCTGACGCTTGCTGTATTACAGGTTTCCCTTTCCTAGCTCTGGTGATCGAGGCTGCTGATTCTGCCGGATAGATTGCCAGTAAACGGGATGCAGGCTGTAGCGGCAGGCTTATCTGACGCTTGTTGTATTACAGGTTTCCCTTTCCTAGCTTTGGTGATCGAGGCTGCTGATTCTGCCGGATAGATTGCCAGTAAACGGGATGCAGGCTGTAGCGGCAGGCTTATCTGACGCTTGTTGTATTACAGGTTTCCCTTTCCTAGCTTTGGTGATCGAGGCTGCTGATTCTGCCGGATAGATTGCCAGTAAACGGGATGCAGGCTGTAGCGGCAGGCTTATCTGACGCTTGTTGTATTACAGGTTTCCCTTTCCTAGCTTTGGTGATCGAGACTGCTGATTCTGCCGGATAGATTGCCGGTAAACGGGATGCAGGCTGTAGCGGTAGGCTTCTCTGACGCTTGCTGTATTACAGGTTTCCCTTTCTTAGCTCTGGTGATCGAGGCTGCTGATTCTGCCGGATAGATTGCCAGTAAACGGGATGCAGGCTGTAGCGGCAGGCTTATCTGAAGCTTGTTGTATTACAGGTTTCCCTTTCCTAGCTTTGGTGATCGAGGCTGCTGATTCTGCCGGATAGATTGCCGGTAAACGGGATGCAGGCTGTAGCGGTAGGCTTCTCTGACGCTTGCTGTATTACAGGTTTCCCTTTCCTAGATCTGGTGTTCGAGACTACTGATTCTGCCAGATAGATTGCCAGTAAACGGGATGCAGGCTGTAGCGGTAGGCTTCTCTGACGCTTGCTGTATTACAGGTTTCCCTTTCCTAGCTCTGGTGATCGAGGCTACTGATTCTGCCGGATAGATTGCCATTAAACGGGATGCAGGCTGTAGCGGTAGACTTATCTGACGCTTGCTGTATTACAGGTTTCCCTTTCCTAGCTTTGGTGATCGAGGCTGCTGATTCTGCCGGATAGATTGCCGGTAAACGGTATGTAGGCTGTAGCGGTAGACTTATCTGACGCTTGCTGTATTACAGGTTTCCCTTTCCTAGCTCTGGTGATCGAGGCTACTGATTCTGCCGGATAGATTGCCAGTATACGGGATGCAGGCTGTAGCGGTAGACTTATCTGACGCTTGCTGTATTACAGGTTTCCCTATCCTAGCTTTGGTCATCGAGGCTGCCGATTCTGCCGGATAGATTAACGGTAAACGGTATGTAGGCTGTAGCGGTAGGCTTATCTGACGCTTGCTGTATTACAGGTTTCCCTTTCCTAGCTCTGGTGATCGAGGCTACTGATTCTGCCGGATAGATTGCCAGTAAACGGGATGCAGGCTGTAGCGGTAGACTTATCTGACGCTTGCTGTGTTACAGGTTTCCCTTTCCTAGCTTTGGTGATGGAGGCTGCTGATTCTGCCGGATAGATTGCCGGTAAACGGTATGTAGGCTGTAGCGGTAGGCTTATCTGACGCTTGCTGTATTACAGGTTTCCCTTTCCTTGCTTTGGTGATCGAGGCTGCTCATCCTGCCGGATAGATTGCCGGTAAACGGGATACAGCGTGTAGCGGTAGACTTATCTGACGCCTGCTGTATTACAGGTTTCCCTTTCCTAGCTCTGGTGATCGAGGCTGCTGATTCTGCCGGATAGATTGCCGGTAAACGGGATGTAGGCTGTAGCGGTAGGCTTCTCTGACGCTTGCTGTATTACAGGTTTCCCTTTCCTAGTTCTGGTGATCGAGGCTGCTGATTCTGCCGGATAGATTGCCAGTAAACGGGATGCAGGCTGTAGCGGTAGGCTTCTCTGACGCTTGCTGTATTACAGGTTTCCCTTTCCTAGCTCTGGTGATCGAGGCTGCTGATTCTGCCGGATAGATTGCCAGTAAACGGGATGCAGGCTGTAGCGGCAGGCTTATCTGACGCTTGTTGTATTACAGGTTTCCCTTTCCTAGCTTTGGTGATCGAGGCTGCTGATTCTGCCGGATAGATTGCCAGTAAACGGGATGCAGGCTGTAGCGGCAGGCTTATCTGACGCTTGTTGTATTACAGGTTTCCCTTTCCTAGCTTTGGTGATCGAGGCTGCTGATTCTGCCGGATAGATTGCCAGTAAACGGGATGCAGGCTGTAGCGGCAGGCTTATCTGACGCTTGTTGTATTACAGGTTTCCCTTTCCTAGCTTTGGTGATCGAGACTGCTGATTCTGCCGGATAGATTGCCGGTAAACGGGATGCAGGCTGTAGCGGTAGGCTTCTCTGACGCTTGCTGTATTACAGGTTTCCCTTTCTTAGCTCTGGTGATCGAGACTACTGATTCTGCCGGATAGATTGCCAGTAAACGGGATGCAGGCTGCAGCGGTAGACTTATCTGACGCTTGCTGTATTACAGGTTTCCCTTTCCTAGCTTTGGTGATCGAGGCTGCTGATTCTTCCGGATAGATTGCCGTTAAACGGTATGTAGGCTGTAGCGGTAGGCTTATCTGACGCTTGCTGTATTACAGGTTTCCCTTTCCTAGCTCTGGGGATCGAGGCTGCTGATTCTGCCGGATAGATTGCCGGTAAACGGGATGCAGGCTGTAGCGGTAGGCTCATCTGACGCTTGCTGTATTACAGGTTTCCCTTTCCTAGCTCTGGTGATCGAGGCTACTGATTCTGTCGGATAGATTGCCAGCAAACGGGATGCAGGCTGTAGCGGTAGACTTATCTGACGCTTGCTGTATTACAGGTTTCCCTTTCCTAGCTCTGGTGATTGAGGTTGCTGATTCCGCCGGATAGATTGCCGGTAAACGGGATGTAGGCTATAGCGGTAGACTTATCTGACGCTTGCTGTATTACAGGTTTCCCTTTCCTAGCTCTGGTGATCGAGGCTACTGATTCTGCCGGATAGATTGCCAGTAAACGGGATGCAGGCTGTAGCGGTAGACTTATCTGACGCTTGCTGTATTACAGGTTTCCCTTTCCTAGCTCTGGTGATCGAGGCTGCTGATTCTGCTGGATAGATTGCCCGTAAACGGGATGCAGGCTGTAGCGGTAGGCTCATCTGACGCTTGCTGTATTACAGGTTTCCCTTTCTTAGCTCTGGTGATCGAGGCTACTGATTCTG
The DNA here is from genome assembly GCA_030765055.1 of Mantis religiosa. NCBI lineage: Eukaryota > Metazoa > Arthropoda > Insecta > Mantodea > Mantidae > Mantis > Mantis religiosa. Next base: position 162,773,555 of record CM060954.1, read on the forward strand.
CCGGACAGATTGCCAGTAAACGGGATGCAGGCTGTAGCGGTAGACTTATCTGACGCTTGCTGTATTACAGGTTTCCCTTTCCTAGCTCTGGTGATTGAGGTTGCTGATTCTGCCGGATAGATTGTCGGTAAACGGGATGTAGGCTGTAGCGGTAGGCTTATCTGACGCTTGCTGTATTACAGGTTTCCCTTTCCTAGCTCTGGTGATCGAGGCTGCTGATTCTGTCGGATAGATTGCCGGTAAACGGGATGTAGGCTGTAGCGGTTGACTTATCTGACGCTTGCTGTATGACAGGTTTCCCTTTCCTAGCTTTGGTGATCGAGGCTGCTGATTCTGCCGGATAGATTGTCGGTAAACGGGTTGCAGGCTGTAGCGGTAGGCTTATCTGACGCTTGCTTTATTACAGGTTTCCCTTTCCTAGCTCTGGTGATCGACGCTGTTGATTCTGCCGGATAGATTGCCGGTAAATGGGATGTAGGCTGTAGCGATAGACTTATCTGACGCCTGCTGTATTACAGGTTTTCCTTTCCTCGCTTTGGTGATCGAGGCTGCTGATTCTGTCGGATAGATTGCCGGTAAACGGGATGTAGGCTGTAGCGGTAGGCTTATCTGACGCTTGTTGTATTACAGGTTTCCCTTTCCTAGCTTTGGGAATCAAGGCTGCTGATTCTGCCGGATAGATTGTCGGTAAACGGGATGCAGGCTGTAGCGGTAGGCTTATCTGACGCTTGTTGTATTACAGGTTTCCCTTTCCTAGCTTTGGTGATCTAGGCTGCTCATTCTGCCGGATAGACTGCCGGTAAACCGGATGTAGGCTGTAGCGGTAGGCTTATCTGACGCTTGTTGTATTACAGGTTTCCCTTTCCTAGCTTTGGTGATCGAGGCTGTTCATTCTGTCGGATAGATTGCCAGTAAACGGGATGTAGGCTGTAGCGGTAGGCTTATCTGACGCTTGTTGTATTACAGGTTTCCCTTTCCTAGTTCTGGTGATCGAGGCTGGTGACTCTGCCGGATAGATTGCCAGTAAACGGGATGCAGGCTGTAGCGGTAGGCTTCTCTGACGCTTGCTGTATTACAGGTTTCCCTTTCCTAGCTCTGGTGATCGAGGCTGCTGATTCTGCCGGATAGATTGTCGGTAAACGGAATGTAGGCTGTAGCGGTAGACTTATCTGACGCTTGCTGTATTACAGGTTTCCCTTTCCTAGCTCTGGTGATTGAGGTTGCTTTTTCCGCCAGATAGATTGCCGGTAAACGGGAGGTAGGCTGTAGCGGTAGGCTTATCTGACGCTTGCTGTATTACAGGTTTCCCTTTCCTAGCTCTGGTGATCGAGGCTACTGATTCTGCCGGATAGATTGCCAGTAAACGGGATGCAGGCTGTAGCGGTAGGCTTCTCTGACGCTTGCTGTATTACAGGTTTCCCTTTCCTAGCTCTGGTGATCGAGGCTACTGATTCTGCCGGATAGATTGCCAGTAAATGAGATGCAGGCTGTAGCGGTAGACTTATCTGACGCTTGCTATATTACAGGTTTCCCTTTCCTAGCTTTGGTGATCAAGGCTGCTGATTCTGCCGGATAGATTGTCGGTAAACGGGATGCAGGCTGTAGCGGTAGACTTATCTGACGCTTGCTACATTACAGGTTTCCCTTTCCTAGCTTTGGTGATCGAGGCTGCTGATTCTGCCGGATAGATTGTCGGTAAACGGGATGCAGGCTGTAGCGGTAGACTTATCTGACGCTTGCTATATTACAGGTTTCCCTTTCCTAGCTTTGGTGATCGAGGCTGCTGATTCTGCCGGATATATTGTCGGTAAACGAGATGCAGGCTGTAGCGGTAGACTTATCTGACGCTTGCTACATTACAGGTTTCCCTTTCCTAGCTTTGGTGATCGAGGCTGCTGATTCTGCCGGATAGATTGTCGGTAAACGGGATGCAGGCTGTAGCGGTAGACTTATCTGACGCTTGCTATATTACAGGTTTCCCTTTCCTAGCTTTGTTGATCGAGGCTGCTGATTCTGCCAGATAGATTGCCGGTAAACGGGATGCAGGCTGTAGCGGTAGACTTATCTGACACTTGCTGTATTACAGGTTTCCCTTTCCTTGCTTTGGTGATCGAGGCTGCTCATCCTGCCGGATAGATTGCCGGTAAACGGGATACAGCGTGTAGCGGTAGACTTATCTGACGCCTGCTGTATTACAGGTTTCCCTTTCCTAGCTCTGGTGATCGAGGCTGCTGATTCTGCCGGATAGATTGCCGGTAAACGGGATGTAGGCTGTAGCGGTAGGCTTCTCTGACGCTTGCTGTATTACAGGTTTCCCTTTCCTAGTTCTGGTGATCGAGGCTGCTGATTCTGCCGGATAGATTGCCAGTAAACGGGATGCAGGCTGTAGCGGTAGGCTTCTCTGACGCTTGCTGTATTACAGGTTTCCCTTTCCTAGCTCTGGTGATCGAGGCTGCTGATTCTGCCGGATAGATTGCCAGTAAACGGGATGCAGGCTGTAGCGGCAGGCTTATCTGACGCTTGTTGTATTACAGGTTTCCCTTTCCTAGCTTTGGTGATCGAGGCTGCTGATTCTGCCGGATAGATTGCCGGTAAACTGGATGCAGGCTGTAGCGGTAGGCTTCTCTGACGCTTGCTGTATTACAGGTTTCCCTTTCTTAGCTCTGGTGATCGAGGCTGCTGATTCTGCCGGATAGATTGCCAGTAAACGGGATGCAGGCTGTAGCGGCAGGCTTATCTGAAGCTTGTTGTATTACAGGTTTCCCTTTCCTAGCTTTGGTGATCGAGGCTGCTGATTCTGCCGGATAGATTGCCGGTAAACGGGATGCAGGCTGTAGCGGTAGGCTTCTCTGACGCTTGCTGTATTACAGGTTTCCCTCTCCTAGATCTGGTGTTCGAGACTACTGATTCTGCCGGATAGATTGCCAGTAAACGGGATGCAGGCTGCAGCGGTAGACTTATCTGACGCTTGCTGTATTACAGGTTTCCCTTTCCTAGCTTTGGTGATCGAGGCTGCTGATTCTTCCGGATAGATTGCCGGTAAACGGTATGTAGGCTGTAGCGGTAGGCTTATCTGACGCTTGCTGTATTACAGGTTTCCCTTTCCTAGCTCTGGGGATCGAGGCTGCTGATTCTGCCGGATAGATTGCCGGTAAACGGGATGCAGGCTGTAGCGGTAGGCTCATCTGACGCTTGCTGTATTACAGGTTTCCCTTTCTTAGCTCTGGTGATCGAGGCTACTGATTCTGCCGGATAGATTGCCAGCAAACGGGATGCAGGCTGTAGCGGTAGACTTATCTGACGCTTGCTGTATTACAGGTTTCCCTATCCTAGCTTTGGTCATCGAGGCTGCCGATTCTGCCGGATAGATTGCCGGTAAACGGTATGTAGGCTGTAGCGGTAGGCTTATCTGACGCTTGCGGTATTACAGGTTTCCCTTTCCTAGCTCTGGTGATCGAGGCTACTGATTCTGCCAGATAGATTACCAGTAAACGGGATGCAGGCTGTAGCGGTAGGCTTCTCTGACGCTTGCTGTATTACAGGTTTCCCTTTCCTAGCTCTGGTGATCGAGGCTACTGATTCTGCCGGATAGATTGCCAGTAAACGGGATGCAGGCTGTAGCGGTAGACTTATCTGACGCTTGCTGTATTACAGGTTTCCCTTTCCTAGCTTTGGTGATCGAGGCTGCTGATTCTGCCGGATAGATTGCCGGTAAACGGTATGTAGGCTGTAGCGGTAGGCTTATCTGACGCTTGCTGTATTACAGGTTTCCCTTTCCTAGCTCTGGTGATCGAGGCTGCTGATTCTGCTGGATAGATTGCCCGTAAACGGGATGCAGGCTGTAGCGGTAGGCTCATCTGACGCTTGCTGTATTACAGGTTTCCCTTTCTTAGCTCTGGTGATCGAGGCTACTGATTCTGCCGGACAGATTGCCAGTAAACGGGATGCAGGCTGTAGCGGTAGACTTATCTGACGCTTGCTGTATTACAGGTTTCCCTTTCCTAGCTCTGGTGATTGAGGTTGCTGATTCTGCCGGATAGATTGCCGGTAAACGGGATGTAGGCTGTAGCGGTTGACTTATCTGACGCTTGCTGTATGACAGGTTTCCCTTTCCTAGCTTTGCTGATCGAGGCTGCTGATTCTGCCCGATAGATTGCCGGTAAACGGGTTGCAGGCTGTAGCGGTAGGCTTATCTGACGCTTGCTTTATTACAGGTTTCCCTTTCCTAGCTCTGGTGATCGACGCTGTTGATTCTGCCGGATAGATTGCCGGTAAATGGGATGTAGGCTGTAGCGATAGACTTATCTGACGCCTGCTGTATTACAGGTTTTCCTTTCCTCGCTTTGGTGATCGAGGCTGCTGATTCTGTCGGATAGATTGCCGGTAAACGGGATGTAGGCTGTAGCGGTAGGCTTATCTGACGCTTGTTGTATTACAGGTTTCCCTTTCCTAGCTTTGGGAATCAAGGCTGCTGATTCTGCCGGATAGATTGTCGGTAAACGGGATGCAGGCTGTAGCGGTAGGCTTATCTGACGCTTGTTGTATTACAGGTTTCCCTTTCCTAGCTTTGGTGATCTAGGCTGCTCATTCTGCCGGATAGACTGCCGGTAAACGGGATGTAGGCTGTAGCGGTAGGCTTATCTGACGCTTGTTGTATTAGAGGTTTCCCTTTCCTAGCTTTGGTGATCGAGGCTGTTCATTCTGTCGGATAGATTGCCAGTAAACGGGATGTAGGCTGTAGCGGTAGGCTTATCTGACGCTTGTTGTATTACAGGTTTCCCTTTCCTAGTTCTGGTGATCGAGGCTGCTGATTCTGCCGGATAGATTGTCGGTAAACGGGATGTAGGCTGTAGCGGTAGACTTATCTGACGCCTGCTGTATTACAGGTTTCCCTTTCCTAGCTCTGGTGATCGAGGCTGCTGATTCTGCCGGATAGATTGCCGGTAAACGGGATGTAGGCTGTGGCGGGAGGCTTCTCTGACGCTTGCTGTATTACAGGTTTCCCTTTCCTAGTTCTGGTGATCGAGGCTGCTGATTCTGCCGGATAGATTGCCAGTAAACGGGATGCAGGCTGTAGCGGTAGGCTTCTCTGACGCTTGCTGTATTACAGGTTTCCCTTTCCTAGCTTTGGTGATCGAGGCTGCTGATTCTGCCGGATAGATTGCCGGTAAACGTGATGCAGGCTGTAGCGGTAGGCTTATCTGATGCTTGCTGTATTACAGGTTTCCCGTTCCTAGCTTTGGTGATCGAGACTGCTGATTCTGCCGGATAGATTGCCAGTAAACGGGATGCAGGCTGTAGCGGCAGGCTTATCTGAAGCTTGTTGTATTACAGGTTTCCCTTTCCTAGCTTTGGTGATCGAGGCTGCTGATTCTGCCGGATAGATTGCCGGTAAACGGGATGCAGGCTGTAGCGGTAGGCTTCTCTGACGCTTTCTGTATTACAGGTTTCCCTTTCCTAGCTCTGGTGTTCGAGACTACTGATTCTGCCGGATAGATTGCCAGTAAACGGGATGCAGGCTGCAGCGGTAGACTTATCTGACGCTTGCTTTATTACAGGTTTCCCTTTCCTAGCTTTGGTGATCGAGGCTGCTGATTCTTCCGGATAGATTGCCGGTAAACGGTATGTAGTCTGTAGCGGTAGGCTTATCTGACGCTTGCTGTATTACAGGTTTCCCTTTCCTAGCTCTGGTGATCGAGGCTGCTGATTCTGCCGGATAGATTGCCGGTAAACGGGATGCAGGCTGTAGCGGTAGGCTCATCTGACGCTTGCTGTATTACAGGTTTCCGTTTCTTAGCTCTGGTGATCGAGGCTACTGATTCTGCCGGATAGATTGCCAGCAAACGGGATGCAGGCTGTAGCGGTAGACTTATCTGACGCTTGCTGTATTACAGGTTTCCCTTTCCTAGCTCTGGTGATCGAGGCTACTGATTCTGCCGGATAGATTGCCAGTAAACGGGATGCAGGCTGTAGCGGTAGGCTTCTCTGACGCTTGCTGTATTACAGGTTTCCCTTTCCTAGCTCTGGTGATCGAGGCTACTGATTCTGCCGGATAGATTGCCAGTAAATGAGATGCAGGCTGTAGCGGTAGACTTATCTGACGCTTGCTATATTACAGGTTTCCCTTTCCTAGCTTTGGTGATCAAGGCTGCTGATTCTGCCGGATAGATTGTCGGTAAACGGGATGCAGGCTGTAGCGGTAGACTTATCTGACGCTTGCTACATTACAGGTTTCCCTTTCCTAGCTTTGGTGATCGAGGCTGCTGATTCTGCCGGATAGATTGTCGGTAAACGGGATGCAGGCTGTAGCGGTAGACTTATCTGACGCTTGCTATATTACAGGTTTCCCTTTCCTAGCTTTGGTGATCGAGGCTGCTGATTCTGCCGGATATATTGTCGGTAAACGAGATGCAGGCTGTAGCGGTAGACTTATCTGACGCTTGCTACATTACAGGTTTCCCTTTCCTAGCTTTGGTGATCGAGGCTGCTGATTCTGCCGGATAGATTGTCGGTAAACGGGATGCAGGCTGTAGCGGTAGACTTATCTGACGCTTGCTATATTACAGGTTTCCCTTTCCTAGCTTTGTTGATCGAGGCTGCTGATTCTGCCAGATAGATTGCCGGTAAACGGGATGCAGGCTGTAGCGGTAGACTTATCTGACACTTGCTGTATTACAGGTTTCCCTTTCCTTGCTTTGGTGATCGAGGCTGCTCATCCTGCCGGATAGATTGCCGGTAAACGGGATACAGCGTGTAGCGGTAGACTTATCTGACGCCTGCTGTATTACAGGTTTCCCTTTCCTAGCTCTGGTGATCGAGGCTGCTGATTCTGCCGGATAGATTGCCGGTAAACGGGATGTAGGCTGTAGCGGTAGGCTTCTCTGACGCTTGCTGTATTACAGGTTTCCCTTTCCTAGTTCTGGTGATCGAGGCTGCTGATTCTGCCGGATAGATTGCCAGTAAACGGGATGCAGGCTGTAGCGGTAGGCTTCTCTGACGCTTGCTGTATTACAGGTTTCCCTTTCCTAGCTCTGGTGATCGAGGCTGCTGATTCTGCCGGATAGATTGCCAGTAAACGGGATGCAGGCTGTAGCGGCAGGCTTATCTGACGCTTGTTGTATTACAGGTTTCCCTTTCCTAGCTTTGGTGATCGAGGCTGCTGATTCTGCCGGATAGATTGCCGGTAAACGGGATGCAGGCTGTAGCGGTAGGCTTCTCTGACGCTTGCTGTATTACAGGTTTCCCTTTCTTAGCTCTGGTGATCGAGGCTGCTGATTCTGCCGGATAGATTGCCAGTAAACGGGATGCAGGCTGTAGCGGCAGGCTTATCTGAAGCTTGTTGTATTACAGGTTTCCCTTTCCTAGCTTTGGTGATCGAGGCTGCTGATTCTGCCGGATAGATTGCCGGTAAACGGGATGCAGGCTGTAGCGGTAGGCTTCTCTGACGCTTGCTGTATTACAGGTTTCCCTTTCCTAGATCTGGTGTTCGAGACTACTGATTCTGCCGGATAGATTGCCAGTAAACGGGATGCAGGCTGCAGCGGTAGACTTATCTGACGCTTGCTGTATTACAGGTTTCCCTTTCCTAGCTTTGGTGATCGAGGCTGCTGATTCTTCCGGATAGATTGCCGGTAAACGGTATGTAGGCTGTAGCGGTAGGCTTATCTGACGCTTGCTGTATTACAGGTTTCCCTTTCCTAGCTCTGGGGATCGAGGCTGCTGATTCTGCCGGATAGATTGCCGGTAAACGGGATGCAGGCTGTAGCGGTAGGCTCATCTGACGCTTGCTGTATTACAGGTTTCCCTTTCTTAGCTCTGGTGATCGAGGCTACTGATTCTGCCGGATAGATTGCCAGCAAACGGGATGCAGGCTGTAGCGGTAGACTTATCTGACGCTTGCTGTATTACAGGTTTCCCTTTCCTAGCTCTGGTGATTGAGGTTGCTGATTCCGCCGGATAGATTGCCGGTAAACGGGATGTAGGCTGTAGCGGTAGACTTATCTGACGCTTGCTGTATTACAGGTTTCCCTTTCCTAGCTCTGGTGATCGAGGCTACTGATTCTGCCGGATAGATTGCCAGTAAACGGGATGCAGGCTGTAGCGGTAGACTTATCTGACGCTTGCTGTATTACAGGTTTCCCTATCCTAGCTTTGGTCATCGAGGCTGCCGATTCTGCCGGATAGATTGCCGGTAAACGGTATGTAGGCTGTAGCGGTAGGCTTATCTGACGCTTGCGGTATTACAGGTTTCCCTTTCCTAGCTCTGGTGATCGAGGCTACTGTTTCTGCCAGATAGATTACCAGTAAACGGGATGCAGGCTGTAGCGGTAGGCTTCTCTGACGCTTGCTGTATTACAGGTTTCCCTTTCCTAGCTCTGGTGATCGAGGCTACTGATTCTGCCGGATAGATTGCCAGTAAACGGGATGCAGGCTGTAGCGGTAGACTTATCTGACGCTTGCTGTATTACAGGTTTCCCTTTCCTAGCTTTGGTGATCGAGGCTGCTGATTCTGCCGGATAGATTGCCGGTAAACGGTATGTAGGCTGTAGCGGTAGGCTTATCTGACGCTTGCTGTATTACAGGTTTCCCTTTCCTAGCTCTGGTGATCGAGGCTGCTGATTCTGCTGGATAGATTGCCCGTAAACGGAATGCAGGCTGTAGCGGTAGGCTCATCTGACGCTTGCTGTATTACAGGTTTCCCTTTCTTAGCTCTGGTGATCGAGGCTACTGATTCTGCCGGACAGATTGCCAGTAAACGGGATGCAGGCTGTAGCGGTAGACTTATCTGACGCTTGCTGTATTACAGGTTTCCCTTTCCTAGCTCTGGTGATTGAGGTTGCTGATTCTGCCGGATAGATTGCCGGTAAACGGGATGTAGGCTGTAGCGGTTGACTTATCTGACGCTTGCTGTATGACAGGTTTCCCTTTCCTAGCTTTGCTGATCGAGGCTGCTGATTCTGCCCGATAGATTGCCGGTAAACGGGTTGCAGGCTGTAGCGGTAGGCTTATCTGACGCTTGCTTTATTACAGGTTTCCCTTTCCTAGCTCTGGTGATCGACGCTGTTGATTCTGCCGGATAGATTGCCGGTAAATGGGATGTAGGCTGTAGCGATAGACTTATCTGACGCCTGCTGTATTACAGGTTTTCCTTTCCTCGCTTTGGTGATCGAGGCTGCTGATTCTGTCGGATAGATTGCCGGTAAACGGGATGTAGGCTGTAGCGGTAGGCTTATCTGACGCTTGTTGTATTACAGGTTTCCCTTTCCTAGCTTTGGGAATCAAGGCTGCTGATTCTGCCGGATAGATTGTCGGTAAACGGGATGCAGGCTGTAGCGGTAGGCTTATCTGACGCTTGTTGTATTACAGGTTTCCCTTTCCTAGCTTTGGTGATCTAGGCTGCTCATTCTGCCGGATAGACTGCCGGTAAACGGGATGTAGGCTGTAGCGGTAGGCTTATCTGACGCTTGTTGTATTAGAGGTTTCCCTTTCCTAGCTTTGGTGATCGAGGCTGTTCATTCTGTCGGATAGATTGCCAGTAAACGGGATGTAGGCTGTAGCGGTAGGCTTATCTGACGCTTGTTGTATTACAGGTTTCCCTTTCCTAGTTCTGGTGATCGAGGCTGCTGATTCTGCCGGATAGATTGTCGGTAAACGGGATGTAGGCTGTAGCGGTAGACTTATCTGACGCTTGCTGTATTACAGGTTTCCCTTTCCTAGCTCTGGTGATTGAGGTTGCTGATTCTGCCGGATAGATTGCCGGTAAACGGGATGTAGGCTGTAGCGGTAGGCGTATCTGACGCTTGCTGTATTACAGGTTTCCCTTTCCTAGCTCTGGTGATCCAGGCTACTGATTCTGCCGGATAGATTGCCAGTAAACGGGATGCAGGCTGTAGCGGTAGGCTTCTCTGACGCTTGCTGTATTACAGGTTTCCCTTTCCTAGCTCTGGTGATCGAGGCTACTGATTCTGCCGGATAGATTGCCAGTAAATGAGATGCAGGCTGTAGCGGTAGACTTATCTGACGCTTGCTATATTACAGGTTTCCCTTTCCTAGCTTTGGTGATCGAGGCTGTTCATTCTGTCGGATAGATTGTCGGTAAACGGGATGCAGGCTGTAGCGGTAGACTTATCTGACGGTTGCTATATTACAGGTTTCCCTTTCCTAGCTTTGTTGATCGAGGCTGCTGATTCTGCCAGATAGATTGCCGGTAAACGGGATGCAGGCTGTAGCGGTAGACTTATCTGACACTTGCTGTATTACAGGTTTCCCTTTCCTTGCTTTGGTGATCGAGGCTGCTCATCCTGCCGGATAGATTGCCGGTATACGGGATACAGCGTGTAGCGGTAGACTTATCTGACGCCTGCTGTATTACAGGTTTCCCTTTCCTAGCTCTGGTGATCGAGGCTGCTGATTCTGCCGGATAGATTGCCGGTAAACGGGATGTAGGCTGTAGCGGTAGGCTTCTCTGACGCTTGCTGTATTACAGGTTTCCCTTTCCTAGTTCTGGTGATCGAGGCTGCTGATTCTGCCGGATAGATTGCCAGTAAACGGGATGCAGGCTGTAGCGGTAGGCTTCTCTGACGCTTGCTGTATTACAGGTTTCCCTTTCCTAGCTTTGGTGATCGAGGCTGCTGATTCTGCCGGATAGATTGCCGGTAAACGTGATGCAGGCTGTAGCGGTAGGCTTATCTGATGCTTGCTGTATTACAGGTTTCCCGTTCCTAGCTTTGGTGATCGAGACTGCTGATTCTGCCGGATAGATTGCCAGTAAACGGGATGCAGGCTGTAGCGGCAGGCTTATCTGAAGCTTGTTGTATTACAGGTTTCCCTTTCCTAGCTTTGGTGATCGAGGCTGCTGATTCTGCCGGATAGATTGCCGGTAAACGGGATGCAGGCTGTAGCGGTAGGCTTCTCTGACGCTTTCTGTATTACAGGTTTCCCTTTCCTAGCTCTGGTGTTCGAGACTACTGATTCTGCCGGATAGATTGCCAGTAAACGGGATGCAGGCTGCAGCGGTAGACTTATCTGACGCTTGCTTTATTACAGGTTTCCCTTTCCTAGCTTTGGTGATCGAGGCTGCTGATTCTTCCGGATAGATTGCCGGTAAACGGTATGTAGTCTGTAGCGGTAGGCTTATCTGACGCTTGCTGTATTACAGGTTTCCCTTTCCTAGCTCTGGTGATCGAGGCTGCTGATTCTGCCGGATAGATTGCCGGTAAACGGGATGCAGGCTGTAGCGGTAGGCTCATCTGACGCTTGCTGTATTACAGGTTTCCGTTTCTTAGCTCTGGTGATCGAGGCTACTGATTCTGCCGGATAGATTGCCAGCAAACGGGATGCAGGCTGTAGCGGTAGACTTATCTGACGCTTGCTGTATTACAGGTTTCCCTTTCCTAGCTCTGGTGATTGAGGTTGCTGATTCCGCCGGATAGATTGCCGGTAAACGGGATGTAGGCTGTAGCGGTAGACTTATCTGACGCTTGCTGTATTACAGGTTTCCCTTTCCTAGCTCTGGTGATCGAGGCTACTGATTCTGCCGGATAGATTGCCAGTAAACGGGATGCAAGCTGTAGCGGTAGACTTATCTGACGCTTGCTGTATTACAGGTTTCCCTATCCTAGCTTTGGTCATCGAGGCTGCCGATTCTGCCGGATAAATTGCCGGTAAACGGTATGTAGGCTGTAGCGGTAGGCTTATCTGACGCTTGCTGTATTACAGGTTTCCCTTTCCTAGCTCTGGTGATCGAGGCTACTGATTCTGCCGGATAGATTGCCAGTAAACGGGATGCAGGCTGTAGCGGTAGGCTTCTCTGACGCTTGCTGTATTACAGGTTTTCGTTTCCTCGCTTTGGTGATCGAGGCTGCTGATTCTGTCGGATAGATTGCCGGTAAACGGGATGTAGGCTGTAGCGGTAGGCTTATCTGACGCTTGTTGTATTACAGGTTTCCCTTTCCTAGCTTTGGGAATCAAGGCTGCTGATTCTGCCGGATAGATTGTCGGTAAACGGGAGGCAGGCTGTAGCGGTAGGCTTATCTGACGCTTGTTGTATTACAGGTTTCCCTTTCCTAGCTTTGGTGATCTAGTCTGCTCATTCTGCCGGATAGACTGCCGGTAAACGGGATGTAGGCTGTAGCGGTAGGCTTATCTGACGCTTGTTGTATTACAGGTTTCCCTTTCCTAGCTTTGGTGATCGAGGCTGTTCATTCTGTCGGATAGATTGCCAGTAAACGGGATGTAGGCTGTAGCGGTAGGCTTATCTGACGCTTGTTGTATTACAGGTTTCCCTTTCCTAGCTTTGGGAATCAAGGCTGCTGATTCTGCCGGATTGATTGCCGGTAAACGGGAGGCAGGCTGTAGCGGTAGGCTTCTCTGACGCTTGCTGTATTACAGGTTTCCCTTTCTTAGCTCTGGTGATCGAGGCTGCTGATTCTGCCGGATAGATTGCCAGTAAACGGGATGCAGGCTGTAGCGGCAGGCTTATCTGAAGCTTGTTGTATTACAGGTTTCCCTTTCCTAGCTTTGGTGATCGAGGCTGCTGATTCTGCCGGATAGATTGCCGATAAACGGGATGCAGGCTGTAGCGGTAGGCTTCTCTGACGCTTGCTGTATTACAGGTTTCCCTTTCCTAGCTCTGGTGTTCGAGACTACTGATTCTGCCGGATAGATTGCCAGTAAACGGGATGCAGGCTGCAGCGGTAGACTTATCTGACGCTTGCTGTATTACAGGTTTCCCTTTCCTAGCTTTGGTGATCGAGGCTGCTGATTCTTCCGGATAGATTGCCGGTAAACGGTATGTAGGCTGTAGCGGTAGGCTTATCTGACGCTTGCTGTATTACAGGTTTCCCTTTCCTAGCTCTGGTGATCGAGGCTGCTGATTCTGCCGGATAGATTGCCGGTAAACGGGATGCAGGCTGTAGTGGTAGGCTCATCTGACGGTTGCTGTATTACAGGTTTCCCTTTCTTAGCTCTGGTGATCGAGGCTACTGATTCTGCCGGATAGATTGCCAGCAAACGGGATGCAGGCTGTAGCGGTAGACTTATCTGAAGCTTGCTGTATTACAGGTTTCCCTTTCCCAGCTCTGGTGATTGAGGTTGCTGATTCCGCCGGATAGATTGCCGGTAAACGGGATGTAGGCTGTAGCGGTAGACTTATCTGACGCTTGCTGTATTACAGGTTTCCCTTTCCTAGCTCTGGTGATCGAGGCTACTGATTCTGCCGGATAGATTGCCAGTAAACGGGATGCAGGCTGTAGCGGTAGACTTATCTGACGCTTGCTGTATTACAGGTTTCCCTATCCTAGCTTTGGTCATCGAGGCTGCCGATTCTGCCGGATAGATTGCCGGTAAACGGTATGTAGGCTGTAGCGGTAGGCTTATCTGCCGCTTGCTGTATTACAGGTTTCCCTTTCCTAGCTCTGGTGATCGAGGCTACTGATTCTGCCAGATAGATTGCCAGTAAACGGGATGCAGGCTGTAGCGGTAGGCTTCTCTGACGCTTGCTGTATTACAGGTTTCCCTTTCCTAGCTCTGGTGATCGAGGCTACTGATTCTGCCGGATAGATTGCCATTAAACGGGATGCAGGCTGTAGCGGTAGACTTATCTGACGCTTGCTGTATTACAGGTTTCCCTTTCCTAGCTTTGGTGATCGAGGCTGCTGATTCTGCCGGATAGATTGCCGGTAAACGGTATGTAGGCTGTAGCGGTAGACTTATCTGACGCTTGCTGTATTACAGGTTTCCCTTTCCTAGCTCTGGTGATCGAGGCTACTGATTCTGCCGGATAGATTGCCAGTATACGGGATGCAGGCTGTAGCGGTAGACTTATCTGACGCTTGCTGTATTACAGGTTTCCCTATCCTAGCTTTGGTCATCGAGGCTGCCGATTCTGCCGGATAGATTAACGGTAAACGGTATGTAGGCTGTAGCGGTAGGCTTATCTGACGCTTGCTGTATTACAGGTTTCCCTTTCCTAGCTCTGGTGATCGAGGCTACTGATTCTGCCGGATAGATTGCCAGTAAACGGGATGCAGGCTGTAGCGGTAGACTTATCTGACGCTTGCTGTGTTACAGGTTTCCCTTTCCTAGCTTTGGTGATGGAGGCTGCTGATTCTGCCGGATAGATTGCCGGTAAACGGTATGTAGGCTGTAGCGGTAGGCTTATCTGACGCTTGCTGTATTACAGGTTTCCCTTTCCTAGCCCTGGTGATCGAGGCTGCTGATTCTGCTGGACAGATTGCCCGTAAACGGGATGCAGGCTGTAGCGGTAGGCTCATCTGACGCATGCTGTATTACAGGTTTCCCTTTCTTAGCTCTGGTGATCGAGGCTACTGATTCTGCCGGATAGATTGCCAGTAAACGGGATGCAGGCTGTAGCGGTAGACTTATCTGACGCTTGCTGTATTACAGGTTTCCCTTTCCTAGCTTTGGTGATCGAGGCTGCTGATTCTGCCGGATAGATTGCCGGTAAACGGGTTGCAGGCTGTAGCGGTAGGCTTATCTGACGCTTGCTTTATTACAGGTTTCCCTTTCCTAGCTCTGGTGATCGACGCTGTTGATTCTGCCGGATAGATTGCCGGTAAATGGGATGTAGGCTGTAGCGATAGACTTATCTGACGCCTGCTGTATTACAGGTTTTCCTTTCCTCGCTTTGGTGATCGAGGCTGCTGATTCTGTCGGATAGATTGCCGGCTAAAGGGCTGTAGGCTGTAGCGGTAGGCTTATCTGACGCTTGTTGTATTACAGGTTTCCCTTTCCTAGCTTTGGTGATCTAGGCTGCTCATTCTGCCGGATAGACTGCCGGTAAACGGGATGCAGGCTGTAGCGGTAGGCTTCTCTGACGCTTGCTGTATTACAGGTTTCCCTTTGCTAGCTCTGGTGATCGAGGCTGCTGATTCTGCCGGATAGATTGCCAGTAAACGGGATGCAGGCTGTAGCGGCAGGCTTATCTGACGCGTGTTGTATTACAGGTTTCCCTTTCCTAGCTTTGGTGATCGAGGCTGCTGATTCTGCCGGATAGATTGCCGGTAAACGGGATGCAGGCTGTAGCGGTAGGCTTCTCTGACGCTTGCTGTATTACAGGTTTCCCTTTCCTAGCTCTGGTGTTCGAGGCTACTGATTCTGCCGGATAGATTGCCAGTAAACGGGATGCAGGCTGTAGCGGTAGACTTATCTGACGCTTGCTGTATTACAGGTTTCCCTTTCCTAGCTTTGGTGATCGAGGCTGCTGATTCTGTCGGATAGATTGCCGGTAAACGGGATGTAGGCTGTAGCGGTAGGCTTATCTGACGCTTGTTGTATTACAGGTTTCCCTTTCCTAGCTTTGGGAATCAAGGCTGCTGATTCTGCCGGATAGATTGTCGGTAAACGGGAGGCAGGCTGTAGCGGTAGGCTTATCTGACGCTTGTTGTATTACAGGTTTCCCTTTCCTAGCTTTGGTGATCTAGTCTGCTCATTCTGCCGGATAGACTGCCGGTAAACGGGATGTAGGCTGTAGCGGTAGGCATATCTGACGCTTGTTGTATTACAGGTTTCCCTTTCCTAGCTTTGGTGATCGAGGCTGTTCATTCTGTCGGATAGATTGCCAGTAAACGGGATGTAGGCTGTAGCGGTAGGCTTATCTGACGCTTGTTGTATTACAGGTTTCCCTTTCCTAGCTTTGGGAATCAAGGCTGCTGATTCTGCCGGATTGATTGCCGGTAAACGGGAGGCAGGCTGTAGCGGTAGGCTTCTCTGACGCTTGCTGTATTACAGGTTTCCCTTTCTTAGCTCTGGTGATCGAGGCTGCTGATTCTGCCGGATAGATTGCCAGTAAACGGGATGCAGGCTGTAGCGGCAGGCTTATCTGAAGCTTGTTGTATTACAGGTTTCCCTTTCCTAGCTTTGGTGATCGAGGCTGCTGATTCTGCCGGATAGATTGCCGATAAACAGGATGCAGGCTGTAGCGGTAGGCTTCTCTGACGCTTGCTGTATTACAGGTTTCCCTTTCCTAGCTCTGGTGTTCGAGACTACTGATTCTGCCGGATAGATTGCCAGTAAACGGGATGCAGGCTGCAGCGGTAGACTTATCTGACGCTTGCTGTATTACAGGTTTCCCTTTCCTAGCTTTGGTGATCGAGGCTGCTGATTCTTCCGGATAGATTGCCGGTAAACGGTATGTAGGCTGTAGCGGTAGGCTTATCTGACGCTTGCTGTATTACAGGTTTCCCTTTCCTAGCTCTGGTGATCGAGGCTGCTGATTCTGCCGGATAGATTGCCGGTAAACGGGATGCAGGCTGTAGTGGTAGGCTCATCTGACGGTTGCTGTATTACAGGTTTCCCTTTCTTAGCTCTGGTGATCGAGGCTACTGATTCTGCCGGATAGATTGCCAGCAAACGGGATGCAGGCTGTAGCGGTAGACTTATCTGAAGCTTGCTGTATTACAGGTTTCCCTTTCCCAGCTCTGGTGATTGAGGTTGCTGATTCCGCCGGATAGATTGCCGGTAAACGGGATGTAGGCTGTAGCGGTAGACTTATCTGACGCTTGCTGTATTACAGGTTTCCCTTTCCTAGCTCTGGTGATCGAGGCTACTGATTCTGCCGGATAGATTGCCAGTAAACGGGATGCAGGCTGTAGCGGTAGACTTATCTGACGCTTGCTGTATTACAGGTTTCCCTATCCTAGCTTTGGTCATCGAGGCTGCCGATTCTGCCGGATAGATTGCCGGTAAACGGTATGTAGGCTGTAGCGGTAGGCTTATCTGCCGCTTGCTGTATTACAGGTTTCCCTTTCCTAGCTCTGGTGATCGAGGCTACTGATTCTGCCAGATAGATTGCCAGTAAACGGGATGCAGGCTGTAGCGGTAGGCTTCTCTGACGCTTGCTGTATTACAGGTTTCCCTTTCCTAGCTCTGGTGATCGAGGCTACTGATTCTGCCGGATAGATTGCCATTAAACGGGATGCAGGCTGTAGCGGTAGACTTATCTGACGCTTGCTGTATTACAGGTTTCCCTTTCCTAGCTTTGGTGATCGAGGCTGCTGATTCTGCCGGATAGATTGCCGGTAAACGGTATGTAGGCTGTAGCGGTAGACTTATCTGACGCTTGCTGTATTACAGGTTTCCCTTTCCTAGCTCTGGTGATCGAGGCTACTGATTCTGCCGGATAGATTGCCAGTATACGGGATGCAGGCTGTAGCGGTAGACTTATCTGACGCTTGCTGTATTACAGGTTTCCCTATCCTAGCTTTGGTCATCGAGGCTGCCGATTCTGCCGGATAGATTAACGGTAAACGGTATGTAGGCTGTAGCGGTAGGCTTAACTGACGCTTGCTGTATTACAGGTTTCCCTTTCCTAGCTCTGGTGATCGAGGCTACTGATTCTGCCGGATAGATTGCCAGTAAACGGGATGCAGGCTGTAGCGGTAGACTTATCTGACGCTTGCTGTGTTACAGGTTTCCCTTTCCTAGCTTTGGTGATGGAGGCTGCTGATTCTGCCGGATAGATTGCCGGTAAACGGTATGTAGGCTGTAGCGGTAGGCTTATCTGACGCTTGCTGTATTACAGGTTTCCCTTTCCTAGCCCTGGTGATCGAGGCTGCTGATTCTGCTGGACAGATTGCCCGTAAACGGGATGCAGGCTGTAGCGGTAGGCTCATCTGACGCATGCTGTATTACAGGTTTCCCTTTCTTAGCTCTGGTGATCGAGGCTACTGATTCTGCCGGATAGATTGCCAGTAAACGGGATGCAGGCTGTAGCGGTAGACTTATCTGACGCTTGCTGTATTACAGGTTTCCCTTTCCTAGCTTTGGTGATCGAGGCTGCTGATTCTGCCGGATAGATTGCCGGTAAACGGGTTGCAGGCTGTAGCGGTAGGCTTATCTGACGCTTGCTTTATTACAGGTTTCCCTTTCCTAGCTCTGGTGATCGACGCTGTTGATTCTGCCGGATAGATTGCCGGTAAATGGGATGTAGGCTGTAGCGATAGACTTATCTGACGCCTGCTGTATTACAGGTTTTCCTTTCCTCGCTTTGGTGATCGAGGCTGCTGATTCTGTCGGATAGATTGCCGGCTAAAGGGCTGTAGGCTGTAGCGGTAGGCTTATCTGACGCTTGTTGTATTACAGGTTTCCCTTTCCTAGCTTTGGTGATCTAGGCTGCTCATTCTGCCGGATAGACTGCCGGTAAACGGGATGCAGGCTGTAGCGGTATGCTTCTCTGACGCTTGCTGTATTACAGGTTTCCCTTTGCTAGCTCTGGTGATCGAGGCTGCTGATTCTGCCGGATAGATTGCCAGTAAACGGGATGCAGGCTGTAGCGGCAGGCTTATCTGACGCGTGTTGTATTACAGGTTTCCCTTTCCTAGCTTTGGTGATCGAGGCTGCTGATTCTGCCGGATAGATTGCCGGTAAACGGGATGCAGGCTGTAGCGGTAGGCTTCTCTGACGCTTGCTGTATTACAGGTTTCCCTTTCCTAGCTCTGGTGTTCGAGGCTACTGATTCTGCCGGATAGATTGCCAGTAAACGGGATGCAGGCTGTAGCGGTAGACTTATCTGACGCTTGCTGTATTACAGGTTTCCCTTTCCTAGCTTTGGTGATCGAGGCTGCTGATTCTTCCGGATAGATTGCCGGTAAACGGTATGTAGGCTGTAGCGGTAGGCTTATCTGACGCCTGTTGTATTACAGGTTTCCCTTTCCTAGCTCTGGTGATCGAGGCTGCTGATTCTGCCGGATAGATTGCCGGTAAACGGGATGCATGCTGTAGCGGTAGGCTCATCTGACGCTTGCTGTATTACAGGTTTCCCTTTCTTAGCTCTGGTGATCGAGGCTACTGATTCTGCCGGATAGATTGCCAGTAAACGGGATGCAGGCTGTAGCGGTAGACTTATCTGACGCTTGCTGTATTACAGGTTTCCCTTTCCTAGCTCTGGTAATTGAGGTTGCTGATTCCGCCAGATAGATTGCCGGTAAACGGGATGTAGGCTGTAGCGGTAGACTTATCTGACGCTTGCTGTATTACAGGTTTCCCTTTCCTAGCTCTGGTGATCGAAGCTACTGATTCTGCCGGATAGATTGCCAGTAAACGGGATGCAGGCTGTAGCGGTAGACTTATCTGACGCTTGCTGTATTACAGGTTTCCCTATCCTAGCTTTGGTCATCGAGGCTGCCGATTCTGCCGGTTAGATTGCCGGTAAACGGTATGTAGGCTGTAGCGGTAGGCTTATCTGACGCTTGCTGTATTACAGGTTTCCCTTTCCTAGCTCTGGTGTTCGAGGCTACTGATTCTGCCGGATAGATTGCCAGTAAACGGGATGCAGGCTGTAGCGGTAGACTTATCTGACGCTTGCTGTATTACAGGTTTCCCTTTCCTAGCTTTGGTGATCGAGGCTGCTGATTCTTCCGGATAGATTGCCGGTAAACGGTATGTAGGCTGTAGCGGTAGGCTTATCTGACGCTTGCTGTATTACAGGTTTCCCTTTCCTAGCTCTGGTGATCGAGGCTGCTGATTCTGCCGGATAGATTGCCGGTAAACGGGATGCAGGCTGTAGCGGTAGGCTCATCTGACGCTTGCTGTATTACAGGTTTCCCTTTCTTAGCTCTGGTGATTGAGGCTACTGATTCTGCCGGATAGATTGCCAGTAAACGGGATGCAGGCTGTAGCGGTAGACTTATCTGACGCTTGCTGTATTACAGGTTTCCCTTTCCTAGCTCTGGTGATTGAGGTTGCTGATTCCGCCAGATAGATTGCCGGTAAACGGGATGTAGGCTGTAGCGGTAGACTTATCTGACGCTTGCTGTATTACAGGTTTCCCTTTCCTAGCTCTGGTGATCGAGGCTACTGATTCTGCCGGATAGATTGCCAGTAAACCGGATGCAGGCTGTAGCGGTAGACTTATCTGACGCTTGCTGTATTACAGGTTTCCCTATCCTAGCTTTGGTCATCGAGGCTTCCGATTCTGCCGGATAGATTGCCGGTAAACGGTATGTAGGCTGTAGCGGTAGGCTTATCTGACGCTTGCTGTATTACAGGTTTCCCTTTCCTAGCTCTGGTGATCGAGGCTACTGATTCTGCCGGATAGATTGCCAGTAAACGGGATGCAGGCTGTAGCGGTAGACTTATCTGACGCTTGCTGTGTTACAGGTTTCCCTTTCCTAGCTTTGGTGATCGAGGCTGCTGATTCTGCCGGATAGATTGCCGGTAAACGGTATGTAGGCTGTAGCGGTAGGCTTATCTGACGCTTGCTGTATTACAGGTTTCCCTTTCCTAGCTCTGGTGATCGAGGCTGCTGATTCTGCTGGATAGATTGCCCGTAAACGGGATGCAGGCTGTAGCGGTAGGCTCATCTGACGCTTGCTGTATTACAGGTTTCCCTTTCCTAGCTCTGGTGATCGAGGCTGCTGATTCTGCCGGATAGATTGCCAGTAAACGGGATGCAGGCTGTAGCGGTAGACTTATCTGACGCTTGCTGTATTACAGGTTTCCCTTTGCTAGCTCTGGTGATCGAGGCTGCTGATTCTGCCGGATAGATTGCCGGTAAACGGGTTGCAGGCTGTAGCGGTAGGCTTATCTGACGCTTGCTTTATTACAGGTTTCCCTTTCCTAGCTCTGGTGATCGACGCTGTTGATTCTGCCGGATAGATTGCCGGTAAATGGGATGTAGGCTGTAGCGATAGACTTATCTGACGCCTGCTGTATTACAGGTTTTCCTTTCCTCGCTTTGGTGATCGAGGCTGCTGATTCTGTCGGATAGATTGCCGGTAAACGGGATGTAGGCTGTAGCGGTAGGCTTATCTGACGCTTGTTGTATTACAGGTTTCCCTTTCCTAGCTTTGGTGATCGAGGCTGCTCATTCTGTCGGATAGATTGCCGGTAAACGGGATGTAGGCTGTAGCGGTAGTCTTATCTGACGCTTGCTGTATTACAGGTTTCCCTTTCCTAGCTTTGGTGATCGAGGCTGCTGATTCTGCCGGATAGATTGCCGGTAAACGGGTTGCAGGCTGTAGCGGTAGGCTTATCTGACGCTTGCTTTATTACAGGTTTCCCTTTCCTAGCTCTGGTGACCGACGCTGTTGATTCTGCCGGATAGATTGCCGGTAAATGGGATGTAGGCTGTAGCGATAGACTTATCTGACGCCTGCTGTATTACAGGTTTTCCTTTCCTCGCTTTGGTGATCGAGGCTGCTGATTCTGTCGGATAGATTGCCGGCTAAAGGGCTGTAGGCTGTAGCGGTAGGCTTATCTGACGCTTGTTGTATTACAGGTTTCCCTTTCCTAGCTTTGGTGATCTAGGCTGCTCATTCTGCCGGATAGACTGCCGGTAAACGGGATGCAGGCTGTAGCGGTATGCTTCTCTGACGCTTGCTGTATTACAGGTTTCCCTTTGCTAGCTCTGGTGATCGAGGCTGCTGATTCTGCCGGATAGATTGCCAGTAAACGGGATGCAGGCTGTAGCGGCAGGCTTATCTGACGCGTGTTGTATTACAGGTTTCCCTTTCCTAGCTTTGGTGATCGAGGCTGCTGATTCTGCCGGATAGATTGCCGGTAAACGGGATGCAGGCTGTAGCGGTAGGCTTCTCTGACGCTTGCTGTATTACAGGTTTCCCTTTCCTAGCTCTGGTGTTCGAGGCTACTGATTCTGCCGGATAGATTGCCAGTAAACGGGATGCAGGCTGTAGCGGTAGACTTATCTGACGCTTGCTGTATTACAGGTTTCCCTTTCCTAGCTTTGGTGATCGAGGCTGCTGATTCTTCCGGATAGATTGCCGGTAAACGGTATGTAGGCTGTAGCGGTAGGCTTATCTGACGCCTGTTGTATTACAGGTTTCCCTTTCCTAGCTCTGGTGATCGAGGCTGCTGATTCTGCCGGATAGATTGCCGGTAAACGGGATGCATGCTGTAGCGGTAGGCTCATCTGACGCTTGCTGTATTACAGGTTTCCCTTTCTTAGCTCTGGTGATCGAGGCTACTGATTCTGCCGGATAGATTGCCAGTAAACGGGATGCAGGCTGTAGCGGTAGACTTATCTGACGCTTGCTGTATTACAGGTTTCCCTTTCCTAGCTCTGGTGATTGAGGTTGCTGATTCCGCCAGATAGATTGCCGGTAAACGGGATGTAGGCTGTAGCGGTAGACTTATCTGACGCTTGCTGTATTACAGGTTTCCCTTTCCTAGCTCTGGTGATCGAAGCTACTGATTCTGCCGGATAGATTGCCAGTAAACGGGATGCAGGCTGTAGCGGTAGACTTATCTGACGCTTGCTGTATTACAGGTTTCCCTATCCTAGCTTTGGTCATCGAGGCTGCCGATTCTGCCGGTTAGATTGCCGGTAAACGGTATGTAGGCTGTAGCGGTAGGCTTATCTGACGCTTGCTGTATTACAGGTTTCCCTTTCCTAGCTCTGGTGTTCGAGGCTACTGATTCTGCCGGATAGATTGCCAGTAAACGGGATGCAGGCTGTAGCGGTAGACTTATCTGACGCTTGCTGTATTACAGGTTTCCCTTTCCTAGCTTTGGTGATCGAGGCTGCTGATTCTTCCGGATAGATTGCCGGTAAACGGTATGTAGGCTGTAGCGGTAGGCTTATCTGACGCTTGCTGTATTACAGGTTTCCCTTTCCTAGCTCTGGTGATCGAGGCTGCTGATTCTGCCGGATAGATTGCCGGTAAACGGGATGCAGGCTGTAGCGGTAGGCTCATCTGACGCTTGCTGTATTACAGGTTTCCCTTTCTTAGCTCTGGTGATTGAGGCTACTGATTCTGCCGGATAGATTGCCAGTAAACGGGATGCAGGCTGTAGCGGTAGACTTATCTGACGCTTGCTGTATTACAGGTTTCCCTTTCCTAGCTCTGGTGATTGAGGTTGCTGATTCCGCCAGATAGATTGCCGGTAAACGGGATGTAGGCTGTAGCGGTAGACTTATCTGACGCTTGCTGTATTACAGGTTTCCCTTTCCTAGCTCTGGTGATCGAGGCTACTGATTCTGCCGGATAGATTGCCAGTAAACCGGATGCAGGCTGTAGCGGTAGACTTATCTGACGCTTGCTGTATTACAGGTTTCCCTATCCTAGCTTTGGTCATCGAGGCTTCCGATTCTGCCGGATAGATTGCCGGTAAACGGTATGTAGGCTGTAGCGGTAGGCTTATCTGACGCTTGCTGTATTACAGGTTTCCCTTTCCTAGCTCTGGTGATCGAGGCTACTGATTCTGCCGGATAGATTGCCAGTAAACGGGATGCAGGCTGTAGCGGTAGACTTATCTGACGCTTGCTGTGTTACAGGTTTCCCTTTCCTAGCTTTGGTGATCGAGGCTGCTGATTCTGCCGGATAGATTGCCGGTAAACGGTATGTAGGCTGTAGCGGTAGGCTTATCTGACGCTTGCTGTATTACAGGTTTCCCTTTCCTAGCTCTGGTGATCGAGGCTGCTGATTCTGCTGGATAGATTGCCCGTAAACGGGATGCAGGCTGTAGCGGTAGGCTCATCTGACGCTTGCTGTATTACAGGTTTCCCTTTCCTAGCTCTGGTGATCGAGGCTGCTGATTCTGCCGGATAGATTGCCAGTAAACGGGATGCAGGCTGTAGCGGTAGACTTATCTGACGCTTGCTGTATTACAGGTTTCCCTTTCCTAGCTTTGGTGATCGAGGCTGCTGATTCTGCCGGATAGATTGCCGGTAAACGGGTTGCAGGCTGTAGCGGTAGGCTTATCTGACGCTTGCTTTATTACAGGTTTCCCTTTCCTAGCTCTGGTGATCGACGCTGTTGATTCTGCCGGATAGATTGCCGGTAAATGGGATGTAGGCTGTAGCGATAGACTTATCTGACGCCTGCTGTATTACAGGTTTTCCTTTCCTCGCTTTGGTGATCGAGGCTGCTGATTCTGTCGGATAGATTGCCGGTAAACGGGATGTAGGCTGTAGCGGTAGGCTTATCTGACGCTTGTTGTATTACAGGTTTCCCTTTCCTAGCTTTGGTGATCGAGGCTGCTCATTCTGTCGGATAGATTGCCGGTAAACGGGATGTAGGCTGTAGCGGTAGTCTTATCTGACGCTTGCTGTATTACAGGTTTCCCTTTCCTAGCTTTGGTGATCGAGGCTGCTCATTCTGTCTGCCGGATAGATTGCCGGTAAACGGGATGTAGGCTGTAGCGGTAGTCTTATCTGACGCTTGCTGTATTACAGGTTTCCCTTTCTTAGCTTTGGTGATCGAGGCTGCTCATTCTGTCGGATAGATTGCCAGTAAACGTGATGCAGGCTGTAGCGGTAGTCTTATCTGACGCTTGCTGTATTACAGGTTTCCCTTTCCTAGCTTTGGTGATCGAGGCTGCTGATTCTGCCGGATAGATTGCCGGTAAATGGGATGTAGGCTGTAGCGATAGACTTATCTGACGCCTGCTGTATTACAGGTTTTCCTTTCCTAGCTCTGGTGATCGAGGCTACTGATTCTGCCGGATAGATTGCCGGTAAACGGGATGCAGGCTGTAGCGGTAGACTTATCTGACGCTTGCTGTATTACAGGTTTCCCTTTCCTAGCTTTGGAGATCAAGGCTTCAACGTCATATTCGGAGTAGCCGTTTTGACGGTAAGTGAGTCTCAGGTGCTGTAGTTCTTGTTTTAAGTGACTGGGATCAGAGATAGACAAAGCTCTGTGGGCCAGTGTATTGAGAAGTCCCAGTCGTTGAGACTTATGATGGAAACTATGAGCGTTGAGATAGAGATCGGTGTGTGTAGGCTTGCCCCAGTGTACCGTTGCTGTTTTTTGAGACAAGAATGTCCAGGAATGGAAGAGTTCCATCCTTCTCCACTTTCATGGTAAACTGTATTTGAGGTCGAAGGCAAGATAGCTAGGCAAAGTGTCTGATTCATGTGGCCAAATTACAAAAGTGTCGTCCACGTATCTATAGAAATGAGATGGTTTAAGTGGAGCTGTGGCAAGTATTTCATGTTCTAACTGTTCCACATAGAAATTAGCTATAGCTGATGACAAAGGAGAGCCCATTGCTGCTCCGTCTGCTTGTTCATACAAAGTACCACCAAACAAGAAGAAAGTTGACGTCAGGGTATGTCGGAAGAGCTTCTTCAGAAATGTTAGATGTTGCTTAGCCAAGTCTGGCACTGAGCGCCTCAAGTAGCCCTGGAAAGTTACGGCATTCAGCAACGTGCAGAGATTGTGAAAATGTATTATCTTCTGTTCCCCAAACCTTCCGTATATTGCGTGAAGTTTATTGTGTGCATAATCGTCCCTATGAGAGAATGATTTGGTGTTTGATCGATAAATTTGAAAGAAGTGCTTCTGTCAGCGAATAAAGAACCTGTACGTAATCGACGTAAGTGCTCCAACGAAAATATAGGCGCCGTTCGTGAGAGTGTACAATCAATTGCTTCGCGAGGGTAAGTTGGAGATTTCACCGACCACAACTTGACGAATTCTGCATCTGGACTTGAAGTTTGAGCTTACAAAATGGTGTTAACTCAAGAACTACAGCCCAGCGACCATTGGTTGCGCCGTGTATCCGCTGACTGGCCTGCTTTTGGATGGATGTTTTCTTAACAAACAAAATTGCCACTATTGGAGCCTCGCAATCTAATGCAGATTCAAGAACGACCACTTTGTCGCCAAAACGTTACTGTGTGATGTGGATTTCGGTATAGTGGAATTATTGGTCCATATATTTTCCAGGACGAAGATGGAGAAGCTTTGTCAATGGAGAAAGGTAAGGGACCTATTTGGCCTTAATTGGATCTCAGAAACAAGTGGTTCCAGCAAGATGGTGCCACATACCATACTGCTCTTCAAAAATCGATCTTTTGAAGGAGAAGTTCAGAGGTTTCATCATACAGCCGCTGCTGCCAGTATGGTCACGCCGACTCCTGTGCCAACGACCCACGCTGCCACTACTGTGGTGCCGCGTGCCTCACCGCAGCTTGCACCGGTCATGACCTGACGCGCCGCCCGCTGTATTGTGCCAGTTGCGACATAGCAGGGCACTTTACCGGACAAGCAGCGTGCTCTAGAAGCCCGAGGGGAAGCCGGCAACACCAACAACCGCACCAACCACACCTTCCACGCCAACATCCTCGTAGCCACACTACTTCCGCCGCACACAACAAAACCTCAGCTATGCCAAAGCCCTCACCTCCAGCTTCTCCAAAACTTCAACACCGCACTTCTAGCCTCACACGCCAGCACAGAGACAGCCACAGAACTGCTCTAGACCTTCAGCACCACGCTTCAAGATGTGCAGACAGCATTCAGGGAGCTGACTGCGCGGGTTGAGTCGAGAGGATCTACTCCCATCAGTCCTGGACCCGTAGGAACAAGACCCGGGCCTCTTTCAACCAAGGAGTATCCGAGCTGTCCCAAAGAGCGCTCGGCGTCCTCCGTGGGGCTTTCCATAGGGCAAGACCTGGGTTACTAACAAGCCCCCCCATCCGGTCCAAGGACACAAGACGGGATGGAAGTGGATACGCCATTTACGCGCGCTAATATCAAAGGTGAAGGCTACCGATATGACCTCGATGGGGCAGCCTTGTGATCTAACATACCTTCTACTAGCTATGCAGGCTAGTACCCGGGAATATTAATGGCTTCCTTCAACCCCGTCCGGAGACGTACCCCATCACCCACGGGTATCGGGAACCACTGCCCCGTCGAGACCAACCAAATCCGAACAACTCCCAGAGGGAGGAGCTCGAATGTTCGGCCCGAGGTTCCTCTAGTAACGTCAGAGGTACCACGAGTGCTAAGTCCACAACGCGTGGCAACATGGGAGGTAGCCCTTCTTCGTACATTGGACGAGGTGAGGGAGGCCGCCAAGGCTTCACTGCGCAGTACCCAGGAGATTGCCAACACTTCAGACGCGCTTGTTTACTGCAAGGCCAAACTGGAGAAGATTGTTGGCTGCATCAACGATACTCACCTCTTCACGCCGTCCAAGCTCGAGGAAGCTGTCCGAGTTCATCAGAATTTTATATCTGATAACATACGAGACCTCGTGAGAGCACTGGCGCCCATGCAAGGTGCCCCACCGCCATGCTTCCTGCCCCGCAGAGACACCCGTGTCCGAGGGACGCCACCGTCTGACCTGCTTCGCCGATACCCTTCAAACACAGCAAATGACCAAGACAACTGCCATGATAACTGTTGAGTAAGCAGTCACCGCTGTTCAACGAAATTCACCAATGCTCCAAGGTTGTAGTCAGAGTCCATTGGATTATGGCTGCTACCTCTTCACCACAGCGGTCTACCAGAACACTGAGTTATCGCCCACAAACAGCCGGGTTGCTTCGGCTGTACCGGCCACCAACTTCACCAACAAAGTTCAATAGTTATGTAAAAACTGAAGCTACTAACAGTGAAGTAAACTAGGTTATCAATAATAACTAAACACTAGTAACACAACTTCACTTATTTAAATCCTGGGACCGGTTTCAAAGCAAACATCTGCTTCATCCTCAGCCACTCAGCTTCACACTCACCCACTGACTGACTGACTGACCTTGACCACTTACCGGAGTTTGAAGAATAGCTCCTGATCTAACTGCCATCTACCGGGGACAACACAAACTTTTTGATGACGTCAATTGGAGGGATATCAAAATTCATTACGCGATCCTTATTTTTCAAAATAAATATCTTCTCCCAAACCATCAAATCTATCGGTTCTTTCAATTGTTTCAACAATTTAACTTCTGGATTTACTTCATGATTATATGACCAAAAATGATCAGGCACTGACGATTTCTCTGTCTGTCAGACAACAAAATCTGGTGTTTATCAAGTTAACTGTTTAGAATGCGATAAGATCTATATTGGCAGAACCAAGCGTAATTTAGAAACTAGAGCGAAGGAACAGTTTAGAAATATTAAATATAGACATATAAACTCTAAATAAATCTATGAAATTTAAGGGTTTATCCTCCTATTTATATTATTTTTGCTGTATGTACTTAGACTCTTTTTGTGTATTTAGGTTCCTTTGCGGGCATCTTTAGTCGTTTTTTATGTATTAAGAGGCTTTTGGAGCGTATTTAGAGTATTTTTGGAGTGTTTAAGGGCTTTTGGAGCACATTGAGAGGCTTTTTGTGTAATTTAGAAGTTTTAGATATGTATTTAGAGTCTGGTGAGACGTATTTAGACTCTTTTTGGTGTATTTAGAGGCTTTCGGGGCGTATTTAGAGAATTTTGCAACGTATTTACTGGCTTTTCGGGCTACTATAGAGGTTTTGGAGACGTATTTAGGAGCTTTTAGAACGTATTTCCTGGCTTCTTGCTGTATTTATAGGTTGTAGGCGTTTTTAGCGGCTTTAGCAACGTATTTACTGACTTTTTGCTGTATTTAGCAGCTTTCATCATGTATTGAGGGGCTCTGGAGGACATATTTAGTGGCTTTTTGAAGTATTTAGGGTCTTCTTGGGATGTATTTAGGGTCTTTTTGGTGTATTTAGTGGATTTTTGAAGTTTTGATAGCTCCTTAGGATGTATTTAGAGGATTTTTGTAGGTATCTAGTGTATTGCGGTGTACATTTAGTGTCTTTTGCGGTATCTAGATGCTTCTGAGACGTATTTACAAAACTTTTTTGGTGTTTCTGGGGTCTTTTGGGGCATATTTTATCCCTTTTTAATGTATTCAGAGGCTGGGGGTGTATATAGAGACATTTGCGACCAATTTAGTATCCTGAGGGGTGCATTAGTGACTTTATGGTATAATTTAGAGCTTCTTAGGAGGTATTTAGAGGCTTTTGGGGCGTATTTACTATATTTTAGTTATACTTAGTTGACTTAGACTATATTTTATTTACTGTAGTTCATGATTTTCTTTAATCATTTCAAAACGTTTACTCCTCATTTGTAATCGGTATTTCTATCACTTTAACCTACACTTATGCCTTACTATTTCATCTCCATATTTATATAGAGTTTATATTTATATAAACATATAAATATATAGACATATATTAAACTCTATAAACTCCGGAACTGGTCAAGGTCAGTCAGTCAGTTAGTGGGTGAGTGTCAAGCTGAGTGGCTGAGGATAAAGCAGATGTTTTGCTTTGAAACCGGTCCCAGGATTTAAATAAGATAAGTGAGGTTGTGTTACTGAAGTTTAGTTATTATTGATAACAAAGTCCAAATTACATTAGCACCACAAAGTCCTAATAAATAGTATCACCTCAGAACAACATCCTTCCCATGCCCTATCCCTCTTCCTACCCACATACCCAATATACCTTGTTTCTCCTATTACCTCTATTCCCGTTTTCCCAATGTAAATGGGGGACAGACAGTCCGTAATTGGACGCGTGCGCGTGATCTCTTTTGCGGTCGATGACCTTGCAATTTGTATTGTGTATGTGACGTAATTCTGCTAATGTAAAGGTTGAAAAAATGTGTTTCTACGAAACTAAAGAGCAAGTTTTGGTGTTTGTATCATGGACTTTTAATTTCACGAACCTACAAAGTCACAATATTAACATAATAGGGTTCAAATTCAGAACTTATAGTGACTTCATCTTCTGTGGAAACGTAGAGTCAGAATGAAAAATTCAATGCCATAACCGGGATTTGAACCACGGATCTTCTGGTTTCCGTCCAGCCGCTCTACCATTGAGCTACTATGGCCAACGTGCCGATTAGACATTAAATTCTCCAACTGACTCGTATTTTCCCGGTAATTTCCATTAATTGACCTAATAGTGGTTAACTATAAAGCCCGAGCCTTAAAGTACTTACAGCATAGTAAGTCGCCATTAAGGTAGTTGTCTCATGTGTTTATGAGAACTTCTAGTGGTTTACTATAAAGCCCGGGCCTTAAAGTACCCACAGCATAGTAAGTCGTCATTAAGGTAGTTGTCTCATGTGTTTATGAGAACTCCTAGTGGTTTACTATAAAGCCCGGGCCTTAAAGTACTTACAGCATAGTAAGTCGTCATTAAGGTAGTTGTCTCGTGTGTTTATGAGAACTCCTAGTGGTTTACTATAAAGCCCGGGCCTTAAAGTACTTACAGTATAGTAAGTCGTCATTAAGGTAGTTGTCTCATGTGTTTATGAGAACTCCTAGTGGTTTACTATAAAGCCCGGGCCTTAGAGTACTTACAGCATAGTAAGTCGTCATTAAGGTAGTTGTCTCATGTGTTTATGAGAACTCCTAGTGGTTAACTATAAAGCCCGGGACTTAAAGTACTTACAGCATAGTAAGTCGCCATTAAGGTAGTTGTCTCATGTGTTTATGAGAACTCCTAGTGGTTTACTATAAAGCCCGGGCCTTAAAGTACTTACAGCATAGTAAGTCGTCATTAAGATAGTTGTCTCATGTGT
This sequence comes from Mantis religiosa, assembly GCA_030765055.1. Lineage (NCBI taxonomy): Eukaryota > Metazoa > Arthropoda > Insecta > Mantodea > Mantidae > Mantis > Mantis religiosa. The sequence goes on from CM060954.1 coordinate 162,803,845, forward strand.
TTATGAGAACTCCTAGTGGTTTACTATAAAGCCCGGACCTTAAAGTACTTACAGCATAGTAAGTCGCCATTAAGGTAGTTGTCTCATGTGTTTATGAGAACTCCTAGTGGTTTACTATAAAGCCCGCGCCTTAAAGTACTTACAGCATAGTAAGTCGCCATTAACGTAGTTGTCTCATGTGTTTATGAGAACTCCTAGTGGTTAACTATAAAGCCCGGGACTTAAAGTACTTACAGCATAGTAAGTCGCCATTAAGGTAGTTGTCTCATGTGTTTATGAGAACTCCTAGTGGTTTACTATAAAGCCCGGGCCTTAAAGTACTTACAGCATAGTAAGTCGCCATTAAGGTAGTTGTCTCATGTGTTTATGAGAACTCCTAGTGGTTAACTATAAAGCCCGGGACTTAAAGTACTTATAGCATAGTAAGTCGCCATTAAGGTAGTTGTCTCATGTGTTTATGAGAACTCCTAGTGGTTTACTATAAAGCCCGGGCCTTAAAGTACTTACAGCATAGTAAGTCGTCATTAAGATAGTTGTCTCATGTGTTTATGAGAACTCCTAGTGGTTTACTATAAAGCCCGGACCTTAAAGTACTTACAGCATAGTAAGTCGCCATTAAGGTAGTTGTCTCATGTGTTTATGAGAACTCCTAGTGGTTTACTATAAAGCCCGCGCCTTAAAGTACTTACAGCATAGTAAGTCGCCATTAACGTAGTTGTCTCATGTGTTTATGAGAACTCCTAGTGGTTTACTATAAATCCCGCGCCTTAAAGTACTTACAGCATAGTAAGTCGTCATTAAGGTAGTTGTCTGGTGTGTTTATGAGAACTCCTAGTGGTTAACTATAAAGCCCGGGCCTTAAAGTACTTACAGCATAGTAAGTCGCCATTAAGGTAGTTGTCTCATGTGTTTATGAGAACTCCTAGTGGTTTACTATAAAGCCCGGGCCTTAAAGTACTTACAGCATAGTAAGTCGTCATTAAGGTAGTTGTCTGATGTGTTTATGAGAACTCCTAGTGGTTTACTATAAAGCCCGGGCCTTAAAGTACTTACAGCATAGTAAGTCGCCATTAAGGTAGTTGTCTGATGTGTTTATGAGAACTCCTAGTGGTTAACTATAAAGCCCGGGCCTTAAAGTACTTACAGCATAGTAAGTCGCCATTAAGGTAGTTGTCTGATGTGTTTATGAGAACTCCTAGTGGTTTACTATAAAGCCCGGGCCTTAAAGTACTTACAGCATAGTAAGTCGCCATTAAGGTAGTTGTCTGATGTGTTTATGAGAACTCCTAGTGGTTTACTATAAAGCCCGGGCCTTAAAGTACTTACAGCATAGTAAGTCGCCATTAAGGTAGTTGTCTGATGTGTTTATGAGAACTCCTAGTGGTTAACTATAAAGCCCGGGCCTTAAAGTACTTACAGCATAGTAAGTCGTCATTAAGGTAGTTGTCTGATGTGTTTATGAGAACTCCTAGTGGTTTACTATAAAGTCCGGACCTTAAAGTACTTACAGCATAGTAAGTCGTCATTAAGGTAGTTGTCTCGTGTGTTTATGAGAACTCCTAGTGGTTTACTATAAAGCCCGGGCCTTAAAGTACTTACAGCATAGTAAGTCGTCATTAAGGTAGTTGTCTGATGTGTTTATGAGAACTCCTAGTGGTTAACTATAAAGCCCGGGCCTTAAAGTACTTACAGCATAGTAAGTCGCCATTAAGGTAGTTGTCTCATGTGTTTATGAGAACTCCTAGTGGTTTACTATAAAGCCCGAGCCTTAAAGTACTTACAGCATAGTAAGTCGCCATTAAGGTAGTTGTCTCATGTGTTTATGAGAACTCCTAGTGGTTTACTATAAAGCCCGAGCCTTAAAGTACTTACAGCATAGTAAGTCGCCATTAAGGTAGTTGTCTCATGTGTTTATGAGAACTCCTAGTGGTTTACCGGGAAAATACGAGTCAGTTGGAGAATTACTGTCATATCGGCACGTTGACCATAGTAGCTCAATGGTAGTGCGGCTGGACGGAAACCAGAAGATCCGTGGTTCAAATCCCGGCTATGACATTGAATTTTTCATTCTGACTCTACGTTTCCACAATTTAGCCTACACACGGCCAGTGTGAAAGAATAATTAATTTCCGACTTCATCTTCTGTTGTTTTTATTGATAGGAATGTCATCTTGAACCCGTAGGCACAATTGCAGCAGGAGCCACCGCTGGTTATTCCTTATTCTGTTAAGCTGCAGATAGTGTTTGTTGGCGGCATGGTATTTAGAGCGCGCGCGCGCGTGTGTGTGTGCTTATCCTAGTTACTCCGTTATGTGTAGATAAGCGCGCAGTAAATCTTGCACTCCACTTTAGATAGCAGGTGGGAATAAAATATTAAGTGTACTTCAGAAAGGTTAGAAGGTCAACATTACATAAAATCTCTAGCAATCGCTTTGTAGCTCATAGGAAAGTTAATTTCAAAAACAACAATCTCATCAGCTATTCTTGCTTATTTTTGTGTGGAAAGAGTGTTCCTATTTGCAGTAATATATATGCAGGTAATGTTGGTGCTTCGAATTCATTTGGAGGTGCTAACTTCTATGACAATGCACAAAAAGTTCACGTTTTTATACTTTTTGTAATTTATTTGTCATCTTTCCTTTTACATCATCAAATGGAAATACAAAATCAAGAAAAAAATTATAAAATTCATACTGGAAAACCTATATATTCGTAAATCCTGAAAATCCTATCATGTTGCCCGCCATTGAATAATAATTCGGTCCCCATACACCTAACCCTAGGTTTTTGTGTAAAGGAAGCCCTCTACTCCTTTCTACACATTTTGCCATTTCATGTTAACCTAATCTACATGTTTCTCTTAATTGTTCTCTTTAACTTTCCCTAAATAATTCCCTATATTTCTCTTGCTCTTTTCCCCTTTTATTGACAGTATTTTTCTAATTACTACTTCGCCCCCAAATTCTCCCATTTACGTAGCCAGGCCTGCTCTCTCCATATCTTTGTTTGACTACAGTATAATATACGAGGCATGTTTTTTAAGTCAGTACCGTTTTGCGATTCCGCCGCCGCAGCGCTACGGTCGGCGTTCCGCGCATGCGCGCTGGTTACCTACATCTCTTCTCTACGCACTGACGCCATTACAGTCTGATTGTTCATTGTATACGTTGGTTACTGAGTGTTTAAGATGCCTCCGACAATCGTGAGTCCCGCCGATTGTGAAGTACGGGCCGTTATACGATTTCTTAGTGCTAAAGGCGTAAAACCGATCGATATTCATCGTGAGATCTGTGAAGTTTACGGACAAAACATTATGAGTGATGGAATGGTAAGGAAATGGGTGAGAGCATTTAAAGATGGCCGCATAAATGTGCATGATGAAGAACGGAGTGAACGTCCTTTGGTCGTTACTGAAGATTTGGTGCAGAAAGTGGACGAAAAGGTGAGAGAAAACAGACGCTTTACAATTTCATCATTGTGCGACTATTTTCCTCAATATTCTCGTAGTGTTTTGTATCGCATTGTGACCGAGAGCTTGAAGTACAGGAAATTGTGTTCACGTTGGGTTCCGAAAATGTTGACGGATTTGCACAAAACCCAACGTTTAGGCAGTGCATTGACTTTCCTTGAGTGGTACCACAATGGAGGTGAAGACTTTTTTAGACCAAATTGTTACTGATGACGAAACATGGGTGGCCTACGTCACACAAGAATCGAAACAACAATCCATGGAATGGCGACATTCATCATCATCCACGAAAGAGAAGTTTAAGCAAACAATTTCTGCCCGGAAAATCATGTGCACAGTTTTTTGGGACAGAAAAGGAGTATTGCTAGTGGAGTTTCTGCCTCGTAATGAGACAATCAATGCAGCGTCTTATTGTGAGACAAGGAACAATCTGCGCCGCACAATCCAGAACAAAAGACGTGGCAAGTTGAGTAAGGGTATCGTTTTGCTGCATGACAATGCCCGTGCACATGTGGCAAATCGGACCAAAGATCTCATCAAATCTTTTCAATGGCAAACTCTAGATCATCGTCCATACAGCACTGATCTGGCACCCAGCGACTACCATTTGTTCCTGCACTTGAAGAAACATCTGGGTGGTCAGCGTCTTCAAGACGATGACGAAGTCAAAACAGTTGTGACACAGTGGTTAACACGTCAGGCTGCAGAATTTTATGAGGAGGGTATTCAAAAACTGGGGCCACGTTATGACAAGTGCCTCAATATTCACGGAAATTGTGAAGAAAAGTAGATTAAGGTACAGGCTTTCATGTAAAAATAAAATTATTGCGATATCTATGCACGTGTTTTTTAATTCCAAAACGGCACTGACTTAAAAAACATGCCTCGTACAATGGAAGTCTGCATTCTCTTCGACCGCCTCGGTAGCGTAGATGGCCTCACGTTCAAGAGGCCCCGAGTTCGAATCTCGATGAAGGTGAGTTACCTGGATAAGGTTTTTTCCGGGGTTTTCCATTATCCTGAAAGACAAATGTCGGGTAACTCTAAGCTCTATGGACCATAGGCTCATTTAAGCATCATTTCACCCATTTCATTCATCTTCCCATATGACAACGTTGGCGGACGTAAATTACTAAAAAAAATGCATTCTCTTCTCCACACAATGGACATTTATCTAGCTCCCTATCTTTACCTATACCTTTCAAGTTTCTCACTCCTGTTCTCGCCCAAGCTAAACCTTCTTGGGGTTCGATTCTTTTTACGTGTTTACGACAAAGAACGCCTGCACTGTATGCCCGCATCACAACTACGGCAACGAAGTTGCCTAATTATCTAGGGGTAATCTGTTTACATACGCAAGGTCATCGAAAGTAAACAAGGCGATGAACTTTTCAAAACAAACTTTATTTTGTGCAGTATGCACCATTATTATCAATAACATATCTCCATTTCTCAGGAAGGTTATCAATTCCATTTTTCCAAAATCTTGCAGTTTTCTGGTTGACGAACTCTTCTATGGCGAGTTTGCAATCCTCCAAGGAAGTAAGGCGTTTGCCATTACGGAAGTTTTGCAGGGATCGAAATAAATGATAGTCGGATGGGGAAATGTCTGGAGAACAAGGCGGGTGAGGTAACACATCCCAGTCGAAATCTCGTAATTTCTGACGAGTTACCATAGAAGTGTGTGGTTTAGCATTGTTTTGATGAAAGACGACTCCACCATTAGATGCTAATTCTGGCCTTTTCTCTCCCAGGGCAACCTTCAGACGATTCAACTGAGAACAGTATTTCTCTGAATTGATGGTCTCCCCAGGAGGAAGAAATTCGTAATAAATAATTCCTCTCCAGTCCCACCAAATGCACAGCATAATCTTCACAGGATGGAGCCCTGGTTTAGGAATTGAGAGTGGTAGTTCCCCTTTCTTACGCCATGACCTTCTCTTTCGGATGTTGTTGTACACAATCCACTTTTCGTCTCCTGTAACCAGCTGTTTCAGAAAAGGGGAAGTTTCATTGCGTCTTATCAATGCGTCACAGATGGAAACACGCTGAACTAAATTTTGTTCACTCAGTTCGTGCGGAACCCATACATCCCGAAGATTTACGTAACCAAGTTTCTTTAGGTGCCTGGCTACAGTTGCATGAGATAAGTTTAGCTCCTGACCTACCTCCCGAGTTGTTACTCTGGAATTGTTCGTAATCATGTCCTTTATCCTTTCCTCATCCGTAACGACAGGTCGCCCAGAACGAGGTTTGTCTTTCACAGAGAAGTTCCCAGCTCGAAATCGAGTAAACCATTTTTGACATGCCCGATTCGTCACTGCATCTTCTCCGTAAACAGCACAAATTTTCCGTTGAGTTTGTGAGGCGGTTTTACCTTTACGATAATAAAACAGTATTAACTGTCGAAAATGTTCCTTCTTGCCTTCCATATTAACATTCACAAATTACAAACTGCATCCACAAACTCGTACTGAAGTTTGGTTACCAATTCTTACATAAGTAGACCTATTTACCTTTGGCCGTGAAGTCGCTGTAGTTTGTGTTCATAGCATTCTTTTCAATTATTGTATTTGTAAACAAACCCCATATTGTTAGGCAACTTCTTTGACGTAAAAGTAATGCGGGCATGCAGTGTTCTCAGGAGTTCTTAGTCGTAAACACGTAACAAGAATCGAACGAATTTATGAGACAACCCGATATTTTATTGCCCTTGACAAGATTTTAATTTTAGTAGAACGCTTGGCCAGTTCCAATTGCGCTGCTCCGTTAGGTGATGCTATCGGTAATCCGGTATATATTTACAAAAGGATCTATGTACTCTATCAGTCTCTCTCCAAGCCACATCTACTTCCCATACCTCTGATCCATGTAACATTCTATTTTCTACTACTGCCGCAGTTCCAATTGTCCTGCCCCGTTAGGTGATGCTATCGTTAATCCCAATATATATTTACAAAAGGATCTATGTACTCTATCAGTGTCTCTCCAAGCCTCATCTACTTCCCATATCTCTGATCCATGTAACAATATATTTTCTACTACTGCCGCAGTTCTAATTGTCCTGCCCCGTTAGGTGATGCTATCGGTAATCTCAATATATATTTACAAAAGGATCTATCTACTCTATCAGTGTCTCTCCAAGCCTCATCTACTTCCCATATCTCTGATCCATGTAACAATATATTTTCTACTACTGCCGCAGTTCTAATTGTCCTGCCCCGTTAGGTGATGCTATCGGTAATCCCAATATATAATTACAAAAGGATCTATCTACTCTATCAGTGTCTCTCCAAGCCTCATCTACTTCCCACACCTCTGATCCATGTAACATTCTATTTTCTACTACTGCCGCAGTTCCAATTGTCCTGCCCCGTTAGGTGATGCTATCGGTAATCCCAATATATATTTACAAAAGGATCTATGTACTCTATCAGTCTCTCTCCAAGCTTCATCTACTCCCCATATCTCTGATCCATGTAACATTCTATTTTCTACTACTGCCGCAGTTCCAATTGTCCTGCCCCGTTAGGTGATGCTATCGGTAATCCCAATATATATTTACAAAAGGATCTATCTACTCTATCAGTGTCTCTCCAAGCCTCATCTACTTCCCACACCTCTGATCCATGTAACATTCTATTTTCTACTACTGCCGCAGTTCCAATTGTCCTGCCCCGTTAGGTGATGCTATCGGTAATCCCAATATTACAAAAGGATCTATGTACTCTATCAGTCTCTCTCCAAGCCTCATCTACTTCCCATACCTCTGATCCATGTAACATTCTATTTTCTACTACTGCCGCAGTTCTAATTGTCCTGCCCCATTAGTTGATGCTATCGTTAATCCCAATATATATTTACAAAAGGATCTATGTACTCTATCAGTCTCTCTCCAAGCCTCATCTACTTCCCACACCTCTGATCCATGTAACATTCTATTTTCTACTACTGCCGCAGTTCCAATTGTCCTGCCCCGTTAGGTGATGCTATCGGTAATCCCAATATTACAAAAGGATCTATGTACTCTATCAGTCTCTCTCCAGGCCTCATCTACTCCCCATATCTCTGATCCATGTAACATTCTATTTTCTGCTACTGCCACAGTTCTAATTGTGCTGTTGCATTAGGTGATGCTATCGGTAATCCCAGTATATATTTACAAAAGGATCTATGTACTCTATCAGTCTCTCTCCAAGCCTCATCTACTCCCCATATCTCTGATCCATGTAACATTCTATTTTCTACTACTGCCGCAGTTCTAATTGTCCTGCGCCATTAGGTGATGCTATCGGTAATCCCAATATATATTTACAAAAGGATCTATGTACTCTATCAGTGTCTCTCCAAGCCTCATCTACTCCCCATATCTCTGATCCATGTAACATTCTATTTTCTACTACTGCCCAGTTCTAATTGTGCTACTCCGTTAGGTGATGCTATCGTTAATCCCAATATATATTTACAAAAGGATCTATGTACTCTATCAGTGTCTCTCCAAGCCTCATCTACTTCCCATATCTCTGATCCACGTAACATTCTATTTTCTACTACTGCCGCAGTTCTAATTGTCCTGCGCCATTAGGTGATGCTATCGGTAATCCCAATATATATTTACAAAAGGATCTATGTACTCTATCAGTGTCTCTCCAAGCCTCATCTACTCCCCATATCTCTGATCCATGTAACATTCTATTTTCTACTACTGCCCAGTTCTAATTGTGCTACTCCGTTAGGTGATGCTATCGTTAATCCCAATATATATTTACAAAAGGATCTATGTACTCTATCAGTGTCTCTCCAAGCCTCATCTACTTCCCATATCTCTGATCCACGTAACATTCTATTTTCTACTACTGCCCAGTTCCAATTGTCCTGCCCCATTAGGTGATGCTATCGTTAATCCCAATATATATTTACAAAAGGATCTATGTACTCTATCAGTCTCTCTCCAAGCCTCATCTACTTCCCATACCTCTGATCCACGTAACATTCTATTTTCTACTACTGCCGCAGTTCTAATTGTGCTACCCCGTTAGGTGATACTATCGGTAATCCCAATATATATTTACAAAAGGATCTATGTACTCTATCAGTCTCTCTCCAAGCCTCATCTACTCCCCATACCTCTGATTCATGTAACATTATATTTTCTACTACTGCCGCAGTTCTAATTGTCCTGCCCCGTTAGGTGATGGTATCGGTAATCCCAATATATATTTACAAAAGGATCTATGTACTCTATCAGCCTCTCTCCAAGCCTCATCTACTTCCCATAACTCTGATCCATGTAACATTCTATTTTCTACTACTGCCGCAGTTCTAATTGTCCTGCCCCGTTAGGTGATGCTATCGGTAATCCCAGTATATATTTACAAAAGCATCTATGTACTCTATCAGTCTCTCTCCAAGCCTCATCTACTTCCCATACCTCTGATCCATGTAACATTCTATTTTCTACTACTGCCGCAGTTCTAATTGTCCTGCCCCGTTAGGTGATGCTATCGGTAATCCCAGTATATATTTACAAAAGGATCTATGTACTCTATCAGCCTCTCTCCAAGCCTCATCTACTCCCCATATCTCTGATCCATGTAACATTCTATTTTCTACTACTGCCGCAGTTCTAATTGTGCTGCCCCGTTAGGTGATGCTATCGGTAATCCCAATATATATTTACAAAAGGATCTATCTACTCTATCAGTGTCTCTCCAAGCCTCATCTACTCCCCATATCTCTGATCCATGTAACATTCTATTTTCTACTACTGCCGCAGTTCTAATTGTCCTGCCCCGTTAGGTGATGCTATCGGTAATCCCAATATATATTTACAAAAGGATCTATCTACTCTATCAGTGTCTCTCCAAGCCTCATCTACTCCCCATATCTCTGATCCATGTAACATTCTATTTTCTACTACTGCCGCAGTTCTAATTGTCCTGCCCCGTTAGGTGATGCTATCGGTAATCCCAATATATATTCACAAAAGGATCTATCTACTCTATCAGTGTCTCTCCAAGCCTCATCTACTCCCCATATCTCTGATCCATGTAACATTCTATTTTGTACTACTGCCGCAGTTCCAATTGTCCTGCCCCGTTAGGTGATGCTATCGGTAATCCCAATATTACAAAAGGATCTATGTACTCTATCAGTCTCTCTCCAAGCCTCATCTACTTCCCATACCTCTGATCCATGTAACATTCTATTTTCTACTACTGCCGCAGTTCTAATTGTCCTGCCCCATTAGTTGATGCTATCGGTAATCCCAATATATATTTACAAAAGGATCTATGTATCTATCAGTCTCTCTCCAAGCCTCATCTACTTCCCACACCTCTGATCCATGTAACATTCTATTTTCTACTACTGCCGCAGTTCCAATTGTCCTGCCCCGTTAGGTGATGCTATCGGTAATCCCAATATTACAAAAGGATCTATGTACTCTATCAGTCTCTCTCCAGGCCTCATCTACTTCCCATATCTCTGATCCATGTAACATTCTATTTTCCACTACTGCCGCAGTTCTAATTGTCCTGCCCCGTTAGGTGATGCTATCGTTAATCCCAATATATATTTACAAAAGGATCTATGTACTCTATCAGTCTCTCTCCAAGCCTCATCTACTTCCCACACCTCTGATCCATGTAACATTCTATTTTCTACTACTGCCGCAGTTCCAATTGTCCTGCCCCGTTAGGTGATGCTATCGTTAATCCCAATATATATTTACAAAAGGATCTATGTACTCTATCAGTCTCTCTCCAAGCCTCATCTACTTCCCACACCTCTGATCCATGTAACATTCTATTTTCCACTACTGCCGCAGTTCTAATTGTCCTGCCCCGTTAGGTGATGCTATCGGTAATCCCAATATATATTTACAAAAGGATCTATGTACTCTATCAGTCTCTCTCCAAGCCTCATCTACTCCCCATATCTCTGATCCATGTAACATTCTATTTTCTACTACTGCCGCAGTTCTAATTGTCCTGCGCCATTAGGTGATGCTATCGGTAATCCCAATATATATTACAAAAGGATCTATGTACTCTATCAGTGTCTCTCCAAGCCTCATCTACTCCCCATATCTCTGATCCATGTAACATTCTATTTTCTACTACTGCCGCAATTCTAATTGTCCTGCCCCGTTAGGTGATGCTATCGGTAATCCCAATATATATTACAAAAGGATCTATGTACTCTATCAGTGTCTCTCCAAGCCTCATCTACTCCCCATATCTCTGATCCATGTAACATTCTATTTTCTACTACTGCCGCAGTTCTAATTGTCCTGCGCCATTAGGTGATGCTATCGGTAATCCCAATATATATTTACAAAAGGATCTATGTACTCTATCAGTCTCTCTCCAAGCCTCATCTACTCCCCATATCTCTGATCCATGTAACATTCTATTTTCTTCTACTGCCGCGGTTCCAATTGTCCTGCCCCGTTAGGTGATGGTATCGGTAATCCCAATATGTAATTACAAAAGGATCTATGTACTCTATCAGCCTCTCTCCAAGCCTCATCTACTTCCCATACCTCTGATCCATGTAACATTCTATTTTCTACTACTGCCGCAGTTCTAATTGTGCTGCCCCGTTAGGTGATGCTATCGGTATTCCCAGTATATATTTGCAAAAGGATCTATGTACTCTATCAGCCTCTCTCCAAGCCTCATCTACTTCCCATACCTCTGATCCATGTAACATTCTATTTTCTACTACTGCCGCAGTTCTAATTGTGCTGCCCCGTTAGTAGATACAATCGGTAATCCCGGTATATATTTACAAAAGGATCTATGTACTCTATCAGTCTCTCTCCAAGCCTCATCTACTTCCCATATCTCTGATCCATGTAACATTATATTTACTACTACTGCCGTATAAATCCTCTCCAACAATTTATCATGTTTTAGTTTGATTTATGAGTCACTATGTTTACACTCAAACTTCACTTACTTGTTGTTTTATAAATGAAACGTTTTCAAGATCATTCGATCTCATCCTCAGCTGTTTGGTGACTAAATGAACCTTCCTCTTCTTCCACTACTACGGAGCTCCGATCATTCTGCCATCTGGTGTTAGGGGAACTAAGTTTTAATACTTCATTTAATGCCGGGATTTCAAAATTTATAACTTTATCACTGTTTTTGTTTATGAATATTTTTTCCCAAATATCCAATTCTATGGGCGTATTTAAAGATTTTAACAGTTTAATGTTGTAGCCAATGTTGTGGTTTTCTGTCCAAAAATGGTGTGAAACTGCACATTTTTCTGTTTGTTTCAACTTAATGTTCCTCTGGTGTTCTTTTTGCCTGGTTAACAAGTTTCTTTTAGTTTTTCCTATGTAGATTTTTTCACAGGTTTCACAATTAATCTAATAAATTCCTGATTTCAAATTGTTGGGGATTGTATTTTTCAGTGGTTTATTTAGCAGGTTCCTCAGACTGAATTTGTTTTGGGGTGCTAGTTTTAAGTTTAGTCTTTTGAAGATTTGTTCAAATTTTCTAAAAGCCCATGGATGGTAGGTGAATTTTCTATATTGCCAATTTGTGTTTTTAAGTGGTGTGAGAGTGGTATTTTTTTATATTATCTTCAGTTTTTCTTTTCTCTTCATCATGTTCCTTATGATGGCTGGGTTGAATCCATTTAACACCGCTATGTCTTTTATGTGTTGTTGTTCTTTCAAAAATTAATCCTTACTCAGTGGGATGCTGTATAGCCGGTGAATTAGACCTCTAAAGGAGGCTAGTTGATGTGAAACTGGGTTGTATTCATTTTTCTTTATGTAATTATCTATGTGTGTGGGCTTCCTGTATATTCCAAAATCTACACCATGACGATTTCTAGTTATCTTGAGGTCCAAAAAGGGTAGGGTGTTGTCTCTTTCTACTTCCATAGTAAATTGGATGTGATTATCTTGCAGGTTTAGTAATTTTAGAGAATCTTCTCTAGGTTTTTCCGGAATAATAGCAAAAACATCATCAACATATCTCTGCCAAAATATATAAATCTGTGGGAAGGTCTTTACTATGCGTGTTTCAAAATAGCTCATGTATAGGTCTGCTAAAATAAGCGAAAGTGGGCTCCCCATAGCTAATCCTTTTGATTGTCTGTAGAATTTTTGGTTAAACATGAAGTAATTATTCCTTATGCATAAATCTGTAAGATTGATAATGTCATCTATTTCTCTGGGGTCCGTTGTAGTCTGGGTTAGCCATTTTTTGAGGAATTTAGGTATTTTTTCTACTGGAATGCTTGTAAAAAGTGCCTTAACGTCCAAAGAAACTAGTATGTGATTTTCCGGGTTGTTGTCCTTCTGTAGGTGATTTATCAATTCTAAGGAGTTTTTTATTCCCAAACTTTGAAATTTGTCATATGATTTTAATTTTCTTACTAACCACTTTGCAATGTGGTATGTAGGTGAATTGATGCCATTGACGATGGGTCTCATGCTGTTGTCTTGTTTGTGGATTTTTGGCAGACAGTACAACCTTGGTAGTGTGGGGTTGGAAGATTTTAAGTTGTATTTTCCAGATGTACTTAATATTTTTGTAATTGATAGAGTTTTATTAACAGAAGTGATACTTTTGGATAATGGATTTTTTGGAATTATTTCATATTCTGGACTGTCTAACATAAGGTTTACTCTCTGAATATAGTCTTCTGTCTCCATAATTACTAGAGAATTACCTTTGTCGGCTTTTAGATATACCACAGGCTTCCTATTTAAATTTCTTATTGTTTTGTTGTAAGTTTTATTGTATATTGGGGATAACTGCTTTATTATATCCAGACATTCAGTACATTTATCATGTACTTAAAGAATAAAAATGCTATGTTATATAAAATTTTTAGTTATCAACCATTTATTTATTTACTTTATCCCACCCGTTACCAGAGCAACGAGTGAATTTTGCTTTCTTTATCCCACTCGTTGCCCTATCACATTGATTTGAAGTCCAAGTTTTCTTACGTCGTTTCTCCATAGCAACGATACATGAGTTTTGTAAATGGTCAACTGGCTGCCTTTTTGCTCTAGCACGTTTTTTTTTCTCAGTCTATATATTTACATAAAGATGTGATCCAAGTTATAAGTGTTTTGGTGTTATTTGCATTGCTCTAGGTAAAGTTTGACCTGTAAATTCCGTGACTTTTGTCAGTTTCTTTTCAAATTCAGAGCAGATGACGGATATCGATCCCGAATACTACTGTCGGTCACGTGGTCTAGTACCACAATTGCACGTCACGTGACTGGAGTAAAACTTTCCACTTAATGTTAAACTCTCTCAGCACGCTCGCTATGCACCTCTTTTTCTCAATGAAAAAAGGGGAAAGCCCCAAAATAACTGCTTCATTCCAAAGTTAACTTTCGCGCTATGTATGAGTTTTTTTGTTTTCCTTTAGTCATATCGAGAAACAGCTGAGTTGTAGGGCTTCTTAACGTCGATCTTGTTTTATCATTTTAACATTAGAAAAACCTTAACATTCTTTCGTATAGTTTACTTCGTAAAAGTAGCGGTTACCATAGTAACGAAAACAGCTCCGTGTTGTACCTAATAAGGTAGCACATGTGACTTGCGTTCGAGAGATCATGTATTCGAACCTTCCAGACTGCCTAGTTCGTCCTTGTCTATTACTTCAGAAACCGCTGCTTTAGTAAACCTTAAATAATTACAGTTACTGTCACTATTACCTCACTAACTGTCACGTTTATAACCGCTACTAATCACTAGTTACTGTCACTGTTACTTTAGGAGCTGCTACTTTTGTAACCCTTTAACTAATCACTACAAGTTACTGTCACTATTACTTCAGTAGCAGTTACGTCATGTTCCTACATTCGGTGACCATTAGGGGTAGTGATATTTAGCAATATGAAATCAGAAATTTAGCCTTTTATAGCATTTAAAAAAATTTAATTCGCGTTATTTTTTTTAATAATGAATATTATCATTATTTATATGAGATCTAAAACACATTTATGCAGTGTTATTAATGACAGTGAGTTAAAAGTGCATAAAGTGTCAATTTATTTTACATTAATCTAGTAAAAATGAAATGTGTAGTGTTTAACGCCCGCTTTTACTACATACGGCACCGCAGGCGATGACATTGATAGTACATGAGATGAAGATGGAGCACCGGTGGAATGAGATGGCGGGGGAAACCGGAGATCCCGGAGAAAACCCGCCCCAGCGCCGTGTTGTCCACCACAAATCTCACTTTGCGGTCGCCTGGGATCGAACCCGGGCCGCCTTGGTGAGAGCCAAGCGGTCTAACCACTGAGCCATGGCGCGGCCACATTAATATAGGTTAAAGCAATACATAGACATATAGAACAAGTTGATACAGACTAAAGCATACTCCATAACACAGAAAAAAAAGATAAATGTATACTGATGTAAAACTAGCACAATAAAAAGAAAATTCACAAAATTAGCCTCGCACTTACTGACGTGACCTACGCAGACTGAATGACAGTTGCGCGTAAAACCGAACAGAACTTTGGCATCTGAAAACTCCAACTGGAATTAACATTTTTTTGATTCAATGATCGATCAGCAGTACCTGCTTTACAGACCTTTGTTAACTAATTGAATCCTTATGAACTATATAAGAACATGTAAAGAAAACCAAGTTGGCTCCTATTATCTACTTAACATTGTGTAACAAGGATGATACACAAGAGAGAGAGAGAGAGAGAAAACTGATAAAAAACAAGTAACCAAAGAGATAACAATATTCATAGTTTTTCAGTCAGAGTCACTAAGGAGGAGATCCTGTGGGAGTCGTCCCTTCAGGCGTGTGGGCTGGCGGGTTCGTACGCCGATGTCGTACATCATAGCTCCTGGAACATCTGGCAGGTTTGAGAAGAAGCGAGAGGCGATGTGACGTATGTACTGGTGAAGAGGAAGGAGTTGATTTCTTACGTACCAAGGGGCATCCGTGGCGATGCGCATAAATCGATTTTGCAGGACCTGTAGCCTTCGGAGATGAGTGTTGCTAGCCGTACCCCATACCTGGGAAGCATATGTGATAAGTGGCCGGACAAGAGATTTGTAGAGAAGCAGAGAGCATTCAATCCCAAGAGGAGTGTGTCTGTGAAGCAGCGGACCGAGTTTTGAAAGTCGTCCTGATGCCAACGAGATGAGTCGATCAATATGGGCTCGCCACGTAAGTTTAGTGTCCAGCATTACTCCAAGGTATTTGACGGAGGTGGTAGGAGGTAGCCAGGGAATTGATTCATGCTTGATATGCAATTCGGGAGAGTTGGAGATGCGACGTAAGCTAAAGATCTTAGCTCTGGTCTTTTGAGTGTTTAGACGTATGCGCCAAGTATCGAACCATTCAACGAGGTAGTCAAGAGAGGTTTGTAGCGTGTGAATAGTGGTAGGAAGATCTGTGTCGGAATGATATAAAACAGTACCATCAGCGTATAAGGCTATGGAGGAAGGGATCAAGTCAGGAAGATCGTAGGTATAGATACTAAATAAGATTGGGGCCAATAAGATCCCTGAGGAACTCTTGCTGCAATATGGCGCTGAGAGGACTCCGTGCCACCAATGCGAACAGTAAATGTGCGATCTGATAAAAAAATCCAAATGGTAGTGAGCAGATACTGTGGAAGTCCAAGATTAACCCCTCATGCCAAACTTTATCAAAGGCCTGTGCTACGTCGAGGAACAGGGCGGTTGTGTGCTTTCGTTAGGAATTAACATGTGAGGAGATCCTGTGGGAGTCGTCTCTTCAGGTGTGTGGGCTGGCGGGTTCGTACGCCGATGTCGTACATCACAGCTCCTGGAGCGTCTGGCAGGTTTGAGAAGAAGCGAGAGGCGATCTTGCGTATATACTGGTAAAGAGGAAGGAGACCAAGCTCTTTATGCAGTTGTTGATTTCTTACGTACCAAGGGGCATCCATGGTGATGCGCAGAAATGGATTTTGCAGGACCTGTAGCCTTCGGAGATAAGTGTTGCTAGCCGTACCCCATACCTGGGAAGCATATGTGATAAGTGGCCGGACAAGAGATTTGTAGAGAAGCACAGAGCATTCAATCCCAAGAGGAGTGTGTCTATGAAGTAGCGGACCGAGTTTTGAAAGTCGTCCTGATGCCAACGAGATAAGTCGATCAATATGGGCTCGCCACGTAAGTTTAGTGTCCAACATTACTCCAAGGTATCTGACGGAGGTGATAAGAGGTAGCCAGGGAATTGATTCATGCTTAATATGCAATTCGGGAGAGTTGGAGATGCGACGTAAGCTAAAAATCTTAGCTGCGATCTTTTGAGTGTTAAGACGTATACGCCAAGTATCGAATCATTCAACGAGGCAGTCAAGAGAGGTTTGTAGCGTGTGAATAGTTGTAGGAAGATCTGTGTCGGAATGATATAAAACAGTACCATCAGCGTATAAGGCTATGGAGGAAGGGGTCAAGTCAGGAAGATCATAGGTATAGATACTAAATAAGATTGGGGCCAATATGGATCCCTGAGGAACTCCTGCTGTAATATGGCGCTGAGAGGACTCCGTACCACCAAGAACAGTAAATGTGCGATATGATAAAAAACTACAAATGGTAGCAAGAAGATACTGTGGAAGTCCAAGCTTAACCCCTCATGCCAAACTTTATCAAAGGTCTGTGCTACGTCGAGGAACAGGGTGGTTGTGTGCTTTCGTTAGGAATTAACATGTGTTTATCCTTCCTTAAAATTAGGATTGCTATTGGCTTTCAGAGACAATGATTGAAATTTCCCGTTAACTGAGTTGTGAAGATAGATTTATGACAGACATTAGGCATGGTAAGAGGGGTCTCTTTTGTAAAACAACTGAACTCGCTTCTGTATCAAACATACCGCATATGCGCAATGGTGGAGCAATACGCTAATTTAGCGGGAAGGGTTACTTTCCACATTCCAGAAAAGTGGTCACTTACTTTATAACTTTCTGAACATGTAAAGGTTCTACAGACTCTTTAGTTCAGTTTTCCAGAACAAAAAGCCCAGGAATAAAATAAATACTTGGGAAAATCTTCGATTTCGAATTTATTTCGCATTTTGAGTCAATTTCGCACTTTATCGCGCTATATCCCATTTCTGAATTATCATCACCCCCAGTGATCTTCCTAGATGTGAGTTGAACAAAGAAATGCTGGATCTCGCAGTTTATTTCGTACAAATGTTAGTTAAAGACACTTAATTGCTGTAATGTGATAACAATCCTTGAGCAGGAATACCAATCAAACTGTTCCGTTCCTTAGAAATAAGTGCTCAACAGAAGTTCCATTCAGATGACGCGTTTGTAGGTAGATGGTTTATTTCCAGTAATGCCTAGCGGGTCCTTGAGGTTGACAAGACATCATAGGGACATTAGAGATGCAATTGTTCTCACGGCTTTTGTTTCCTGTCGTTGCCAGGCAACCAACCGGGATTGTAGTTGATTGGAGTCTCAGAGAGAGTGAGTTTGCGTTTATCGTAACCCTCCTACATTTTGCATGACAATGGTTGTTACATGGGAAATAATGGATTGATGTGCTACACTCGCTGTTCTTAAAACTGGCTATCTAACATTAAGAGCTGTTCGTTATCAACTAGGATTATCTTAGAAACGGTTAATGCCAAAAAATAAATAATAATGCAGAAGAATTAAGAGCTTAGAGTTACCAGACATTCATCTTTCAGGATAAGAGAAAACCTCCAACGTTAAGTCATATCGGACGATGAATGAAATGATGTTCAAATGAGTACAGGGTACATAGAGCTTAGAGTTACCAGACATTCATCTTTCAGGATAAGAGAAAACCTCCAACGTTAAGTCATATCGGACGATGAATGAAATGATGTTCAATTGAGTGCAGGGCACATAGAGCTTAGAGTTACCAGACATTTATCTTTCAGGATAAGGGAAAACCTTCAACGTTAAGTCATATCGGAAGATGAATGAAATGATGTTCAAATGAGTACAGGGTACATAGAGCTTAGAGTTACCAGACATTCATCTTTCAGGATAAGAGAAAACCTCCAACGTTAAGTCATATCGGACGATGAATGAAATGATGTTCAATTGAGTGCAGGCCACATAGAGCTTAGAGTTACCAGACATTTATCTTTCAGGATAAGGGAAAACCTTCAACGTTAAGTCATATCGGACGATGAATGAAATGATGTTCAAATGAGTACAGGGTACATAGAGCTTAGAGCTACCAGACATTCATCTTTAAGGATAAGAGAAAACCTCCAACGTTAAGTCATATCGGACGATGAATGAAATGATGTTCAAATGAGTACAGGGTACATAGAGCTTAGAGTTACCAAACATTCATCTTTCAGGATAAGAGAAAACCTACAACCTTAAGTCTTATCGAGCGATGAAGGAAATGATGTTCAAATGAGTACAGGGTACATGGAGCTTAGAGTTACCAGACATTCATCTTTCAGGATAAGAACACCTCCAACGTTAAGTCATATCGGACGATGAATGAAATGATGTTCAAATGAGTACAGGGTACATAGAGCTTAGAGTTACCAGACATTCATCTTTCAGGATAAGAGAAAACCTCCAACGTTAAGTCATATCGGACGGTGAATGAAATGATGTTCAAATGAGTACAGGGTACATAGAGCTTAGAGTTAGCACACATTCATCTCTCAGGGTAAGAGAAAACCTCCAACGTTAAGTCATATCGGACGATGAATGAAATGATGTTCAAATGAGTACAAGGTACATTGAGCTTAGAGTTACCTGACATTCATCTTTCAGGATAAGAGAAAACCACCAACGTTAAGTCATATCGGACGATGAATGAAATGATGTTCAGATGAGTACATGATACAGAGAGCTTAGAGTTACTAGACATTCATCTTTCAGGAAAAAGAGAAAACCTCCAACGTTAAGTCATATCGAACGATGAATGAAATGATGTTCAAATGAGTACAGGGTACATAGAGCTTAGAGTTACCAGACATTCATCTTTAAGGATAAGAGGAAACCTCCAACGTTAAGTCATATCGGACGTTGAATGAAATGATGTTCAGATGAGTACATGATACAGAGAGCTTAGAGTTACTAGACATTCATCTTTCAGGAAAAAGAGAAAACCTCTAACCTTAAGTCATATCGGACGGTGAATGAAATGATGTTCAAATGAGTACAAGGTACGTAGAGCTTAGAGTCACTAGACATTCATATTTCAGGATAAGAGAAAACCTCCAACGTTAAGTCATATCGGACGATGAATGAAATGATGTTCAAATGAGTACAGGGTACATAGAGCTTAGAGTAACCTGACATTTATCTTTCAGGATAAGAGAAAACCTCCAACGTTAAGTCATATCGGACGGTGAATGAAATGATGTTCAAATGAGTACAGGGTACGTAGAGCTTAGAGTCACTAGACATTCATCTTTCAGGATAAGAGAAAACCTCCAACGTTAAGTCATATCGGACGGTGAATGAAATGATGTTCAAATGAGTACAAGGTACGTAGAGCTTAGAGTCACTAGACATTCATCTTTCAGGATAAGAGAAAACCTCCAACGTTAAGTCATATCGGACGATGAATGAAATGATGTTCAAATGAGTACAGGGTACATAGAGCTTAGAGTAACCTGACATTTATCTTTCAGGATAAGAGAAAACCTCCAACGTTAAGTCATATCGGACGGTGAATGAAATGGTGTTCAAATGAGTACAGGGTACGTAGAGCTTAGAGTCACTAGACATTCATCTTTCAGGATAAGAGAAAACCTCCAACGTTAAGTCATATCGGACGGTGAATGAAATGATGTTCAAATGAGTACAAGGTACGTAGAGCTTAGAGTCACTAGACATTCATCTTTCAGGATAAGAGAAAACCTCCAACGTTAAGTCATATCGGACGATGAATGAAATGATGTTCAAATGAGTACAAGGTACGTAGAGCTTAGAGTCACTAGACATTCATCTTTCAGGATAAGAGAAAACCTCCAACGTTAAGTCATATCGGACGGTGAATGAAATGATGTTCAAATGAGTACAAGGTACGTAGAGCTTAGAGTTACTAGACATTCATATTTCAGGATAAGAGAAAACCTCCAACGTTAAGTCATATCGGACGATGAATGAAATGATGTTCAAATGAGTACAAGGTACGTAGAGCTTAGAGTCACTAGACATTCATCTTTCAGGATAAGAGAAAACCTCCAACGTTAAGTCATATCGGACGATGAATGAAATGATGTTCAAATGAGTACAAGGTACGTAGAGCTTAGAGTCACTAGACATTCATCTTTCAGGATAAGAGAAAACCTCCAACGTTAAGCCATATCGGACGGTGAATGAAATGATGTTCAAATGAGTACAAGGTACGTAGAGCTTAGAGTTACTAGACATTCATCTTTCAGGATAAGAGAAAACCTCCAACGTTAAGTCATATCGGACGATGAATGAAATGATGTTCAAATGAGTACAAGGTACGTAGAGCTTAGAGTCACTAGACATTCATCTTTCAGGATAAGAGAAAACCTCCAACGTTAAGTCATATCGGACGATGAATGAAATGATGTTCAAATGAGTACAAGGTACGTAGAGCTTAGAGTCACTAGACATTCATCTTTCAGGATAAGAGAAAACCTCCAACGTTAAGCCATATCGGACGGTGAATGAAATGATGTTCAAATGAGTACAAGGTACGTAGAGCTTAGAGTTACTAGACATTCATATTTCAGGATAAGAGAAAACCTCCAACGTTAAGTCATATCGGACGATGAATGAAATGATGTTCAAATGAGTACAGGGTGCGTAGAGCTTAGAGTCACTAGACATTCACCTTTCAGGATAAGAGAAAACCTCCAACGTTAAGTCATATCGGACGATGTATGAAATGATGTTCAAATGAGTACAGGGTACGTAGAGCTTAGACTTACCAGACAGTCATCTTTCAGGATAAAAGAAAACCTCCAACGTTAAGTCATATCGGACGATGAATGAAATGATGTTCAAATGAGTACAGGGTACGTAGAGCTTAGACTTACCAGACAATCATCTTTCAGGATAAGAGAAAACCTCCAACGTTAAGTAATATCGGACGATGAATGAAATGATGTTCAAATGAGTACAGGGTACGTAGAGCTTAGACTTACCAGACAATCAACATTCAGGATAAGAGAAAACCCCGGAAAAGACCTTATCTAGGTAACTCAGCCTGGCCCATATTCGAACTCGGAACGTCTTGAACGTGTGACAGATACGCTACCATTTTCTGAAAACTTGAAAACATCTATTTTTCGCAATATCTTCAATATTTTAATTTACAAAATATATTCTTTGTCCCTTTTTCTACAATTTTTGATAACGTATTAAACTGTTTCACAATTTTTGTAACACCCATTACAGAAGAAGAGCTTAAAATAGCAACAATGTGGCATCCATGACAAGTAGAGTAGCTGTTAACAAAGCTCCCATTGTTGCAGCCACTTGGTGTGCACTCAGTAGCACGTCAAGTGATTTAAAATACACGCAACCTTACACGCGCCTTGTCTTCAATTGATACTTCAGTTGTTTTCATTTGAAGCGAAACAATGTAACTCTCTGAAGCGAAGACTTGCCACGAGTTCCAGCGTTTCGTTTTCTCCAACGTGTCATACACGATTAAAATGAATCATGGAGCACAGTTTTTCATTACAGTCTCAGGAGCATATCGAAATTGCTTATTTAGCGGAAGATCTTGCCAAATCGAAAATAAAGTAGCTGAAAGAAAAAGTGGATCTTGCTTTCGTTGCTACAGGATTCTAACTTGCTTAAATGTCAAGAAGCATTTTCAAAACACTAAAGAATCGTGATGGGTCGATACTAGCTTTTTTTCGATACTCGAATATATATATATATATATATATATATATATATATATATATATCCAACACCAACTCCAATACTCAGACCATAATACAGATTCCAAGATGGCGCCCGTCGAAGCCCAGCGACTCTGGTTACGCAAAATAGGAAACTATACACAATGGACATAATATAATCCATATTACGGAGCAGCGAGGTAACTCCTAAGCATTTATCACTTTATACGTTCAACTAAAACGTGTAATAACATAAATAAAGAGCATCATGACAAATTCTAAGAGCTTATAACATTATATAGTAGCACGACCAGTGCTATGCATTTTCCACCTTATACTTCCAATCAAAATTTAATTTATAAGGCATTACAACTCATAAGCATTAAACACAGCAAACTTTATCTTACTGGACTGTATCATCCTATCGTCTGTAGCAAGTGCTAAAGTTTATTTTATACTGTTTACATGTTAACCTTTTCTGGCAAGGACATACTGCTTATACTATAATATTTAAGAGAACTCACCAGATTGCCCAGTTTACTCCAATTGTCACGTTTGAAGGTGTCAGTTCCCTCACACTGCAAGATCCATTTAAAATTTCCCACTGGTAAGCTCATAATATTGCTTCTAGATTATGAAAAACTTTGAAACTTATTAAGTGAAGGAACATCAGTGAAGTTGGGATCTTGAATGTTATTGAAAAGAACGTAACTAATCGTCTTTAATAATTACTATCAATGGGTTAAAATCTCCTCACCACTTCGGTTCAAAACTGTCAATAACATCTTGTGCACACCAAATATTAAAATTATCTTTACTCTCTGTAAAATGTCTTGGATGCATTCTTCAGGATTTCGTCTTTTCTGGTTGAGCTTTAATGTGTGATAGGATGGCTGATTCTTAAAAATCGTGGGGTAGGCATCATCTATTAATTTTGGTACTTTTCGAAGGGCACGAATTGGTTCACCATCATTTACTGGAAAGATGTCTTCCTTAACCTCAAAGCACTGTTCAAAATGATGAATACAAACTACAGTTTTGTCATTTACTTTAAAATCTTTACGATGTATGTTCCTGGTCCACTTATCCCATTACGATTTTATCTTCGGAAATTTAAATGTTGTGTGAGGTATACTACCATAATTAGATTGTAGCTGGGAACACAACGATGCATTTCGACAATACTTCACAGTATATATTTAGGTAAACGTTATCACTTTATGTTACATACTCAACTATAAACTCACTCGTTAGTCACTAATTGTCACTGTAATATGAATTACATTAATTCTTCAAACACACAAAGTAAACAAACACACGCTTTACTCTGTAGATATAACCACAACATAACAAGCTGGGCCACGAGCGCCGCCATTTTTCCTGCAATCGATTCTCGTATTATGGTCTGAGTATTGGAGTTGGTGTTGTATATCACGATACACGATACTTGGACATTCGATAGTTATTTCTACTTTCCATGTTGGGAGAAATGTGTAATGCATATAAAATTAAATAGTTGTACATATTTAATGAGACAAAACTTAAAGCCATCAGTGTTCTTATTTTTAAACTATATATTATACATTTAAAAGCAAAACAGTCCACTTTTATAAGCCTTGTTATAAAAATACTAGCATTTGCACTGTTTCAGGGTCAAATCTTTCTTTTTCTGTCACATATGAGTTCTGCTGTACTTATGCCCGATTTCACCAACAGATGTTACAATCGACGTTAACAAATGTAACGTAGCAAATGCCACAGCGCTAAAACTAATGTTAAATTTCTTGCATTTCACCAACCGGTTTTCTTAAAATGTTAACAAACCTGTGTTAACGCCAAGAAACTTGTAAATATTACAGCTATACAAGGCTATGGATGAGCTGCGATGCGCTTTTGTTTTCATTTTCGTCTGCACAAATGGCGGATGAACAAAATCATAAATAAACCTGTGAGACAAATTTCTCATCGACGGAGAAAGAATTGTTAATTGAAATGGTGATGAAGTGTAATGATATCGTGGAAAATAAGAGGACGGATGCAGTGAATGTAAAAGAGAAAGATGTCGCGGGGAAAATATTGGAAACGAATTTAATTCAAATGCATGTGTCACTACTACAAGCACCAAGCAACTTTTCAGTATTACGTAAATTTAAAACGAAGTGCGAAGAACAAGTGCCCTAAGTTTCAAGACGGGAGGTGAACAGTGCATTATCCATATAAGTCAGTGAATTATAAAATCGCAAAGTTATTAATACTTGAAGTAAAGGCGAGATCGGCATATTCCTTTCGATGTATGTTCTAACTCATTATTACGTTAATTTAAAACGAGGAGCGAAGAATGACAGGTGACGAGCGACTTGAACGTTTCAAGACGGGAGGTGGACAGTGTTTTATCCACATATTTCAGTGAATTATAAAATCGCAAAGTTATTAATACTTGGAGCAAAGGCGAGATCGGCATATTCCTTTCAATGCATGTTCTAACTCAGTATTACGTAAATTTAAAACGAGGAGCGAAGAAGGACAAGTGACGAGTGACTTAAACGTTTCAAGACGGGAGGTGGACAGTGTATTATCCACATAATTCAGTGAATTATAAAATCGCAAAGTTATTAATACTTGAAGCAAAGGCGAGATCGTCATATTCCTTTCGATACATATGCTAACTCAGTATTACGTAAATTTAAAACGAGGAGCGAAGAAGGACAAGTGCCTTAAACGTTTCAAGACGGGAAGTGGACAGTGTATTATCCACATAATTCAGTGAATTATAAAATCGCAAAGTTATTAATACTTGAAGCAAAGGCGAGTTCGGCATATTCCTTTTGATGCATGTTCTAACTCAGTATTATGTAAATTTAAAACGAGGTGCGAAGAAGGACAAGTGACGAGTGACTTGAACGTTTCAAGACGGGAGGTGGACAGTGTATTATCCACATAATTCAGTGAATTATAAAATCGCAAAGTTATTAATACTTGAAGCAAAGGCGAGATCGTCATATTCCTTTCGATACATGTGCTAACTCAGTATTACGTAAATTTAAAACGAGGAGCGAAGAAGGACAAGTGCCTTAAACGTTTCAAGACGGGAAGTGGACAGTGTATTATCCACTTAATTCAGTGAATTATAAAATCGCAAAGTTATTAATACTTGAAGCAAAGGCGAGTTCGGCATATTCCTTTTGATGTATATTCTAACTCACTATTATGTAAATTTAAAACGAGGTGCGAAGAAGGACAAGTGACGAGCGACTTGAACGTTTCAAGACTGAAGGTGAACAATGTATTATCCACATAATTCAGTGAATTATAAAATCGCAAAGTTATTAATACTTGAAGCAAAGGCGAGATCGGTATATTCCTTTTGATGCATGTTCTAACTCAGTATTACGTAAATTTAAAACGAGGAGCGAAGAAGGACAAGTGACGAGTGACTTGAACGTTTCAAGACGGGAGGTGGACAATGTATTATCCACATAATTCAGTGAATTATGAAATAGCAAAGTTATTAATACTTGAAGCAAAGGCGAGATCGGTATATTCCTTTTGATGCATGTTCTAACTCAGTATTACGTAAATTTAAAACGAGGAGCGAAGAAGGACAAGTGATGAGTGACTTGAACGTTTCAAGACGGGAGGTGGACAATGTATTATCCACATAATTCAGTGAATTATGAAATAGCAAAGTTATTAATACTTGAAGCAAAGGCGAGATCGGTATATTCCTTTCGATGATGTTCTAACTCAGTATTACGTAAATTTAAAACGAGGAGCGAAGAAGGACAAGTGACGAGTGACCTGAACGTTTCAAGACGGGAGGTGGACAATGTATTATCCACATAATTCAGTGAATTATGAAATAGCAAAGTTATTAATACTTGAAGCAAAGGCGAGATCGGTATATTCCTTTCGATGATGTTCTAACCTCTCTTGTACTTCCGCAGTAACCTTCATAGCAACATGTTTCGACAGTCTATATCTCCGTAAAACAATTTTCTTCGAATAGTTCCTCAAAATCATTTCTCCTCGTAGGCCGTACTCTATTATGAATGTCATTTAGACGGTCTTAAACATAGCAAATCGACATCAACAGCTGAGTTCATGCTCACCATCTTGACTATTTACAATTGTTAAGGACTTAACATTAGAAATTCGGCTTGTTAGTTTAACAAGAGATTTAATAGGAGTCTTACGCTAACACTTGTTGGTGAAATGCAATTTTTGTTTTAACTATTGCTAAACTCGTGTTAAGTCTTAACTCTTGTTGGTGAAATCGGGCATAAATAGTCTTTCAGAGAAAACTGTTGCAAGCGGAATACACAAATATTTAGCGGCAATTGTTTTTAGCTCTAGAAATGTTGAATTTGTTTTGCAGTAATGAAGTGTACTAGAAAGAGGAGGTGACAGGAGATATGTAGTGATTTGTTCTTGGGAACTGTTAACGAAAGCGGTGCTCAATATTTCATGATATGAAGTTCGACTACTTAAAAGCGAAATCAATGCTCTGTAGATGTTTGACCTGGCAACTTTTACGGCCACCATTAACTTCCGTTTTACTCGGCTAATGCACAGCCCCCTGCTATTTTATTTCAGCATGTACTTGGGTAAACCCGATAGCCGATTTCCGGACCGCAACTTAAATCTTTAATCTGTAAAAGAGGAGGTTAATCATTGCATATTCAAACCAGTTAACCGGTGCAAATAATTCCAAAGTACTTGGCGTGTGGAAAATGCCTCTAGCATTTGTTTTTCTTTAATGACGACGTCGGTGCTCCTAGATGGTGACGTAGGTAAGGCGTTCTCAGCTTATCTCTGGTTCCCGACGTCGCGGGTTCGGAAGAAAAGTAAAGCCGGGATCCCACGTCGTAAATTTACGGCATTCAAAGAACCCCAAAATAATAAAGAGGCCCCTGAGCAAAATTTGGTGGATAATGGGGCGCTGAGAATCACAGTAGTTAACAGAGTCCACAAATAAACAAGAAAAATTGCTGCAGACGGGGTAAACCATAGAAATCCAAGATGAGAGTGCACGATAGACGTAAATTCAACCCGATAGGTTCAGAAGGGAAACCTGATATGTTACCATGGAACATCTCGCTCTGTAGTTTATAATTCTCCGAGATTTCATATTTTCAGAATAAAGAGAAACTTTATCAAATTAGGAGTAATGTATAGATCACAGAGACGCCCCCAGAACCTGGATACAGCACCTGGATACAGGTGGATACAGTTTTCATGGAAGGTCGCTGGTTTAGAGAGATCAGAGAAGACGGGAATATAGTACAGTACAGTCTGACCATCAAAACATCAGAACATCGTACGTAACACGACGTATTACCTGTCTTACGAATGAGTACAGTTGTTATGGGAGGTCGCTGGTTTAGAGAGATCAGAGAAGACGGGGATATAGTACAATACAGTCTGACCATCAAAACATCACAACATCGTAACACGACGTATTACCTGTCTGACGAATGAGTCCAGTTGTTATGGGAGGTCGCTGGTTTAGAGAGATCAGAGAAGACGGGAATATAGTACAGTACAGTCTGACCATCAAAACATCAGAACATCGTACGTAACACGACGTATTACCTGTCTTACGAATGAGTACAGTTGTTATGGGAGGTCGCTGGTTTAGAGAGATCAGAGAAGACGGGGATATAGTACAATACAGTCTGACCATCAAAACATCACAACATCGTAACACGACGTATTACCTGTCTGACGAATGAGTCCAGTTGTTATGGGAGGTCGCTGGTTTAGAGAGATCAGAGAAGACGGGAATATAGTACAGTACAGTCTGACCATCAAAACATCAGAACATCGTACGTAACACGACGTATTACCTGTCTTACGAATGAGTACAGTTGTTATGGGAGGTCGCTGGTTTAGAGAGATCAGAGAAGACGGGGATATAGTACAATACAGTCTGACCATCAAAACATCACAACATCGTAACACGACGTATTACCTGTCTGACGAATGAGTCCAGTTGTTATGGGAGGTCGCTGGTTTAGAGAGATCAGAGAAGACGGGAATATAGTACAGTACAGTCTGACCATCAAAACATCAGAACATCGTACGTAACACGACGTATTACCTGTCTGACGAATGAGTCCAGTTGTTATGGGAGGTCGCTGGTTTAGAGAGATCAGAGAAGACGGGATTATAGTACAGTACAGTCTGACCATCAAAACATCAGAACATCGTACGTAACACGACGTATTACCTGTCTGACGAATGAGTATATTTGTTATGGGAGATCGCTGGTTTAGAGAGATCAGAGAAGACAGGAGTATAGTACAATAAAATCTGACCATCAACACATCAGAACATTGTACGTAACACGACGTATATTACCTGTCTGAAGAATGAGTACAGTTGTTATGGGAGGTCGCTGGTTTAGAGAGATCAGAGAAGACGGGAATATAGTACAGTACAGTCTGACCATCATAACATCAGAACATCGTACGTAACACGACGTATTACCTGTCTGACGAATGAGTACAGTTGTTATGGGAGGTCGCTGGTTTAGAGAGATCAGAGAAAACGGGAATATAGTACAGTACAGTCTGACTATCAAAACATCAGAACATCGTACGTAGCACGACGTATTACCTGTCTGAAGAATGAGTACAGTTGTTATGGGAGATCGCTGTTTTAGAGAGATCAGAGAAGACGGGAATATAGTACAGTACAGTCTGACCATCAAAACATCAGAACATCGTACGTAGCACGACGTATTACCTGTCTGAAGAATGAGTACATTTGTTATGGGAGGTCGCTGTTTTAGAGAGATCAGAGAAGACGGGAATATAGTACAGTACAGTCTGACCATCAAAACATCAGAACATCGTAAGTAACACGATGTATCACCTGTCTGACGAATGAGTACAGTTGTTATGGGAGGTCGCTGGTTTAGAGAGATCAGAGAAGACGGGAATATAGTACAGTACAGTCTGACCATCAAAACATCAGAGCATCGTACGTAACACGACGTATTACCTGTCTGAAGAATGAGTACAGTTGTTATGAGAGGTCGCTGGTTTAGAGAAATCAGAGAAGACGGGAATATAGTACAGTACAGTCTGACCATCAAAACATCAGAACATCGTACGTAGCACGACGTATTACTTGTCTGAAGAATGAGTACATTTGTTATGGGAGGTCGCTGTTTTAGAGAGATCAGAGAAGACGGGAATATAGTACAGTACAGTCTGACCATCAAAACATCAGAACATCGTAAGTAACACGATGTATCACCTGTCTGACGAATGAGTACAGTTGTTATGGGAGGTCGCTGGTTTAGAGAGATCAGAGAAGACGGGAATATAGTACAGTACAGTCTGACCATCAAAACATCAGAGCATCGTACGTAACACGACGTATTACCTGTCTGAAGAATGAGTACAGTTGTTATGAGAGGTCGCTGGTTTAGAGAGATCAGAGAAGACGGGAATATAGTACAGTACAGTCTGACCATCACAACATCAGAACATCGTACGTAACACGACGTATTACCTGTCTGACGAATGAGTACAGTTGTTATGGGAGGTCGCTGGTTTAGAGAGACCAGAGAAGACGGGAATATAGTACAGTACAGTCTGACCATCAAAACATCAGAACATCGTACGTAACACGACGTATTACCTGTCTGATGAATGAGTGCAGTTGTTATGGGAGGTCGCTGGTTTAGAGAGATCAGAGAAGACGGGAATATAGTACAGTACAGTCTGACCATCAAAACATCAGAACATCGTAAGTAACACGATGTATCACCTGTCTGACGAATGAGTACAGTTGTTATGGGAGGTCGCTGGTTTAGAGAGATCAGAGAAGACGGGAATATAGTACAGTACAGTCTGACCATCAAAACATCAGAGCATCTTACGTAACACGACGTATTACCTGTCTGACGAATGAGTACAGTTGTTATGGGAGGTCGCTGGTTTAGAGAGATCAGAGAAGACGGGAATATAGTACAGTACAGTCTGACCATCAAAACATCAGAACATCGTACGTAACACGACGTATTACCTGTCTGACGAATGAGTACAGTTGTTATGGGAGGTCGCTGGTTTAGAGAGATCAGAGAAGATGGGGATATAGTACAGTACAGTCTGACCATCAAAACATCAGAACATCGTACGTAACACGACGTATTACCTGTCTGACGAATGAGTACAGTTGTTATGGGAGGTCGCTGGTTTAGAGAGATCAGGGCAGACGGGGATATAGTACAGTACAGTCTGACCATCAAAACATCACAACATCGTACGTAACACGACGTATTACCTGTCTGACGAATGAGTACAGTTGTTGTGAGAGGTCGCTGGTTTAGAGAGATCAGAGAAGACGGGAATATAGTACAGTACGGTCTGACCATCAAAACATCAGAACATCGTACGTAACACGACGTATTACCTGTCTGATGAATGAGTGCAGTTGTTATGGGAGGTCGCTGGTTTAGAGAGATCAGAGACGACGGGAATATAGTACAGTACAGTCTGACCATCAAAACATCAGAACATCGTAAGTAACACGATGTATCACCTGTCTGACGAATGAGTACAGTTGTTATGGGAGGTCGCTAGTTTAGAGAGATCAGAGAAGACGGGAATATAGTACAGTACAATCTGACCATCAAAACATCAGAACATCGTACGTAACACGACGTACTACTTGTCTGACGAATGAGTACAGTTGTTATGGGAGGTCGCTAGTTTAGAGAGATCAGAGAAGACGGGAATATAGTACAGTACAGTCCGACCATCAAAACATCAGAACATCGTACGTAACACGACGTATTACCTGTCTGACGAATGAGTGCAGTTGTTATGGGAGGTCGCTGGTTTACAGAGATCAGAGAAGACGGGAATATAGTACAGTACAGTCTGACCATCAAAACATCAGAACATCGTAAGTAACACGATGTATCCATTGTCTGACGAATGAGTACAGTTGTTATGGGAGGTCGCTGTTTTAGAGAGATCAGAGAAGACGGGAATATAGTACAGTACAGTCTGACCATCAAAACATCAGAACATCGTACGTAGCACGACGTATTACCTGTCTGACGAATGAGTAGAGTTGTTATGGGAGGTCGCTGGTTTAGAGAGATCAGAGAAGACGGGAATATAGTACAGTACAGTCTGACCATCAAAACATCAGAGCATCGTACGTAACACGACGTATTACCTGTCTGAAGAATGAGTATATTTGTTATGGGAGGTCGCTGGTTTAGAGAGATCAGAGAAGACGGGAATATAGTACAGTACAGTCTGACCATCAAAACATCAGAACATCGTAAGTAACACGATGTATCACCTGTCTGACGAATGAGTACAGTTGTTATGGGAGGTCGCTGGTTTAGAGAGATCAGAGAAGACGGGAATATAGTACAGTACAGTCTGACCATCAAAACATCAGAGCATCGTACGTAACACGACGTATTACCTGTCTGAAGAATGAGTATATTTGTTATGGGAGGTCGCTGGTTTAGAGAGATCAGAGAAGACGGGAATATAGTACAGTACAGTCTGACCATCAAAACATCAGAACATCGTAAGTAACACGATGTATCACCTGTCTGACGAATGAGTACAGTTGTTATGGGAGGTCGCTGGTTTAGAGAGATCAGAGAAGACGGGAATATAGTACAGTACAGTCTGACCATCAAAACATCAGAGCATCGTACGTAACACGACGTATTACCTGTCTGAAGAATGAGTACATTTGCTATGGGAGGTCGCTGTTTAGAGAGATCAGAGAAGACGGGAATATAGTACAGTACAGTCTGACCATCAAAACATCAGAACATCGTAAGTAACACGATGTATCACCTGTCTGACGAATGAGTACAGTTGTTATGGGAGGTCGCTGGTTTAGAGAGATCAGAGAAGACGGGAATATAGTACAGTACAGTCTGACCATCAAAACATCAGAGCATCGTACGTAACACGACGTATTACCTGTCTGAAGAATGAGTATATTTGTTATGGGAGGTCGCTGGTTTAGAGAGATCAGAGAAGACGGGAATATAGTACAGTACAGTCTGACCATCAAAACATCAGAACATCGTACGTAACACGACGTATTACCTGTCTGACGAATGAGTACAGTTGTTATGGGAGGTCGCTGGTTTAGAGAGATCTGAGAAGACGGGAATATAGTACAGTACAGTCTGACCATCAAAACATCAGAACATCGTACCTAACACGACGTATTACCTGTCTGACGAATGAGTACAGTTGTTATGGGAGGTCGCTGGTTTAGAGAGATCTGAGAAGACGGGAATATAGTACAGTACAGTCTGACCATCAAAACATCAGAACATCGTACGTAACACGACGTATTATCTGTCTGACGAATGAGTACAGTTGTTATGGGAGGTCGCTGGTTTAGAGAGATCTGAGAAGACGGGAATATAGTACAGTACAGTCTGACCATCAAAACATCAGAACATCGTACGTAACACGACGTATTACCTGTCTGACGAATGAGTACAGTTGTTATGAGAGGTCGCTGGTTTAGAGAGATCAGAGAAGACGGGAATATAGTACAGTACAGTCTGACCATCAAAACATCAGAACATCGTACGTAACACGACGTATTACCTGTCTGATGAATGAGTACAGTTGTTATGAGAGGTCGCTGGTTTAGAGACATCAGAGAAGACGGGAATATAGTACAGTACAGTCTGACCATCAAAACATCAGAACATTGTACGTAACACGACGTATTACCTGTCTGACGAATGAGTACAGTTGTTATGGGAGGTCGCTGGTTTAGAGAGATCAGAGAAGACGGGAATATAGTACAGTACAGTCTGACCATCAAAACATCAGAACATCGTACGTAACACGACGTATTACCTGTCTGACGAATGAGTACAGTTGATATGGAAGGTCGCTGGTTTAGAGAGATCAGAGAAGACGGGAATATAGTACAGTACAGTCTGACCATCAGAACAGCGTACGTAACACGACGTATTACCTGTCTGACGAATGAGTACAGTTGTTATGGGAGGTCGCTGGTTTAGAGAGATCAGAGAAGACGGGAATATAGTACAGTACAGTCTGACCATCAAAACATCAGAATATCGATAATCGATAACCCATATCTTTAAGTATTCTCCAGAATGTGTCTTTCTTTCCACCTTCAAAATGCATCTTTTTTGTAACAAAATTCATAAGTTTATGTATTGTAGGAATTTTTCTTCTCTGTTCATAAAATCGCCAAAAGTTCTGTACACAACACACATCGAGTTCGAACCTTTTTGTCTGTTGGTGATGTTGAAAGTTTTTCTCCCGTACACTTTGAATTTTGAACCTCTTTCAGTATATTATGTACTGATCCTGATTCGAACCCGTCCATTTTAGGAGACACAACCACTGGTGGCGTAATAGCGCTTATCTGCAAGTTATGCAAGGTCCCACTGTCGGCATTCATTCTCCAGACAGGTTATACTCCAAGCTAAGTTATTGTAACGCCCGAGTGTTTTGATTGTTGACACAACAGCTGATCAAACAAGTGAGGGTGTAAGCGAAAGGATGACGGAGGCTGTATCTTATAAAATTAGACTCCGTACTCCTGAGAGCAAGTATTGATTTTGCTCAGGAGCTTCTTGTGACGTAACACTCCGTCAGCCAGACTGCGGGACTTCCTAAGGTCATGGGTTCGATGCCTGACATAAAACGGTAATTGCTGATGACGTACAACAGCTCATCAACGTGTTTTGATGTATCTACGTAATCTCTTTACTCGTGTATTATGTAACGAAGTGTTAAAGTGACAGCTTTGTCACGAGTAGCTGCATCACGTCCGGAGAGGGGAGGAAAGACCTGAGGCGTTCCTCTCACATGTCTTTCTCTACTCATTCTTGTCAAAACGACAGATTAGCTCGACAAAAAGGTATTTGTCATTAATTTGTGCCTAAACGAGTCCTAGTTCCATGTGTTGTATGATTTCGTTCACATCTTACGCTTATACAAAAGTTATTCAGAATCAAACCGAGGGGAATGACTCAGGAGGTTGTTGACATTAAGTTGTTGGCCCAATGTTATCTTATATTCAGTTTTCACAAATACAGAGAGTGAGCTTGTCAGTCTAATGTTCATTTATATCTCTGTGCCACGTGTCAAGTTGTGCTGCTCGTAGTTTCTCGACGGACACAGAACGCTTCCCTTTTTTGCATTGCTCTGCTTGCCGACTCTGATGCAACAACTCGGATACTCGTTGGTAAACTCACAACTTCCAATTGAAGTAAATACTGAAAGCTGTTTTATAGTCAGCGGGTTCCGGAAGCGATGTTTCCGGAAACCGAAAATTCTCGAATTGATGACCTTTGTTGAATCTCCCAGAACTGGCAAAATCGAGCGGCTGGAAACATTCAGCGCATAAACATAAAGCAATTACAGAGGAAGGCATTATTGCATCATGCAGCGTTACTAAAAATGGAAATAAACGGTATACACATTCAGACAATGTTGATGAACCAGCTGTGGTTATGACCCACACACAAGCAGTAACAAACATAGAGAAATTGATGCTTTATTTCGAGAGTCCAGACAAATGAACTTCTAATGTTAAAGCGGATGTGAAATAAGCGATACACTAAACTGAGACAGCAGAAGCTCACTGCTGTTGTGGCCCACACACAAGCAGTAACAAACAGAGAAATTGATGCTTTATTTCGAGAGTCAAGACAAATGAACTTCTAATGTTAAAGCGGATGTGAGATAAGTGATACACTAACTTGAGACAACAGAAGCTCACTGCTGTTATGACCCACACACAAACAGTAACAAACATAGAGAAATTGATGCTTTATTTCAAGATTCAAGCGAAATGATCGTCTAATGTTAAAGCGGATGTGAAATAAGCGATACACTAAACTGAGACAGCAGAAGCTCACTACTGTTATGACCCACACACAAGCAGTAACAAACATAGAGAAATTGATGCTTTATTTCGAGAGTCACGGCAAATGAACTTCTAATGTTAAAGCGGATGTGAGATAAGTGATACACTAAACTGAGACAACAGAAGCTCACTGCTGTTATGACTCACACACAAGCAGTATCAAACATAGAGAAATTGATGTTTTATTTCGAGAGTCAAGACAAATGAACTTCTAATGTTAAAGCGAATGTGAGATAAGTGATACACTAAACTGAGACAACAGAAGCTCACTGCTGTTATGACCCACACACAAGCAGTAACAAACATAGAGAAATTGATGTTTTATTTCAAGTCAATCCAAATGAACTTCTAATGTTAAAGCGGATGTGAGATAAGTGATACACTAAACTGAGACAACAGAAGCTCACTGCTGTTCTGACCCACACAGAAGCAGCAACAAACATAGAGAAATTGGTGCTTTATTTCGAGAGTCAAGACAAATGAACTGCTAATGTTAAAGCGGATGTGAGATAAGTGATACACTAAACAGAGACAACAGAATCTCACTGCTGTTATGACCCACACACAAGCAATAACAAACATAGAGAAACTGATGCTTTTTTTCGAGAGTCAAGACAAATGAACTTCTAATGTTTAAAGCGGATGTGAGATAAGTGATAAACTAAACTGAGACAACAGAAGCTCACTGCTGTTATGACCCACACACAAGCAGTAACAAACATAGAGAAATTGATGTTTTATTTCAAAAGTCAATCCAAATGAACTTCTAATGTTAAAGCGGATGTGAGATAAGTGATACACTAAACTGAGACAACAGAAGCTCACTGCTGTTATGACCCACACACAAGCAGTAACAAATATAGAGAAATTGATGTTTTATTTCGAGAGTCAAGACAAATGAACTTCTAATGTTAAAGCGGATGTGAGATAAGTGATACACTAAACTGAGACAACAGAAGCTCACTGCTGTTATGACCCACATACAAGCAGTAACAAACATAGAGAAATTGATGCTTTATTTCGAGAGTCAAGACAAATGAACTTCTAATGTTAACGCGGATGTGAGATAAGCGATACACTAAACTGAGACAACAGAAGCTCACTGCTGTTATGACCCACACACAAGCAGTAACAAACATAGATAAATTGATGCTTTATTTTGAGAGTCAAGACAAATGAACTTCGAATGTTAACGCGGATGTGAGATAAGCGATACACTAAACTGAGACAACAGAAGCTCACTGCTG
The DNA here is from genome assembly GCA_030765055.1 of Mantis religiosa. Classification (NCBI taxonomy): domain Eukaryota; kingdom Metazoa; phylum Arthropoda; class Insecta; order Mantodea; family Mantidae; genus Mantis; species Mantis religiosa. The sequence goes on from CM060954.1 coordinate 162,840,316, forward strand.
TTATGACCCACATACAAGCAGTAACAAACATAGAGAAATTGATGCTTTATTTCGAGAGTCAAGACAAATGAACTTCGAATGTTAAGGCAGATGTGAGATAAGCGATACACTAAACTGAGACAGCAGAAGCTCGCTGCTGTTATGACCCACACACAAGCAGTAACAAACATAGAGAAATTGATGCTTTATTTCGAGAGTCAAGACAAATGAACTTCTAATGTTAAGGCAGATGTGAGATAAGTGATACACTAAACTGAGACTGCAGAAGCTCACTGCTGTTATGACCCACACACAAGCAGTAACAAACATAGAGAAATTGATGCTTTATTTCGAGAGTCAAGCCAAATGAACTTCTAATGTTAAAGCGGATGTGAGATAAGTGATACACTAAACGGAGACAACAGAAGCTTACTGCTGTTATGACCCACACACAAGCAGTAACAAACATAGAGAAATTGATGCTTTATTTCGAGAATCAAGACAAATGAACTTCTAATGTTAAAGCGGGTGTGCGATAAGTGATACACTAAACTAAGATAATAGAAGCTCACTGCTGTTATGACCCACACACAAGCAGTAACAAACATAGAGAAATTGATGCTTTATTTCGAGAGTCAAGACAAATGAACTTCGAATGTTAAGGCAGATGTGAGATAAGCGATACACTAAACTGAGACAACAGAAGCTCACTGCTGTTATGACCCAGACACAAGCAGTAACAAACGTAGAGAAATTGATGTTTTATTTCGAGAGTCAAGACAAATGAACTTCTAATGTTAAAGCGGATGTGAGATAAGTGATACACTAAACAGAGACAACAGAAGCTCACTGCTGTTATGACCCACACACAAGCAGTAACTAACATAGAGAAATTGATGTTTTATTTCGAGAGTCAAGACAAATGAACTTCTAATATTAAAGCGGATGTGAGATAAGTGATACACTAAACTGAGACAGCAGAAGCTCACTGCTGTTATGACCCACACACAAGCAGTAACAAACATAGAGAAATTGATGCTTTATTTTGAGAGTCAAGACAAATGAACTTCTAATGTTAAAGCGCATGTGAGATAAGTGATACACTAAACTGAGACAACAGAAGCTCACTGCTGTTATGACCCACACACAAGCAATAACAAACATAGAGAAACTGATGCTTTATTTCGAGAGTCAAGACAAATGAACTTCTAATGTTAAAGCGCATGTGAGATAAGTGATACACTAAACTGAGACAGCAGAAGCTCCCTGCTGTTATGACCCACACACAAGCAGTAACAAACATAGAGAAATTGATGCTTTATTTCGAGATTCAAGACAAATGAACTTCTAATGTTAAAGCGGATGTAAGATAAGTGATACACTAAACTGAGACAGCAGAAGCTCACTGCTGTTATGACCCACACACAAGCAGTAACAAACATAGAGAAATTGATGTTTTATTTCGAGAGTCAAGACAAATGAACTTCTAATGTTAAAGCGGATGTGAGATAAGTGATACACTAAACTGAGACAACAAAAGCTCACTGCTGTTATGACCCACACACAAGCAGTAACAAACATAGAGAAATTGATACTTTATTTCGAGATTCAAGACAAATGAACTTCTAATGTTAAAGCGCATGTGAGATAAGTGATACACTAAACTGAGACAACAAAAGCTCACTGCTGTTATGACCCACACACAAGCAATAACAAACATAGAGAAACTGATGCTTTATTTCGAGAGTCAAGACAAATGAACTTCTAATGTTAAAGCGCATGTGAGATAAGTGATACACTAAACTGAGACAGCAGAAGCTCCCTGCTGTTATGACCCACACACAAGCAGTAACAAACATAGAGAAATTGATGCTTTATGTCGAGATTCAAGACAAATGAACTTCTAATGTTAAAGCGGATGTAAGATAAGTGATACACTAAACTGAGACAGCAGAAGCTCCCTGCTGTTATGACCCACACACAAGTAGTAACAAACATAGAGAAATTGATGTTTTATTTCGAGATTCAAGACAAATGAACTTCTAATGTTAAAGCGGATGTAAGATAAGTGATACACTAAACTGAGACAGCAGAAGCTCCCTGCTGTTATGACCCACACACAAGCAGTAACAAACATAGAGAAATTGATGCTTTATTTCGATATTCAAGACAAATGAACTTCTAATGTTAAACCGGATGTGACATAAGTGATACACTATACTGAGACAACAGAAGCTCACTGCTGTTATGACCCACACACAAGCAGTAACAAACATAGAGAAATTGATGTTTTATTTCGAGAGTCAAGACAAATGAACTTCTAATGTTAAAGCGGATGTGAGATAAGTGATACACTAAACTGAGACAACAAAAGCTCGCTGTTGTTATGACCCACACACAAGCAGTAACAAACATAGAGAAATTGATGCTTTATTTCGAGAGACAAGACAAATGAACTTCTAATGTTAAAGCTGATGTGAGATAAGTGATACACTAAACTGAGACAGCAGAAGCTCACTGCTGTTATGACCCACACACAAGCAGTAACAAACATAGAGAAATTGATGCTTTATTTCGAGAGACAAGACAAATGAACTTCTAATGTTAAAGCTGATGTGAGATAAGTGATACACTTAACTGAGACAGCAGAAGCTCACTGCTGTTATGACCCACACACAAGCAGTAACAAACATAGAGAAAATGATGCTTTATTTCGAGAGTCAAGACAAATGAACTTCTAATGTTAAAGCGGTAATAATTTCTAATAATATTTCAGTTTTGTACATGGTTTTTAATCGTGTTTCCGTCATTCACTGGATAATCCGGTTTGTCCACTCCTACTGTAGCAATGAGACGTGTTGACCATTCCGATGACGCTAAATAACAATTCCTTGCTGACTTTAAATCGCAGTGGTACTTCAGTGTTCTGAACCAGCAGAAACCGTTCTCGGTTTGTGTAAACCACAGCTGCGCTTAAACGCTCCGTTTCTACTTGTTATTGCAAATAGAAAAGCGGAGAAATGTGAATGCATAATGATGCCGCAGGCAACACCGCTCGGTTCTATCTCAGCGTTTACTCTCCATCCTCTGTACTCCAGCGGTCTTTCTACATTTTCAATGTTACATTCCACGTTTAACAAAACCAACTCGGATTATTTACAACTCTTGTTTCATGAACTGCTGTAGAATCGCTGAGATTTAAGTATTATAGCAGAGATAAATAAAAACGTCATTTTCATAATATTCGTCACGTTTAGTAAAAAAGGAAGGTTGTTGCCACGGTAACGTAACCAAAGTCTGTCAGATTGTTACACTGGTGGATCAACATACTCCTGGGCTCAGTTGTCGCCAGTTGCATGCGTGAAACAAAGTTTGCCTAGTTCCGCAGTGTATTGTTAGCCTTCTTTGTTAATACACAATTAAAATCGTTTTCATGGAAGCAAGACGTAGTGGCAGAGATCAGCTTACGGTCAGTGTTACATTGCATAGCCAAACTAGAGAATTTGTCTGTTCTCCTAGAGAATTCTTCCAACAGGAAGCAAGACGTAGTGGCGGTAGAATTAGAGGTGGACCGAGGAATCATGGCCCAAGGCAAAGATCAGCTTACGTTCGGGTTGTTAAATTGCATAGCCAAGCTAGAGAATTTGTCTGTTCTCTTAGAGAATTCTTCCATCAGGAAGCAAGTCGTAGTGGCGGTAGGATTAGAGGTGGACCGAGGAATCATGGCCCAAAGCAAAGACCAGCTTAGGTTCGGGGTGTTACATTACATAGTCAAGCTAGAGATTTTGTCTGTTCTCTTAGAGAATTCTTCCATCAGGAAGCAAGTCGTAGTGGCGGTAGGATTAGAGGTGGACCGAGGAATCATGGCCCAAAGCAAAGACCAGCTTAGGTTCGGGGTGTTACATTACATAGTCAAGCTAGAGATTTTGTCTGTTCTCTTAGAGAATTCTTCCATCAGGAAGCAAGACGTAGTGGCGGTAGGATTAGAGGTAGACCGAGGAATCATGGCCCAAGACAAAGATCAGCTTACGGTCGGGTTGTTACATTGCATAGCCAAGCTAGAGAATTTGTCTGTTCTCTTAGAGAATTCTTCCAACAGGAAGCAAGACGTAGTGGCGGTAGGATTAGAGGTGGATCGAGGAATCATGGCCCAAGGCAAAGATCAGCTTACGGTCGGGTTGTTACATTGCATAGTCAAGCTAGAGAATTTGTCTGTTCTGCTGCAGAATTCTTCCAACACGAAGCAAGACGTAGTGGCGGTAGAATTAGAGGTGGACCGAGGAATCATGGCCCAAGGCAAAGATCAGCTTACGGTCGGGTTGTTAAATTGCATAGCCAAGCTAGAGAATTTGTCTGTTCTCTTAGAGAATTCTTCCATCAGGAAGCAAGTCGTAGTGGCGGTAGGATTAGAGGTGGACCGAGGAATCATGGCCCAAAGCAAAGACCAGCTTAGGTTCGGGGTGTTACATTACATAGTCAAGCTAGAGATTTTGTCTGTTCTCTTAGAGAATTCTTCCAACAGGAAGCAAGACGTAGTGGCGGTAGGATTAGAGGTAGACCGAGGAATCATAGCCCAAGACAAAGATCAGCTTACGGTCGGGTTGTTACATTACATAGTCAAGCTAGAGAATTTGTCTGTTCTCCTAGAGAATTCTTCCAACAGGAAGCAAGACGTAATGGCGGTAGGATTAGAGGTGGACCGAGGAATCATGGCTCAAGACGAAGATCAGCTTACGGTCGGGTTGTTACATTCCATAGTCAAGCTAGAGAATTTGTCTGTTCTCTTAGAGAATTCTTCCAATAGGAAGCAAGACGTAGTGGCGGTAGGATTAGAGGTGGACCGAGGAATCATGGCTCAAGACAAAGATCAGCTTACGGTCGGGTTGTTACATTCCATAGTCAAGCTAGAGAGTTTGTCTGTTCTCTTAGAGAATTCTTCCAACAGGAAGCAAGACGTAATGGCGGTAGGATTAGAGGTGGACCGAGGAATCATGGCTCAAGACAAAGATCAGCTTACGGTCGGGTTGTTACATTCCATAGTCAAGCTAGAGAATTTGTCTGTTCTCTTAGAGAATTCTTCCAACAGGAAGCAAGACGTAGTGGCGGTAGGATTAGAGGTGGACCGAGGAATCATGGCCCAAAGCAAAGATCAGCCTACGGTCGGGGTGTTACATTATATAGTCAAGCTAGAGAATTTGTCTGCTCTCCTAGAGAATTCTTCCAACAGGAAGCAGGACGTAGTGGCGGTAGGATTAGAGGTGGACCGAGGAATCATGGCCCAAGGCAAAGATCAGCTTACGGTCGGGGTGTTACATTACATAGTCAAGCTAGAGAATTTGTCTGTTCTCTTAGAGAATTCTTCCAACAGGAAACAAGACGTAGTGGCGGTAGGATTAGAGGTGAACCGAGGAATCATGGCTCAAGGCAAAGATCAGCTTACGGTCGGGTTGTTACATTGCATAGCCAAGCTAGAGAATTTGTCTGTTCCCTTAGAGAATTCTTCCATCAGGAAGCAAGACGTAGTGGCGGTAGGATTAGAGGTAGACCGAGGAATCATGGCCCAAGACAAAGATCAGCTTACGGTCGGGTTGTTACCTTACATAGTCAAGCTAGAGAATTTGTCTGTTCTCTTAGAGAATTCTTCCAACAGAAAGCAAGACGTAGTGGCGGTAGGATTAGAGGTAGACCGAGGAATCATGGCCCAAGACAAAGATCAGCTTACGGTCGGGTTGTTACATTGCATAGCCAAGCTAGAGAATTTGTCTGTTCTCTTAGAGAATTCTTCCAACAGGAAGCAAGACGTAGTGGCGGTAGGATTAGAGGTGGACCGAGGAATCATGGCCCAAGACAAGGATCAGCTTACGGTCGGGTTGTTACATTACATAGTCAAGCTAGAGAATTTGTCTGTTCTCTTAGAGAATTCTTCCAACAGGAAGCAAGACGTAGTGGCGGTAGGATTAGAGGTGGACCGAGGAATCATGGTCCAAGACAAACATCAGCTTACGGTCGGGTTGTTACCTTACATAGTCAAGCTAGAGAATTTGTCTGTTCTCTTAGAGAATTCTTCCAACAGGAAGCAGGACGTAGTGGCGGTAGGATTAGAGGTAGACCGAGGAATCATGGCCCAAGACAAAGATCAGCTTACGGTCGGGTTGTTACCTTACATAGTCAAGCTAGAGAATTTGTCTGTTCTCTTAGAGAATTCTTCCAACAGAAAGCAAGACGTAGTGGCGGTAGGATTAGAGGTAGACCGAGGAATCATGGCCCAAGACAAAGATCAGCTTACGGTCGGGTTGTTACATTGCATAGCCAAGCTAGAGAATTTGTCTGTTCTCTTAGAGAATTCTTCCAACAGGAAGCAAGACGTAGTGGCGGTAGGATTAGAGGTGGACCGAGGAATCATGGCCCAAGACAAAGATGAGCTTACGGTCGGGTTGTTACATTACATAGTCAAGCTAGAGAATTTGTCTGTTCTCTTAGAGAATTCTTCCAACAGGAAGCAAGACGTAGTGGCGGTAGGATTAGAGGTGGACCGAGGAATCATGGCCCAAGACAAAGATGAGCTTACGGTCGGGTTGTTACATTACATAGCCAAGCTAGAGAATTTGTCTGTTCTCTTAGAGAATTCTTCCAACAGGAAGCAAGACGTAGTGGTGGTAGTATTAGAGGTGGACCGAGGAATCATCGCCCAAGACAAAGATCAGCTTACGGTCGGGTTGTTACATTACATAGTCAAGCTAGAGAATTTGTCTGTTCTCTTAGAGAATTCTTCCAACAGGAAGCAAGACGTAGTGGCGGTAGGATTAGAGGTGGACCGAGGAATCATCGCCCAAGACAAAGATCAGCTTACGGTCGGGTTGTTACATTACATAGCCAAGCTAGAGAATTTGTCTGTTCTCTTAGAGAATTCTTCCAACAGGAAGCAAGACGTAGTGGCAGTAGGGATAGAGGTGCACCGAGGAATCATGGCCCAAGACAAAGATCAGCTTACGGTCGGGGTGTTACATTACATAGTCAAGCTAGAGAATTTGTCTGTTCTCCTAGAGAATTCTTCCAACAGAAAGCAAGACGTAGTGGCGGTAGGATTAGAGGTGGACCGAGGAATCATGGCCCAAGGCAAAGATCAGCTTACGGTCGGGGTGTTACATTACATAGTCAAGCTAGAGAATTTGTCTGTTCTCTTAGAGAATTCTTCCAACAGGAAACAAGACGTAGTGGCGGTAGGATTAGAGGTGAACCGAGGAATCATGGCTCAAGGCAAAGATCAGCTTACGGTCGGGTTGTTACATTGCATAGCCAAGCTAGAGAATTTGTCTGTTCCCTTAGAGAATTCTTCCATCAGGAAGCAAGACGTAGTGGCGGTAGGATTAGAGGTAGACCGAGGAATCATGGCCCAAGACAAAGATCAGCTTACGGTCGGGTTGTTACCTTACATAGTCAAGCTAGAGAATTTGTCTGTTCTCTTAGAGAATTCTTCCAACAGAAAGCAAGACGTAGTGGCGGTAGGATTAGAGGTAGACCGAGGAATCATGGCCCAAGACAAAGATCAGCTTACGGTCGGGTTGTTACATTGCATAGCCAAGCTAGAGAATTTGTCTGTTCTCTTAGAGAATTCTTCCAACAGGAAGCAAGACGTAGTGGCGGTAGGATTAGAGGTGGACCGAGGAATCATGGCCCAAGACAAAGATCAGCTTACGGTCGGGTTGTTACATTACATAGTCAAGCTAGAGAATTTGTCTGTTCTCTTAGAGAATTCTTCCAACAGGAAGCAAGACGTAGTGGCGGTAGGATTAGAGGTGGACCGAGGAATCATGGTCCAAGACAAACATCAGCTTACGGTCGGGTTGTTACCTTACATAGTCAAGCTAGAGAATTTGTCTGTTCTCTTAGAGAATTCTTCCAACAGGAAGCAGGACGTAGTGGCGGTAGGATTAGAGGTAGACCGAGGAATCATGGCCCAAGACAAAGATCAGCTTACGGTCGGGTTGTTACCTTACATAGTCAAGCTAGAGAATTTGTCTGTTCTCTTAGAGAATTCTTCCAACAGAAAGCAAGACGTAGTGGCGGTAGGATTAGAGGTAGACCGAGGAATCATGGCCCAAGACAAAGATCAGCTTACGGTCGGGTTGTTACATTGCATAGCCAAGCTAGAGAATTTGTCTGTTCTCTTAGAGAATTCTTCCAACAGGAAGCAAGACGTAGTGGCGGTAGGATTAGAGGTGGACCGAGGAATCATGGCCCAAGACAAAGATGAGCTTACGGTCGGGTTGTTACATTACATAGTCAAGCTAGAGAATTTGTCTGTTCTCTTAGAGAATTCTTCCAACAGGAAGCAAGACGTAGTGGCGGTAGGATTAGAGGTGGACCGAGGAATCATGGCCCAAGACAAAGATGAGCTTACGGTCGGGTTGTTACATTACATAGCCAAGCTAGAGAATTTGTCTGTTCTCTTAGAGAATTCTTCCAACAGGAAGCAAGACGTAGTGGTGGTAGTATTAGAGGTGGACCGAGGAATCATCGCCCAAGACAAAGATCAGCTTACGGTCGGGTTGTTACATTACATAGTCAAGCTAGAGAATTTGTCTGTTCTCTTAGAGAATTCTTCCAACAGGAAGCAAGACGTAGTGGCGGTAGGATTAGAGGTGGACCGAGGAATCATCGCCCAAGACAAAGATCAGCTTACGGTCGGGTTGTTACATTACATAGCCAAGCTAGAGAATTTGTCTGTTCTCTTAGAGAATTCTTCCAACAGGAAGCAAGACGTAGTGGCAGTAGGGATAGAGGTGCACCGAGGAATCATGGCCCAAGACAAAGATCAGCTTACGGTCGGGGTGTTACATTACATAGTCAAGCTAGAGAATTTGTCTGTTCTCCTAGAGAATTCTTCCAACAGAAAGCAAGACGTAGTGGCAGTAGGATTAGAGGTGGACCGAGGAATCATGGCCCAAGACAAAGATCAGCTTACGGTCGGGTTGTTACATTACATAGTCAAACTAGGTAATTTGTCTGTTCTCTTAGAGAATTCTTCCAACAGGAAGCAAGACGTAGTGACAGTAGGATTAGAGGTGGACCGAGGAATCATGGCCCAAGACAAAGATCAGCTTACGGTCGGGTTGTTACATTACATAGTCAAACTAGGTAATTTGTCTGTTCTCTTAGAGAATTCTTGCAACAGGAAGCAAGACGTAGTGGCAGTAGGATTAGAGGTGGACCGAGGAATCATGGCTTAAGCCTTACGGTCACTGTTACGTTGCATAGTCAAGCTAGAGAATTTGTCTGTTCTCTTAGAGAATTCTTCCATCAGGAAGCAAGTCGTAGTGGCGGTAGGATTAGAGGTGGACCGAGGAATCATGGCCCAAAGCAAAGACCAGCTTAGGGTCGGGGTGTTACATTACATAGTCAAGCTAGAGAATTTGTCTGTTCTCTTAGAGAATTCTTCCAACAGGAAGCAAGACGTAGTGGCGGTAGGATTAGAGGTGGACCGAGGAATCATGGCCCAAGGCAAAGATCAGCTTACGGTCGGGTTGTTACACTGTATAGACAAACTACAGAATTTGTCTGTTCTCTTAGAGAATTCTTCCAACAGGAAGCAAGACGTAGTGTCGGTAGGATTAGAGGTGGACCGAGGACTCTTGGCCAAAGACTTACGGTCAGGATGTTATATTAAATAGTCAAGCTAGAGAATTTGTCTGTTCTCTTAGAGAATTCTTCCAACAGGAAGCAAGACGTAGTGGCGGTGGGATTGGAGGTGGACCGAGGAATCGTGGCCAAAGCCTTACGGTCTGTGTGTTATATTAAATAGTCAAGCTAGAGAATTTGTCTGTTCTCTCAGAGAATTCTTCCAACAAGAAGTAAGACATAGTGGCGGTGGGATTAGAGGTAGACCGAGGAATCATGGCCCAAGGCAAAGATCAGCTTACGGTCGGGTTGTTACTTTGCATAGCTAAGCTAGAGAATTTGTCTGTTCTCTTAGAGAATTCTTCCAACACGAAGCAAGACGTAGTGGCGGTGGGATTAGAGGTGGACCGAGGAATCATGACCCAAGGCAAAGATCAGCTTACGGTCGGGTTGTTACTTTGCATAGCTAAGCTAGAGAATTTGTCTGTTCTCTTAGAGAATTCTTCCAACACGAAGCAAGACGTAGTGGCGGTGGGATTAGAGGTGGACCGAGGAATGATGACCCAAGGCAAAGATCAGCTTACGGTCGGGTTGTTACTTTGCATAGCTAAGCTAGAGAATTTGTCTGTTCTCTTAGAGAATTCTTCCAACACGAAGCAAGACGTAGTGGCGGTGGGATTAGAGGTGGACCGAGGAATCATGACCCAAGGCAAAGATCAGCTTACGGTCGGGTTGTTACATTGCATAGCCAAGCTAGAGAATTTGTCTGTTCTCTTAGAGAATTCTTCCAACAGGAAGACGAGAGTTTGCTCCTTATCAATGAACAGCTTATTCCTTTTATCCAAAAGCGACAGTCACATGTCAGTAGATATGCTTGCACGTAAAAGATTTCCTGTGGGTCAAAATTCCGGCATATTGGCGGCGTTTATATGAACATGTCAATTAACAAAGTCGTTAATAATAGTATTATTGCGATATTAATGTATACAGAACGAGGAAAGGTTTGAAAAACGAGACGCTTACAGTGAGTTTTTTTCAATTCTCGAGATTCCGTTATGTACTTACCACATGTGTGTTGTACATTATTTTTTGCACTGTCTATTTATATGGACCTGAATTTTAGTAGTTAAGATATTACCTGGAAAATTAATAAATACAAAGGGCACCCAGAAATAAAGTTCTGTTTCAATTTATCTCCGCTACAGATATCAGATTTGTGATTCGTTTTCTGAATGCTAGGAAAGTGAAACCAATTGAAATTTATCGACAAATTTGCCATGTTTACGGACAAAATACGATGAGTGATACAATGCTGAGAAGATGGGTCCAACAGTTCAATGAAGGATATAGTGAAGTGCACGATGAAGAACGAAGTGGGCGTCCATCTTTGGCTACACAAGAACTGGTTCACGCGATTGATGACAAGATCCAGGAAAACTGCAAGTTTACAATTAGTGCTCTTGGTATGGAATTTCCCCAAATCTCACGATCACTAGTTCATGAAATTGTTACCGAAAAACTGAAATTTCGTAAACTTTGCTCACGTAGGGTGCCAAAGATTCTTACTGAGCAACTCAAAACAAAACGGATGGGCAATGCACTTTAGTTTTTGACCCGTTATGATGAAGGCGGCGAAGAATTTCTGACACAGTCACAGGAGGTGAAACTTGGGTTTCTTACGACAGCTCTGAAAGTAAGCGTCAATCAATGGTATGGAGGCACACCTCATCCCCAGCAAAGGTTAAGCCAAATCTTGAGACCTCGAAAAATGATGTGCACAGTGTTCTGGGACAGGAAAGTCATCTCTTACCGCGTGGTCAAACATTGAAAGCAGATGTTTATTGCACGACCACACACACTGCAAATGCGACGAAAAACATCCTACAGGGATTTGGCTGGGACGTGTTTGACCACCCCCTACAGCCCTGACCTCGCTCCTAGCGACTTTCATCTGTTTTTGCATCTCAAATCTTTCTTTGGCCGTCAACACTTCAACAATGTCGAAGAGCTAAAAGAAAATGTTTCCAACTGGTTGAAGACACAGGCAGCAAACTTCTATGAAGAAGGTATACACAAACTTGTGCCTCGCTATGACAAATGCCTGCAAAATTTCGGCAGTTATTTGGAAAAGTAGTTTAAGAGGTGTAGAATTTTGTGCAATAAATAATAAATAAATAAATAAATTTTAATTTTATTACCAAACAAAACTTACTTTCTGGACGTACCTCGTATAATTGAAGAATTGAAGATAAATGAAGATAAATGTTATTTTAGAACGCGCATCGCCTATAAGTGTTGCTATGGAGAAATATTTATCGCACTAGTGCTGGAAAGTCAACTTACGATGTATAGCAACAATAACGGTAAGTATTGTGACTTTGTGGGTTCGTGAAATGAAAAGTCCAATTGCACCACTCAAAAATGTTCTTTATTTCCACCGACTTACAGTTGAATACTTGCCAATTATACAGGATTACGTAATGCACACAATTACAATTCACCAGTTCGTCCGTTACAGTTTCTCTTGCACTCGCAATTACGTAAACTCCTCCGACGCACGTACACGACGCTGCTTCGCTGCTCGCCAAGAACTAACTGACTGACTCAACGTGTTGCCAATAGAGAAGGTTCTGGATTAGATGAAATATCCCGTAAGTTCGAGAACTTAGGTGGAACGGAAAGGGACGGCACAGTGATGTTTTTCCAGCCAACCCTCGTTACCGCCATAAGACAAATGAGGGGGGCGTGGCCAACGCCTACCGTCTCCTGCTGCTGCCGGCCGGTTCTATAGGGAGTTCCGATGTTCGGGCGACAGTATGGAATATTAGTTACATAGTACAAACAATTATTTAAAAGAACTCACACATGTGAAGACGCTACACCTGAGTGAATGTGTGAACAACTTATTTCTGTTCTTAAAGTAGGCTGATACAGATTAGCTGTGCATATTTTTGTTGAGGTGAGATAACTCGAACCCTTGTTTATGTTTGGAGTGTTGAGAAGATAAAGAAAGGAGATCTGATGGGCAACATTGCACTTACTCACGTGGAGAAACAAATGACGTTGAAGTATCTTTTAAAAATCAGACTGAAGTTTTATTTCGCCCGCGTAGGTGGAAGAGTGTCTGCCTCGCGTTCAAGAAGTCCCGACTTCGAAACTCAGTCAGAATGATAAAATTTCTTGCCGGGGTTTTCCCTTATCGTAACAGATGAATGTCTGGTAATTCGGGTGCAGGACCAGAGGTCCAGAGGTAGTCCTAATCGGGCGGGGCTATCCCCGTCCGGGTGTCTTATGCCGCAGTACCTAGCCGCTTTGCGGCTTAACCTGCGAAATGAGCTAGTAGTTCCATGTTCTGCTGGGGTGTTTGAAAGTATTGGATATTTGGAATGGGTTGCCCCTTTTGTCGTGGGCAGCTGCACTTAATCGTTCCCCCTTTTTGGGAGACACGATTTAACTTTTTTTGCTCCGTTTTGGCTACGGGTTGTGTAGCGCTTGGTCCATCGGCGTAAAAATTGGTCCCAGAGACATCTGGGGTTTTCCTTGGGTTACCCAAGGAGTCCCAAGACGTCTCTCGACAGTCTGAAGGACGGAAAGCGTCTTTGATCTCTCGGGTCATACCTTCCCAGGGAGTCCACTAAAGGGTTGGGGTGAATTTGGATTTTGTCGTACATTGATCGTGCCCTCTCGCGAATGACATCGACAATGTACGGGATCTGGGAGTGCTCATGTAGGATATGAGCCGGGAATCTCCAGCCTGTATCGTAGATGATGCGGAGTGCCTTGTTTTGCAGCGTCTGGAGCCTGACGAAAGTGGTGGTGCAGGACCGAAGCCTCCCGCGCTCAGAAAAATAGCCCCTAAGCCTCCCGGTTCCGGTAGAATTTCTCCTTTTAGATTTCATTTCCATGTATTTTCAGGTTTGGTTCTATAAGAAGTTTACTTCACGTATTCCATTCTTGACTTTTTTCCAAGCTTTGAAATGTTCTACTTGCTGCATTATGAGTTTCAAGTGTGGATAAGATCTTTCCTTTTTTATTTTCTGAAAGTTAATTGCAATTTTAGCATTCAGCTGAATTTGCTTCAGTACTTCAAGAAATCTATACATATCTGGGCTGCAGGAGTAAAACTGTTGTTTTTGTTGGGGAAATTTTGCGACCAGAGCGACACAGCGGCAATCTCTTACAACACGTGGTACACGTAGGCTCTACAGATGTCAGGCAAGTCATAATTCCTATGTATAAATCAGTTTATCTTAGTTATAAAGAACATTTTCTAAAATAAGAAAATAGTGATGCTTTCGTTCCTTTTGCAAAACGAAAGTTAAATGGGAACGAAATTAGTTTGGAGTTTTAATGCCCTGAACAATAAATGTAGAGAAACATTAATTGTTCTGTACGAGAACGAAGGTATGCTGAAACTTGTATAAGTTTGATTAATTAGTTATTTTTCCTCATATATTCCTGGAATTTCTTTTCTGTAATCTGGGAGTAATTATTGCTGTATGTATAAAATATAGTGCGCATACATGTGACATAAATCCAATTAAACGATATTCAAGAAGTAACTCAGCAGAACTAAGCACGATCTATGTTAGATACATGGAAGCAGGAAATAGTTAAGTTTCCACTAAATAGTGCAAACAGTCTCTAGTTCTACGCGGAAAGAGACTACCAAGTAAGAGATAACGTAAAATCATTATAGAAATAACATTGAGGAACAATAATGTAATTAATCTAAACAGCATTCACCTCGTGACCCAGGAAGACCCCGCAAAACTTATGGGTTAGATAGGTAGGCCATGGGAATCAAACCCTGGACTTACAAATGCTGTAAGATAACTGTCTGTTTCATATAACTTTGCCCCAGTGACATGTATCACTCCGCGTGCAACTACCTTCCCCCTCATCCTAATTGGCTATTGCTTTCGCGCCATAGGCCATAGGCGGTGCCTTCCCGTTGCATTGAAACCTGCAGTAAACGACATAATTGCCAGGAAGATAGATAAAGTCATACAAATAAGAATATGAAGCCATGCAAAAGTAATGAAGTTTATAATGAAACTGAGCAAGTTGAAACTGAATGAATGAGCAATGAAACTGGAACAAGTTTATAATGAAAGGCCTTCAGCCTTTTCCACTGGGATTTTTTAAACCAGCACACATACCTTGCAAAAATACTTGTCTTTCAGTCTTAAAAGTCGTGTCACGTCATACTTGTCGTGTGTTCTTCATTCACCCAAGTCTCGTCAAGGTAGTATATTTTGCGACTTGTATCTCGGCACAGTCTGATTGTCCTTAAATAACGTCTTCGCCACACAGCAATATCGCCCCTGGAGTGGTAAGTTTTCCGGTTGTCGTAATCTCATGTCGCGATGTTCCTACGCACCTATACCTTGATTCACATAAGCTTGCCACGTATCTCTTAACGGTCACGTGACCTAATCACTTCTCATTGGTTGCTGTTGTGGTACAGACTGTTGTGCGGTAAAAATTAGTTCGTTATTTAACATGGTGATATATCATTATATGTTGGAAGAGAATTGTCAAATTTATATTTTCGTAACTGTTTTAATTAAATATATTACGCAACAGAGTTGATTTATCTGAAATGCATGTTAATTCTTAAACGAAGTAAAGAGGAGGTTCCTTTGCACTCAAACACATGGCACGATAGCACGTGATTTAGCGGTAGTGGTAACATATTTGTTTATATGACTTTTATCGCTGACCTTGTTTTGAACTGGATTAGTCATGCATCGCCATTCGAGAGTGCGGGAGCTAAATTATTTTATTGATCGATTATTGCGCATGTACTTATTATATGTATAATGGCAGAGTCTACCGCCAGTTTTTCGCTGAAGTATCGCAAGGATAATTATTTACAAATAGGCGAAAAAAGAATTGTGTTGCATGTGTTTAATGTACTCACAGAGAAGAATCCGTCTTTGTCAGTGAGAGAAGTCCAACAGCTGTGCTCTGAACTTACGGGTGTGAGTGTTAGATCCGTAGGAACATCGCGACATGAAATTGAGGAAACCGGAAAACTTGCCACTCCAGGCAAAAGCAGGAATAAACAAAAGTGCGTGCTCGGAGAAAATACGTGAAAAGTGTTGTGCGTCGTCATGTGTGTAGTTTTTTCTTTAGAAACGAACTCCCTAACATAAGTAACATTTCGTCTGCTGTAAATGAGGATACAGATTTACCAAATTTCAGCAGATTGCTTATACAGCTGGGGTTTGTGAATGAAAAAAGAGGCAAGAAAAATGTGCTAAAAGACAGAGGCGATATTGCTGTGTGGCGAAGACGTTATTTAAGGACAACCACACTGCACCGAGATATAAATCACTAAATATACACGAAGAACACACGAAAAATAAAGTATGGTGTGACACGACTTTTAAGACTGAAAGACAAGCATTTTTGGAAGGTATGTGTGCTGGTTTAAAAAATCCCAGTGGAGAAGGCCAAAGGCCTTTCATTATAAACTCTTTCAGTTTCATTGCTCAGTCATTCAGTTTCAACTTGCTCAGTTCATTATAAACTTGTATTTTTGCATGCCTTCATATCCTTATTTGTATGATTTTATTTATCTTCCCGGCAATTATTACGACATTTACTGCAGGTTTAAATGTGACGGGAAGGCACCGCCTATGGCCTATGACGCGAAAGCATTAGCCAATTAGGGCGAGGGGGAGGGTAGTTGAACGCGGAGTGATACATTTCAGCGGTGCAAGGTTATATGAAACAGATATTAACACACACACACACACACACACACACACACACACACACACACACACACACACCTGTAAGTAAAGGACACAGCTGTTCGACTTCTCTCACTGACAAAGACGGATTCTTCCCTGAGTGCATTAAACACATGCACCACAATTCTTTTTTCACCGCTTTGTAAAGGTTTTCCCTTGCGATGCTTCAGCGAAAAACTGACGGCACACTCTGCCATTATACCTATAATAAGTACACGCGCAATAAACGATTAATAAAATAATTTAGCTCTCGCACTCGGTGCAACACACCGTCGAATGGCGATGCATGACTAATCCAGTTCAAAACAAGGTCAGTGATAAAAGTCATATAAACAAATATGTCATCACTACCGCTAAATCACGTGCTATCGTGTCATGTGCTTGAGAGCAAAGGAACCTCCTCTTTACTTCGTTTAAGAATTAACATGCATTTCATATAAATAATACGGCCAAACTTTCAGGAAACATTCCTCACACACAAAGAAAGAAAATATGTTATGCGGACATGTGTCCGGAAACGCTTAATTTCCATGTTAGAGCTCATTTTATTACTTCTCTTCAAATCACATTAATCATGGAATGCAAACACACAACAGAACGTACCAGCGTGACTTCAAACACTTTATTACAGGAAATGTTCAAAATGTCCTCCGTTAGCGAGGTTACATGCATCCATCCTCCGTCGCATGGAATCCCTGATGCGCTGATGCAGCCCTGGAGAATGGCGTATTGTATCACAGCCGTCCACAATACGAGCACGAAGAGTCTCTACATTTGGTACCTGGGTTGTGTAGACAAGAGCTTTCAAATGCCCCTATAAATGAAAGTCAAGAGGGTTGAGGTAAGGAGAGCGTGGAGGCCATGGAATTGGTCCGCCTCTACCAATCTATTGGTCACCGACTCTGTTGTTGAGAAGCGTACGAACACTTCGACTGAAATGTGCAGGAGCTCCATCGTGCATGAACTACAATGGGGTATTTTGACAATTGTCTGCACGAATGATTTCAATTTACATTTTAAGAGAAATACTAAAATGAGCTCTAACATGAAAATTTAGCGTTTCCGGTCACATGTCCACATAACATATTTTCTTTCTTTGTGTGTGAGGAATGTTTCCTGAAAGTTTGACCATACCTTTTTGTAACATCCTGTATATTTAATTAAAACACTTACGAAAATATAAATTTGACAATCCTCTTCCAACATATAAAGACACATCACCATGTTAAATAACGAACTAATTTTTACCGCACAACAGTCTATACCACAACAGCAGCCAATGAGATGTGATAAGGTCACGTGACCGTTAAGAGATACGAGGCAAGCTTACGTGAAACAAGGATTAAGGAACTAGTTTGTTTATTAAGAAGCTGAAACCTTCCCCTTGTGCTGTATCAGTAGTTTCATCTCCATTCTTTTGTTTTTCCTCGTCCTTTGATCTTTTCCTTATCTCTGCATTTTTAGTGACCGTGTCTTGGAGGCTTTTGTGTTGATCTACGCTTTTCCTTGAGCATCTCTTTTGTTTCGACCTCTCTCGTTTACTTTTGTCCTTTTCTCGAAGAGTTAAAGTCGTGAGTTTACAAAGACGCGCATTTTCATCAATTTTGTGAACTAGGATTAATTTTAAATGAACTCGATTTAACAAAAGGATTTTCTAACCCCTTTAGTTTTCCTGCCACTTCTCTATAAAAGGTAGGGGAATAACAGTACTGTTTTGAGGTACAAAAGGACGAAATGAAGGAGGTCCTGCATCAAAGAAGAAAAGGAAACAATCAGATGTGTGCACTAACAAAAACTTTACTTCTCATTTTTGTGCAAAATA
The DNA here is from genome assembly GCA_030765055.1 of Mantis religiosa. Lineage (NCBI taxonomy): Eukaryota > Metazoa > Arthropoda > Insecta > Mantodea > Mantidae > Mantis > Mantis religiosa. The sequence continues at coordinate 162,858,499 of CM060954.1, forward strand.
TTTTTAAAACATCTTTAGAAATGGTATCATTACACACCTAGATATTTCCTTGTGAGTAAAATGATAGTATGAGAATACATTGGACTTCAAGCAGAGGGGCTCGTCCTTACGTACTGCAGCATGCTCTTTACTGTTTTATAAACCGAATTGTAAGTACAAGAAATCGAGTACGATCAATAATGAACTCTTGATGAATGGAAAACATCTGCGTAACTAATGGAACACACCCGTGACGTCAACGTGCTGAGAGCCAGCGAGCTCGTTAGTCAGTATTGCGCATGCGTACAACCTTCCCCTCTTGCCTCCCTGATGTCCTAAATTCCCTTGATTTTCGCACAAATGAGTGCTGCAGCTGGGTGTTGCGCGGTGATCATTCGCTGCACGGTGAAGCAGGACCACCAACACTCATAGCTATCGCTGTATAACTTGAATATACATTAAAATGGTTTAATAATCTATCTTTGAAACGGTAGAGTCAGACTGAAAAATTCAACGCCATAGCCGGGATTTGAACCACGGATCTTCTGACTCTACGAGTCAGTTGGAGAATTTGATGTCATGTTGGCACGTTGGCCATAGTAGCTCAAGGGTTAGAGCGGCTGGACGGTAACCAGAGGATCCGTGGTTCAAACCCCGTCTATGACATTGAATTTTTCAGTCTGGCTCTACCGCTTTATAGGGTGTCCTACACACGGCTAGTGTGAAAGAACAATTAATTTCCATTAATCTATCTTTGTTATATATTTTAGTTTTAGAAACTAATTCCATTCTTCTTACGTAAACAGATGCAATACATGATGATGATGATGATGATGATGATGATGATGATGATGATGATGATGATGATGATGATGATGATGATGATGATGATGATGATGATGATGATGATGATGATGATGATGATGATGATGATGATGATGATGATGATGATGATGATGATGATGATGATGATGATGATGATGATGATGATGATGATGATGATGATGATGATGATGGTGGTGATGATGACGACGACGACGACGACGACGACGACGATGATGATGATGATGATGATAGTTGACGCTACAGGTCATGTAGGCCCTTGGTCTCTCTAAACACCCTCTTCCATTCTACTTGGTCCTCTGCTTTTCTTCTCCAGCCATTAACCCCCAACTTTCTCAAGTCAACTTCTACAACATCTACTCATCTTTTCCTGGGTCTTCCTCTTCTCCTTCCGCCATCTAGCTTTCCTATGAATATCTTCTTAACTGCACTGGTTTCCCGCATTCTCTGCACATGGCCAATCCACTTTATTCCTTCTTGTTTAATTTTCACTACTTATTGGTCCCAGTACAGTTGTATATATTTTAATTTTAGTATTCCTACTGACGTTACTTGATTTAGACATATTCTGCAAGACATAGAAACATTTGTTACCACTAGCTATTGTTTCTTGAATTTCCACTGATGTTTTATTATCTACTGTTACTATAGGTAACAGTAAATCCCAGGTATTTAAATGTTTCAACTTTTTAATATTCTTTCTCGTGTAATTTAACTGTAGGTTCTGTTCTTCTAGCATCCCCATCATCTCCGATCTTCATATATTTGGTTTTACTAACGTTGACTACCAATCATAGATATTGTGCTTTCTCTTCCAACGCTACATAACTTTCCTGAAGAGCTCTTATATTCCTTGCGAGAATTGTCACATCGTCAGCATATACCAATATTTGTAATGATCTAGAAAGTATGGTTCCTCCAGGAAGATCCAATAAATAATACTTATTAAATCGCAGGACATATTGTTTGTGATGCAACTATCATGTTGGCACGATACTCCATTCCTGCGACCACAACAAGTGAATGTGATTCGCATGCTCGCATTGTATCCTTTGTGTAACGCTATTTAGTGGCTTATTTTGTGTGTGAATGTAAAATGTGTTATAAATTCACTTTATTCAGTGTATGAGTAATTTAATAAACTTTAACCAGTAAATGATGAACACTTTTAATGAACTTCTGAAAACTGTCTTTTCAAAGCAAGCGTTAGAAGAAACAGTTAGTATAAAAAATGAGCAAAAAGCGAAAGGAAGTAGAAATTCTGTTTATAGCATGAAAAAAACGTTGGACTTCATTTTTCGAAACTAGGTGAGTTGCATGTACTTTTTCCCGTAGCACCCTGTTATTTTTCCGCACCAGTCGCCAATGACTTTAAGTGAGACGTGGTGGTATGTAGCATGTTTGCCTCACATTCAAGAGGCTCAGACTTCCAATTTCGGTCAGGATGATAAAGTACCCTGTACTCATTTGAACATCATTTCATTCATCGTCCGATATGACTTAACGTTGGAGGTTTTCTCTTATCCTGAAAGATGAATGTCTGGTAACTCTAAGCTCTATGTACCCTGTACTCATTTGAACATCATTTCATTCATCGTCCGATATGACTTAACGTTGGAGGTTTTCCCTTATCCTGAAAGATGAATTTCTTGTAACTCTAAGCTCTATGTACCCTGTACTCATTTGAACATCATTTCATTCATCGTCCGATATGACTTAACGTTGGAGGTTTTCTCTTATCCTGAAAGATGAATGTCTGGTAACTCTAAGCTCTATGTACCCTGTACTCATTTGAACATCATTTCATTCATCGTCCGATATGACTTAACGTTGGAGGTTTTCTCTTATCCTGAAAGATGAATATCTGGTAACTCTAAGCTCTATGTACCCTGTACTCATTTGAACATCATTTCATTCATCGTCCGATATGAGTTAACGTTGGAGGTCTTCTCTTATCCTGAAAGATGAATGTCTGGTAACTCTAAGCTCTGTGTACCCTGTACTCATTTGAACATCATTTCATTCATCGTCCGATATGACTTAACGTTGGAGGTTTTCTCTTATCCTGAAAGATGAATGTCTGGTAACTCTAAGCTCTATGTACCCTGTACGCATTTGAACACCATTTCATTCATCGTCCAATATGACTTAACGTTGGAGGATTTCTCTTATCCTGAAAGATGAATGTCAGGTAACTCTAAGCTCTATGTACCCTGTACTCATTTGAACATCATTTCATTCATCGTCCAATATGACTTAACGTTGGAGGTTTTCTCTTATCCTAAAAGATGAATGTGTGGTAACTCTAAGCTCTATGTATCCTGTACTCATTTGAATATCATTTCATTCATCGTCCGATATGACTTAACGTTGGAGGTTTTCTCTTATCCTGAAAGATGAATGTCTGGTAACTCTAAGCTCCATGTACCCTGTACTCATTTGAACATCATTTCATTCATCGTCTGATATGACTTAACGTTTTAGGTTTTCTCTTATCCTGAAAGATGAATGGTAACTCTAAGCTCCATGTACCCTGTACTCATTTGAACATCATTTCATTCGTCGTCCGATATGACTTAACGTTGGAGGTTTTCTCTTATCCTGAAAGATGGATGTCTGGTAACTCTAAGCTCTATGTACCCTGTACTCATTTGAACATCATTTCATTCATCGTCCGATATGACTTAACGTTGGAGGTTTTCTCTTATCCTGAAAGATGAATGTCTGGTAACTCTAAGCTCTATGTACCCTGTACTTATTTGAACATCATTTCATTCACCGTCCGATATGACTTAACGTTGGAGGTTTTCTCTTATCCTGAAAGATGAATGTCTAGTAACTCGAATATGAGTCGAATATGACTTAAGCACAGCTGGCACAGGCCACAGAAGATACGTGAAACATAAGAAGACGCAATGAAAAGTAAATCGTGGTAGGCATTCTCTTACCCGGCAGGAAACATCACGAAAACCCGTGGTCAAAGGGTTGACAAGAGTGGATCCCGGACTTCGCTTGTATTTACCTTGGTTGTATTAAAATTGCAGGCCTTCTGGTTCCTCGTGTCCTTTCTTTGTCTGTCCCATTGTTTCATTTCGTCCTCCTAATGACATCATCTGCTCTGCATTTGTTTCCACTTCCCTCGGGACGGTTTGTGCTTTCTTTCCATTTCCATTGCGCTTCTGTCTTATATCTTAAAACTTGTCTCCCAGACCTCTTCGCTTTTCAATCTTCGTACATCAGTCAGGACTACTTTCTTTGCTACAATTCCCATATGTTTTTCTATCAGATTTTCTCTGGGGATTTATTTGAATCATTAGGCGAAGTCAGGGCGCCATCAGGTACAGTTTGGGACGGGAGAATTGAAAATAATTTCAGACCTTCATAAAAAAAATAGTTGAAGGTTTGTATGTGTCCCTGTATCTGTGGATGGAATAATCCAAACATAAACCTTTGTTAAATACAAAACAAATGAATTAGCGCCCCACAGTCGAGTGTGAACAGAAGTGCAATTATCGGCGAGCGATGATTTGTAACACGTTTGTACCGCAAGGAGGAGCCGTTTCCTTTGTTTCCGAGGTAGCATAGACAACAATTTAATTTTGCAAAAACGGACGTGTTCTTAGGGAAGCATTCCAGAATTATGTACGTTATGTACCGTGTAAAAATACACCATTCTTCATTTATCTGATTCTTACACGTACTGCTTACATACTACCACGTACATAATACGTAGACAATTGAAATACCCGTTTTGAGGTACTCTGAATTCAAAGAAGTGATTTTAGGAAAAATCTCAATGAAATGGCCATCCAAAAACTACTCTTCATATCCATATTTATCAAACAGCATGATCCTCTTTTAAATAAAATGTCCGTATCATATGTTATCATGACAAATGAAATGTTCGTCTTGGACTTTTTGGAAACTTCTCAAGTCCATTTTGTTCTGGAATAACTGGTAAACTATGAGAAATAGACACAAAATGAAAATCTAGCTAAAACAAACAATTTACCTCAAATAAAGTTTTCTCTGCAATGAGCCGTTTTCGAGACATTCCTTCTTATTGGTTTGAATTGTTGCATACTTATTCTTTGCTCAAACGCAAAGTCGTTGTTCATTTTTCTTCTCTCTTAGATATAAAAGACAATGAATGGATTGTCAAAATTATCACAATAGCGACCAGAACTTTAAAACATTTGACTATCATTGTATTTCCTTGTAACTACAATAAGATAATGTTTATCTTGAAGTAGATAGAGCAATAAGTGTCTGTACAAGAGTAGAGAAAGTCATGTATATATCACATAACGACCAAAACATTTGACAATTACTTAAAGTCTACTGTATTCTCTTGTAACTACAATAAGATAATGTTTATCATAAGTAGATAGAGCAATAAGTGTTTGTACAAGAGTAGAGAAAGTCATGTATATATCACATAACGACCAAAACATTTGACCATTACTTAAAGTCTACTGTATTCTCTTGTAACTACAATAAGATAATGTTTATCATGAAGTAGATAGAGCAATAGGTGTTTGTACAAGAGTAGAGAAAGTCATGTATACGTCACATAACGACCAAAACATTTGACTATCACTTAAAGTCTACTGTATCCCCTTGTAACTACAATAAGATAATGTTTATCTTGAAGTAGCTAGAGCAATAACTGTTTGTATAAAAGTAGAGAAAGTCATGTATACATCACATAACGACAAAAACATTTGACTATCACTTAAAGTCTACTGTCTTCCCTTGTAACTACAATAAGATAATGTTTATCTTGAAGTAGATAGAGCAATAAATGTTTGTACAAGAGTAGAGAAAGTCATGTATACATCACATAACGACCAAAACATTTGACTATCACTTAAAGTCTACTGTATTCTCTTGTAACTACAATAAGATAATGTTTATCTTGAAGTAGATAGAGCAATAAATGTTTGTACAAGAGTAGAGAAAGTCATGTATACATCACATAACGACCAAAACATTTGACTATCACTTAAAGTCTACTGTCTTCCCTTGTAACTACAATAAGATAATGTTTATCTTGAAGTAGATAGAGCAATAAGTGTTTGTACAAGAGCAGAGAAAGTCATGTGTACATCACATAACGACCAAAACATTTGACTATCACTTAAAGTCTACTGTATTCCCTTATAACTACAATAAGATAATGTTTATCTTGAAGTAGATAGAGCAATAAGTGTTTGTACAAGAGCAGAGAAAGTCATGTGTACATCACATAACGACCAAAACATTTGACTGTCACTTAAAGTCTACAGTATTCCCTGCAACTACAAATAGAATGATGTCTTGAAATAGAGTTTGTAAGAGTAGAAGAAGTCGTTATTTTTATTTGTAAACATTACTTGTATGGGCAGATGTTCTAGACGGACGACTCTGTCGTAACAAGGTGTATACAGTGCAGCACGAAAGAGCAACAAAGGGACGAGCGTATCGCTTCATTGCCACGTTACTAAATTAAATTTCCTCGGAGACTTTAGCAAGATAGGCAGAAGAGCCCGCTCAACAATAGGCAACAATGGAGGCGTGGGATAGGATCGCATCCCGAGTGAGTGAGTAGTGAGTGCAGGTCAAGGGCGGGCGACAGGACAAGCGAAGAGCTCCTCTACCAATCGATAGCCATACCCTCTCAGAGTGCAGCGCTATGCGACATGGATTAAACTCTTTGTTACCCACCCGCCCCACCGCCCATTACTGCCACACCACTTTCTTTAAAACATTACATTCAGCATCACCCGAATAAAAGTTTTATGCACCGTTCTTACCTAAACATACATTCCACTCATTTCCTGTTACTATGGGTACCTTCCACATTTTAAGTCATATCGGACGATGATGGAATTGGTGTTCAAATGAGTACAGGGTACATAGAGCTTAGAGTTACCAGACATTCATCTTTCAGGATAAGAGAAAACCTCCAACGTTAAGTCATATCGGACGATGAATGAAATGATGTTCAAATGAGTACAGAGTACATAGAGCTTAGAGTTACCAGACATTCATCTTTCAGGATAAGGGAAAACCTCCAACGTTAAGTCATACCGGACGATGAATGAAATGATGTTCAGATGAGTACAGTGTACATAGAGCTTAGAGTTACCAGACATTCATCTTTCAGGATAAGAGAAAACCTCCAACGTTAAGTCATACCGGACGATGAATGAAATGATGTTCAAATGAGTACAGTGTACATAGAGCTTAGAGTTACCAGACATTCATCTTTCAGGATAAGAGAAAAACCTCCAACGTTAAGTCATACCGGACGATGAATGAAATGATGTTCAAATGAGTACAGGGTACATAGAGCTTAGAGTTACCAGACATTCATCTTTCACGATAAGAGAAAACCTCCAACGTTAAGTCATACCGGACGATGAATGAAATGATGTTCAAATGAGTACAGAGTACATAGAGCTTAGAGTTACCAGACATTCATCTTTCAGGATAAGGGAAAACCTCCAACGTTAAGTCATACCGGACGATGAATGAAATGATGTTCAAATGAGTACAGGGTACATAGAGCTTAGAGTTACCAGACATTCATCTTTCAGGATAAGAGAAAACCTCCAACGTTAAGTCATATGGGACGATGAATGAAATGATGTTCAAATGAGTTCAGGGTACATAGAGCTTAGAGTTACCAGACATTCATCTTTCAGGATAAGAGAAAACCTCCAACGTTAAGTCATATCGGACGATGAATGAAACGATGTTCAGATGAGTACAGTGTACATAGAGCTTAGAGTTACCAGACATTCATCTTTCAGGATAAGGGAAAACCTCCAACGTTAAGTCATACCGGACGATGAATGAAATGATGTTCAAATGAGTACAGGGTACATAGAGCTTAGAGTTACCAGACATTCATCTTTCAGGATAAGAGAAAACCTCCAACGTTAAGTCATATGGGACGATGAATGAAATGATGTTCAAATGAGTTCAGGGTACATAGAGCTTAGAGTTACCAGACATTCATCTTTCAGGATAAGAGAAAACCTCCAACGTTAAGTCATATCGGACGATGAATGAAATGATGTTCAGATGAGTACAGTGTACATAGAGCTTAGAGTTACCAGACATTCATCTTTCAGGATAAGAGAAAACCTCCAACGTTACGTCATATCGGACGATGAATGAAATGATGTTCAAATGAGTTCAGGGTACATAGAGCTTAGAGTTACCAGACATTCATCTTTCAGGATAAGAGAAAACCTCCAACGTTAAGTCATATGGGACGATGAATGAAATGATGTTCAAATGAGTTCAGGGTACATAGAGCTTAGAGTTACCAGACATTCATCTTTCAGGATAAGAGAAAACCTCCAACGTTAAGTCATATGGGACGATGAATGAAATGATGTTCAAATGAGTTCAGGGTACATAGAGCTTAGACTTACCAGACATTCATCTTTCAGGATAAGAGAAAACCTCCAACGTTACGTCATATCGGACGATGAATGAAATGATGTTCAAATGAGTTCAGGATACATAGAGCTTAGAGTTACCAGACATTCATCTTTCAGGATAAGAGAAAACCTCCAACGTTGAGTTATATCGGACGATGAATAAAATGATGTTCAAATGAGTACAGGGTACATAGAGCTTAGACTTACCAGACATTCATCTTTCAGGATAAGAGAAAACCTCCAACGTTACGTCATATCGGACGATGAATGAAATGATGTTCAAATGAGTACAGGATACATAGAGCTTAGAGTTACCAGACATTCATCTTTCAGGATAAGAGAAAACCTCCAACGTTACGTCATATCGGACGATGAATGAAATGATGTTCAAATGAGTACAGGGTACATAGAGCTTAGACTTACCAGACATTCATCTTTCAGGATAAGAGAAAACCTCCAACGTTAAGTCATATCGGACGATGAATGAAATGATGTTCAAATGAGTTCAGGGTACATAGAGCTTAGAGTTACCAGACATTCATCTTTCAGGATAAGAGAAAACCTCCAACGTTAAGTCATATCGGACGATGAATGAAATGATGTTCAGATGAGTACAGTGTACATAGAGCTTAGAGTTACCAGACATTCATCTTTCAGGATAAGAGAAAACCTCCAACGTTAAGTCATATCGGACGATGAATGAAATGATGTTCAGATGAGTACAGTGTACATAGAGCTTAGAGTTACCAGACATTCATCTTTCAGGATAAGAGAAAACCTCCAACGTTACGTCATATCGGACGATGAATGAAATGATGTTCAAATGAGTTCAGGGTACATAGAGCTTAGAGTTACCAGACATTCATCTTTCAGGATAAGAGAAAACCTCCAACGTTAAGTCATATGGGACGATGAATGAAATGATGTTCAAATGAGTTCAGGGTACATAGAGCTTAGAGTTACCAGACATTCATCTTTCAGGATAAGAGAAAACCTCCAACGTTAAGTCATATGGGACGATGAATGAAATGATGTTCAAATGAGTTCAGGGTACATAGAGCTTAGACTTACCAGACATTCATCTTTCAGGATAAGAGAAAACCTCCAACGTTACGTCATATCGGACGATGAATGAAATGATGTTCAAATGAGTTCAGGATACATAGAGCTTAGAGTTACCAGACATTCATCTTTCAGGATAAGAGAAAACCTCCAACGTTGAGTTATATCGGACGATGAATAAAATGATGTTCAAATGAGTACAGGGTACATAGAGCTTAGACTTACCAGACATTCATCTTTCAGGATAAGAGAAAACCTCCAACGTTACGTCATATCGGACGATGAATGAAATGATGTTCAAATGAGTACAGGATACATAGAGCTTAGAGTTACCAGACATTCATCTTTCAGGATAAGAGAAAACCTCCAACGTTACGTCATATCGGACGATGAATGCGACCATGTTCAAATGAGTACAGGATACATAGAGCTTAGAGTTACCAAACATTCATATTTCAGGATAAGGGAAAACCCCGGAAAAAGCTTAACTAGATATCCCATAGTTATTGAGATTCGAACTCGAGAACTCTTGAACGTAAGGCAAAATGGTATCTGTGTCCCTAAAACGTACATCGCCAAACAAGTGTTCAGTGGCAAGTGAGCGAATGGCTGTACTTTGGGAATCGCCGTACGCGCTAACGCACCAATTTGAAAAAAAAAAAGAAAAAAGAAAGAGAAAAAAAAACACTGTCGCGAGGTGAACTGACCTGGTTCTAATTTTGTACGCGAACCGAGGAATTCGCAACTGCAGAGAACGATCAATATGGCAGAGTTTACCTTAACCTCTGAGTTTTGTCAGCAGCGCTTCTTCCTAAAGTTGACACTGAACGATCGAGTACAAAAAGAGAATCTAGCCTCTTTGAGCTTACTGCGCCGACTTTGGTGTGTAAGGAAAACAAAAGTTACAGCAGTTTTTGTTTCAGCAAATTTTATTTTTAGACTAAAAATGAATAGAATTTCGCTATTTACCGCCAGTAATTGAACAAAACCCAGAAAAACTTATAAAATAAAGCTACTAAGAAACTTTTGTTCCAAATTTAATAAGAATGTGACCAGAACTTCGTCGCAAGTAACTTTCATACGAAGAAAATTCAAGATATACATTTGTTGTGTAGTAATATTTTGTCTATCTCTTACAGTTTATCAGTTATACAAAAGTCATTCAGAATAAAGAGAACTTCTGAGTACATTCACAGAAAATTCAAGATATACATTTGTTATGTAGTAATATTTTGTCTATCTCTTACAGTTTATCAGTTATAGAAAAGTCATTCAGAATAAAGAGAACTTCTGAGTACATTCACAGAAAATTCAAGATATACATTTGTTGTGTAGTAATATTTTGTCTATCTCTTACAGTTTATCAGTTATACAAAAGTCATTCAGAATAAAGAGAACTTCTGAGTACATTCACAGAAAATTCAAGATATACATTTGTCGTGTAGTAATATTTTGTCTATCTCTTACAGTTTATCAGTTATACAAAAGTCATTCAGAATAAAGAGAACTTCTGAGTAAATTCACAGAAAATTCAAGATATACATTTGTCGTGTAGTAATATTTTGTCTATCTCTTACAGTTTATCAGTTATACAAAAGTCATTCAGAATAAAGAGAACTTCTGAGTACATTCACAGAAAATTCAAGATATACATTTGTTATGTAGTAATATTTTGTCTATCTCTTACAGTTTATCAGTTATACAAAAGTCATTCAGAATAAAGAGAACTTCTGAGTACATTCACAGAAAATTCAAGATATACATTTGATGTGTAGTAATATTTTGTCTATCTCTTACAGTTTATCAGTTATAAAAAGTCATTCAGAATAAAGAGAACTTCTGAGTACATTCACAGAAAATTCAAGATATACATTTGTTATGTAGTAATATTTTGTCTATCTCTTACAGTTTATCAGTTATAAAAAGTCATTCAGAATAAAGAGAACTTCTGAGTACATTCACAGAAAATTCAAGATATACATTTGTTGTGTAGTAATATTTTGTCTATCTCTTACAGTTTATCAGTTATACAAAAGTCATTGAGAATAAAGAGAACTTCTGAGTACATTCACAGAAAATTCAAGATATACATTTGTTGTGTAGTAATATTTTGTCTATCTCTTACAGTTTATCAGTTATACAAAAGTCATTCAGAATAAAGAGAACTTCTGAGTACATTCACAGAAAATTCAAGATATACATTTGTTATGTAGTAATATTTTGTCTATCTCTTACAGTTTATCAGTTATACAGAAGTCATTGAGAATAAAGAGAACTTCTGAGTACATTCAACAAAATTCAAGATATACATTTGTTATGTAGTAATATTTTGTCTATCTCTTACAGTTTATCAGTTATACAAAAGTCATTCAGAATAAAGAGAACTTCTGAGTACATTCACAGAAAATTCAAGATATACATTTGATGTGTAGTAATATTTTGTCTATCTCTTACAGTTTATCAGTTATAAAAAGTCATTCAGAATAAAGAGAACTTCTGAGTACATTCACAGAAAATTCAAGATATACATTTGTTGTGTAGTAATATTTTGTCTATCTCTTACAGTTTATCAGTTATACAAAAGTCGTTCAAAATAAAGAGAACTTCTGAGTACATTCACAGAAAATTCAAGATATACATTTGCTATGTAGTAATATTTTGTCTATCTCTTACAGTTTATCAGTTATACAAAAGTCATTCAGAATAAAGAGAACTTCTGAGTACATTCACAGAAAATTCAAGATATACATTTGTTGTGTAGTAATATTTTGTCTATCTCTTACAGTTTATCAGTTATACAAAAGTCATTCAGAATAAAGAGAACTTCTGAGTACGTTCACAGAAAATTCAAGATATACATTTGTTGTGTAGTAATATTTTGTCTATCTCTTACAGTTTATCAGTTATACAAAAGTCATTCAGAATAAAGAGTACTTCTGAGTACATTCACAGAAAATTCGGATGCACAATTTATTTTTCATGGAAATATCTGGGATATATTTAAATTTTATCAAAATCATTGAGCTATTTTGGAAAAAAAATATTCGAAACAAATTCATTAAAACCTTCTTGTCACTCTAAGATATATAACTCTTTTCTTATGCTATAAACTTTAATATATGACATTTTGATAAAAATCCTTAAAAGCAATTTTTGCAAATGTAAATTAAATAACTTAAACTCTACCATTCAGAAGGAAGTTTGTTATTTGGTTGTTTTATTAGTAGGCAGCATAAAATAGCGTTCATTTGTTAAGCATATGTCGATCGCTATATAACGAAAAGTACACTGTAGTCGGTTCAGTGAAGTTTTATTTTGGTGTAAATAAAATAAACTTTTCTAAGAATTTGTGTATCCAGATGATAGAGCGTAGAAAAAGTCATATGAACGTGATATAAGTGTTTAAGTAGCGATTAGAGTGGAGCTTCTAGTGCTGCAGGCGGGTTTCTTGATGACAGCCGGCCATTGTTGTCTGGAATCAACACAATCCACAGAATGCCATTATTGCCTTCAGCTGTTCACTGAATGGTTTATATAGCTTTAAGTGCGTTCTGATATCTGTTCAACTGTTAGTTGCCATAGAACTCATCTCCTTAAACCGCCACAAAATGCAACCAGCATAACATGCGACTCATGCGGGTCCCTGGCTTTCATTAAACTCCGTTTAGTTTCTGTTTGCTTTATCATTTAATCCTCCTGTCTCTCTTGCTTTTAGTTTTCCAAATTTTATATCAATAACATTCATATTACCAGTCACTGTGCCCAAAACACTAAATAATTTTTCGATTTCTCTTTGTAAGAACTATTATACTGCGCTCAAAACGTCAAAAACGTGTTTCTGAATCCAAGAACTGTGCCAAACACGGAAAGTTGGTCAAATATCAAATTTGTCCTCTAAGAATACTTTGCAAAGATTATGTAATTCGGTCTGCAGGCTTGTATGTAGAGCAGAGGAGTCTACCAGTGAATCCCACTTATTAAGACAGAGCACGTAAAAGGGAAACGTTGTGTGTACGTCGGAGAAATGACATGCAGCACAAGTTGGTGGATACAACAGACATAAAGAAACTTATTAACGCTGTGCATTTGTTAAAAATAGAATGCAATTGTGCTAACGAATTTAGTAACAATGAGTTAAAGTGGAAGTGTAGTTTTCATTACAGTGCGAATTTTATTTGTTATGAAAATATCTTAAAAATGTAGTATTTTACTAGTTTAGGAGAGGATAATTATCACGGAAATTTTCCTGTCACATTTTTGGAAGATGCTGAACTGAGCTATTTCTGAAAAGTGTTTTCCTTAATTTACAGCCTTCAAAACGTGTATTTCCGATGAAATTGCAATATAAATGCTCTTACTGTAATCATGAGAAGCATTAGAAATAGTAAACACCACAAAATCAATTTTAGTGATTTCTTCTTTTAAAAATTAATATTTTTGAGCTTTTGAATAACATTGCTTAATAAATGAAATGTCTGTTTGCGTGGAGAAGCTGATTCGTGTATGGTATAAGCGCCGGTGACGGTAGTGTATCGTTGTGTTGGAGGGAAGAAGTTAACTACCTGAGAGAGTTGACTGTGTAATACGATTGTGTTCTTTTCAGTCTAATACCCGATTTCACCAACAGATGTTAAGACTTAACACGGGTTTAGCAATAGTTAAACCTCTTGTTAAACTAACAAGTCAAATTTCTGATGTTAAGTCCTTAACAATTGTAAATAGTCAAGATGGCGGGCTTGAACTCAGCTGTTCATGCCCACTTGCTATATTTAAGACCATCTAAATGGCATTCATAATACAGTACGGTCTATGAGGAGAAATGATTTTGAGGAACTATCCGAAGAAAATTGTCTACAGAGGTATAGACTGTCGAAACATGCTGCTATGAAGGTTACTGCGGAAATACAAGAGAGGTTAGAACATACATCGAAAGGAATATGGCGATCTCGCCTTTGCTTCAAGTATTTATAACTTTGCGATTCTATAATTCACTGAATTATGTGGATAATACACTGTCCACCTCCCGTCTTGAAACGTTCAGTCACTCGTCACTTGTCATTCTTCGCTCCTCGTTTTAAATTTACGTAATACTGAGTTAGAACATGCATCGAAAGGAATATACCGATCTCGCCTTTGCTTCAAGTATTAATAACTTTGCGATTTTATAATTCACTGAATTATGTGGATAATGCACTGTCCATCCTCCCGTCTTGAAACGTTCAGTCACTCGTCACTTGTCCTTCTTCGCTGCTCGTTTTAAATTTACGTAATACTGAGTTAGAACATACATCGAAAGGAATATGCCGATCTCGCCTTTGCTTCAAGTATTAATAACTTTGCGATTTTATAATTCACTGAATTATGTGGATAATGCACTGTCCATCCTCCCGTCTTGAAACGTTCAGTCACTCGTCACTTGTCATTCTTCGCTCCTCGTTTTAAATTTACGTAATACTGAGTTAGAACATACATCGAAAGGAATATGCCGATCTCGCCTTTGCTTCAAGTATTAATAACTTTGCGATTTTATAATTCACTGAATTATGTGGATAATGCACTGTCCATCCTCCCGTCTTGAAACGTTCAGTCACTCGTCACTTGTCATTCTTCGCTCCTCGTTTTAAATTTACGTAATACTGAGTTAGAACATGCATCGAAAGGAATATGCCGATCTCGCCTTTACTTCGAGTATTAATAACTTTGTGATTTTATAATTCACTGAATTATGTGGATAATACATTGTCCGCCTCCCGTTTTGGAACGTTCAAGTCGCTCGTCACTTGTCCTTCTTCGCTCCTCGTTTTAAATTTACGTAACACTGAGTTAGAACATGCATCGAAAGGAATATGTCGATCTCACCTTTGCATCAAGTATTAATAACTTTGCGATTTTATAATTCACTGAATTATGTGGATAATACATTGTCCACCTACCGTCTTGAAACGTTCAAGTCACTCGTCACTTGTACTTCTTCGCTCCTCGTTTTAAATTTACGTAATACTGAGTAAGAACATGCATCAAAAGGAATATGCCGATCTCGCCTTTGCTTCAAGTATTAATAACTTTGTGATTTTATAATTCACTGAATTATATGGATAATACATTGTCCGCCTCCCGTCTTGAAACGTTCAAGTCACTCGTCACTTGTCCTTCTTGGCTCCTCGTTTTAAATTTACGTAATAATGAGTTAGAACATGCATCGAAAGGAATATGCCGATCTCGCCTTTGCTTCAAGTATTAATAACTTTGCGATTTTATAATTCACTGAATTATGTGGATAATACATTGTCCACCTCCCGTCTTGAAACGTTCAAGTCATTTGTCCTTCTTCGCTCCTCGTTTTAAATTTACGTAATACTGAGTTAAAACATGCATCGAAAGGAATATGCCGATCTCGCCTTTACTGCAAGTATTAATAACTTTGCGATTTTATAATTCACTGAATTATATGGATAATACATTGTCCGCCTCCCGTCTTGAAACGTTCAAGTCACTCGTCACTTGTCCTTCTTCGCTCCTCGTTTTAAATTTACGTGATACTGAGTTAGAACATGCATCGAAAGGAATATGCCAATCTCGCCTTTACTTCAAGTATTAATAACTTTGCGATTTTATAATTCACTGAATTATATGGATAATACATTGTCCGCCTCCCGTCTTGAAACGTTCAAGTCACTCGTCACTTGTCCTTCTTCGCTCCTCGTTTTAAATTTACGCGATACTGAGTTAGAACATGCATCGAAAGGAATATGCCAATCTCGCCTTTGCTTCAAGTATTAATAACTTTGCGATTTTATAATTCACTGAATTATGTGTATAATACATTGTCCGCCTTCCGTTTTGGAACGTTCAAGTCACTCGTCACTTGTCCTTCTTCGCACCTCGTTTTAAATTTACGTAATACTGAGTTAGAACATGCATCGAAAGGAATATGCCGATGTCACCTTTGCTTCGAGTATTAATACCTTTGCGATTTTATAATTCACTGAATTATGTGTATAATACATTGTCCGCCTTCCGTTTTGGAACGTTCAAGTCACTCGTCACTTGTCCTTCTTCGCTCCTAGTTTTAAATTTACATAATACTGAGTTAGAACATGCATCGAAAGGAATATGACGATCTCGCCTTTGCTTCAAGTATTAATAACTTTGCGATTTTATAATTCACTGAATTATGTGGATAATACATTGTCCACCTCCCGTCTTGAAACGTTCAAGTCACTCGTCACTTGTCCTTCTTCGCTCCTCGTTTTAAATTTACGTAATACTGAGTTAGAACATGCATCGAAAGCAATATGCCGATCTCGCCTTTGCTTCAAGTATTAATAACTTTGCGATTTTATAATTCACTGAATTATGTGGATAATGCACTGTCCATCCTCCCGTCTTGAAACGTTCAGTCACTCGTCACTTGTCATTCTTCGCTCCTCGTTTTAAATTTACGTAATACTGAGTTAGAACATACATCGAAAGGAATATGCCGATCTCGCCTTTGTTTCAAGTATTAATAACTTTGCGATTTTATAATTCACTGAATTATGTGGATAATGCACTGTCCATCCTCCCGTCTTGAAACGTTCAGTCACTCGTTATTTGTCATTCTTCGCTCCTCGTTTTAAATTTACGTAATACTGAGTTAGAACATGCATCGAAAGGAATATGCCGATCTCGCCTTTACTTCGAGTATTAATAACTTTGCGATTTTATAATTCACTGAATTATGTGGATAATACATTGTCCGCCTCCCGTTTTGGAACGTTCAAGTCGCTCGTCACTTGTCCTTCTTCGCTCCTCGTTTTAAATTTACGTAATACTGAGTTAGAACATGCATCGAAAGGAATATGCCGATCTCGCCTTTGCTTCAAGTATTAATAACTTTGCGATTTTATAATTCACTGAATTATGTGGATAATACATTGTCCGCCTCCCGTTTTGAAACGTTCAAGTCACTCGTCAGTTGTACTTCTTCGCTCCTCGTTTTCAATTTATGTAATACTGAAGATGATGTTTGATGTTTCTAGTAATGACACATGCATTTGGATTAAATTCGTTTCCAATTTTTTCCCACGTGACATCTTTCTCTTTTACATTCACCACATCCGTCCTCTTATTTTCCACGATACCCTTATGCTTCGTCACCAATTCAATTAACAATTCTTTCTCCATCGATGAGGAATTTGTTTCACGGCTTTTGTTTACGATTATGTCTATCCGCCATTTTTTAGTTGTGTGCAGACGTATTAATCTGTGCTGCAGACGAAACTGAAAACAAAAGCGCATCGCAGTACATTCAGCAAATAGTATCTGAGATATTTACAAGTTTCTTGGCGTTAACACGTTTTCGTTAACATTTTCAGAAGACAGGTGATGAAATGCAAAACATTTAACATTAGTGTTAGCGCTGTTACAATTGTTAACGTTGATTTTAACATCTGTTGCTGAAATCGGACATAAGTGACATATGAGTTATGTAAATTGCTCCAGTTCTGGCATTTTGTTATTTTTAAGTTCGTTCAGCATAGATTTATAACCAATATTCATTTATATTGCTCCAGAAACTTGTACAATAACAAAATACAGACTTTCCTTGTTGTTATGGTAGTTACTTAATCAGTGCTGCCAACGGGCAAAAATAAATACCGCTACAACAGCAGGCAAAGCGGATTAAGGTAAGCTGGGGATTCAATTGTTTTTTATTTACGTCCTCCAACGTTAAGTTATAGCGCACGATGAACGAAATCGGTGAAATGATGCTCAAATGAGTTCAGAAACTGTAGAATGTTTCCACGAAATCATGTTGACGCTTTGGGAAAGAAGTAATTATTTATATGAGAAAAATGTGTATGAGATACATAAAGATATGAATATAAAAGTGTAGAAATGTGTTATTTTGTTCACATAATTACATTATGTACTGAACTTTAAAGCTGATATTGCATATTCGTCTGTAAATATATTTTAAAATTCCATATTTGGACATATAAAGTAAACATGGCCATCTAAAATTCAATGTAAATCAATAACCAAGCAGGCCATGTAGATGATGCAACGAATGCTTATGTTTATTGAAATCCCAAATTCAGAAAATTCCGGAAACTAAATCTACACAAATTGTGACGTCGGACCAATCAAAATTTAGTATTTCGGTAACCTAGCAACGAAACAGAGAAAAGAACCAATAATTTTATACTTAAATTTCTTTCTTCTTGCTTGTACTCTGGAAGCGTGTAGACGTGTTTTTGGATAAGGCTCTTGAAACTACAGGAAGTTAGTGGAGTTCACCGTTCATTAATAAACGATTAAAATATACGGTGAATACGCGACGCGACGAGAAATAATATAAGTGGAAAACCGTTGCATCATTCACAAGGAGAATTAGAAAATTAAAGTTAATAAAGTGCTATACCAGTGAAAAAGTTGCATGTGAAGAAACAGATGTCGAGAAATAAATACACGTAGAGTGAAACGGTGTTCATAATTTTATTTCATAGTTTCCCAAACGCAAAATCCCTTTTGTATCGATACCACGAGAGAGAGGCTGCAGATCTCATCGCTCGCCGCAGCTACCGGAAGGAAAATTTACTGAAATCTTCGAGACCATCATCTTCACGGCCTCGAGACAGGAGATTTCATCGTTTCTACATCGAGGTAAGGTTTGGCTTCTCAACGTGTCGCCACACTGAGGGAAACGAGAAAACTTTCGCGCTGTGGGGCGTGGACCTCACGACGGCGAATCCTGCTTCAGATATGTCGCCGCATATATCCCATCCAAGTATACAGAAAATTCTTGATCGAAAACTTTTGTATTTAATAATACAGAATGCCCAGGCTTTAATATAAGGTGAGAAATGGGGCTTTTGTGAAAGACATTTATTCACCAACACTTTCGTACCTTATGTGCCCACATATCACCTTGTAGTTTTATGCTTATGTTAGCAATTTTATTTATTTTTACTGACCGAGTTAATACATTACACAGCTATGAACTAGCAAATACCTGAAGGGAAAAGGTGTAGATATTAATAATAAGAATATATTGGGTACTTCGTTCTAAGAAGCCAGGAAGTTTGTGGTCGAAATGTTCCACGTTGAAACCTGTTAATATTAAAATCGTCATTAAGTTTGTTTTGTGATGATTTTACTTCGTGCACTGATGCTTTTGTTTCAACATTGACATTCCTTTGTTCTCGTAGCAACCACATTGCACTTCCGATCGCTAGCAACGTAACACAAATTAATTACATCGCGCACAAACACAACAAAATGTATTTTGAGTCTAATTTCATAACCTCAGTTGCGTAGCTATAACATATTTTCGTGCCTGATGATTGCATAACCTCACCTTGGAGTGATAATAAACAGCAAACATTGCGTACGTCAAGGTAACTCTAGCAAAACAACGAGGAAGAGATGAATGAGCAGATCACGTCTACGGAACCTTTTCAATTGAGTGCTAATCAAAATGGAACTTTTCCGTTTAGCTAGTAATTACCCTTGAGTAATATCACAGCCTCTTCAAGGATCCTATGCCGGAAATTAACAGTTCAAAGTAGGCACGTCCTCAGGATAAAGACACCAGTAACGTACTGATGTAGAAATACCGAGGCTTTTTCTACTGCTCCCTATCCTGTTTAGTTCCATGTTTGTATTATTATTTGTTATGGGAGGTCGCTGGTTTAGAGAGATCAGAGAAGACGGGAATATAGTACAGTACAGTCTGACCATCAAAACATCAGAACATCGTACGTAACACGACGTATTACCTGTCTGACGAATGAGTACAGTTGTTATGGGAGGTCGCTGGTTTAGAGAGATCGGAGAAGACGGGAATATAGTACAGTACAGTCTGACCATCAAAACATCAGAACATCGTACGTAACACGACGTATTACCTGTCTGACGAATGAGTACAGTTGTTATGGGAGGTCGCTGGTTTAGAGAAATCAGAGAAGACGGGAATATAGTACAGTACAGTCTGACCATCAAAACATCAGAACATCGTACGTAACATGACGTATTACCTGTCTGACGAATGAGTACAGTTGTTATGGGAGGTCGCTGGTTTAGAGAGATCAGAGAAGACGGGAATATAGTACAGTACAGTCTGACCATCAAAACATCAGAACATCGTACGTAACACGGCGTATTACCTGTCTGACGAATGAGTACAATTGTTATGGGAAGTCGCTGGTTTAGAGAGATCAGAGAAGACAGGAATATAGTACAGTACAGTCTGACCATCAAAACATCAGAACATCGTACGTAACACGACGTATTACCTGTCTGACGAATGAGTACAGTTGTTACTGCAGGGCGCTGGTTTAGAGAGATCAGAGAAGACGGGAATATAGTATAGTACAGTCTGACCATCAAAACATCAGAACATCGTACGTAACACGACGTATTACCTGTCTGACGAATGAGTACAGTTGTTATGGGAGGTCGCTGGTTTAGAGAGATCAGAGAAGACGGGAATATAGTACAGTACAGTCTGACCATCAAAACATCAGAACATCGTACGTAACATGACGTATTACCTGTCTGACGAATGAGTACAGTTGTTATGGGAGGTCGCTGGTTTAGAGAGATCAGAGAAGACGGGAATATAGTACAGTACAGTCTGACCATCAAAACATCAGAACATCGTACGTAACACGGCGTATTACCTGTCTGACGAATGAGTACAATTGTTATGGGAAGTCGCTGGTTTAGAGAGATCAGAGAAGACAGGAATATAGTACAGTACAGTCTGACCATCAAAACATCAGAACATCGTACGTAACACGACGTATTACCTGTCTGACGAATGAGTACAGTTGTTACTGGAGGGCGCTGGTTTAGAGAGATCAGAGAAGACGGGAATATAGTACAGTACAGTCTGACCATCAAAACATCAGAACATCGTACGTAACACGACGTATTACCTGTCTGACGAATGAGTACAGTTGTTATGGGAGGTCGCTGGTTTAGAGAGATCAGAGAAGACGGGAATATAGTACAGTACAGTCTGACCATCAAAACATCAGAACATCGTACGTAACACGACGTATTTACCTGTCTGACGAATGAGTACAGTTGTTATGGGAGGTCGCTGGTTTAGAGAGATCAGAGAAGACGGGAATATAGTACAGTACAGTCTGACCATCAAAACATCAGAACATCGTACGTAACACGACGTATTACCTGTCTGACGAATGAGTACAGTTGTTATGGGAGGTCGCTGGTTTAGAGAGATCGGAGAAGACGGGAATATAGTACAGTACAGTCTGACCATCAAAACATCAGAACATCGTACGTAACACGACGTATTACCTGTCTGACGAATGAGTACAGTTGTTATGGGAGGTCGCTGGTTTAGAGAGATCAGAGAAGACGGGAATATAGTACAGTACAGTCTGACCATCAAAACATCAGAACATCGTACGTAACATGACGTATTACCTGTCTGACGAATGAGTACAGTTGTTATGGGAGGTCGCTGTTTTAGAGAGATCAGAGAAGACGGGAATATAGTACAGTACAGTCTGACCATCAAAACATCAGAACATCGTACGTAACACAGCGTATTACCTGTCTGACGAATGAGTACAATTGTTATGGGAAGTCGCTGGTTTAGAGAGATCAGAGAAGACAGGAATATAGTACAGTACAGTCTGACCATCAAAACATCAGAACATCGTACGTAACACGACGTATTACCTGTCTGACGAATGAGTACAGTTGTTACTGGAGGGCGCTGGTTTAGAGAGATCAGAGAAGACGGGAATATAGTACAGTACAGTCTGACCATCAAAACATCAGAACATCGTACGTAACACGACGTATTACCTGTCTGACGAATGAGTACAGTTGTTATGGGAGGTCGCTGGTTTAGAGAGATCAGAGAAGACGGGAATATAGTACAGTACAGTCTGACCATCAAAACATCAGAACATCGTACGTAACATGACGTATTACCTGTCTGACGAATGAGTACAGTTGTTATGGGAGGTCGCTGGTTTAGAGAGATCAGAGAAGACGGGAATATAGTACAGTACAGTCTGACCATCAAAACATCAGAACATCGTACGTAACACGGCGTATTACCTGTCTGACGAATGAGTACAATTGTTATGGGAAGTCGCTGGTTTAGAGAGATCAGAGAAGACAGGAATATAGTACAGTACAGTCTGACCATCAAAACATCAGAACATCGTACGTAACACGACCTATTACCTGTCTGACGAATGAGTACAGTTGTTACTGGAGGGCGCTGGTTTAGAGAGATCAGAGAAGACGGGAATATAGTACAGTACAGTCTGACCATCAAAACATCAGAACATCGTACGTAACACGACGTATTACCTGTCTGACGAATGAGTACAGTTGTTATGGGAGGTCGCTGGTTTAGAGAGATCAGAGAAGACGGGAATATAGTACAGTACAGTCTGACCATCAAAACATCAGAACATCGTACGTAACACGACGTATTTACCTGTCTGACGAATGAGTACAGTTGTTATGGGAGGTCGCTGGTTTAGAGAGATCAGAGAAGACGGGAATATAGTACAGTACAGTCTGACCATCAAAACATCAGAACATCGTACGTAACACGACGTATTACCTGTCTGACGAATGAGTACAGTTGTTATGGGAGGTCGCTCGGTTTAGAGAGGTCAGAGAAGACGGGAATATAGTACAGTACAGTCTGACCATCAAAACATCAGAACATCGTACGTAACACGACGTATTACCTGTCTGACGAATGAGTACAGTTGTTATGGGAGGTCGCTGGTTTAGAGAGATCAGAGAAGACGGGAATATATTACAGTACAGTCTGACCATCAAAACATCAGAACATCGTACGTAACACGACGTATTACTGTCTGAGGAATGAGTGCAGTTGTTATGGGAGATCGCTGGTTTAGAGAGATCAGAGAAGACGGGAATATAGTACAGTACAGTCTGACCATCAAAACATCAGAACATCGTACGTAACACGACGTATATTTTCGTACTTGCTAAATCGATACCCATTATTTCAAGTATTCTCTAGAATATGTCCTTCTGCCTTCATCCTTTAGATTGTCAGTGTAAATAGAGACACTACAGACCACCCGGCTCATTGTGCTTAAAGTTATCCCTAAAAGGGAGAGGTGACGGGAGAGACCCGAAGGGTGAAACGTATCCGACGCTGAGTCTATCCACAAGTCCTTTACCCAGCGGTCTTCCCTGGTGGAGTCCACAGGGAGGCACGTTTTGACTGAAAAACTCCAACCGACGCCGAGGAATAAACTTTCACACCGCCGAGTTGCAACCCACCAATCATCGCCACCAGTTCCTACGATAATCAAACTTTTTATAATGAGAAAAATAATAGGTGCAGGCACTAAAGCGCAGGAAGTTCGTGGTAGAAGCTCAGTATTCGCCTATCGAGTGGGGGAAGCTACAAAAAATCCATGTGTCATAGTGGGTAATCAACGGAGATCACATCCGGAACTTCCCAGATATGAATCTTGCACCTTATCTCTTGGTACAGTATCAGTGTAGTTTATCTCTTCTAAAATTTGACTGAATTGCTGAAATAATTGAAATGTTTGAGCAAAAATTCTATCTGCACTAATATAACGAAAAAAGACAATTTGTTTATCTACGTAGGTAACCTCAAAAACAACTGAATCAACTTTGATAATTCTGTCACCATTGGGAAAGTTAATTCTTTGTGACAGGCATAATGTCATAAAGCACTTCTAATGTAAGATAATAAATTACTAAAATATTAAAAAAGACTTTACAAAATCGTTGTATTTGAAAACGAATACCAGTGCAGTTACGGAAGAAGATGGCTGTGAAGGCTTTGGCTACATGGAGTAGAAAATAGTTGGCACTCCGCAAAGAATAAACAGTTGTTGCATTCCGCAGAGAATAAATACAAAATCCATTACATTTTATTGCAAGGAATATACACAGATGGCCATGATATAATGTTTAAACAGAACAGAAAAGAGTTTAAAAAGTGACAATAATTCCAGTTATTTTTTTAACTGCTATTTATGAAATAGTATAGATGTTTATGTAATCAAACAGCCTTAAAATCATCTTGAATAATCTTTATTATAACTGTTATATGTATGTAGTGGAGTTTCTGGATGTGAAAACCTTCTAATGAAGGAAAACAAGAAAGGTTTGCTTTACTTCCGTTGAATTTAAGTTGTAATCAAGTTCGACGTTCCAATGTTTTTGTGTACCAATCAATGCTTTGTTGTATTTGATTGAGAATTAGGTTATGTGAAACCCAAAACCACAACATACTTCGTATTTGACACGTACTAGTGCCCAGGAAATTCAAACTATGTTCGTCATCAAGCATTAATTCAACAGCGACAGCGTTTTTACCTTCGCGAAGTTCATCACTAAGTAGGGGAGAAAAAATCGCTCTTGAATTCAGTGTACCAATTATATTGCCTGGATATTTTCTTCGCAAAACATTAGAAAGTATAAAGCATTGTTTTCGTTTGTTTTCAGAATCATGGATTCTAAATTTTTTAGTTTCGCCCTCGTAATTCCGAAGGGAGGGGGGTTTTGTCCTAGAGGATTTGACCAAGTCGGAGGGATCTGTCTTTTCAATTGAGAGGGTAACAAAGCCCATGAAGGAAGTGCGAGAAACAGGGTTCTCTCCCTGTCCCATAGCCCGGGACAACTTGACCTACTAAAGTATAGCATCACGCCCAAACCGAGTGAGTGTCTCTCCCCGATCGATCACCAGCTGCAGCACCACCAACCCGGCCAGGCCATCATCGTCATCCCAACACTCTCTTCAGCTGTTTTAAAGGAGGTCTTGGAGGGCAGTCAACATCGATCTGAACCTCGCCGCTATTTTTTTTAATTTACCTCCCACAACGTTAAGTCATATCGGACGATGAATGAAATGATATTCATGAGTACATGGCACATAGAGCTTAGAGTTACCAGACATTCATCTTTCAGGATAAAGAAAAACCTCCAACGTTAAGTCATATCGGACGATGAGTGAAATGATGTTCATGAGTACATGGCACATAGAGCTTAGAGTTACCAGACATTCATCTTTCAGGATAAGAGAAAACCTCCGTTAAGTCATATCGGACGATGAATGAAATGATGTTCATGAGTACATGGCACATAGAGCTTAGAGTTACCAGACATTCATCTTTCAGGATAAGAGAAAACCTCCGTTAAGTCATATCGGACGATGAATGAAATGATGTTCATGAGTACATGGCACATAGAGCTTAGAGTTACCAGACATTCATCTTTCAGGATAAAGAAAAACCTCCAACGTTAAGTCATATCGGACGATGAATGAAATGATATTCATGAGTACATGGCACATAGAGCTTAGAGTTACCAGACATTCATCTTTCAGGATAAGAGAAAACCTCCAACGTTAAGTCATATCGGACGATGAATGAAATGATGTTCATGAGTACATGGCACATAGAGCTTAGAGTTACCAGACATTCATCTTTCAGGATAAAGAAAAACCTCCAACGTTAAGTCATATCGGACGATGAATGAAATTATATTCATGAGTACAGGGCACATAGAGCTTAAAGCTACCAGACATTCGTCTTTCAGGATAAGGGAAAACCTTCAACGTTAAGTCATATAAGACGATGAATGAAATGATGTTCAAATGAATACAGGGTACATAGAGCTTAAAGTTACCAGACATTCATCTTTCAGGATAAGTGAAAACCTCATATCGGACGATGAATGAAATGATGTTCAAATGAGTACAGGGTACATAGAGCTTAGAGTTAGCAGACATTCATCTTTCAGGAAAAGAGAAAACCTCCAACGTTAAGTCATATCGGACGATGAATGAAATGATGTTCAAATGAGTACAGGGTACATAGAGCTTAGAGTTAGCAGACATTCATCTTTCAGGATAAGAGAAAACCTCCAACGTTAAGTCATATCGGACGATGAATGAAATGATGTTTAAATGAGTACATGGTACATAGAGCTTAGAGTTACCAGACATTCGTCTTGCAGGATAAGGAAAAGCTGCGGAGAAAACCTTATCCAGATAACTTACCGTGACCGACATTCGAATTCGGGACCTCTTGAACGTAAGGCAAACACTGCGCTCGATGGCCACCTGCTCAAGGGTCCCAACAAGCAGGAATTGAATAGTGCAGACTCAAGCGACCCCTTCTGACGGAGCCGACAGTTTTCGAAACCGCAAGCACCTGTCTCGGAAACGTCAAAGAGGCACCTCTCGCGTTACCCCGTCGCCATCTCATTCTGTTAATGTTTTATCTATCTCTTACAGTTAACCAGTTATACAGAAGTCATTCAGAATAAAGAGAACTTCTGAGTACATCGCGTTTGTTTTCTTTAGAACCAGGAACAACAAAACAAAACAATTCGACAGTATTATGGACCCACTCTCGGAAAATACAGCGGACCTTTTGAAGCGAAGCTACTCTATTGATTCATATAGCTTGCCATTAGGGATTGATCGATAGCAGTTTTTCTCGATACTCAGTTGTTAATACTCTCCACGATACCTGATGCCATTATTTCTGCTTCTAGTTTCAATACAAAATAGAATGTTGGCAGAACTGTGTAATATCAATAAAACAAATAGGTGCGCGTATTTAATGAGACAAAACTTAAAACCACAATGATCTTATGTTTAAACTCTACATTAGACATTTAAAGGAAAAACAGTCCACTTTTATAAGCTTTTGTTAAAAAAATACCAGCATTCTCACTCTTTCGGGGTAAAATCTACTTCTTTTTCTGTCACATATGAGTCCTGCTGTACTAAATAGTCTTTCAGAGTAAACAGTTGAAGGTGGAATGTACAAATATTTAGCGGCAATTGTTTTCCAGTAATGCAGTGTACTAGAAAGAGGAGGTGAGATATGTAGTGAACTGTTAACTGACAAGTTGACACACGATTTGATCTTTTCAAATAAGTTTTAAATGATTAATGTTTCCTATAATAATACATAATGTTACAACTCTTTATAACAACTGAAAAGAGATATATTACCTACGCTGTTATGGTATTAGTACTTCTATTACGTACAGGTACTAAATGCTTATTAACATAATATCTAAGGAAAGCTTTGTAAAACATCATTGCAATTTTAAAGGAGTTAAATTGCATCAGTGTGCATGAATTTGCGAGGAATATTTACTTGCAAATCAAAGAAGCACTTTGGATATTCTGGTAGTTAATAATAATTTATAAGCAAAGATTGCACGTTAGCGTTTTGTTTATTGCAATCGTGATTTATCCTAAAACATTTTCCTTTATTCTATGGCAGCTACAGGTGGTGAATTTCTGTTGATTTAACAAAGCAATAAATACTTTAAAAGTTTTAAAAACTATTAAGGAAACTCTACTGCTCTTTTTAAATTTTCGAAGCTTTTTACAAGGATGTCTGCTAATTTATTTTACAAGTTTGAATAAAGTTAAGCAGTATATTTTTTGGGGGGGGGGGTCTTATGTTAAACACAATTTAAATAAATATTCACGTACATTCTGCATAATAATTAAATATGTCATAAACGCTTTAGAACTCGAGAAAGTATAGAGATACTATTAGGTATATATTACAAGTATGAATGGAAATCCATGTTAGGTTCGATACCCACGGTCTCTACATCTTAGTTAAATTATGCAAGTGCTAAACGCCGATAGCTATTAAACACTGATACATTTATAATACTATACTAAATAAAACACTATGTAACTTGTATAAATATAAGCTTAATTATCACACATAGGAAGCACGTTTGCACAGTCTTAAGATAATTTCTGAGGACACAAGAAAAATATTGCAACAGCACTCTAACTTGCTGAACGTATTAAGAAGGACCACCCATATGTTTAAGGGTGGAAAACCCTTATAAAATTCGAACCCTTATAATCGTTTTAATCGCAGTCCTTTCTGTAAGGTTGCTACCTTTCTCGATACGTCATGGGTATTGTACGAGGTTTCGTCTAAATAAATTATCTGATGTCCATTACTGCAAAACTTCCTTATATATATATATATATATCGCCAAGTTACAATTCTACTGGATTCCATAATAACCCTTAACTTATTCAATGTGCGGTATTTGAAACCCAGCTCCTTTAGGAGACCACGCAAAGTGCATTGCACATAAGCAAAATCATAAATTTCTTGCAAATGTGCAAGCAATTCGTCTAAGGTGGGCGCTCTCCCTTTTGCATATAATCTATAAATTTATCGACGAAATAAAACGCATGTGAAATTATTTACTTTAGAGAACCGTATTCTTTTGTTTTCACACTTGATCGGCGTCTTTGGTATTCCTTTCGTCACAATATTTCTTACTGTATTTCTGTGAATACCCAGAATTTATCATCAGGTTCATTGCATGACCCCTTACCAAGATTATTTGTTAGCTCATATTTATATGTGTTCAAAACAAGCGCTTGAACTTGCTTAGAAATAGTTCCCGTTATAACTTTGTTTTTTGAGGCTTCTCCAGTAATATAACTCGGCCCAGTTATTCACACTATTGACTTCACTTTTATTATTTTCACGTGACTGAAATTTATCTACTACTTCATTTGCATTTACCGCTGCATTTCCCTCCCACGGTCTCCACATTGTGACACACAACGAACTTCTGCACGTAATGTAACAGATCAACTGGAAGTTGAAACTTTGGCAAATGAGACTCTACATGCGACTGTCACTTCGAAAAAGTCAGAGTTGCTATTGGTCCTCAACGACAGTGTTCCATTTCTGAAGTGTGGAGATAGATTTATGACCATCATTAGTGGGCGGTACGGTCAGGTTCCTTTGACTCCGAACTGCACACGCGTTAACTAAACAGACTTGTTACAAGTGAGGAGGCGCGATCAGAAGGGAAAGCTTTAACGTCGCCTGGGACGAGGCTACTATATCTTTCGATGTCGATATCAAGCAAATATGGACTAAAATAATGCAAGTGTAATTAATTGTGTGTTAAGAAATTAATAACAATTTATTGGTCATAATCAGCTAAAGCCCTCATATGTAGTCGGGCGGAATTATCGCTACAGGTCTTCTTTCTGGAAGATATTAGAGTTTTTCTGAAATATATTTCTGGCAATATTGCCAAGAACTTGACGAGATACTATGGTTTCCAGATTTAGGATTTCTTGGCAGTTTTCACCTCCAAATTATACGAGGTAAACATTTGAAAATTTGTTTTAGCTTGGACTCGACCTAGCGAGTGTCATACAGCCCATTTTTCTACAAGGTGGGAGCTGTTGCAGCCCCTGTGGTGCAGGATATTAGTCGATCCCCCCTGTTGTGTTGCTTGCACCAATTGCACCAGTGGATAACCAGCTTGTCGCGTGGCGTGTTAAAAACCCATCAGCGCGATGGGGTTCTTTTCCCCTGTAACCCTCTTCAAGGGTAAACCCGGAATAACTTCCGACACCACTCAGAATTATTGCACGTCTACTTCAATTTTACCACGTACCTTCCTGTACCTTGCTTCCCTGACTTGTACTCACTACTTATTAATTACTAATTTTAATGCACTTTATGACGTAATAACTTCTCATTCTACGGGCAGATTCTAGAGACAAAAACATGTGATATGACGTGTTCACCCGATCTCCTCCAGCGATGAGGAATTAATCTTTATCTATACACTGTTTTAAGTTTTTAGCTATCACATGCCTTTTCCTCCTCATGCTTCTACAAACTTTCTTACACACTTATAGCTCTATCTTATTGTAGTTACAAGGGAATACAGTAGACTTTAAGTGATAGTCAAATGTTTTGGTCGTTATGTGATGTACACATGACTTTCTCTACTCTTGTACAAACACTTATTGCTCTATCTACTTCAAGATAAACATTATTGTAGTTATTAGGGAATACAGTAGACTTAAAGTGATAGTCAAATGTTTTGGGCGTTATAAGACGCATACATGATTTTCTCTACTCTTGTGCAAACACTTATTGCTCTATCTACTTCAAGAGAAACATTATCTTATTGTAGTTACAAGGGAATACAGAAGACTTTAAGTCATAGTCAAATGTTTTGGTCGTTATTTGATGTATACATGACTTTCTCTACTCTTGTACAAACACTTATTGCTCTATCTACTTCAAGATAAACATCTTATTGTAGTTACAAGCGAATACAGTAGACTTTAAGTGATAGTGAAATGTTTTAGTCGTTATGTGATGTATACATGACTTTCTCTACTCTTGTACAAACACTTATTGCTCTATCTACTTCAAGGTAAACATCTTATTGTAGTTACAAGTGAATACAGTAGACTTTAAGTGATAGTGAAATGTTTTAGTCGTTATGTGATGTATACATGACTTTCTCTACGCTTGTACAAACACGTATTGCTCTATCTACTTCAAGGTAAACATTATCTTATTGTCGTTACAAGGGAATACAGTAGACTTTAAGTGATAGTGAAATGTTTTAGTCGTTATGTGATGTATACATGACTTTCTCTACTCTTGTACAAACACGTATTGCTCTATCTACTTCAAGATAAATATTATCTTATTGTCGTTACAAGGGAATACAGTAGACTTTAAGTGATAGTCAAATGTTTTAGTCGTTATGTGATGTATCTATTCTTGTACAAACACTTATTGCTCTATCTACTTCAAGATAAATATTATCTTATTGTAGTTACTAGGGAATACTTAACCTTTTTGCGTATTGCGTAGATCAAAACGAATAAGACTTTACATTTCAGAAAAGTACAGACACTGGGGAATTAAAATAAGAATCATCTCAGAAATTATGAACACGACAAAATGAATTTATCTGATAATAAATTGTATGTTTTAACGAATTTGCTTGTTTGTGAAGAAAGATTTTGTCTATCTCTTATAGGTACTAGTTATACCGAAGTAATTTAGAAGGTTGTTGCAGAAAATCCAATACATACATTTCATTTATTACAAAAATATTGCCACATTGGCGACCTGAAAAGCCTGAGTCACCATTGTGAAGGAGAGGGAATAGGGGAGTCGCCTCGCTTTGATGTTTATTGGCTGGCGGTACGGGAAGGGCGCGCTTTCAAGGGCAGCCGGTAGCTGACGTCAGGAGCCAGATGGCGAGCTATGTTATTACTACGCAAAATACCGTTCAAGACTGTAATTCGAGAGGTTTCTAGTTCCAGCATTATCTCCTGCACCAGGCAGGTATATAAAGGGCGTATGAGGCCTGGAAATGTGTAGTGTTTTGTTACATGCGGCACCGCGACGGCGACACTTTTATGAATTTATAAAATACTAAATAACTTTTTTCTTCACCCATCTCTCTTGATATTCTAGATACGGTTTTAACAAATTTATCTCTTCTAAGTTTCAAGACTCAATACCAAAATTGCAATGCCCCTTCCATGACCTTTCCCTTACTTGTCACTGCCCAGTTCTGTACTTGCCTCAGCCGCATTTGGTAGCTCAAGTGTCTATGTACAAAACATTCTATGCAACTCATCAGTAGCTTCCCATTCTCCTTTCATCCCTGTACTTCTAATATGCATATCATTTTTGCTTCAGCGATCATATTGTATACTTTTTCTAACCATTTGATATTTGTATTACGTGCTCTATTGTCTAATTAAATTTTCTCGCTACCCCAAAAATATCTTCATTCTTCCACTTTTTATATTTACTCTATTTCCTCCACTTTTTGGAACACTGCTGTGTCTTGCTTCATTTTTAAGTCCCATTCATTACAGCATTTACAATTTTTTTAAGGATTGTTGTTCCATTATATAGATACGTTGTTGCCAGTTAAGGAAATCACCGACTTTGATAAGTAAACAAATGACAGATGAGCTTAGTATTTACTGTTTCGTCTTTTCAGTTGTGTATATCTACTTCTTAAGGCAACATACGTGAATAACAGCTGAGACTAGAACATGCATGATGGATTTCATCTTTAAATATGGATTTATTTTGGAAGATAAAGAATTCTTAAAAGCTGAACATCAACAAACGGTAGGTTCTCTACCCAGGGGAACAATGATAGCATACTGAACCTTATGACATGCATTTATACTCTATGGAAGTGCTATAAGACAGAGTAATAGAGACCCTACAACACTTCCTATTATTTACCTTTATCAATAACTAGGATTTGGCTCTTTAACAATAAATGCTACTTTATTATCTTAGAATTGCAAACTCTTTTTGTGCTAAAAGCTACTTTGAAGGTGCGGCTTTAGTTTCAACATTTTTCACTGTAACTGGAAACTAATATTTTGTCTATTACTTTTTATTCAAATAGTTTCTTTCAAGATTTCTGCTTAACAATTTTATTTCATTCGTATTGGGGAACCTTGCAGTCCTTCATAATTCACTTTTAATTGGACTATTTTCTATACTGTTCCTTAAGAAGAGAAAAGGATTCAAGTTTTAGGTTAGGTGGGCATGTAACAAATATTCGAGAGTTACAGCTGCATGCATGGTTTTATTATGTTAGGTTAGGTGATCAAATCAAGTAAAATCTTGATTATTCCATGCTGAAGAGTTTGATTCACTTTACATTAGATAGGCTGTAGCCCTCTATAATTAACTTTTAACTGGAGTCTTTGCTATATTGTTCTTTAGGAAGAGGAAAGGATTCAATTGTTAGGTTACATTGGGCATGTAACAAATAGTCAAGAGTTACAAAGGCATGCATGATTTTATTACGTTAGGTTAGGTTGTAAAATCAAGTAATATCTGGTTTATTCTGTGCTGAAGAATTTGATTCAGTTTATATTGGAAAGCTGGTAGTTCATAATTAAACTTTTAATTGGAGTCTTTGCTATATTAATCTTTAGGAATAGGAAAGGATTCAAATTTTTGGTTAGGTTGGGCATGTAACAAATACTCCATAGTTACATATGCATGCATGATTTTATTACACACTTAAATTCACTTTTAGGTTAGGTTAGCTTGTAAAATCAAACAAGTCCCAATATATGAATTCAGAAAAGGTTAGAATTCAGTTATTTTGGATTAACTTTGCCTTATGCAATGACTCTAGAAAGTGTCTACATTAAAACTTCCAGTAGCCAAATTAATGAGAAAGTTTCATTTCCAATATAATAGGAAAGAAATATTATTACAATTTACAGCTATTCTGACTTTTGCAGCTATTTCATTTTGTTAATTTTAGTTTTTAAAGGCAGTCTATTCTGTGTGATATTTATAACATTGCTTTATACGAATTTATGAGAACTTTTTGACCATAGGACTTACACTGATGGAAAAATAAACTTGTAAAGTTATAAAAAGTAAACATCAATATAACTCCTGATAGTCGTAGATGAAGTTTTGTTCTTCTGTCACATCAAAAACTTATTTCACTGAAATTTCAGCAATTATACAAAAGCATTCGTTCTCATAAATGCATGGAAAGCAAAGAAACACAATCACTTATAAAATTAACATTAATAACCTGAAAAATGCTCAGTGGTATTGTTTGTTTTTTCTACATATTGTCATTTCTCTCTGATTATTTGGCTGCTAGTAGCTTTTACTTTTTGGAACTGTTGATTTATGAACAGAGGAAAGGATGGGATTTAATTTTCAGGTTAACATGTAAAATAAAAATTCCAGATATATGAATGCACAAAACATTTTAATATAAACTTAAAAATTCGTACAACAATATGAAAAATTATAGACTATTATACACATGTATATTATAATTATAACGGGATGGAAAATTCCGTTCTCACTATCTTCCTGTCGGCCATTTTACTACATTATTAATTATATAATTATATTACCTGGCCATATCGAAACACGTTATATAGTAGATATTATAGTAGTGGTAGGTACTGCACGGACATTCAGTAGTCGTATGATAGGCCTGTTCCCTTCAGCTATAGGGAGTCCCGAGAAGCGTGTGTGTGTATGTGTGTGTGGGCTAGAATGTGTGATAGAAATGCTGGAGGATCAAGCAAGTCCAATCTTTCCCAATGCAAAACAGGGAGAGAGCTGACCTGCACGTCCACCATGCACACACACCCTGCGGGTCGCCACATAGAAACATCTACAACTACAGCGGAATCAAATAAACAGGACTCAACATTATTCCTCCTTTTTGTTTCACAAAGAGATGCAAAGTAGAAAAAGAAGAGGAAGATGAACATAATATAAAAACAGTGACAGACATGACCACCATAGTTTTCACCCACTACTGCTGTTTCTTTCTCTTCCAATCATTGTGATGCCTTTACCTTTCACCTCCGTAATTCACAGCATTTTTCAATAATACCTGCTTACCTACAGTTTTAAAATTATAAGATTTTTTCAGTACCTGATTTATGCTTTTTAACTATAAATAAAACATAAGTTATGTTCCAATGTGTAAGGACTATGATACAATGAAGCACAAAATTAATATAATTTTGAGTCAAACTAATATTCAATGCTCCATTTATTGCTAGTATTTACCTAGAACACGTTTCGTTAGGATCTTCCTAACATGATCAGCTGTTGTTGACTAATGGCTGTTGTTTGGTGAACTCATTGGAGACAACAGGTGCATCTCTGTCGGTATCTTGATGAACTTTAAGTTTGGGTTTTCATCAAAGGTAGTGTCAAAATTAAACAATTTTCTTTCATATTTCTTTATGAAGACTTTTTCCCCACGTCCCAGAGCTACACACCATTTCCAAAAAGTCTTCAAAGAGCACAATATTACTTTGGGCCCACAGAACAAATTTAGTGTACAACACCTTTTGAAATCACATAATACAAAGCAGATATCCACGAACTAAAAATCAGGTGTGTAACGGATAAACTGCAAAGGCTGTAACAACTTTAAATTGGGAAAACTAAAAGGAACTTGAACATTAGGCTTAAAGAGCATTTTAGAAACACCAGGAACAAAGATATAGATAAATCGGCGGTAGTGTACCATTTTTGGAAGGAGAATCATGATATAGAACGAGAAATCCACTTATTAAAAAGTGTCCAAGGTCCATCTGCATTAACCATGTGGGAAAAAATCTTATTAAAGAAATATGAAAGAAAATTGTTTAATTTCGACACTATCTTTGAAGAAAATCCAAACTTCAAGTTCATCAAGATACAGACAGAGATGCACCTATCGCCTCTAATGAGTTCACCAAACCAACATCCAATAGTCGACAACAGCTGATGATTTTAGGAAGATCCTAACGAAATGCGTTCTAGGTAAATACTAGCAATAAGTGGAGCATTGAGTATTAGTTCGACTAAAAATTATATTAATAAGTTATGTTGCTTTCAAATATCCTCCTTGATATAATATTTTTTTTACATAAAAATTAAACAGAATTTAGACATGAAGAATAAATTACTGCAAAAATGCCATTTTCTGTTTTAAGGATACATCACAAGAGTTGATTTAATTTTACACTTTAGTATTTTTCTGTTTTACTGAATAGAATATTCAAAAACATGCATTTGTTTTGGTTGTATATAAACAACAAGAACAATGAAGATAGAAGTGACATACAGTTTAGTGTTGGGAGGAGTTATAGACACAATGTTGGGACCTGCAGAACACCTTCTATTGTTCTGTTATTACATCAATTTTAAAATGAAACTCTGGTATTGTCTGCTGGTAAGCATTAAAATAAGAGACAAGCCTGTAGCTTATAACATGTGTTTTGTTTTTAAAACAGCAAAATCATATAGATAATGTGCTGCAGGTCCTACTGACATTTTCATTGTCTTATTCATTAAGCATGCAGACAGAGAAATCTACTTCAAATTCCTATCATATACAATATGTAGTTATTATAACCACGTTTCACCATCCAGTGTAGAAAAATAAACATCAAAGCTCAGTTATCTCTTATTTTATTCATCATTTTTTGCTTTGTTTCTAAACCTGCAACTAGCGACACAATAATGGTCGCAAAATTAAGCGTCTTTTGCGGGATTCCTCTCTTCAGCTTAACCTTTCCCAAATATGACATTCATACCCATCATCATCCCGCGGAAGAAATTCACCCGTTTTCTTAAAAGAGAAAACAACCCAGATTGGCAGAAAAAAATATTGGAAAACAAAATTTTGTTGGGAATTTCTTTTTAGAAATACAGGAGTTTTGGGCAGAAAATTATTGTAAAAAATGTGTGTTCATTTTTTAATATATTGCTAGAGTTTTATGAATTACAAATTTATGAAAAATATGTAGTTTGGGTTTTCTCTTTGTTTTGCTCATTCATCCAAAATAATATTCATAATTATAATAATGACAATGAGCTAACAACTAGTAGATATTTATTCTGTTGTTTTGGAGGGAAAGGGGAGGTTCCATTTATTGCATAAATCTGCTGTAGAAAAAGTTACATGTACTCTAATGCATCACATGAGAGTTTTGTCTCTGTTTCATTTACCTTTCTTTGCATCTTATCATGCAACAAAAACAATTTACACTCACACTCTCATCTAATCTAATAGTTACAGAAGTTACGCTTCATTCTTCTGTCCTTCGTTTCACAAGTGCTAACTGAATTACAGAAATTTGGTTTATGACACAGAAAAAAAAAGATCACATTATTGTAAAAAAGATAAATATTCCACCACCTTTGTCCCCCCACATCACACTATTTCATTTTCACAGGTTTTAGAAATAAGGTAAAAAGAGAAGGGAGATCCTTTACTGCCAATGATATGATATCCCACCTAGATGTTAGCGTACCTCATCAGCGAATGATTTCATCACTTAATTGACACAAACGTGGCAGTCATGTCTAACATTTCCCATCCTGGTTGCACAAACACGTCAGCCTATGAGCCTTAAAACAACAGTTAACGACTTCTATGTATTTGTACCTTCAACAAACATTACAGAACACCCTCGGTGCCAAAACTTTTCCGCCCTAACATTATTTTCAACAATAACCAACAATCAACTATGCCATTCTTGATGAAAATGACAGTTATCAGGTACCGTTATCCATTCTGCTTACTGTTAATAATCAACCATTTTTTTTTTTCCAAACCACATCCCATATAGTGCTTTTTTTATTTTTAAGGATTATTACATCAAACATAACAATATCATCATAAACAAAAATATATTTTATTAAAAAACAATAACTAGTAATAGCAATCTGTTTAATAGCAATAATTAATAAGAATTCATCAGTGAAAAAATAAAGGAACAAAATCAACACAAAGTATGAAAAAATCTATATGCTAATAGCTCTGTACAGAAAGACCATTTAATGGTACTTGTAATTATCCCACAGGAAACTTTGTCATATTAAAAACTGCCTATCACATAACATGGTTTTATTTAAATATTTTTTTTGGCGTTGGAACTATTCTGTACTTACCGCATGCTATAACGGAATAGTAGGTAGTGCAAACTTTTATAGTACATCTCTGAAAGAATATAAATTGCCTTTTTTTAAAAGATGTAACAGTTTCTTTTTAAGTGCTCCTACTTATTCTGGTATTATGCATGATAAATTGCATGTTACTGTTTTAAGTCTTACTTAAAACTCTGCGTAGTAATACAATTTTTTTTTTGTTAAATATTTTCTTTGAATTAGAAAACATTAAAGCTACAGACGGAGTTTCCCCAGTTACATATTCAGTTATATTATGCGATACCAATACTGATTACTGATTTGAATGGGCAGGGGAGGGGGCGCCATCAAGAAACTTAAACCTGTGACTTGTTTATCATTTTAGCTCATAAAATATTGATAAAAATATAGGCTAATCACCAGTTAATATTATAATAGAATTATGTACAATAAACGCTAATCATTTATTCAAATGCACACTCATTATTTTCTCTTTCTCTCACACACACAATGTACATTTATGCATGCATTTGTTTTCGTTTACATGTAATATTAGTATTATGCATGTATGTACTGCGCAATGGCATATAAAAACACATGTACAAAGGTAACTATTGAAAACGTTGTCAGTACATAATATTTCTGTATTCTTTTCCATTTATTTTCATTGTCTAATGTCAACATAAATAGTTCACATGCTCCTCCTATGTAGGTATACTTCATTTTACACAATTATAATATGTTCATAATTTTAATTATAAATTGCGCAATTTTTTTTTTTTTTTTTTCAAACTGTGCGCGTGTTCCATTTCACCTTCCACTTTTAGCAATTTTTAGGTAATTTTTAAAAGACAAATTACCACATCATCTGTAGTTTGTAACTTTAAGTTAATACAGAATTGTCACAATTGCATTGACTAGCGAGAAATAATGTTGGAGATTTGCATTTGCTGTGTGGTCCATGGAATCATCTGCTTATGCAGTTTAATTCCAATTTTATTGCTCATGAACTGATCAGTTATTTTCTTTATGAAAAATCTATAACACCATCATTAATTCTCGTGAATCATTTGTCATACAAGTATGGAAATTCCAATTCACTTTGCATATTTCTGCTGTTAGCAAAGCAGAATTAAAAGGCAAAGAAGCGTAAAATCACATATTCTCCAATCTCTTCTGAGAATAATTAGGATACCGTAATCACCTGGACCGTTTAATAAAATTTTCTAGCTTTTCTGTATGTCTTTTAATTTCAACAAACATTTTACAGCCTTGGAAAGTGAAACAGTTCCATTGGTTCTGTTAAATTTGATTTGTTTGGAAGTCAGTTTTTTTGTAGGATATGCTACATTGCTGCTGAGCATGTACTTTCATACAAACATAACTACACATTCAGCTCAAGTTGGATATAACACATTTTTTCAAACATTACTCCTTAATATTTATAGAATGGATGAGGTTCAAGTACAAAAGAAACTATAAAAAGATATAAAATTATTTTATAATGTAAAATATATGTAAAGAGAACATCTATCACACTATGCAATTCAAATGTCTTGCAAAACAAATGAAGTAAGAAAATTGGTGAACGTTACAGTTATAAAATAATCACCAGACAATCTCCAAATGTGATGCCATGCCAAAGTAAGCTTTAAGTTACTGAATTAACCATCTCATTCTGAAATGTTAGTATTATGTATTGCAAAATTTAACATTAATGCAAAGCAAGTTTTACGACTGCTGACTGATGTATGGAAATTTTGTTCCTTTGACTTAAGCATCTGGCATGGAGTCATATTTGGAGAGTCTCTTTTGGTGCCCTAAGCATTTAACTAAGCATATCATATACAGAGAGTTAAATCATCATAACGAGATCAGGTTTTGGCAACCCAAAATCCCAACCTGCCTTTAACTACTTTTCAGATGAAAAATTGGTAAAGTAGCAAAGTAAGAAATAGAAAATGAGAAGGACTTGAATAAGTACTTTTGTTTCTTATTTTACAATATACTGAATTTATAAACATATTTATCATTGGAGCATGAACATAAATGTTCGACTAGAATATCATTTTGTATTTCTATAATTTTTATTTTCTGTAATTAAAATCTGGAAATTGTTTAGTCTTCAATACTTTTTAGTCTGAGCTTTGCTTCCATCGTTCTGTGAATTCAATCCACTGCATATTTTCTTGAAACCATT
The DNA here is from genome assembly GCA_030765055.1 of Mantis religiosa. Taxonomy (NCBI): domain Eukaryota; kingdom Metazoa; phylum Arthropoda; class Insecta; order Mantodea; family Mantidae; genus Mantis; species Mantis religiosa. The sequence goes on from CM060954.1 coordinate 162,898,314, forward strand.
TAGCTGCACTTTGGCGAACAATTTGTACATTGGAAAAAAATCTCACATTAGCTGAATTTGGCATCCTGACCAAATGTCACATTTGTCCTTGTGCACTGTGTTATGAATGCATACGGATTGTCACTAGATTCTTTTGCGTAAGGAATGATTTTTGATGCTCCTTTATTAAAGCTTTATAGTTTTGATATAAACCATTTTAACAAGCCATGAAAAATAGTATTTACATAATTTCTGATTGAATGAAAAAGCAAAAAACAGTCAAAAGCTCACGCTTTATACGTAATAAATTAATACAGCTAAACATATGGTAACAGAGGTTAATCAATATAATGTATTTGGTTTGAAAACACCTCATATGAGATACCAAAAATAGCTGTTGTAGTCTATATGCAGGCGTGCAAACCCTGATTACGTTATATTGATTAGTGATGTATTTTAACTGCGACTGACATGCTTTGAATGTGATTTCTTCAGTTTTGTTTGTGTGACAATGGTCACCCGTGTTCAATTTTGATTTATGTGTAAATGCACCAGGGCAATGGATTAGGAGGGCACCATGACATAGTCTCTATCAATTGACTGTACTATACAAACAAACAGTTCTACCTGCGACTGCTCTTAGTACCCCTTCAGAGACCTTATTTGCAATTAAAGTCATTACGAGCTACGCCCAAAATCAGTAGCAAGATTCTTTTAACATATTCATGATCAATTCAGTCAAGTCTTCAATAGAAATCCTTTAAAATAGAGTTGCACTTCTTTTCTTCAAGGATCTAACAATGGTATTGTGTGCATAAGAAGCTGAAGTCAATTAAGTAAATGATGGAACATGATTTTATACCATGCTCATTATTTAAGAGCTGATTACCACCAGAACTAACCAGATTAGATCTGGATTCAACAGAATTTCTTATACTTAAATTCTTTAATTCTATTTTACGGACCCTCATGAGAAAATGAGTGCCTAATATACTTTTACTACGTCTCTGAAGAAGAACTAGCCAGCTATCATCACAAAAGAGGCTCTGCCTTGCATATTAGTTTGCCACCAAGAGATGCTGGTAAGGACTGGGCGGATATGGTGCCACAGAACCCAAACCAAAGTTATTGAGGCCATCTAAAAGTTGCTTGTTTCCGTTATCCTGAGGTGCTCCCGTGGACGACGGGTTGTTGCTGACTTGGACAGCTCCAGCTTGCCCAGCAGCAGCTGCTCCACCTCCATTGTAGAACTGGTGTGGGTGATCCAAGTATGAGGAAGTATTGTTGCGGGGAGGATAGAGTTCAGGCATGTAAGCCGCAGCTGCCTCAAAGAGATTTCTGTGAGGAAACTGGGGATACGTTGTAGTGGGTTGGAAAAAGTATCCTCCAGTCGTGTTTGGGTCTGGTGAGAGGGAACGTCCTGTAGGAGAGCCCTGAGAGGGCGGTGGATGGTGATGGTGATGATGATGGTGATGATGGATCTGTTGCTGGATGGCACGCTGCTTGATGTAGTTGGAAAACTCGGTGGGTGACATCCTGAAACAATGCACAGTAATATATGTTAGCAACATTGCAAAAATTATTGAATAGTGCTTTATGATTACAGCTACCAATTATTCAAGGAATACTTTGATTAACTTGTCATAATTTAAATAAACTTTATAAAACATATTAACATATCAGAAGCAGAAAATATGAGAAAAGAAATAGTCAAAGACTGACTGATAAATGTCTAACAAGCTATAAAGGTTCAATGTAGGATGGTAAAAAGAAAAATTGGTTTTATGATTATTTTTTAACCCACTCTCCTTACCACACCTCAAGAAATGTGATTCTTTCAGAGCAGAATAATTCCAATATATTCTCTAGCCAATAAATCTCCATAGAGAGGTTATCATTAGGAAAGTGTTGACATCTCCAAAGCTCCAGGTGACAGAACTCATTGATGGAGATCTGCCATCAGTGAGGCAACTTGTTCCTATAAAAGCTTTGTAGAAACATTTCTACAAATGTTTGATTGTATGCATGTTATCATTGCCATAAACTGCATTTCTAACAGCTGTAGTATGATCGGGTCACGTTAACAGTCAAGATAAAGATATCTAAATTTGACATTTGCTGATGTGATTATGATCGGAATAGCTACCTGAGTGATGATATTCCTAAAAGGGCACCTATTACACTGGGCAACAAAAAAATAATTTTTGAATGTTTCGAGCACTTCATGAGGCAATTCCTACTAATTTTGGGTTGAGAAAAACAAATATGACAATGAAAAATTTGTATTAGTTCTAGTATCTATGATATACACAAGGTGGAAGTATTACATGTTAACAGATTGAGAGAAAAGGATACATTTTAATTACATACATGCTAACAAAGAAAGTGCATTTGATTTTTTAAACTTGTAATTAATTGCTAAGGGTTCTAAATTGCTGGAAAAATACTTGGCAGATAGTCGTGTCTGCAGAGAATCATGTGGTGGCCTATTGACTTTGTCGTCTTTTAGCTTGCCTCTTGTGATGGAGTTCTGCAGACCAACAGTAATCCGCAAGCATTACTTCATTACAACGGCCCTGATATCTTTGTTCCATAACAGAAATGTCCTGATGAAATCTCTCCCCATGTTCATCACTAACAGCTCCACAACTAGGAGGGAAAAAGTCTAGGTGGGAGTGGTGAGGGACATGTTGCATCCAAGGTTATGGTATTTTTCAGGAGCATTGTCACCAAATGCTTGTAGTTGTCATCTCTTTTGTTGCCTAAAAATCCATGAACAACACCCTTGAAGGCTTCCCAAGCTTCCTTTTCTTTCCCCTCCAAAACTTGGTAAAAAGTCCAACAAAAAATACCTTCCTTAACTTTTGCATCACTTAATTTCCAAAATTTCTCTCTGATTGTGTTTTGTTATTTGACAGGTGTGCCAACTCCCACAAAAAACTCCTCGAAATTTAAAATCTTCACTCTAAAAAATGAAATGTCACTTTATCTTCAAAACAAGAGCTAATCTATAATTTTTATGGTGATTTTTGAATTCAGCAGGTGGAAATACATGTAAATTCACTATTTTAAAGCCCGAAACATTCATGTTGCCCAGTGTTATCATTCATGGGAATTTTAGTTAGTAAATGAGAGGTGATAAAATACAGAAGTGTTGACCAACAATACTACAAGGTAATTTTTCAAACCATCCACTATTATGAGTAGATCAAACAAGAACAACAACTGCATTCTCACTATTTGTCTCATTATCACCGTAGACTGCAGTTGCTTTGGATTAGGTACTCCTGACAACTGTCACTGTACAATATATAGAAGCATACTGTAAAATATGCAAACAGAGGAATTGTTTATGCGAGCCTGTTACACATACACAGCCAATCAGTATATGTGCACTGTTCAGATGCAATCATAGCAATGTGTCATACATTGGCATGCTCAAGAAATCGTATAGTATAATGTGATTGAATATTGCAACCAGGAGAAAGAAGAGGTTATCAAAATCTTGGTGTCAAGTGGCTGCAATGATAATCTACATTTATGTATAACAATTGGCTCATCCTGCGCCGAGGCATACTGGGCTAGAGCCCAATACTTTGGTTCCCTGCCACAGAAGGTGCCTGAGATCGATCTCACTCATGGTGTGGATTTAAGTTCCAGTATAGAATTGGTGCCCACTCAGCATTGTAAGGAAATTGAGGAGCTACGCTAGGTAGCGAAACCTGGTCTAGAATGCCAACTTTCCAGTTGCAGATGCTGAGATGCTGACCACATCTCCTCCCCATTTCGGTTGGATGATCGCTTACCTCTCACTTGCATATGTGGTCATGAGGCCAGCACTCAGGTTGGTAGGCTCAGGCCCACTTTGGCTGTTATGCCATGTATTTGTTTATTTAACTGGCTAAACTTTCATATCAGACACACAACTTTATTTGTGTTTCATCACTTACTGTATGTCACGTTACTAATATTTTGCTCTTCTAGTAAGCAGATAAAACAGTGAAAGTCAATATACCTTAACGCTCTCATTTAGTATGTGATTCAATAAAAAGGAGTAAGAAATTACGCACAAACTTCAGTGTTCAGTTTATAAGAAATAACTTTCTAAACATCATTTTTTCAATTCCAAAACATAAGGCAATGATTTGACCAATACATGCACTGAAAACACATTTATAAACTCTTATTAACAACAACAATACACATACACTGCATATGTATGCAGTCAAAAACAGTTCAACTATGATACACCTTTATGTTTAACAAAAGTTGTTTATACAACTGATACCCATGTCCAGAAATAATTGATTTTTGCATACCTATCACTTTGAAATGTTTGAAGCCATCTCATTTTGCTTGACGAAAGACATGTATGTACTACATATTGCACGTTTATGTTAACAATTAGAAATAAACTGGCCAAAAAGGATCAAAGCAGAGATTGTAATCTTGTGGAGTAACCAGATCACAAGAAGGATAAATTAAGTGCCTAAATGTGCTACAGAAACTGTCAACATCACTTTCCAGGAGTAACCCTTTTGTTCACTCAAGAATTTAGTCATTTTCCCACCTCAATCCCATGTTATCTTGCTATTATCCTTTTGCAGAATATGTTCCTTCTTGTGGTTTTTCTTTGGTATTATTACTTCATTTATATTATAGATTTATATTTTTTTTTTGGACTGTGAGTTTACAGATTTCATCTCTCCTATAATGAAGCAATATATCTTGACATTTTAATTTCCATTTCTATCTCTTTTTTATGATTCCATTGCACTAATCATATTCAGTAAAGAATCTCTTAATGCCGGGACATAGAAGCAGTGGTTGAATATAATCTTCTATATCATATGGAAGCTAAATGTACATTTTGTTGAGAATACAGTAGAACTGAATGAAATTTAGTTACAATGCAGCAGAAATGACTGACATTGGTATGGCAGAGCATATGGAAGCAATAAGTAAGCTCTATTCAATGTTAAATGCAGTAGAAGTGACAAATTGGTTTGCTGTAGCATATGGAAGCAGTAACTAAGTTCTATTCAATGTCAGTATATATGTAAGAGTGGCTGAAGACGATTTTGTGTAATTCAGGAACAATACAATTTGCCTTTACTTGCACTTAATAATGTATTCTTAACATCTACCAAATAAAATTCCTTAGTTTAGTGATAAATAATTTTTTACAAAAGAGTAAGACCACAGAAAGATTAACAATATCAAAAAGGCTATGTAACTTATGCTACCATACTTTCTGGCCAACCCGAGGAGGTTCACAAAGAAAAATAGATCTACTGCACCTAACATACCATATTGTCAAAAACAAATACATATATCTTAAGACTTATAGGGTAGATTCATATAGAGGAGTTTCGGCACTGCAACAAGTCTTGATCTATTCTGCCTATGACCCCAAGTGTTGCACTCCTGGGAGGAAGGATGAGGCGAGAGGAGACAGGGCGGCCGAACCAAGGTGTCATGACAATGCGGAGGGCAGGGTCCATACAATTGATGAGATGGAAACTCCCCGGCAGGCCAATTCAGCTGGCATCCCACCCTACCACTCGTAGGGAAGGGGATCCGTACCCTTCAGCTGTCGTGGTGCGGGCGTTGCGGACCCTTAACACTCGTGGTACCTCTGCTTTACTAGAGGAACCTCGGGCAGAACTGCCGAGCTCCTCCCGTACGGGAATTGTTCGGATTGGGTTGGACTCGAGGGACACCCGCCGGAAATCGGGTACTTCCGGCCAAACTTCGGTCGCCCGGAGAGGGTAGAGGGTTACCTAAGAAGTCCCGGGTACTAGCCCGCAGAGCTAGTAGGTGTGCTAAATCACCAGGCGGCCCTACCGAGGTTATTCGGTAGCCTTCCCTGCGGGGTTGATGCGCCTAAGTGGCGTATCCACTTCCACTCATCTTGACGTTGTCGATGGGGGGGGGGGGCTTTATAGACTCTAGGTATTGCCCTAATGGAAAGCACCCCGGAGTCCTCCATCGTCTCCCGGGGGTCAGAGACCCGTGGTCCTGAAACGGCCCACTAGGTGGACCCCGAGACCATCCTACCGGAGGAGCATACCATCCTGCCAAGCAGCGCCGAGACTCCCGCCGACACTTCTACCCTCAAAGAGACTAACAGATGATAGATGATGTGAAATGATAATGCAGATGAAGTGGAGGGACAGGAAATTCGGGAGATATAACTAACCCACCCAGTATTCGCCTGGTGACCGGGAAAACCCCCGAAAAATCCCACGGGTCACCGGAACCGAACCCGGACCTCCAGAATGCGGGACACAGACAGCCACCTGTGCCATCGCACTCGGTATCTTAAAGACTTAAACTCATTGAAGTAATGAACACTTGAGGAACAATTCCTGGAAAATCTACCAGTAAACAGTGTATAGTATGTGGATCATTGATCATTGTAAGAAATTGTGTATATACCAGTTTAAATTATTTGCCTTATACTCAAAATGAAGTAAAGTCGATTGTACACAGCACATACCTGTTGGCTCGCTTGCTACTGGTCTTGAGCTTTGTGCTTCCAAACTTGGTCTGGGCGAAAGTGGCCGTGGTGAAAGTGAGTGGCGCCGTAGAACGAGGGATGAAGGATGTTACAGGACTTGGCGAGCCTTTGTAGGGTGGCGGTGGTGAGGACGTCGAGCCTGGGGTGGCCGTGGTGGTCGAAGTCACGGCTTGTTGCTGTACAGGAGCGACGGATTGTACTGGCTGTACCCTTACTGGCGGCACGGTTCCCGATCCAGCGCCGCCGGGGTACGGCGAGGAGGAGGAGGTGCTCTTGTTGTTGGGCGAGAGGCTGAGTCCACCGAGAGAAGAGCCCACGGCCTCGATGGGCCTGAAGCATTGCGCCTCGGGATTGAAGGTCTTGGTGACTTCGCGGTCTGCGGCAGAGGAAGAATCGTCGTGTGGATCTGACAACTCGCTGAACAACACCTTAACGGCACCCTTCTCGCCGATCCTGTAGCTCACTTCTCCGGGATCTACCCACACTGCCAGTTCCTGTGGCAGGTTCTCGAGAACGTCCTGAATGGGAACCCCGCTTTCCCTGGCTGCTCGCTCCAGAACAGGGTCCACGGGATCACCGGTCTTGAGACATCTGAACGCTGATCCCTTGAATGGCTTTTCCGGGTACCAGTGACCCTTGAACTTGTCCTTTAGTGCCTTTTCAAGTTCTTCGCCGAAGATGTTCACCCTCCGCCGGGGCAGCTTATTGTACAGGTAGGAAATGACGAAATTTAGAGCGACTTGTACTTCTATGTGCATTTTGGACGTTTGATAATCCTCTCTTCGTTACAACCGATGGTGCATGCGTAACAGGAACCTCTGTAGCAAGTCTTGGTCTAGAAGACTAACAAGAAGTGCTGCACACCTGCAACAAACAAAACAACTCCACTTAGCACCAATTACAACTACCTTGCTATTATTACCTTTAATTGCACCTCAATGATTTACCGACAGCTCTATGTATTACATTCCTCCTCTTTATGTTTCAGGACAATATCGCGGGAGGAGAACCTAAGAACTCTCCAGCTGTTGGTAAGTCACTGCTATACTTTAAATAGGCCAACAAGGCAACATACATGCACTGAAAAATGATTTCTTTTGTTAACTTTTGCATGCTAAGGCCTAAAATATATCACGAATCCCTTTGATGGATTCTAAAACAAAATCTTTCGTATTTGTAAAATTTGGCAAAAAAAAAAAAAAGTATGAAAGTTTTTTCATTTTCAGTGTTTTTTATTTTTATTGTGCTTCAAATGCAATTTCAAAATATTTTTTTATTTCGAACAATTTTAAAGACAGAAACTTCAACTCCATTTTTCTCCATTCGTTTGTTTCAGCATTTACTATTGTGAGATTTTGTAGGCATTATACAACATTAAATTACACTTTTCTGCATTTTAAAACTTATTTTTCTTAATGTGAAAGGTGATCCTAAACGGATTTTTTATGCTGAATACAAAAATAATCTCCATTTTCTCACTTCACGTCACCTCACCTCACATCACATCAGGTTTTCAAACTAAGCATAAATAACAGAAATAAAATTAAAGCTTTGTGAAACCCATCAAAAATTACTTTCAACAAGAATATTTTATGAAAAACTAGTCTATAATTATAATTTATTTGTCATTAATTAATCGTTAATTAATAATAATTATAAGCATATTCATAACTTTATTTTAGCATTGCACTTCAAATTTTCTCCTTTCACCTTCTCACATTGCTGAGAACAGTCTCTTTTTAACACTCAACAATAGCCCGCCACCATGTGAACACTCCTCTTCCCTTGTTTCGGTATTTCCATATTTTGTATATTCTGGTTAAATAATTTCACCGTGTTCCTCACTAAAATCTCCTAAATTATTAGGGAAATAATTTAGATGGGAATGAAGCTGTTTGAAACCTTGTAGCACCACTATCACTATGTGAACATAATTTTGGTCTGTTTTATTTCCAAGAAAATTAAAAACAAAAAAATTTCGAAAGCATTCCATGCATTTCACTTCTCAACTCACAGTATTCTCGAACTGATTCTTGGCCAACGAATACATCAGCTTTAATTATTTCATACGATAATGAAGGAAATGTAACACAAAAGATATTTAAAGCACTCACTTCTTGATTAAGTGTTTACAAATTGTTTCATTAAACCTGATTTTACAAGGAGAGGTGCCAAAATATTTTTGGGGCTTCAATAAGGGTTTCACTTTATTTTCGCCCGTGTTAAAGTCTTATGTGGCCAGTGTTCCCTTTCCCAATGCTCTGACCTAGTTCTGCTATCCCATTCGTATAAGAAACAAGGATATTTTGTGAAATAAAATACAAATTTAGTGCATGATTTTGAAATCTCCACACACTAGCAATAGATGGTTTAAGTACTGTAATTTTGTAACACAAACTTAAATTTTCATGTTCCCTTTGAAACAAATGAGTAGGCTACAGGAATGCAAGGATAAATGTTTCAATTATGAAGCTAATATCTTTGGAATTATTAATTTTGATGGGAACACATTTTGGTACATTCGCTAGGGCGGATCGAGTTAGTAGATATTAATCATAATAAAGAATATAAATATAATAATACTTATATTATTTCACATTTTAAGTAATAAAGTTGAAATTATAAACTCTTTAGCCTTTCTAACAAACGATAAGCACACGGTGGTATTACTACAGTACGTACATTACAAAAATACTGAACACATATAATTTTGAATTTCAAAAATTTCTGACGTGATACGTGAAAATGGATCAGGTTTACAATAAGTGTAAAAATGAAATGTGATTCAGAAACGCTCATTCATTTCCAAAAATCAAAATACAAACAGAACGGTGTCACTGTGCACGTTCCAGGGGAACTTCCAGTAATTACAGCGTGGAAAATTAGTCCATTAGCTAAAGAATATTAAATAGTTCAACGGAAATTAATTATTTTTATAGCTTACATTGAACACGTTGTAAAGTTCTATAACATGCATGCAAAAATTAATTTTTTCTTTCGCTAACTAAAAATGAATGTTTACACAACAGTTTTTTATGTTTGTATACTAAGCTCAAATTAAAATTTGGAGAGTGATATGATAAACCGTTGGGTCCAAATTATCGTACAAGAAGTGATTAACAATATATTAACAAGGGTGACAGGTATACCAACTTTGTTTGGTTTCTCGGAAAGGCTTGTTTTAGATGCACTTCGCGTGTTAACATATTCCGTATCTTTATGTGTAGATATATGTTCGAGCTATCTACACTCGCGTAGCAAACATACGAGCAGAAGGAACATCTCCCTCATTTGGTTTGGATGTATCCGCCCGTTATAATTTAATTAGCATATCTATCTTGGCCACTCATCGACTGTTGGATAGATCTGGGCCCCTAGATATTCCGCACGCACTCTCTACTACATAGCCCGTCTCTGTAGCGTGTCTGCCTCACGTCCAAAAGACCCCGAGTTCGAATCTCGAACAGGGTGAGTTATCCGGGGTTTCCTCTTATCCTGAAAGACATATCAGGTGGCTAAGCTCACCGAGGGGGATGGCCCAGGCGGTTTCGTCTGTGGCCCGCATTCAGCAGGCCCGGGTTCGATTCCCGTGGCCGACCTACCTGACCATGGGTTTTTTTCGAGGTTTTCCCGGGTCGGTAGGTTAATTGCATCCCCCGAATTTCCTGTTCTCCGTTACATCTCCATTATCATTTCACATCATCTCTCATATGGTGGTCTATTTCAGGGTAGAAGTGTCGGCAGAGGTCTCGGCGCTGCATGGCAAGATGATATGCTCCTGGCGGTCTGCTGGCCGGCCTGGTGGGCCGTTTGAAGACTGAGTTGGGATGCCGTTTGTGCTGGTCTGCCGGGATTAGGATTTCATTAAGGAGAGGATTCGGTACGTAGGCCACCATACTGGGCCCATTGTTCCTATGCCCCCAAGTGGGGACACTCCCGGGAGGAAGGATAAGGTGAAGGAGACAGAGGGCGGCCGACCCACTGAGTCATGACAGTACAGAGGGCATGGTCCCTACAGTTTACTTTGATAGAGACTTTCCCTGACAGGCCAGGACAACGAACCCGCTCCCCTGCTGCGGGACGACAACGAGCCCAGCAGCCGAGCCTCAAAGGTCCCTGGCTGACTGTCCGGAAATGGTCCCAGCAGAGGAGTGGAGACTGGCAACCGATTACCGGAGGAGGAAGTAGTTTACCTCAGAGCATATCATCCTGCCATGCACCACCGAGACTCCCGCCGACACTTCTACTCTGAAAGAGACCACCATATGAGAGATGATATGAAATGATAATGGAGATGAAATGGAGGGACAGGAAATTCGGGCAATGTAATCAACCTACCCAGCATTCGCCTAGCAACCCGGGAAAACCCGAAAAAAACCATGGGTCAGGTAGGTTAGCCACGGGAATCGAACTCGGGCCTCCCGAATACGGGCCAGACGAAACTGCCTGACCCATCCCGCTCGGTGACCTGCCGGGGAGTTTCCCACCGGGTCAAGCGAAGAGAACCTGCCTGCTGCACTGTCGTGGGATGCCCCACTTGTGGCTTGTGGTACAACAGACCAAGACTTCTCCGTGCTGAGTGCCCTCCGTAGCGTAGTCCAGTCCTGCTGCACTGTCGTGGGATGCCCCACTTGTGGCTTGTGGTACAACAGACCAAGACTTCTCCGTGCTGAGTGCCCTCTGTAGCTTAATCCAGTCCAACCCAAGTCTAAGCTTCCTGGGCTCATATAAGCATCATTTCACCCATTTCATTTGTCATCCGACATGCTCTGACCGGTTCAAGGACGTTAGTCAAACGAAAAAATCTACTACAGAGGTAGAAGATGAAACTAGGTGCCATACGCTCTTTGCTACTCCCTCCGAAAATTCAAATGTACTTTTTATTTAAGTGCGGTCTTTAACAGCTGTCGTTCTCAGTGTCCAATTCTATATTTGGTGTGAAAAAACGCTTAATTTTGCTCCTAGGCCTCTTTATCAGGCTTGAAGTTCTTTTAGGTGCCGTAAATTAGGACCAACGGGTCTACTGCTCTACCAAAGGAAGCCATACTAATTATTTTTACGGCCGAGACAATCCGTTTGACCTCTTGAGGGCTTGAACCGGGTATCTAGGAGACCAGAGGTAAGTGTGTTACCTCTAGATCACGGGGAGCGACACTCCATCCCCAGTTTGATCTCTTGGAGGTTATAACAAAAGTTATCTACAGGCCAGGCACACCTCGGGCTGTTCATCATCTCGTCGTCACAAAGAAACAAACACTATTCCCCTCTTAGGTGTTACACAATATACAAATACCAATGTCACTCCATTTCAAATTGTGTATGTTTGAAATACAATTTAAGCTTTTGATTATGGCAAAATCTCTATACCGCATGAAGTACGATGATTATGGAACTAGCCAAATGCATTTCACTAAAGTTACTGTAAAAGAGCAAGCTCTATTATATTTTGAAATAATGCGGTTTTATTACACCAATAGACCGTTGCACTAGTATATGTAAAGCCTTAAAAGAACACGTGTCATATATTAACGTTTTAACGTAATTAATGTTATCCTTTACAATTCAAAATATTGTTTTACCTTAAGAGAAAATGTTTCTTCCTTATTCACTTCTGAAAAAACGAACCTAATTACTAATATGAACGTATTTTTACAGAACATGAAAATAATACAACAATGAATAAAGTCAAAACCTTATTTGAGCATAGCCCGCTCTAAAGAAAACAAAAGACTGATACACACAGGATAGCAAACGTAAGATGTAGCGGGCACAAATGTCTCACATGCGTTAAAAGATATTTACCATTAAAAACGTCAAGTTATCTGACATGCACGGGTAATGAAGCGTGAAACTGTCAGTCGTATTTCAATACGTTTTGATTTTAATTCCTTGCTATCGATTCATCGTTGAGCTGTTCAGTCAAGCGAGAGTTTTACGTCGCTATAACGCGGCAGACGCGACTAACCAAGAAAGCCGAATGCAAAAAGACTGTCTCATCGCTCTAAAGCATAAAGTTTCGCAATATCACGGCTTTTGTTCCCAAATTGCTGAATTTGATCTGGTTTCCTGAAGCGAGAGGATCGGCTTCAAGCAAGCAGAACCGTTAAGCGAATTGGGTAAATGCGATAACGAGCATAACAGATATTCTGTTACTTCCATGTTCAGTCTTTGGAAATGTGACGTAACAGTGACGGAAGAATTTCATTTTATGTACTTAGTGGTGATTACGGTCGGAGAAGAAAATAAAGCACTCAGAACGCGTACCGTTCTCGTTTCTCACGCTCTTCGAATTCCGAGTAGATGAGATTTAACCATTTACCCTCCGAATTCATTTCTGCAGTCTTTCATCAATCGATAATAACCTGTATGAACTTCTCTGTCCATTATTTATATTCCTGTCTATGCTGCATTTTACATGCCCAACTTATATCTTCAAATTACATTATAAGACTTTTTTTTTTAATTCGTGTCCTCCAACGTTGTCATATCCGCAGATGAATGATGTTTAAATGAGTACAGGGTACACAGAGCTTTGAGTTACTAGACATTCATCTTTAAGGATAAGAGAAAACCTCCAATGTTAAGTCATATCGGACGATGAATAAAATGACGTTCAAATGAGTACAGGGTACATAGAGCTAGAGCTACCATTCATCTTTCAGGATAAGGGCCCACTCAGAGCAGAGATGATGTCATCAAATTTTCAAGGGCGTACATGTGTAAGCATAGTGATACTTCCCTTGTTAGATTCGACTGACCAGTTGCACGAGCTCATTCAAAACTGTATATTTCTGTATTTACACATTCGTTACCTTGAATGCACTGACAGATTTTGTCACGTCAAATCTCTGTGGCGTGTGAAGATAAGTTTATTTTTTGTTTTAGTGATGCATTTAAATACAACTGTAAGTATATTTCAATTGCATTAGCAGTGCTTTGAAAGTTACGCCTCGCTGCTGGACCTACGTGTGACTGTACAATAGAAAGAATACTAAAGAGTAGCCATAGTTCTTTGAGTCATTATTCTCTCTTACTTTAATGAAAATTATAATTTGGAGCTTCCCTCGCTTTGAAAGTGACGCCTCGCTGCTGGACCTACGTGTGACTGTACAATAGAAAGAATACTAAAGAGTAGCCTTAGTTCTTTGAGTCATTATTCTCTCTTACTTTAATGAAAATTATAATTTGGAGCGTCCCTCGCTTTGAAAGTCACACCTCGCTGCTGGACCTACGTGTGACTGTACAATAGAAAGAGTACTAAAGAGTAGCCTTAGTTCTTTGAGTCATTATTCTCTCTTACTTTAATGAAAATTATAATTTGGAGTTTCCCTCGTTTTGAAAGTCACGCCTCGCTACTGGACCTACGTGTGACTGGACAATAGAAAGAGTACTAAAGAGTAGCCTTAGTTCTTGGAGTCATTATTCTCTCTTATTTTAATGAAAATTATTATTTGGAGGTTCCCTCGCTTTGAAAGTCACGCCTCGCTACTGGACCTACGTATGACTGTATAATAGAAAGAGTACTGAAGAGTAGCCTTAGTTCTTTGAGTCATTATTCTCTCTTATTTTAATGAAAATTTTTATTTGGAGCTTCCCTCGTTTTGAAAATCACGCCTCGCTACTGGACCTACGTGTGACTGGACAATAGAAAGAGTACTAAAGAGTAGCCTTAGTTCTTTGAGTCATTATTCTCTCTTATTTTAATGAAAATTATTATTTGGAGTTTCCCTCGTTTTGAAAGTCACGCCTCGCTACTGGACCTACGTGTGACTGGACAATAGAAAGAGTACTGAAGAGTAGTCTTAGTTCTTGTGTCATTATTCTCTCTTATTTTAATGAAAATTATTATTTGGAGTTTCCCTCGTTTTGAAAGTCACGCCTCGCTACTGGACCTACGTGTGACTGTACAATAGAAAGAGTACTGAAGAGTAGTCTTAGTTCTTTGAGTCATTATTCTCTCTTATTTTAATGAAAATTATTATTTGGAGTTTCCCTCGTTTTGAAAGTCACGCCTCGCTACTGGACCTACGTGTGACTGTACAATAGAAAGAGTACTGAAGAGTAGCCTTAGTTCTTTGAGTCATTATTCTTTCTTATTTTAATGAAAATTATTATTTGGAGCTTCCCTCACTTTGAAAGTCACGCCTCGCTACTGGACCTACGTGTGACTGTACAATAGAAAGAGTACTGAAGAGTAGCCTTAGTTCTTTGAGTCATTATTCTCTCTTGTTTTAATGAAAATTATTATTTGGAGGTTCCCTCGCTTTTAAAGTCATACCACGTCAGTGCTTTCGAGTTTTTCTTGAAAATGTTTCCGTTGAATGACTTTAAGATGCTGAAATTATATACCAAGTTTGCTATTTAAGTGTCCGATTTTAGCTACTTTGCTACACAAACGTAAACAGAGAGGTCACTAGAGCTTTTCTACCAGTAAAAGAAATGTTTCGAATAGAGTTAAGTGACACTTTGCGTGTACACTGTTATTGTAAGCTTGTCAGTTAAAAGATACGAATTAAACGGCTATCGAGAACAGAGTAACACGCGATTCATTTCCGAATGACAGAAATAAGTTTATATTTCACTTAGGGATTCATATAAATAGAAAATACCCTTTGGCATTTCTAAATATCCATCGTGGGCCTGTTATTTAAGCATGACAGCTCTGTACACGCAAGCGTTCGTGTAGAACCTAATTTGCATTTTACTGCCAGTCATACATTCCAAGTAAAGTGCCTGGCATTCGATAAACAAGACAATTTGCTTGTTGCTAACTGTGATTTTATGTTTACTCTATTGTCTATGGCAAAGGTATTTTTATACAACGCTCCGTGTGTGTGCTTGTCTTAACTCTTCTTCATTCTAACTTCCAACTCTTATTTGTAAAGTAGTACTTCAAAGTAACGCTTTAATATTAAGAGTAGATAATAAACCAAAATAAATATAAATAAAACGTTAAGTCACATCTCACGATGAGTGAAATGTTTAAATGATTACAGGGTACATAGAGCTTAGATTATCAGACATTGATTTTTCAGGATAAGAGAAAACCTCCAACGTTAAGTCATATTGGACGATGAGTGAAATGTTCAAATGAGTACAGGGTACATAGAGCTTAGAGATACCAGACATTCATCTTTAAGGATATGAGAAAACCTCCAACGTTAAGTCATATCGGACGATGAATGAAATGATGTTTAAATGAGTACAGGGTACATAGAGCTTAGAGTTATCAGACATTCATCTTTCAGGATAACAGAAAACCTCCAACGTTAAGTCATATCGGACGATGAATGAAATGTTGTTCAAATGAGTACAGGGTACATAGAGCTTAGAGTTACCTGACATTGATCTTTCAGGATAAGAGAAAACCGCCAACGTTAAGTCATATTGGACGATGAGTGAAATGTTCAAATGAGTACAGGGTACATAGAGCTTAGAGTTACCAGACATTCATCTTTCAGGATAGGAGAAAACCTCCAACGTTAAGTCATATCGGACGATGAATGAAATGACGTTCAAATGAGTACAGGGTACATAGAGCTTAGAGTTACCAGACATTCATCTTTCAGGATAGGAGAAAACCTCCAACGTTAAGTCATATCGGACGATGAATGAAATGATGTTCAAATGAGTACAGGGTACATAGAGCTTAGAGTTACCAGACATTCATCTTTCAGGATAGGAGAAAACCTCCAACGTTAAGTCATATCGGACGATGAATGAAATGATGTTTAAATGAGTACAGGGTACATAGAGCTTAGAGTTACCAGACATTCATCTTTCAGGATAGGAGAAAACCTCCAACGTTAAGTCATATCGGACGATGAATGAAATGATGTTCAAATGAGTACAGGGTACATAGAGCTTAGAGTTACCAGACATTCATCTTTCAGGATAAGAGAAAACCTCCAACGTTAAGTCATATCGGACGATGAATGAAATGATGTTCAAATGAGTACAGGGTACATAGAACTTAGAGATACCAGACATTCATCTTTCAGGATAGGAGAAAACCTCCAACGTTAAGTCATATCGGACGATGAATGAAATGATGTTCAAATGAGTACAGGGTACATAGAGCTTAGCGTTACCAGACATTCATCTTTCAGGATAAGAGAAAACCTCCAACGTTGTCATATCGGACGATGAATGAAATGATGTTTAAATGAGTACAGGGTACATAGAGCTTAGAGTTACCAGACATTCATCTTTCAGGATAGGAGAAAACCTCCAACGTTAAGTCATATCGGACGATGAATGAAATGATGTTCTAATGAGTCCAGGGTACATAGAGCTTAGAGTTACCAGACATTCATCTTTCAGGATAGGAGAAAACCTCCAACGTTGTCGTATCGGACGATGAATGAAATGATGTTTAAATGAGTACAGGGTACATAGAGCTTAGAGTTACCAGACATTCATCTTTCAGGATAGGAGAAAACCTCCAACGTTAAGGCATATCGGACGATGAATGAAATGATGTTCAAATGAGTACAGGGTACATAGAGCTTAGAGTTACCAGACATTCATCTTTCAGGATAAGAGAAAACCTCCAACGTTAAGTCATATCGGACGATGAATGAAATGATGTTTAAATGAGTACAGGGTACATAGAGCTTAGAGTTACCAGACAATTCATCTTTCAGGATAGGAGAAAACCTCCAACGTTAAGGCATATCGGACGATGAATGAAATGATGTTCAAATGAGTACAGGGTACATAGAGCTTAGAGTTACCAGACATTCATCTTTCAGGATAAGAGAAAACCTCCAACGTTAAGTCATATCGGACGATGAATGAAATGATGTTTAAATGAGTACAGGGTACATAGAGCTTAGAGTTACCAGACAATTCATCTTTCAGGATAAGAGAAAACCTCCAACGTTAAGTCATATTGGACAATGAATGAAATGATGTTCAAATGAGTACAGGGTACATAGAGGTTAGAGTTACCAGACAATCATGTTTTAAGATAAATCCCTGAAATATATTATCCAGATAAGTCACCCTGACGGAGATTGTTATTCATAACCTCTTAAACGTGAGGCAGACTCCCAACCATCTACGCTACCGCACGCGACAGCTTCATATGCAGCTATATAATGGGACTTCTTTTTGAGTTGCTCGACACAGAATATCGTGTGATTATCCGTGTTAAATGTATTGCACTCCTGTTTTCATATTTCAAGTGCTTACGCAAAGATGGAATCTTTTAATTCCATTTAGTGAGTATTTAATACGATAATCTATTGACTTTCTCTCTGACATTTATATATACAATTTACAAGCTTATTACCTCTTTGAGTATCGCGCTATAAGTAACGATGTTAAAGAGCACAGAACCGGGTATTCAGTTTAAATAGAGGATTATGTACTAGTGCTCTTAAAAACTCATTTTCTGTTTTTAATCCACCTAAGGTTATTTAAATGCAAGTAGCATCTTGTTTTGTTTACTCTCGTTCTCTGTAGTTGGCTTGCAGCGCACCTGCCGAGCGCTGAAGTAAACAAAAGCAGACATTCTGGTTAATCAGATGGAAACAATTGAAGTGTGTTGGCAGCACTGCGCAAGGCCTTCTGAAAGCTCGTTTCATTAAAACTTTGCAACGAATTAGCAAGAAAAGAACGTACATTTATTATGAATGCACTAAATAATTACGTACACAGTTCTTTTTAACGACAGCACAGAACACACTACTTGAGTTAAAACTAGCTGAAAATGTTATTAGCACGGAGAAACTATGCTGTGGCTCGGTGGGAGAGAAAACAGTATTTCCATTTGCAAAAAAGTGGGAAACAGAGAGCGAGGGTGTGCGAAGTTCAAAAGTTACCCAACTTTAATAAGAAGTTGGTGAAAATAGCCGCCAGATGGGCGCAATGTCGACTCGGTTTCTCATCTGAGGTTGGCCCCTATTGATCCGACCTCCTTGCAGCCTGGGATAAAACCTGATGATTTCCCTTAGCTGCTATAAATCTTAATAAAAAAGAAACAAGGAAATAAAGATATACCATAGCAGTCACTATATCAGTATTATGTGTTCCAAATAATGTTTGCATTAGATATCCCATAAGGATGTTCATTTCTACGAGGGCTGTTCAATAAAGAATGATCATAATTTTTTACGGTCATAATTTTTTTGCACTCAAATTTAATCTTATTATATTCTGTTAGCTTAATGTTAAACAAACACGTCATAGTAGTTTCATGGTTGGTACTCCTGGTTCCCGCCTGTGAGAACAAAGTAACTACAGAGATGTTCAGTATCGCCTACCGCTGCAATGGAGGTAACACGCGAGGAACAATATGCGGCTTTGAAATTCTGCTTTCGTCTGCACAAATCTTCAGGTGAGGCGTATACAATGTTACAGGAGGCCTATGTAGAGTGTGTTCTTCCCTACAGCACAGCTCGATGGTGGTTTAAAATGTTTAATGAGGAGAGACAATCAATTTCAAAGGAAGTTGGACCCGGTACTCCAGTTACTGCTCTTACGGAAGAAAACATCAACACTGCTGCTGCCATAGTGAGAGAGGATCGACGAATTACCTTAAGATTACTTTCTGAAATACTGAACATTTCATTGGGTGCCACCCGCACGTTGGTGACAGAAACATTACACATGAGACGTGTTTGTGCGCGATGGGTTCCAAGACTGTTGATTCCTGAACAAAAGAACATTCACATGCAGGTCTGCATGCAGTTAAAGTTGATGTCAGAGGAAGATCCGGAGTTTCTTTCAAACGCAATCACTGCTGATGAAACTTGGCTACATCATTTTGATCCTGAGAGCAAACAGCAAAGCTCAGTGTGGAAATCTCCTTCATCACCAACCCCCAAAAAAGCAAAAGTGGTTGCTTCTGCTGGGAAAGTTATGGTCATCTCATTCTTTGATATTCATGGAATGGTTTATGTACCTGCACACACATCAGTAACTGTAATCAGTAACCCAATTAGAGGTTATGGTTATGCGCAGAGGATCTACGCAAAAGTCAGAAGACCCTGGCCTCCTTCAATCCGGGAGCGATGGATAACTCCGGGGATCTTTCCATAGGGCAATATCTGATTTCTTAAAAAGGCCCCTTCTACTAGCTCTGCAGGCTAGCATCCGGGACTTATTAGGTAACCCTCTACCCTCTACCGGTTGCCGTAGCCTGGCCGGAGGCACCCGATTTTCCGCGGGTGTCGGGAATACACTGCCCCTCGAGTCCAACCCAATCGGAACAACTTCGATACGGGAGGGACTCGAATGTTCGGCCCGAGGTTCCTCTAGTAACGTCAGAGGTACCACGAGTGTAGGGTTCGCAGCGCCCGCACCACGGCAGCTGAAGGGGACGGATCCCCCTGCCCTACGGGGAGCAGAAGGGGACAAATGTTCAGTGAGGTCTACCCGAAATTCCGAAGACCCCGGCCCCTGTTACCCGGGAGCGATCGAGAACTCCGGGGGTCTTTCCTTGGGGCAATATCTTGAGTCTAAAAAGACCCCCCCCCCATCGACAACAACGTTAAGACGGAATGGAACTGGATACGCCACTTACGCGCGTCAACCCCGCAGGGAAGGCTACCGAATAACCTCGGTGGGGCCGCCTGGTGATTGAGCACACCTTCTACTAGCTTTGCAGGATAGTACCCGGGACTTTTTAGGCAACCCGCTGAGCCCCCTCCGGGCGGTCGGTGCCTGGCCGGAGGTAAAGTCTGTTTAGTTAACTGGTGTGCAGGTCAGCCGCTGCCTTTGATGAACCCTTATAATCGTTTTACAACAGCGACCCTCCTTCTCCCAGATCTTTCTGCAAGGTTGCCACCTTTCTGGATACGTCATGCGTATCGTACGAGGATTCGTCTAAATAAATAAATTTTCTTATGTCCATTGCTGCAAAACTTCCTTAGTTTTGACAAATATATATATATATATATATATATATATATATATATATATATATATATATATATATCGCCAGGCTATAATTCTACTGGATTCCATAATAACCCTTAACTTATTCAAAGTGCGGTATTTGAAACCCAGCTCCTTTAGGAGGCCGCGCAAAGTGCAGTACCCATAAGGAAAATCACAAATTTCTTGCAAATGTGCAACCAATTCGTCTAAGGAGGGCGCTCTCTCTTTTGCATAGAATCTATAAATTTCTCGACGAATTAAAACGCATGTGAAATTATCTACTTTAGAGAAATGTTTCCTTTTGTTTTCACGCTTGATCGGCGTCTTTGGTATTCCTTTCGTCACAATATTTCTTACTGTATTTCTGTGAATACCCAGAATTTATCAGATTTATTGCACGACCCCTTACCAAGATTATTTGTCAGCACATATTTATATGTGTTCAAAACAAGCGCTTGAATTTGCTTAGAAACAGTTCCCGTTATGACTTTGTTTTCTAAGGCTTTTCCAGTAACATAACTCGGCCCAGTTATTCACACTGTCTTCACTTTGATTATGTTCACTTGACAAAGTAATCTACTACTTCATTTGCATTTACCACTACATTTCCCTCCCACGGTCTCCACATCGTGACACACAACGAATTTCTGCACGTAATGAAACAGATCAACTGGAAGTTGTAACTTTGGCAACTGAGACTCCACGTGGAGTAGACATGTGACTGTCGCTTCGAGAAAATCGGGGTTGCTATTGGTCCTCAAGACAGTGTTCCATTTCTGAAGTGTGGAGATAGATTTATGACGGTCATTAGTGGGCGGGAGAGTAGTTTCCTTTGAGCGGTCAACTGCACTCCCGTTCACTAGACAGACTTTACCCGATCTCCCGAGGGTGTCGGGAACACATTGCCCACTCGAGTCCAACCCAATCCGAACAACTCCCATAAGGGAGGGGCTCGGCAGTTCGGCCCCAGGTTCCTCTAGTAACGTCAGAGGTACCACGAGTGTTAAGGGTCCGCAGCGCCCGCACCACGGCAGCTGAAGGGGACGGATCCTTTCCTCTACGGGAACCCAATTAGAGGTACAAAATTTACACAGAATACAGAGAACTTGACTAGTTATTCCCAGAAATTTCAATACAGGGAAAATCGTATGATAACGAACAGAGGCTGGTTTCGAATTGTTCATTTTTTCCTCACTACAAACATGTGGCAGCACCTATCAACTGACAAGCAAGTCCCTCTGCATCCGATTCAGTTGATAGACAAGCATTGTGATTGGTCCTTCCTTTTGAGTATAACAAAGACCGGCAGGGGGTTAAGTTTGCTGGCTAACTGCTGCAGTAAATTTAACCTGAATAGCTATGACTGATACATTATCTCGTATTGTCTAAATTGTGCAATTGAACTAACTTTAACTTAGGACACTTTTCTTCTTAAACGCTTTTCAGGTGTGTTTGGACAGTAAAATGAACTGCCGATTGGTTTCGGACAGCCAGAATCGGATATGTATAAAAATGTTAATGAAAACTTTAAAAAAGAGGAATAAATTATAGTATGGAAAAATAATTGTAGCTTTGTTGTTATAGTTTTGTGAAGTGATATCTTTTAGAAAAGCTGTAACATTATCAAAATGTTTTCATATTACTACGATTGTAAATACACCTGTTTTTTTTTTTTTTCTCAGGTCTCGGAACGTCCAGTTAGAAAATACATTCATAACAAAATTAGCGATGCTGTGTTGTAACACATGATGAATTCACTCAAAATGACCTCCATTTACTGCCAAACACTACCAAAGTCTGTCTTTGAAAGGGGTTAATATTTCCAGCAACACTGTTTGCCTGTTCAGCTGTACTTCTTGTCCAATTCTTCGCCTTAACTCTTCAAGATCTCTTGGTCGGTTCTTGTAAGTCCTCCATTTCAAATATCCGCACAAGAAAAATTCTAAGGAGTTCTTGGCGGTCATTCAATACTTCCTCTTCTGTCAATGCATGTTCCTGGAAATTTATGATTTAGGTAATTCACCGCCTGCCTTCTATAATATGCGGCGAGTAGATAAATGTGGGTTTTCTTCCACTGATAATAAAACATCTGAGCTTTATTACCATCTGTAACTCGTTTTGGCCTTCCAGACTTTGCCTTATTTTAACACTTCCAGTTTCATTGAATTTTATCACAATGTTGCTTACCGTAGAGTGAGTAAACCTTCGTTCTGGATAAATTTCATTAAACAAGACACAAATCTCTCCTTAGGTCCTCCTCCTATCATCATATCCGATCAACATTATTATTTCAATTCTGTAAGTTGTGTCATGTGTAGAAGATTTTGCAGTGGAGTAAGCGTTGTTGTCCTTATTAACTTAGTTTAGTCTGTATTTGTTCAATCCAAAGCCATATATTGAAGTAGCCAGCCTACTGTATTGTTTAACTCAAAACCTAGTCAATTTGAAGTAACGATGCGTTTTTGTTTGTTCAGTACACATGCAGTAAGTTCCTAATACATTTAAATTGCGGTTTGAAAGAGTATTTGTTTGTACGTTCTGACACTTGAGGACAGGAGGACTGCAGAAAAAAGAAATGTTGCCGTTAAAACAACTCATAACCTTTATTTGTAATCATAGTACTGTGAGAACATTTTGACATGTTAGAGATTTTCTAAAGAACATCACTCCAAAGAGTTGCAACACGAGGTTACAAGCATTATTCCATACTTTTTACTCAACCGGTATATGAACCTTGTATGCCCTTTTTTATTGGATTACTGAGGAAGTACTAGGCCTATCTCTTTAGTAATGAGTCTGTCCTTTGTTCCATATGGAAATGGGTAAAACGAAAGGAAATTTGGAAGAACGCAATGGTTTTTATCTATGAATGAAGTAAGAAGCAAATTATTATTCACAGAAACTCACCACTCTCCAGCAATAGCAATACAAAATTTTGTATTCCAAAAAGAAGTCGAGATCGCAGCAAAATATTTGACTTTAGCTCCATATATAGTCCAACTTGTGGAAAAGGGAACACGTTTGGAAAAAAAGAGAAAGAACCAAAACTGAAGATCGCTAAAACTGCAAAGATGTCGAAAATTGTAATGAGAACAGTAAAATTTGTCGAGAATGAAGTAGGGAAACAAGAAAAATCCATGGAAAGATAGAGTCAGACTGAAAAATTCAGTGCCATTGCCGGGATTTAAACCACGGATCTTCTGGTCTTCGTCCAGCGGCTCTAACCCTTGAGCTACTATGGCCAACGTGCCGACATGACACTAAATTCTCCAACTGACTCGTGTTTTTCCCGGTAAAC
Source organism: Mantis religiosa (assembly GCA_030765055.1). Taxonomy (NCBI): domain Eukaryota; kingdom Metazoa; phylum Arthropoda; class Insecta; order Mantodea; family Mantidae; genus Mantis; species Mantis religiosa. The sequence goes on from CM060954.1 coordinate 162,922,001, forward strand.
CATAGGAGTTCTCATAAACACATGAGACAACTACCTTAATCGCGACTTACTATGCTGTAAGTACTTTAAGGCCCGGGCTTTATAGTTAACCACTATTAGGTACAACTGACTCGTGTCTTTCCCGGTAAACCACTTAGGAGTTCTCATAAACACATGAGACAACTACCTTAATGATGACTTACTATGCTGTAAGTACTTTAAGGCCCGGGCTTTATAGTTAACCACTATCAGGTACAACTGACTCGTGTCTTTCCTGGTAAACCACTTAGGAGTTCTCATAAACACATGAGACAACTACCTTAATCGCGACTTACTATGCTGTAAGTACTTTAATGCCCGGGCTTTATAGTTAACCACTATTAGGTACAACTGACTCGTGTCTTTCCTGGTAAACCACTTAGGAGTTCTCATAAACACATGAGACAACTACCTTAATCGCGACTTACTATGCTGTAAGTACTTTAATGCCCGGGCTTTATAGTTAACCACTATTAGGTACAACTGACTCGTGTCTTTCCTGGTAAACCACTTAGGAGTTCTCATAAACACATGAGACAACTACCTTAATGATGACTTACTATGCTGTAAGTACTTTAAGGCCCGGGCTTTATAGTAAACCACTAGGAGTTCTCATAAACACATGAGACAACTACCTTAATGACGACTTACTATGCTGTAAGTACTTTAAGGCCCGGGCTTTATAGTAAACCATAGGAGTTCTCATAAACACATGAGACAACTACCTTAATCGCGACTTACTATGCTGTAAGTACTTTAATGCCCGGGCTTTATAGTTAACCACTATTAGGTACAACTGACTCGTGTCTTTCCTGGTAAACCACTTAGGAGTTCTCATAAACACATGAGACAACTACCTTAATGATGACTTACTATGCTGTAAGTACTTTAAGGCCCGGGCTTTATAGTAAACCACTAGGAGTTCTCATAAACACATGAGACAACTACCTTAATCGCGACTTACTATGCTGTAAGTACTTTAAGGCCCGGGCTTTATAGTAAACCACTATTAGGTACAGTTAATGGAAATTAATTGTTCTTTCACACTGGCCGTGTGTAGGCTAAATTGTGGAAAGATAGAGTCAGACTGAAAAATACCAGGAAAAACACGAGTCAGTTGGAGAATTTAGTTTCATGTCGACATGTTGGCCATAGTAGCTCAATGGTTAGAGCGGATGGATGGAGACCAGAAGCTCCGTGGTTCAAATCCCGGCTATGGAATTGAATTTTTCAGTCTGACTCTAACTTTCCATACTTTAGCCTACACACGGCCAGTGTGAAAGAACAATTAATTTCCAAGAAAAATCCAGTTGTATAATTTCGGAAGAACTTTGAAGAAATAAATATCCTTTTTAAATATCTTTTTTTTCAGTTGTATTTCAAAAATATAATTTACTAAGTGTTCTAATATTGAATTAAAGGTTCCTAAAAATTCCACTTGTTTATTTGTTTTCAATGTCATAAATTACTATTTTAAGAAAACCCTAATGCACTATGTACTATACCTACGACACTTAACGCGTGTCTTGTGCTGTTTTTCTATTCAAGAAATCTCAAAATGTGTGTTTTCTTATTCAATGGAATGTTATATTAATCATTTTCTCTAGTAAAGAAAGTAAAAGTAATGATAGCTTTACCTTTAATCTGATCTCCTTTACGTCGTTACGCGTTGTCGCAGCTAAGACGAAAGCATCAATAATTTCCAGCGCCTCCACAAATAAGGTTCAGAGCAAGTAGGTCAAGTGACTGAAGAAGTCACATAATTGCTCGCTAGAGTACCAGAGTTTGATCAAGATAACACAAACGCAACTCTTAATATATTATCTTGCGTGCGCTTTGCATGTAGTCGACTTTCAAGGCGTCCTCCAAGGTTCACACACTAAAAATATAACGTTTCATATAGCGTGTGTGCTTCACGAGGTCCTGAGTTGGAATCTCGGTTAGGTTGATAAGGTGTTTTCCATTATTCTAAAAGATGAATGTTAGGTAACTCTAAGCTCTATGGACCTAGGAGTCATTTTAGCGTCATTTCACTTACCGTCTGATGTGACCAAACCTTAAAAAAGAATATTATATCAAGTATACTTCGCAATAAACTTTTACTGCATGTTTGCAGGCATAAGAATGATAAAAGACATTGAAGCGATTGTCATATTTCTAAAATGAGCATCACTATATAACGGCTTTGATATTTCATGTTTTTGGCATAATCACGAGAAAAGTTGAATATCAATTTGACTTAAAATAGATACTCCGTACTTAAAAATTAAAAACAATTAACGAGTGATCACACCATACTCGTCAAATTTAGTGCATAAGTAAAATATATTATAAAAGTCACTCGAGGATTAAACTTACGAGGGTGTCTGACAAGTTTCCGATCTCAACATGAAGATGGCAGCACTCGTAAATAAAAACTGATGAATTTCGTTGTTCATCTGTTGACAGTTACTCACCAAAGCTTCAGCCATTTTGGACGCTCAGTTGTTATGTAACAGTCGTTTTAATGAGTTGATATGAGTGTTTTTATGAAAATGGACAAAATCGAGTATCGAGCTGTCATTAAATATTTGTTTTTGAAAGGCAATACGCCTACGCTAATCAAAGATGAGTTCGATTATGTGTATGGGGACTCTGCACCATCATTTACCACAGTGGAATTTTGGGCAGCTGAATTGGGACGTCCAAAAATAGCAACTACCGACGAAAACATAGCCAAAGTTCACCAAATAGTGCTAGAAGACAGCCGAATTAAAGTGAGAGCGATAGCAGAGGCTATGAACATGTCAAAAGAACGTGTTTGACACATAATAAATCAACATTTAGACATTCGAAGTTGTTGACATGAGAATGATAGTTTTGGCGCCGATTAATTACTGTAGATGAAACTTGGAAGCACCATTATACGCCCGAAACTAAAATACAGACCAAATACTGGACTGCAAACGGGGAACCGCTCACAAAAAAAATCAAAAACTGTTTTTTAACTATGAAAGTGATGATGACTGTTTTTTTTGGGGGGGGGATAGTCCTGAATTTATTTTAATCGATTATCTTCAGAAAGGAAAAACCATTATAGGAGCATACTACGCATCATTACTTGACAAGCTGAAGGCAGAACTTGCGGAAAAATGGCCACGTTTGCAGAAAAAGAAAATCCTGTTTCACCAAAACAACACACCGTCTCACACCTCAGCAATTGCAATGGCGAAAATCCTCGAATTACGGTTTGAACACCTTGACTCACCAGATCTAACCCCAAGCGACTTCTTTTTGTTCCCTCATCTGAAAATTGCGCTCGGAGGACAGAGATTTTCGTCAAATGAAGAAGCAGTCACCTTCGTGAACAATTATTTTGCAGAGAAAAACGCCGAGTACTATTTGGACGGGCTACAGAGATGGGAACATCGCTGGGAGAAGTGTGTAGAGTTACAAGGAGACTATGTTGAAAAACGCCGAGTACTATTTGGACGGGTTACAGAGATAGGAACATCGCTGGGAGAAGTGTGTAGAGTTACAAGGAGACTATGTTGAAAAACGCCGAGTACTATTTGGACGGGTTACAGAGATGGGAGCATCGCTGGGAGAAGTGTGTAGTGTTACAAGGAGACTATGTTGAAAAACGCCGAGTACTATTTGGACGGGTTACAGAGATGAGAGCATCGCTGGGAGAAGTGTGTAGAGTTACAAGGAGACTATGTTGAAAAACGTCGAGTACTATTTGGACGGGTTACAGAGATAGGAACATCGCTGGGAGAAGTGTGTAGAGTTACAAGGAGACTATGTTGAAAAACGCGGAGTACTATTTGGACGTGTTACAGAGATGGGAACATCGCTGGGAGAAGTGTGTAGAGTTACAAGGAGACTATGTTGAAAAACGCCGAGTACTATTTGGACGGGTTACAGAGATAGGAACATCGCTGGGAGAAGTGTGTAGAGTTACAAGGAGACTATGTTGAAAAACGCCGAGTACTATTTGGACGGGTTACAGAGATGGGAGCATCGCTGGGAGAAGTGTGTAGAGTTACAAGGAGACTATGTTGAAAAACGCCGAGTGCTATTTGGACGGGTTACAGAGATGGGAGCATCGCTGGGAGAAGTGTGTGGAGTTACAAGGAGACTATGTTGAAAAACGCCGAGTACTATTTGGACGGGTTACAGAGGTGGGAGCATTGCTGGGAGAAGTGTGTAGAGTTACAAGGAGACTATGTTGAAAAACGTCGAGTACTATTTGGACGGGTTACAGAGATGAGAGCATCGCTGGGAGAAGTGTGCGTTAAATACAAAATTGTAGTTCACTAACAGTTGTCACTAACAGTTTTGATTAAAATAACGTATTTAAGACATTGCACGGCGAGTAAGTTCATATATCCTTCTCTGGTCTCTCCAGTTCATGGAGGTTAATTGGTGTAAAGAAAAACTCCCCGCTTCCGATAGAGAACTGAATATGGTTCGCCGGATTTGGAGGTTAGGTTGCCGTAACACCAGTAAAAAGCTTTAAAAGAGAGATGAACAATAACTTACTTCAGAAAGAAAATAAAGACCATTCAAATATTAAATAGGTACTGTATAACTTTTAGCAGAAGTAATCCTTGTCACGTGAGAAAAGTCTGTGAAGACACTTCAAAGAATAGTTCTTCATGAATGTATTTTAGTTATTTGATCGTTTAATGAATCTGTTATTGTCTGTGGTCAAGGCAACTTGGGTTTACGTTGCCATAGAAATGGAGAGACGGAAAAAGCACTCCTGAAGTGTCAATCTTCATTATCTGTAGAGTTTTTCATTTAAAAAACGAGTCAATATCGGCGTAGTATCGAACAAAGCAATATTTGAGCTTATATTCTATGTTCCTTATAACATCTTTGGTCAAAGAACAAGCACGACATGTTACCATGGTAACAAAAGTTCTCACACAGTCATAAAGCGCATTTTACGGCGGATTCCTATCTTGATAGCCGCTTCTTTCTAATCTTATAGCTGATGAAACTGTCACTTCACTCGAGGTGACAAAAAGGTCGTTCAGCTTCTGAACGTTGCAACACTTCTTTCTTTACAAGGATCAGGTTTGTCAAGGTTTCCATTTCAACTCGGTCGTTTGTTGTGTAAATGTTCTCCTTGTTTAAGAAACAAACTCGTTTCTGCATATTCCAATTAATCATATCACGTTTAGAGCCATTAACCGAATTACTGCGCAAGGTTGAACACCCCATCGACATTTGCATAACGTTACAGTAACACTGCACCCACATAAAGTCTGACTTCGGACAAATCACAGCTACCTTAATTTGTACATTACGGACAAGAGATTCGATTGTTTAGCCATGTATAACGGCCAGACTGAAAAGAAAATAACGGAAAAACGAGCGGTTAAATTTTGTGAAAAAAGGTACTGTAATAATTAATATATGGTTTAAGGTTTTAATAGAAATTATATATGTGATACTCTGGTGTGTGTATATAAGTCCTTCAACGTTAAGTCATATCGGATAATGAATGAAATTATGTTCAAATGAGTACAGGGTACATAGAGCTTAGAGTTACCAGACATTCTTCTTTCAGGATAAGAGGAAACCTCCAACGTTAAGTCATATCGGATAATGAATGAAATTATGTTCAAATGAGTACAGGGTACATAGAGCTTAGAGTTACCAGACATTCGTCTTTCAGGATAAGAGAAAACCTCCAACGTTAAGTCATATCGGACGATGAATGAAATGATGTTCAAATGAGTACAGAGTACATAGAGCTTACAGTTACCAGACATTCATCTTTGAGGATAAGAGAAAACCTCCAACGTTAAGTCATATCGGACGATTAATGAAATGATGTTCAAATGAGTACAGGGTACATAGAGCTTAGAGTTACCAGGCATTCATCTTTCATGATAAGAGAAAACCTCCAACATTAAGTCATATCGGACGATGAATGAAATGATGTTCAAATGAGTACAGAGTACATAGAGCTTACAGTTACCAGACATTCATCTTTGAGGATAAGAGAAAACCTCCAACGTTAAGTCATATCGGACGATGAATGAAATGATGTTCAAATGAGTACAGGGTACATAGAGCTTAGAGTTACCAGACATTCGTCTTTGAGGATAAGAGAAAACCTCCAACGTTAAGTCATATCGGACTTAGAATGAAATGATGTTCAAATGAGTACAGGGTACATAGAGCTTAGAGTTACCAGACATTCATCTTTCAGGATAAGAGAAAACCTCCAACGTTAAGTCATATCGGACGATGAATGATATGATGTTCAAATGAGTACAGGGTACATAGAGCTTAGAGTTACCAGATATTCATCTTTCAGGATAAAGGAAAACCTCCAACAACAATGATTACATTTTTATTGTTACTCATTTACATATACTAATCTAATCTAATGGAGTTTACTATTCTTTGAAGTGAGAGCAGATTTGTGCTCTGTTATTAGCACGTGTTGATTGATAAACTTTCTTTTCACGAACCTTACACAAAGAAAGTGTTCTATTACTAACATAACTGAGAAGTTTAGTTTGCAACGGTTGACTGGATTTAGGCATCTTAATTAAGTAATATTGTATCACGCGAGAGTCACTGACCATTACTACCTGTCAGTACTTCCTGATGTTGGGATAGCCACTTTAAAAGAAAACGTCCAAGTAGAAGAGTGGTCATTACATAGAATTTACTATAGTTAATATACACCTTGAATATACATTTAAAGTTTCAAGTTGATATTAAAAAAGGCAAAATTATTTATAAATCCAACAGGCTGCCCACATACAAACCGTTCTTATGCTCTATTTCACGATAAGCATTATATCTTATTTTAGTTACAATGGAATAAAGTATACTTTAAGTGACACTCAAATGTTTTAAAGAGCTGGTAGCTATGGAGAAACCTTTGATATTACATTCTCTTTGCATAGCCAGGACACATATAACCTTAACAACTGTGTATTTGTGAAAAATGTTTGAAAATTCAAATAAATAACGGTGAATACAAAAGTTATGCAGAATGAAAGGATTTTATCTTCAGTTTTCTGAAAGTATTAGGTTGTCTCTTAAGTAATATCGTTTTTTTATTTTGGTGTTTTGGAAAATTTATTTGGTTTGTTTGATTTGGCAATGCTATTTACGGGATGCCATTGCTAGTGTTGCATACATCAGTCTTCAGTTGTTAATAAACAATCACAAAATGGAGATAACAAAACACTACTAGAAACAAGATTAAAAAGTCGTTGTCGCAGCTCGAAGAATATGTGAAGTGGAAGGAGAAGATGTCGTTAATGAGCATGTAGCAGGGACGTATTTAAGGGTGTAGGGGGGGCGCATGGATTTCGGACCCCCCACCAAATGAATTACAATTTCAAACTTTTAATAAATAGTTTAAATAAAACTTAGTTTAAAATAAATGAAAAAAGTTTATTCAAGCTTCTCATCTATTCACTATTGACTGTCAGGAACATGAAATAATTTAAGAGATAAACAAAAGTTACTACACAGCAGCTGTAGAACTGGTTAAAATACACAAATAATGTCAATGATAATAATGTATTGCAAAGTTAACCAATTCCGATGTATTATAAGTTGTAGACTAAAATTCCCAGATACTTAAAGGTGTGTAATTTTTAACTTCTAAGTTCTTATTCCCTTTTTCATTCAAGGAAAATCAATACTTCAAATGCATCAATCAGTGGTTCGCTTTTTTAAATATCTGATTACTGCTTCTATCACTTTATCCCAGGTATAAGAACAAAAAATGTGCATTGTGTAAGGCCTTTCTACAGTCTTTATCCAAAGAAACAAGACAAGTACAATTTGTACAAGCTTGGGTAGAAAAAATCATGTGAATATAATGTATTACATGTATCTTTATTCTTTACTAACATTATAAAAACACATCCCTGATTATTTATTAAAAGAAAATAATTCAACGTAGATTTTTGGACCCCCCCCCCCCCGGAAATTGACTTCTAAATACGTGCCTGGCATGTAGCACAACGATGGTTCCAAGGTTTCAACAATGGAGACGAAAATACTAAATATTTACCACGTTCTGGAAGACTTAAAACACGGAATATTGAGGATACACGCCAAGGTTTGTGAGAAAATCCGCAAAATGGTACCCATAGGCTTTCAGAAGAACTTGCTGCATCAAAATATGCCTTACATAGCTACATTAAGACAGTTGGAAAGTCATACAGAAGCTGTAGATCTGTACACCATGAACTGAGACCTTAACAGGCTGAACGTAGTGTGGATATCTGTCGTCAGCTTATCGTTAATCCCACGGATGATCGATTTGTTGGAAGAATTGTCACTTGTGGTGAAAAATGGGTATATTACCGAAACCCTGATGCCTCGAAACAGTGGCTTGATCCCTGCCAACCTGCCAAAGTCATCAGTTCGGTCCCAAAGTAATATTGTGTGTCTAGTGAAATTTTGAGGGTGTGATTCACTGGGAGTTTGTTACAAACGGGCGGGCAATTGATGCAGATCTGTTGTTGTTGACTAATGGCACTGGGGATTAGTTGATTTGCATCATTTTCCCCCTAGCTTCCCAATATAAAGCCTGTATGTTCCCACTTTTGAGACCATTACATTTGTCCAAATGGAGGGCCACTGCAGTTTTTCTTGCTCGTTTTTGTATGTCAGTTTTGTATCCAATGTTCTTATAATCCTTGTCTTTTAGTTTATCTTCTTCATCAAGTCTCTGCTGTCTTTTAAAATGTAGCTTAATGTTGTTTAATTGTTTATTAATTTCAGTTTGTCTTACGGGTTTTATATTTTGAATTGCACCTTTTTATGCTAGTTGGTCAGCATGTTCATTACCTAAAAGTCCAACGTGGGCTGGAATACATTGCAGGGTGACATGGTTTCTTGATTCGACTTCTTATTTCTTTGATGTTTCTTGTTGTTTTGTTTTTATAATTTATAATCCCATCTATGGCTGATTTTGAATCTGTTAAGATAACTATGTTTTGCTTTATGTACGGTCTGTACAGGACATTCTGCAGTGCTGCTTTTATGGCTGATTTTGAATCTGTTAGGATAACTATGTTTTGCTTTATGTACGGTCTGTACAGGACATTCTGCAGTGCTGCTTTTATGGCTGATTTTGAATCTGTTAGGATAACTATGGTTTGCTTTATGTACGGTCTGTACAGGACATTCTGCAGTGCTGCTTTTATGGCTGATTTTGAATCTGTTAGGATAACTATGGTTTGCTTTATGTACGGTCTGTACAGGACATTCTGCAGTGCTGCTTTTATGGCTGATTTTGAATCTGTTAGGATAACTATGGTTTGCTTTATGTACGGTCTGTACAGGACATTCTGCAGTGCTGCTTTTATGGCTGATTTTGAATCTGTTAGGATAACTATGGTTTGCTTTATGTACGGTCTGTACAGGACATTCTGCAGTGCTGCTTTTATGGCTGATTTTGAATCTGTTAGGATAACTATGGTTTGCTTTATGTACGGTCTGTACAGGACATTCTGCAGTGCTGCTTTTATGGCTGATTTTGAATCTGTTAGGATAACTATGTTTTGCTTTATGTATGGTCTGTACAGGACATTCTGCAGTGCTGCTTTTATGGCTGTTAGTTCTCCATCATAATGGTTTGAAGTTTCGTCTAGTGTTAGATACTGTGCAAAATGTTTGCAGTATACTCCTGCACCAGCTTCTTGTTTGTTTATAAAGGATCCATCTGTATATATTCGGAGCCATTCTTTTTCTGCATATCTTTCATTTTCTGTGGCTATTGCTATTGCTCTCATTTCATCTGGTAAATTGTTTTGCTTATGTATTGTATATAACAGGTCATTCTTATGATGTATATCAATATATTCTGTTGCGCTTGTTTCCTCTATTGTTGCTATTATGTTCTTGTGTTTTGAGTTATTGATGTATGTTCTGAAGCTTGTTTGGGTTTTTAGATTGCTTAGATTACCTGCTGTGTGGTACCACTTGTGTCTAGGATGCAGATTTCTATTCTCAACAACTGGAACGAGTTTATGAAATTTTGAGATTGAGATACCCAGTATTAGTTAACCGAAATGGAGTTACATTGCAACAGGACAATGCAACAGTCCATACTGCATGAACAACCATGGAAAAAATTCAGGAATTGGGAGGAATCAAACTGCTACCACACCCAGCATACAGCCCTGATCTCGCATCATCAGACTGTCATATTTTTCGATCCATGGTCTATTTTCTATGTGAAAGAAATATTGACAACATTGAATCAGTGCAAGTGGGTGTCACCGAATTCTTCCCATCAAAAACCAGTTTCAATACAAATTAGAACGTTGGCAGAACTGTGTAATGTCAATCAAATTAAATAGGTTCACACATTTAATGAGTCGAAACTTAAAACATCAGTGTACCTGTTTCTAAGCTCTACACTAGACATTTAAAAGCAAAACAGTCCACTTTAATATGTTTTTGTTAAAAAATACTAGCATTTTCACTCTTTCGGAGACAACTCTACTTCTTTCTCTGTCACATAAAGTCCTGCTGTCCTAAACAGTCTTTCAGAGAAAACTATTGCAGATGCAATACACTAATATTTAGCGGCTCTTCTTTTGTTTAGTTCTGGAAATGCTGAATTTGTTTTGCAGTAATGCAGTGTACTAGAAAGAGAAGGTGAGATATGTAGTCATTTGTTCTTGGGAACTGCTAACTGACAGTTGACACACGATTATTTTCCTGTATAATGTTTCTGTATAGCTACCACATTCCTGACAATTTCTCGGACTTTGTAATGTTCTATTTGCGTCAGTAATATTTTGTGATTTTAAAATAGAATAAAAATTGCAGAATCCCCACCAAGTATCGAAAAACATGGAGCCAATTTTCTGAAGTATCGCTCGGTGTTAATACCGTGAAAGTTTTATTTTTCTTAACCTGTTCCCACACACATAATGGAAGTTTTCTAAAACAAATAAAAAATATTAGCTATATTCTTTCTAAATATTTCAAAACACCACTATATCTACATAAATGTTATGCATTATAATTTAATAAAAAGACAAATTGTATCGTATAGTTCCGATTGCAACTCTTAGCTGCATTAATTTGTGAAGAGAGAGAAAATCCATATACAAACAATAATAAACAATTGCAGATCGTACTTTTCGCAGCGATCACACTGTGTAACAATGAAAGTGTTTCGGGCTTAAAAATGGTGTATTTACATGTATTTCCATCTGCTGAATTCAAAAATCACCAAAAAATGATAGATTAGCCCTTGTTTTGAAGATAAAGTGACATTTCATTTCTTAGAGTGAAGATTTTAAATTTGGGGGAATTTTTTGGAGGAGTTGGTGCACTTGTCAAATAACATCAGAGAGAAAGTTTGGAAATTAAGTGATGCAAAAGTTAAGGAAGGCATTTTTGTCGGACCACAAATAAGAGAACTTGTAAAGGATCCTGCATTTGACCAAATTTTTGAGGGGAAAGAAGAGGAAGCTTCGGAAGCCTTCAAGGATTTTTAGGCAACAAAAGAGATGACAACTACAAGCATTTGGTGACAGTGCTCCTGCAACATGTCCCTCACCACTCCCACCTAGACTTTTTCCCTCCTAGTTGTGGAGCTGTTAGTGATGAACATGGGGAGAGATTCCATCAGGACATTTCTGTTATGGAACAAAGATATCAGGACCGTTGGAATGAAGTAATGCTTGCGGATTACTGTTGGTCTACGGAACTCCATCACAAGAGGCAAGCTAAAAGACGACGAAGTCAATAGGCCATCACATGATTCTCTTCAGACACGACTATCTGCCAAGTATTTTTCCAGCAATTTAGAACTCTTAGCATGTCATTACCAGTTTAAAAAATCAAATGCACTTTCATTGTTGTTAGCATTAATGTATCCTTTTCTCTCAATTCGTTAATATGTAATAGTTCCAACTTGTGTATATCATAGAAACTAGAGCTGATAAAAATTTTTCATTGTCATATTTGTTTTTCGCAACCCAAAATTAGTAAGAATTGCCTCATGAAATGCTCGAAACATTCAAAAATTATTTTTTTGTCGCCCAGTGTAATTTTACGTTCTTTCAACTGTCTCTAAGGGCGCTGCTAGTTTGATAAATACTCTTTGTCAATCAGGTTCACATATAGTAAGTAGCACTCACTCGTCAATTGTTTCTTTCTCTAACACGTAGATAGGGAAGGTAATGCGTTCCATACAAAATTCGATGTAAGTCGTGTTATAATAATAGCACTCGTGGTTTTGTAAACACGTCGAAGGGCCCCGATGGTACAGTTTTGGAGTGCCGCCAGTTTCTATTTGACAACAAGGATGGACACTGTAAATAGATGCACATTCTTTCAGTGGGCCGTACTTTCGCTTCTTTTTGCCCCGGCGTTGGCTGCAAGTGCCCTAAATATGCGCTTTGATTTCGGGTGTGGCGTACAGCTGGTCTGCACCGCTCGATACAAACGTCCTGATGTGAAAACTTGTTTCCTGGCATTGTTATCGTTGGATTTACTCTCGCTACGGCGGCAGCGGCACTGTTTTTGTGAGTTACGTTCGTGCGTGACACTGCGCGCTATGTTTTGCTTTAGGAGAAATTCAATTGTTTTTTCTGCTCTACCGTATAAATCCTTTATGCAATGATACGTACGTGTAATCCAGAATTTCTCACACACAAGATGTTTAAATTTGATGATTTTAGGAAAGTGCTAATGGGTGTATGAATGTGTGCTTAACTTCAAAATCCTTCAAGGAACAAAAACGCACATTTTCAATAAAATTCCCCATCCCGAGCTACGCTATAGACAAAACTTTAATTATTTTTTATTTTTCCCAAAAATGACTAACGACGGTGGTTAAAATAGATACCATATGTTTCAGATAATGGGACGAAAAATATATACCTTGAATTTTTTGCAAAGCGGCTGTGATGTCCACCTAAATCTGTTTTCATAATTGGTAATTCGCCTGAATAAACAAAACCTTACAAAAATGCAATTCATTCAAATAAAACGTTGTAAGTCACTAATTATTTCTGAGATATTCTTTGTTACAGTTTACATTTTTCAGGAGTTAAATCGCCCTTCTTTTCTCTCTCTCTCTCTCTCTCTCTCTCTCTCTCTCTCTCTCTCTCTCTCTCTCTCTCTCTCTCTCTCTCTCTCTCTCTCTCTCTCTTTTCCCCTCGTGGCTACGAACGCGACTTGCGTTTTAAAACACTTGACTATCACTTAAAGTGTATTCTATTTTCCTTATACTTCACGCGTAATGAAAATGCATTTGAAGTCACATGGAATGGATAGAAGGATAAGCTCCTGCAAGGAGAACTTATAGAATAGGATAAGCAGGTTTAGTTGTAGGTATCATATCTATTTATAAATAAGTTTAAGAAATTAATGTATTAAAAACTTGAAATTCTTGCCCACTTTTCTACAAATTTCTTTATAAAATTGTACTTTTGTAATGTTAAGATGAAAGTTTACACAAATGGCACCTTAACAGATTTTGCAGGAAGAGACGCGATTATTAATTTCCTTTAAACTTTATCGCTTAGTAATCCAATCACCTTGTACGTCGTGATAAAAATGAAAACTAACTTAAACTTTCAAAAATAATATGAAAAAATTGAAACATTCTAAATTGATTAAAACCACATAAAACTTTGATATCTACATTTTATAGTAAATTTTGTTTCTTACGGTTTATACCATTCATCTTTCAGGATAAGAGAAAACCTCCAACGTTAAGTCATATCGGACGATGAATGAAATGATGTTCAAATGAGTACAGGGTACATAGAGCTAAGAATTACCAGACATTCGTCTTTCAGGATGAGAGAAACCCTCCAACGTTAAGTCATATCGGACGATGAATGAAATGATGTTCAAATGAGTACAGGGTACATAGAGCTTAGAGTTACCAGACATTCATCTTTCAGGATAAGAGAAAACCTCCAACGTTGTCATATCGGACGATGAATGAAATGATGTTCAAATGAGTACAGGGTACATAGAGCTTAGAGCTACCAGACATTCATCTTTCAGGATAAGAGAAAACTTCCAACGTTAAGTCATATCGGACGATGAATGAAATGATGTTCAAATGAGTACAGGGTACATAGAGCTTAGAGTTACCAGACATTCATCTTTCAGGATAAGAGAAAACCTCCAACGTTAAGTCATATCGGACGATGAATGAAATGATGTTCAAATGAGTACAGTGTACATAGAGCTTAGAGTTACCAGACATTCATATTTCAGGATAAGAGAAAACCTCCAACGTTAAGTCATATCGGACGATGAATGAAATGATGTTCAAATGAGTACAGGGTACATAGAGCTTAGAGTTACCAGACATTCATCTTTCAGGATAAGAGAAAACCTCCAACGTTGTCATATCGGACGATGAATGAAATGATGTTCAAACGAGTACAGGTTACATAGAGCTTAGAGCTACCAGACATTCATCTTTCAGGATAAGAGAAAACTTCCAACGTTAAGTCATATCGGACGATGAATGAAATGATGTTCAAATGAGTACAGGGTACATAGAGCTTAGAGTTACCAGACATTCATCTTTCAGGATAAGAGAAAACCTCCAACGTTAAGCCATATCGGACGATGAATGAAATGATGTTCAAATAAGTACAGGGTACATAGAGCTTAGAGTTACCAGACATTCTTCTTTCAGGATAAGAGAAAACCTCCAACGTTAAGCCATATCGGACGATGAATGAAATGATGTTCAAATGAGTACAGGGTACATAGGGCTTAGAGTTACCAGACATTCATCTTTCAGGATAAGGGAAAACCTTGGAGAAAAAAAAAACCGTATTACCCTGACCGATATTCGAACAAGGGACTTTGAACATGAAGCAGACACGCTACGGCCTACGCTTGCTCTCACAAGATAAGCTGTAGAGAATGTAGTATCTACGCGTTAAATACTAAAATTTCGATAGATGACGTTTTGGCATTGAAATACGAGAGATCTGGAATAAAAAGAATTAGAGAAACGTGCACGCGGGTGTGTTTCAAATAAAAAAAAAAACGATATATTAGTACCAAACTTGGCATTTGAGTTTGTTTTCGAAAGAAAAAAATAGTCTTTTTCAAAAATTTCTGTTAATGTATCGTATTAAAATACCAATGTTTACAAGATGTCTTGATGAAAAATGAAATGTATATCTTGATTTTTCTGGAAATGTCTTCGAACATTTCTTTATCACAAAGCGACCAACTCTTAAAAGATTTGAATATTGTTTATTAATGTCTTACCTCCATTGCACCTGCATGGAAATATTTAATAAAATTATTTTTATATTTACATAAATTAACATGAAATCGTAAGAACAATTCGTTGAAGAACGGGTTGAGAGTGTCTTATGAGCTTACCGCACCTTATTTTTCTTAGTTACGCCGTTCAGTCATTTACAAAGAATATTTATTATCTCTTTTTGCCCTCATTGTTCAGAAAACCTCAAATCGTGCACTTTAGATGAAATTTTGATAGATATTACAACACTTGCTTTGGTTTAGTGAATCGCAGGTTCAAGACGAATCAAGCACTCAGTAAATCAAATATACTCACGAAAAACCGTAGATTGTATTTTCCGTGTTTTGTTTTTCGTAAATTTCAGCTGTCAATTATTACAAAGTTTGACTTTCAGTTGTTACCATACATTTGCAAGGCCTCCTAACACTATCCCAAAAACCTAGTCTGTAATTCTAACGTGGCAGTGATTTTAAGCGTACAATTCAATTCTCGTGTTCTTGAACTCGTCATTCAATGAAATTAAAGTTTATTTAAAAGTTTCTGTAGTTTTTCTCTGGTGAAACAGATGTTAACTTGTAGGTATATTACAATTTCTCCAGATCTTGAAGAAAACTCTGCAAGAAATTAAAGCAAATTTAGTACATTTGGTAGCTTACGTATCTTTGCAGTTAACTTATGAATGCACTAATAAGGTAAGAGTCAATAACTGAGAAATAAAGCAAGGAACTGTCGCATCATGTATGTCGAGTTAGTAATATTTCCGTTGACCTCTGTGATGAACCAACCATATGCAACGACACACAACCATGGATCACAACACTCTTTGCACACTACGTTATCAAATATTTGACACTCGCACTTAACCACAGAATTCTTCTTCACTTTTCACTCTTCACAAAGACGTTTGTTAGCATACCTGACAAATTTACAGCCAACGCACTGAAACAATGTCATGTTTGTAACCTTTAATGCCACTCTAAAGAAATTTACAATTACAGACTCCAAGTTAATAACAAAAACGTCAATAGCTGTTGATCAGCTGATCTCTACGCCTCCATGGTTCATCTGGAAGAAAACTGGTTATGTTACTTCTTTGGAAACTTTGAAGATG
Organism: Mantis religiosa; assembly: GCA_030765055.1. Lineage (NCBI taxonomy): Eukaryota > Metazoa > Arthropoda > Insecta > Mantodea > Mantidae > Mantis > Mantis religiosa. Next base: position 162,938,380 of record CM060954.1, read on the forward strand.
TCCCAGTTCATCTTAGAAGATGGTTCAAAGAAGAAGAAAAGAGATTAAATGAAACCAGGAAGTTGGTAGGAAGTTTGAAGCATTTTAAAACTAAATTACAGTTTGAGACGTTACTTGTTCAAAGTGAGCCAAAATTTTAGTATAAATAAGAGAATTAATGGAAATAATATAATTTTATATATATTTTACTCACTGAAGGTTTTAGTTTTCCTTGTGACCCACAATATTTGACATAAACTGATTAACCTCTACTGAAACCTGAATCATTTGCCACCGATTTCTTTTGACGAAGTTTTCAACGTCGAAGAATGCGCCGATAGTTTTTGCGAATATAATAGTAAAATATTAATTCACACATTTCTGTTTGGAAAATAAATTAATAAGGAAGGATTTTATGCACATAAAGGGGCAATATGCTCGTAATTTTTCATCAGTATGCGATGGAAACTGCAGTGCATGCTCGGGAATAATTTTTCTGAAGAGTTCATTAACGCCTTGTTTTAGGAGCGTTCGCCGCAGCATTAATTAAAAGAGCCGAGTGTGTTCTTACCTTGTGATGATAGTAACATATGGCAGACCGCCGCCCGAGCTTCAAGCTTTACCAGTAGGCCCCGGCACTGCCGGTAGAGTCCGGTCGACTGGCCAGCCTACCCTGGCTGATAGAGCTGCTGTGCTCAGCCGCGCCTGCGCACTGCCCTCCACTCACACCCACGTCGCAAACACAGCCGCAACACACCCACATCGCCGTGCTTCGCGTCGTCGTGTCCGCGGTTCGACACCCGTACTAATTGCACGTTTAAACGTTTCATAGCGAGGCGACACTCAAAGTGGGTCACTAAACTCCATACTTCACATTAAACAAAAGAATGTCGATTTAATAAAGTTAAAAACAAACACAGCAGATTTCTGCTAAAATGCAGAAAACATCCCGCCTCTTCCATTTTTTTTTTCACTTTTTCTCCAAATTTTAATAGTTTCCGACATCTTTTTTCTGCCCGGAACCTCCGAAATATTTGTCTGCCCCGAACCTCCATTCCATCCGAAAATTTGGTGTAGAAATTTAACTGAAAATGGACGTTTTGAAGTTTTCTACACAAAAAATGTACAATTTAAAAAATCCATATATCTGTGTGTATTTAAGATCAAACAACTCTCTCCCCAAAAGAAAAGTTAGAGGTACAAAATCTTACTATAGCAAAAATGTACATCTAGTTAAACAATTATGCTGGTTTAGCATTAACTATTTCCAAAATATTCCCTGCTTTTCATTTTATTTGCCCTAATTTACGCTTGTTTTTTGTTTATTGTTACTTTACGCATATAATGGAAACAAATGAATATTGTGAGTGATCGCCTCTCACCAAGGCGTTCCAATGGGCCGTATGTGGGATTTATGGCGTCTGGTAAGGTTTTTATCGGTTTCCCCCGCCATTCATTCCACAAATGCTCCATAATCACATTTCCTTTTATCCCTGCATCGACATTCACCCTCGTACCACATATGGGACCGATGCCCCGCCCTGGAAATTCTCTCGGATCTAGCTTGTTTGAAAGTCCTCCTAAGGACCAGAAGGGGATACGTAGATATTCGTTAAGCTCATTTCATACATAAGAAAAGCCTAACGTGTACGATACGTGAGGACACCCAAAACTGATTGCGGTACGGTACACAAACTGGTTTCTTTCAACATAAATGAAGTTGTCAAGGGAATAGGTAACCTGAAAGTTTTGCAATCTCGAAGATTACAAAGCTATAATGATGGAGACATAAGCAACACCCTCGCCCCCCAGAAGCGATATCATTAACTAGAATCTTCGGGAAGTTCCCCTTCTCCTCGCTTCTTGAACGTTCTGTTACACTGTGAAACATTCCGGCTGTTACATAAGGCAGAATTCTCGCGGGTGAGCGAATTAATCAAAAACTCAAAAGACTAGATCATATTAGACGTGACAGTGAAGACTTAGTAAAGTGTCACTTAAATACCTGATGAAGCCACAATATATTTAAGAACGTTAAGAAAGAAATAGAAATCAAAATTTGCTTTTTATTTTGGAGAAAATAATAATATGGCAATATTTGTGTAGTTAAAGCTTCATTAATTTTGTTTCCTTGTGCTTCATTTGTTTGTGGGCATGACTCACTATAAGTTTTTAACAAATGAGAATCATGATATGAAACAAAAGATAAGGGGAGCTAAGATCATTCAAATATCTGTCGTAGAAAGGAACTACAGTTCTGTAATGTATCATTTTTGATAGGATTAGTGAATAAAAATAAAATGTACGCAAAAATTATTTTGTATAGGTGTCAATTTTGAGCTGCGTATGGTTTTCAAATGAACAAACAAAATTCTGCCAAAATAGGAATAAGGGAACCCGCCAATGACTGACAAACGACTAACGTCATGCCAAAAAATGCGAAAACTTGGTTTAATTGGCAATCAGCGAAGCTAACATGCAATTCTTAACGATATTTTTGATTCATTATTGATATAAACTTAGGTTTCGTTCACGGAAAGCGAGTTAGGTTAGTTTTTATATATATAAAACGCATAACCTTACATTTTGCAAAATTTAGGCGCTGCACTGTTTCAATTCCTAATTCCTTTGTTTAGCATTACTTAAGTGTGAGAAATAAGCTGCAAGTTTTTCTTTGAGCTTATAGAACACCTTAAAGCTACACGTGGCTCACGATAAGCCATTTGCCCTATTTGTGCCAAGATACCAAACCATTATTGTTTTTGTTCGTGCTTTGGGAAGCGGAAAAATCCCAGAGCTGTATCGGGAAGATCGACCCAAATAGGGGTCCGAACCTGCGCCCTCCGCTATGCAGCTGTTATCGAGCTGACCTCTAACTGACTGTGTCACTACTTCGCCAGTCGCAGACCCTGACCTTGTCCGAAATCTCTGCTCATGACAGGCCGTTTTAAAACCACACCTGCAGCTCTTTATTGACCCATTTCGGAATCATGCTATTATAGTCTCTTCTGCCTTCGTGATACAGCAGAACCTGCAGTCTGCTATAAAATAAAAAATATAAATATCGAGGTTTGAAATTGTCTTGCTTCTCTATGGAGATATTTATGGGACTTCCGAGGCATGTTGATGTTTATTAGCGAGTAAAAATATTTATCGCCGGAGGCGTTAGACCCGAGAGCAGAATAAACATTCACCTCGCGCGTAATTTTATCCGTTACCAAGAAAAAAATCGACTTGAATTATGAAAATATTACAAATATTTTTACAGAAGATTTAGTATCGATGCCTTTACTACGTGTACGATGATACAGGAGCCTTTGAATAGCGAAGAATCGTAACTACGGGGACACAAATATAGCAAATGTTGTACTGTATGTCAAAATGAGCGATTCAGGTACGGAAAGTTTTATACTTGAAGAAATTCGAGAAGAAAAACTGAACATCTACGAGATAAACGATAGTCAAATGTCTTTAACACTATATTAGTGTACGCGATGTGTTTTTGTCTCCCAAATTTTCACTTTATTCTTCTGCTTGACCTGCTATATTGACTCTGGTAGAGATAATTCGACTCTTTACAGAGATTCTTCATGTCTAACAGTAAAAGGCCTACGAGAGCTGTTCAATAAAGAATGATCATAATTTTTAAGGTCATAATTTTTCGTACTAAAATTCAGTCTTATTATATTATGTTAGCTTAATCTGAAACAAACACGCCGTAGTAGTTTCATTGTTGGTATTCCTAGTTCCCGCCTGTGAGAACCAGGCAAGTTCAGACATGTTCAGTATCGCCCACCGCTGTAATGGAGGTAACATGCAGTTCAAGGTGATGTTAGAGGAAGATCCGGAGTTACTTTCAAACGTAATCACTGCTGATGAAACTTGGCTACATCATTTTGATCCTGAGAGCAAACAGCAAAGCTCAGTGTGGAAATCTCCTTCATCACCAACCCCCAACAAGCAAAAGTGGTTGCTTCTGCTGGGAAAGTTATGGTCATCTCATTCTTTGATATTCATGGAATGGTTTATCAGCATGTTGTACCTGCACACACATCAGTAAATGGACAATACTACAGGGATGTCCTGAAAACATTGCTAGTCCATATCAGGCGCAAAAGACCACATTTCCGTGAAGCAGGCTGGATGCTGCACCATGATAATGCGCGGCCGCATATTGCCAATGTTGTTGCTGAATATCTTGCAAAAATCAACGTGAAGTGCATCCCTCACCCTCCCTACAGTCCGGATTTAGCCTCAGGTGACTTTTTTCTATTCCCTAACTTGAAGAAACGCCTTCGTGGGAGGTATTATCCATCATCAGAAGCAGTGGTGAAGGCTGCGGAGGCGATTTTGAAAGATCTCTCAAAAATGGTTTCCAGCATGTCTTTGAAGACTGGCAGAAACGCTGGGACAAGTGCATCGCATTCAGGGGAGACTATTTTGAGAAGTACTAGCAACATTATGAGGATGAGTAAAGGTATGTTGTCAAAATTGTGATCACTCTTTATAAAACAGCCCTCATACTTCTCAGTAACAACGGTATCGCGTAGTGATGTGTTTTTTTTAATATGGTGGCGTATTACAGACGTTATATAAAGAGTACAGAATTCTGTGAAGCTAAAATATAGGAACTGAATAATTTCGAAGGGAATTCGACACGGAGATCCAAATTTGCTGTATGTAATTATGCCCACAAGTGGAGGATTTCCGGGCAGGAAGGATGAGGCGAGAGGAGACAGCGGCCCACTAAGGAGCCTCGATAGTGTAGGCAGGTCACGAAAACGGACGTCACACCCCACTGTAGTTTGGAGACAGAACCACCACTAGATCTGGGTTCAAGAATTGGTTTACTGAGAGCGTATCATCCTGTCATGCGGCGCCGAGACTCCCGCCGACACTTGTACCCTGAAAGAGACTACCAGATGGGAAATGAAATGGAGAGAGACGAAATTCGGTGGTGTCATTAACCTATTCAGCATTCGCCTAGCGACCCGGGAAAACTCTCGAAAAAAAAACCATGGATTAGGTAGATCGGCACGGGAATCGAAAGCGGACCTCCCGTATCAGAGCCACGGATGAAACCAATCCCACTCGATCAAAATATAGGAGTAGCTGTTCCTTTGTTATTTTATGAGGCCGTGAACGCACATTTTATGTTGGCAGTATTCCAGCCACTAACAATTTATCGACAAAGATACAAATGCATTACATAGATTTACATAACTAATTATGTGAAATGGAATAGTATTTTGATTTCTAAACTCTACAACAACTTCTGTCTTGCTTTAAGAGTTATATTATGTACCAACTGTGGTCCAAATCAGTGAAAAACAAGCACACGCACAGGCACATAACTCCAAAACAAAAAGGCGGTTGACTCCCAAAAGTCTATTTATGTTGAGAATTTTCAAGGAGTGTTTAAATTATTTTCACGACAATTAAATGTATATCTTAAATTTAAAATGCACCTATCTTTTAAACCACACAATTAATTTAAAATATCTTTTTCTTTTATAGTCATTTAGATATTTCTTGATCAAATTTTCACAAGTTTAACATTCTTTTCTTTAATTCAATTTTTTCTCGACATCATAGCTATAATGTGGAATTTCAATACCAGGATATAAACATTTGACTATCGCATCTCTATCCAAATTTATCTACATAACTAGCGATAATTCCTTTACATACTTTTTTATCGTAGCTGGGAAAGTAATGTAAAGGTAGCGCAACTGCAATATGGCTATTACCATACACCTAGATCTTCTTTCTTTTTTAAAAAAAACAACTTACGTCATCCAACGTTAAGTCATATCGGACAATGAATGAAATGATGTTCAAATGAGTACAGGGTACATAGAGCTTAGAGTTAACTGACATTCATCTTTCAGTATAAGAGAAAACCTCCAACGTTAAGTCATATCGGACGATGAATGAAATGATGTTCAAATGAGCACAGGGTACATAGAGCTTAGAGTTACCAGACGTTCATCTTTCAGGATAAGAGAAAACCTCCAAAGTTAAGTCATATCGGACGATGAATGAAATGATGTTCAAATGAGTACAGGGTACATAGAGCTTAGAGTTACCAGACATTCATCTTTCAGGATAAGATAAAACCTCCAACGTTAAGTCATATCGGACGATGAATGAAATGATGTCCAAATGAGTACAGGGTACATAGAGCTTAGAGTTACCAGACATTCATCTTTCAGGATAAGAGAAAACCTCCAAAGTTAAGTCATATCGGACGATAAATGAAATGATGTTCAAATGAGTACAGGGTACATAGAGCTTAGAGCTACCAGACATGCATCTTTCAGGATAAGAGAAAACCTCCAACATTAAGTCATATCGGACGATGAATGAAATGATGTACAAATGAGTACAGGGTACACAGAGCTTAGAGATTACCAGACATTCAACTTTTAGGATAAGATAAAACCTCCAACGTTAAGTCATATCGGACGATGAATGAAATGATGTCCAAATGAGTACAGGGTACATAGAGCTTAGAGTTACCAGACATTCATCTTTCAGGATAAGAGAAAACCTCCAACGTTAAGTCATATCGGACGATAAATGAAATGATGTTCAAATGAGTACAGGGTACATAGAGCTTAGAGTTACCAGACATTCATCTTTCAGGATAAGAGAAAACCTCCAACGTTAAGTCATATCGGACGATGAATGAAATGATGTCCAAATGAGTACAGGGTACATAGAGCTTAGAGTTACCAGACATTCATCTTTCAGGATAAGATAAAACCTCCAACGTTAAGTCATATCGGACGATGAATGAAATGATGTCCAAATGAGTACAGGGTACATAGAGCTTAGAGTTACCAGACATTCATCTTTCAGGATAAGATAAAACCTCCAACGTTAAGTCATATCGGACGATAAATGAAATGATGTACAAATGAGTACAGGGTACATAGAGCTTAGAGTTACCAGACATTCATCTTTCAGGATAAGATAAAACCTCCAACGTTAAGTCATATCGGACGATGAATGAAATGATGTTTCAAATGAGTACAGGGTCCATAGAGCTTAGAGTTACCAGACATTCATCTTTCAGGATAAGATAAAACCTCCAACGTTAAGTCATATCGGACGATGAATGAAATGATGTTCAAATGAGTACAGGGTACATAGAGCTTAGAGTTACCAGACATTCATCTTTCAGGAAAAGAGAAAACCTCCAACGTTAAGTCATATCGGACGATGAATGAAATGATGTCCAAATGAGTACAGGGTACATAGAGCTTAGAGTTACCAGACATTCATCTTTCAGGATAAGAGAAAACCTCCAAAGTTAAGTCATATCGGACGATAAATGAAATGATGTTCAAATGAGTACAGGGTACATAGAGCTTAGAGCTACCAGACATGCATCTTTCAGGATAAGAGAAAACCTCCAACATTAAGTCATATCGGACGATGTATGAAATGATGTACAAATGAGTACAGGGTACACAGAGCTTAGAGATTACCAGACATTCAACTTTTAGGATAAGATAAAACCTCCAACGTTAAGTCATATCGGACGATGAATGAAATGATGTTCAAATGAGCACAGGGTACATAGAGCTTAGAGTTACCAGACGTTCATCTTTCAGGATAAGAGAAAACCTCCAAAGTTAAGTCATATCGGACGATGAATGAAATGATGTTCAAATGAGTACAGGGTACATAGAGCTTAGAGTTACCAGACGTTCATCTTTCAGGATAAGAGAAAACCTCCAAAGTTAAGTCATATCGGACGATGAATGAAATGATGTTCAAATGAGTACAGGGTACATAGAGCTTAGAGTTACCAGACATGCATCTTTCAGGATAAGAGAAAATCTCCAACGTTAAGTCATATCGGACGATGAATGAAATGATGTTCAAATGAGTACAGAGTACATAGAGCTTAGAGTTACCAGACGTTCATCTTTCAGGATAAGAGAAAACCTCCAACGTTAAGTCATATCGGACGATGAATGAAATGATGTTCAATGAGTACAGGGTACATAGAGCTTAGAGTTACCAGACATTCATCTATCAGGATAAGAGAAAACCTCCAAATCTGCGATAATTGCATTAAAATAAAATTACAAAATTAACAAAAAATATTTTGTAATGTCACCGTAAAATTGTTGTCCAGTTTGATGAAAAATTGGAGGATAAAAAACGGGTTATTTAATACTTTTCGTTGACGATGCATTTTCACAGACAATAGCTCACATCAAACACATTATTACGTATGGCAGATTGTTGAGTGCAACAGTCGACGAATGGAGCCCAGTAATGCTAATTCTATTTCAGAACGCTGTGGGAAAAAACATCACTTTTACATTCTGGATGATTGATGATGCAGAAAATATTTTGTATAATAGTTTTGTATTGCGAAGTGCACAAATGGATACGCTTTGTGAACGCGTTCGATAAGCGATTATCGAATACATTATTTCGAAATTAGGGCTTGTTTGTGAAGACGACGACCTCTGGACGGAAGCCACATGCACTAAAGTCCAATGCTATATTAACAACTGCCGGCTACAACTTAATACGATTTCGTAGGTTGAGATTGCTTGTGACTTTTTCTTTCCGTCTTGCTGGATGTAAGTAACGAAATTAAGGCAGTGTTTCCACGGCAGGCTGTTTGTTTTTTACTCCTCTAATACTTTTCTCTTTCTGTTATGTTGTAGTAAAAAGCCAGTCATTACAAATTCACAGCATCGATGTATAAAATGTATGGATGTTGATGAAATCGCTGATCTCAAAAGGCCATTCGATTGATCATCATGAAAATGTGTATATACTTTTTGTGCCCAACTAACGAGAATCGGTGATAAGTTCTGCGTCTAACATAGAGATGGCGGCATTGGGCCATTTTGACGGATAGCTTCACTTAGTCTTAACTCTAGACTAGCTTGTATCCATAGTTACAGGTCAATAGCCTATTTAGTCAAGTGTAGAAGTCTTGCGAAAATGGAGAATTTGGAAAAAACGAGTAGTGATTAAATACTTCCATTTGAACGCCTAAAGAAATCAAGGAGGAAATGGACAGTACATGCAAAGACTCTGTCCCTTCATATACAATAATTAAAAGGTTGGTTGTAGAGTTTAAAATGGGACCTACGAGTACTAGTGATGAGCCTCGCTCTGTCCCTTCATATACAATAATTAAAAGGTTGGTTGTAGAGTTTAAAATGGGACGTACGAGTACCAGTGATGAGCCTCGCTCTGTCATTTCATATACAATAATTAAAAGGTTGGTTGTAGAGTTTAAAATAGGACGTACGAGTACTAGTGATGAGCCTCGCTCTGTCCCTTCATATACAATAATTAAAAGGTTGGTTGTAGAGTTTAAAATGGGACGTACGAGTACTAGTGATGAGCCTCGCTCTGTCCCTTCATATACAATAATTAAAAGGTTGGTTGTAGAGTTTAAAATGGGACGTACGGGTACTAGTGATGGGCCTCGCTCTGTCCCTTCATATACAATAATTAAAAGGTTAGTTGTAGAGTTTAAAATGGGACGTACGAGTACTAGTGATGAGCCTCGCTCTGTCCCTTCATATACAATAATTAAAAGGTTGGTTGTAGAGTTTAAAATGGGACGTACGAGTACTAGTGATGAGTCTCGCTCTGTCCCTTCATATACAATAATTAAAAGGTTGGTTGTAGAGTTTAAAATGGGACGTACGAGTATTAGTGATAAGCCTCGCTCTGTCCCGTCATATACAATAATTAAAAGGTTGGTTGTAGCGTTTAAAATGGGACGTACGAGTACTAGTGGTGAGCCTCGCTCTGTCCCTTCATATACAATAATTAAAAGGTTGGTTGTAGAGTTTAAAATGGGACGTACGAGTATTAGTGATAAGCCTCGCTCTGTCCCGTCATATACAATAATTAAAAGGTTGGTTGTAGAGTTTAAAATGGGACGTACGAGCACTAGTGATGAGCTTCGCTCAGTCCCTTCAAATACAATAATTAAAAGGTTGGTTGTAGAGTTTAAAATGGGACGTACGAGTACTAGTGATGGGCCTCGCTCTGTCCCTTCATATACAATAATTAAAAGGTTGGTTGTAGAGTTTAAAATGGGACGTACGAGCACTAGTGATGAGCCTCGCTCTGTCCCTTCATATACAATAATTAAAAGGTTGGTTGTAGAGTTTAAAATGGGACGTACGAGCACTAGTGATGAGCCTCGCTCTGTCCCTTCATATACAATAATTAAAAGGTTGGTTGTAGAGTTTAAAATGGGACGTACGAGAACTAGTGATGAACCTCGCTCTGTCCCTTCATTTACAATAATTAAAAGGTTGGTTGTAGAGTTTAAAATGGGACGTACGAGTACTAGTGATGAACCTCGCTCTGTCCCTTCATTTACAATGATTAAAAGGTTGGTTGTAGAGTTTAAAATGAGACGTACGAGTACTAGTGATGAGCTTCGCTCTGTCCCTTCATATACAATAATTAAAAGGTTGGTTATAGAGTTTAAAATGGGACGTACGAGTACTAGTGATGAGCCTCGCTCTGTCCCTTCATATACAATAATTAAAAGGTTGGTTGTAGAGTTTAAAATGGGACGTACAAGTACTAGTGATGAGCCTCGCTCTGTCCCGTCATATACAATAATTAAAAGGTTGGTTGTAGAGTTTAAAATGGGACGTACGGGTACTAGTGATGAGCCTCGCTCTGTCCCTTCATATACAATAATTAAAAGGTTAGTTGTAGAGTTTAAAATGTGACGTACGAGTACTAGTGATGAGCCTTGCTCTGTCCCTTCATATACAATAATCAAAAGGTTGGTTGTAGAGTTTAAAATGTGACGTACGAGTACTAGTGATGAGCCTTGCTCTGTGAAAGTCTCAACTCCAGAAATCATTGAAAAAATTCATCGTTTAGTACTGGAAGACTGCAGATTAAAGTTGTTTGAGATATCAGAGATATAACAGAGATATTTGAGATATAACAGAATCTGTACACATATCAAAAGAACGTACAGGTAATATTATAAGTAATGTTTTGGAATTTCACAAGGTCTGTGCCGCGTTTGTTGACAGCTGATCAAAAGTTACTAAGGAAAACTGTTTCTGTTAAGAATTTGGAGCTCTACCGTAAAAATCGCAGTGAATTTTGAGACTGCTTATTACCATGGATGACACTTGGATACATCACTACACTCCCGAAAGTAAATCACAGTCAAAACAGTGGATTGTGGCAGGTGAACCAACTCCAAAAAGGACAACGTCAATTTTGTAAGCTAACAAGGTTATGACGAGAGTTTTCTGGGATGCTTGGGAAAGGGTAAAAAGTATCACTAGTGACTACTAGGCAAGCTTATTGTAACGTTTGTGTGATGAAGTGAAAAGAGAAAGACTTCATTTGGCTAAGAGACCTCATTTGTTTCTTCACGACAATTCTCCAGCCCATCGTTCGGTCATTTCAATTGGAAAAACGTGCGAATTAAAGTACGAATTGCTTGAACATTCATCCTATTCGCCAGATCTAGCACCCAGTGACTACCACCTGTTTCCCAACTTCAAAAATTCCTTGGAGGACGAAGATTTCACAGCAACGACGAAGTAACTGATCCGGTAAACAGCTGTTTTGAAGATCATGATAAATTATACTACAGAAATGATTTAATTAAATTAGAACAACGATATTATATATACTTATGTGTATATATATATTAGTTTTTCTGGAGATTATGTTGTACGTATACTGTTCTGCACCTAATTTCTCTTACACGTTTTTCAGACGGTTATTCTATTTTGTTTTCTCGTCTCCTTGGATTCTTTTGTTTTCTGGTTGTAATCCAAAGGACGACACACGTGACATTCGAAGTAGGTATCACCGAATTTCTGTCGTCGAGGTCTTATTTCCTGTGACCTACTCTGGCCAAGGACGGCGATGTAAGGATTACCGCATCGCACGTAAGTGAAGGTTTGGTTCTTTCCCACGCTTAATTGTATTTACTCATCCGTGGTTCGGAACAAACACTCTCCATACAAAACATTACCCTGAGTTCCACATCCCGCCTCCATAGCGCGAATGTAGCGTGTCTGCCTCACGTTCAAGTTATGTTCAAGATCGATTTCGTCGTCCGATATGACTTAGCGTTGGAGGTTTCCTCTTATCCTAAAAGATGAATGTCTGGTAACTCTAAGCTCTATGTACCCTGTACTCATTTGAACATCATTTCATTCATTGTCCGATATGACTTAACGTTGGAGGTTTTCTCTTATCCTGAAAGATGAATGTCTGGTAACTCTAAGCTCTATGTACCCTGTACTCATTTGAACATCATTTCATTCATCGTCCGATATGACTTAACGTTGGAGGTTTTCTCTTATCCTGAAAGATGAATGTCTGGTAACTCTAAGCTCTATGTACCCTGTACTCATTTGAACATCAGTTCATTCATCGTCCGATATGACTTAACGTTGGAGGTTTTCTCTTATCCTGAAAGATGAATGTCTGGTAACTCTAAGCTCTATGTACCCTGTGCTCATCTGAACATCATTTCATTCATCGTCCGATATGACTTAACGTTGGAGGTTTTCTCTTATCCTGAAAGATGAATGTCTGGTAACTTTAAGCTCTATGTACCCTGTACTCATTTAAACATCATTTCATTCATCGTCCAATATGACTTAACGTTGGAGGTTTTCTCTTATCCTGAAAGATGAATGTCTGGTAACTCTAAGCTCTATGTACCCTGTACTCATTTGAACATCATTTCATTCATCGACCGATATGACTTAACGTTGGAGGTTTTCTCTTATCCTGAAAGATGAATTTCTGGTAACTCTAAGCTCTATGTACCCTGTGCTCATCTGAACATCATTTCATTCATCGTCCAATATGACTTAACTTTAGAGGTTTTCTCTTATCCTGAAAGATGAATATCTGGTAACTCTAAGCTCTATGTACCCTGTGCTCATCTGAACATCATTTCATTCATCGTCCGATATGACTTAACGTTGGAGGTTTTCTCTTATCCTGAAAGATGAATATCTGGTAACTCTAAGCTCTATGTACCCTGTGCTCATCTGAACATCATTTCATTCATCGTCCGATATGACTTAACGTTGGAGGTGTTCTCGTATCCTGAAAGATGAATGTCTGGTAACTCTAAGCTCTATGTACCCTGTACTCATTTGAACATCATTTCATTCATCGTCCGATATGACTTAACGTTGGAGGTTTTCTCTTATCCTGAAAGATGAATGTCTGGTAACTCTAAGCTCTATGTACCCTGTACTCATATGAACATCAGTTCAGTCATCGTCCGATATGACTTAACGTTGGAGGTTTTCTCTTATCCTGAAAGATGAATGTCTGGTAACTTTAAGCTCTATGTACCCTGTACTCATTTGAACATAATTTCATTCATCGTCCGATATGACTTAACGTTGGAGGTTTTCTCTTATCCTGAAAGATGAATGTCTGGTAACTTTAAGCTCTATGTACCCTGTACTCATATGAACATCATTTCATTCATCGTCCGATATGACTTAACGTTGGAGGTGTTCTCTTATCCTGAAAGATGAATGTCTGGTAACTCTAAGCTCTATGTACCCTGTACTCATATGAACATCATTTCATTCATCGTCCGATATGACTTAACGTTGGAGGTTTTCTCTTATCCTGAAAGATGAATGTCTGGTAACTCTAAGCTCTATGCACCCTGTGCTCATATGAACATCATTTCATTCATCGTCCGATGTAACTTAATGTTGGAGGACGTAAGTTAAAATAAACTCTGATGGATAAATATCTCAAAATTGTTGTTATTATTATTATTATTATTATTATTATTATTATTATTATTATTATTATTATTATTATTATTATTATTATTATTATTATTATTATTATTATTATTATTATTATTATTATTATTATTATTATTATTATTATTATTATTATTATTATTATTATTATTATTATTATTATTATTATTAACATTATCATCATCATCTATTATTATTATTATTATTATTATTATTATTATTATTATTATTATTATTATTATTATTATTATTATTATTATTATTATTATTATTATTATTATTATTATTATTATTATTATTATTATTATTATTATTATTATTATTATTATTATTATTATTATTATTATTATTATTATTAATTTTCCTTAACAGTAAGGTAGCAGAGATTGCTTATGTTATTGTTAAATGTTGCTTTAAGTTTTGGGCGATTTTTTAGTAGTAGGTCACCATTCATCTGTTTCTCGGGACGTCATGGAAACACTATGGATATTCGAGTCGCTTTTAAACATCTGAGCATCGCTTTGTCGTGTAACCTTCTAATGATTCGCATCTGTAGACCTTTATCAAGTTTAAGACGTAGGTAGTAGATAGGAAATTATCCTGTGTATCTCCTGTGCGACTGGTGTAGTTATTTTCATGTGGGTGAACAATATGCAGACCTATTCTTCTTTCCGTTGTCCCAAACTGACCGTGAAAACATTGTCCTGAACAAAGCCAAATTGGCTTCAGAGCAAAGCACTCCCTCACGTTCTTGGCACGTACCTACCTTTATGAAGCCCTAAATAATTATTAAGAACAGTTCCAAGTGTGTCGTCTCAGAAAACCTGTTTCAGTTGCACTCACGTACAGTCAGGCGTTCCCTCAGTACAAAATAACATATGAACAAAGATTTTATCTCTTGACATTGTTCACGGAGTAACAACACCACCAAATTTTGACTTTCTTTTCTTTCGACTTTCTTTTGTTTGGTTAGCAATCTTGTGGGTGTTTGTCATAAAGAATAAACGTAGTTATACTGAAGTTATTTAATATAAATTGCAACGAGTGTCTTTATAGTGTTTTGAGAATGTTTAAAGTGTAACATTTCGACCTTTACAAGTGTTGATTTCGATTAACGTGAAGCAGAGAGATAAATAAGCGCTCGTAAGAATAATCTCTATAGGAGTTAGTAGAGAAAGTCATGTGAGAGCGATACCTCAGATTTTCATAATAGCTTTTAGTACAAAATTGAATCGAGAAGATATTGACACATTGCTTCACTCACACTGTTTATTCACAGGACATGTTTCAAGAGCTCTTGCTCCTATCATCAGCTGATACTCGACTAGTGCAAGTTGTAGTGGTTTCCTCTCTCTCCGTTTTGTCAATAGATGGCGTGATGTGATTCACTTTTGTACTAATTTGTGCTTCACTGTCCCTAAGCTTCTTCCAAGTTTATACTTTGAGCTTTTAGGTATTTTATAGGTCGTAAGTTAGATTTAACAATGGAAGATGCTATAAATAATATTCAGTATTTATTCCATAACCTAAAATTTAAAAAAAAAAAAACTCGTAAAAACAATTTTAGTTAATGATTTTTTCCCCTAAATAATATTAAGTTAGATATTTGTATATAAAATTGATTTTATGTGTTCCGTTTTAGAAGGTAGGGTAAATAGATAAGCTCTTTTCCTGGAATTGGAAATAATTGTGGCCATGAATTTTGTACTAATTGCAGTTTTGAACTCAGTAGCATAAAGAATTATAAAACTATGGAACAAGATTAACAAGAATGTGTTAAGATTCATAAAGACCAATCTGAAGGCACAAAGGATAACTCGGCGAAAGTCCATCTTTGAAAGTGGCAAGGAGGATAAAAGTGGAAAACGTGGAGAGCGGAGAAAAAATAAACAAAACAAAATTCGTGGTCAAAGTGGTGCCGCATTTTGTCGATAGACTCCGTTGTCTCCACGTGCTGCCCTTAAATTAAGACGTTCGTCCTTCTTTTATCTGGGAAATCTCCAACAGAGGTCATCTTAGCAACAATCGCAGCTGTTCAGTCTGTCAAGCTTACAGTGCTAAAGTTTTACTCAACAATGCTCACGCTTCGGTTTATCTCAGAAACAAGTTATACAACAGGAAAACATGTATATGTGTAAAATAAAATTACATTCACATTGGCTTCCCTGTTTGCCTCGGTAGCGTAGATGGTAGCATGTCTGCCTCACGTTCAAGTGGTCTCGAGTTCGAATCTCGGTCACGGTGAGTTACCTGGATGAGGTTTTTCCGGGGTTTTCTCTTATCCTAAAAGACGAATGTCGGTAACTAAGATCTATGGGCCCTGTACTCATTTAAACATTTCATCAATTCCACTCATCGTCCGATAAGACAACGTTGGAGGACGTAAATTCACACACACACACACACGCACGCACGCACGCACACACACACACACACACACACACACACACAAACAAACAAACAAAACACATGGGCTTCCCACTCATTCTTCAAGAATATGTATTTAATATTAATGATCTACAAAAATAAAATGAAATAAAATAACAGAAATAAACACAAAAAAGCAAAAAAGAAGAAAACAACTATAAAAATTACAAAATCCTTATTTTCTAAATCTACATCTAAATCTACTAATGCTGTAGTCCACTATGGCCTCCGCCATCACTCTCTCCCTCCGCCGCCCATGCAGTCAACTCTATTTTGAACTCACTCTGATACTTCTCTTCTTATTACTCTCTCTACTCTTCTCTTTCCTCTTGTAATCTACTTTTATATTCCGCAAATGTCTCTCCCTCTCTTCTCCTAGATCTGAATGTTCTTCTCTCTGCCCATTCCTGTCTTCCTGTTGAGGTTACAAAGAATCTTCTTCCATTGACTTGATTAAGATTATCAATTTCTAATTGTACCTCTTCTAATTCTTCTTCTTGTTGATCTATTTCTTCTTCTTGAATTCCCTCCATTGTTTGATTATTCAATAATTCTTCCCGTCGTATCCTATTTTGTATTCTAGAACTCCTTCTTGGATCTTGTACTATTCTTCGCCTATTATCAACTCTTTCTCCTTTGAATATTTTTACCTCCCATGCTTTTTTACTTACAAAGTTAGTCAAAACTTGTAATTTATTTACTAATTGTGGATCTCGAATTATGTCATTTACGATATATCCTGCTAGCGCATGCCTCTCTTCTTGGAACAGTCGGGAAATATGGAATACTAAGATTTTGGCTCTGTTTGCTACTGCTATCATGTGGGAATGGCATGAAGTAGCCAAGAAAGACTCCCATGATGCACTGCAGTGACAGTTGACAGCTTATCATTTCACTCGCTATAGAATAAAGTGTGTTTTGTGATATTCAAATGTTTTTGCAGACAAATTTTCAAGCATTTTAACCCTCTTGAATATTGATGTTATGTAAGGTGCACTAAAAGAATTATAGTTTGTTATATTGTGGTCACTGTTTAGCTGGCGGTGTTTTGTCTTACTTTAAAGGTTCATTGTCCAAAATGCCGTGTCGGGTATATGTTCTATATATCCGTACAAAATATACTGAATAGGAATAAAGCTAAGAACGTGTTTTTAGTATAATATTAGTGGCTAAATAATTATTATTAGTTATATAAATATAAATACAGCCTAATTTATATCCAAAGTATATTTTGTTAAAGAATTAAATTCAGTGAAATGCAAAATAAACCTGTTTTTTCTATTTTTTCTGTTATTCTACCCTTGGTCTATGGTCTAGGCCCATGAACATTCTCCATAGATGTTTTGTCTGTTTTAAACCAATTATAACACCCGACTATTTCAAATTTAACCTCCATTTTAATGACTTCTCGAGGCAATACACGCCCCTGCCTCATCCGAAACAAAATGTCATAGCTAAGTTCCACTGACGTCTGTTGTTTCGACACAGATGTGCGTGGGTTTACTCGGCGACAGGGGTGTGGACCCGGAAAGTGAAAACAGGGAAGAAGTATCACTAGGGCGGCTATGTCTTGCGAGCCGAAACAAGTCTTGCAGCACTATCTTTTGTTATTTAGAGAAGGAAGTTTGGAACTCCTATACTTGAAATGGTTTCCAAGGAAACCCATTATCTGCCAATACACACTGTGACTTCTGAGTAATAGCATTTTTACTAGAATTCACAGAATGGATTCAAAAGAGGAAGACCATATATTATTTGCAATCAAACGAATAATTGGAAAGCGAAGGGAATATGATCTAATCCAATTTTATAGTATTTGTTAATGTTGAAATGTTTTTGATAGGGCAAAACGAGAAAAACTATGGCATGTCAGGCAGAACAGGGGTTTCCCGAAACATTAGTAAACCTGTTTTAATAAATAGAGGTGTAAGACAAGATTGTAACTCTTTTTAGCATATATACTGATGATGCCACGAAAGTATGAAGTAAAAATTTTAGTAAATAAAACGAAAGTGATGACTTTTCAGGAAAACAGGCAGTAAGAGAGAAAATAACAGTGAAATATCAAATAACACTATGCAAAAACAACAACAAAATAATTTTTGAATGTTTCAAGCACTTAATGAGGCAATTCCGACTAATTTTGGGTTGAGAAAAACAAATATGACAATGAAACATTTTTATTTGCTCTAGTTTCTATGATGTACACAAGGTGTAAGTATTACATACGAGGGCTATCCAGAAAGTAGATCACGTTTTGGAATAAAAAGTAAACAAAGTATAGGAAACAAATTTTATTATATACAGATGAAAGCCACACTCAAATACTACTTTTCGACATAGTCACCATTCAAATTAAGGCATTTATCGTAGCGATGTACGAGCTTGGAAATTCCTTCGTCGAAAAATTCGGCCGCCTGCGCCTTCAACCACTTCGTTACCTCTTCTTGCAGCTGTGCGTCGTCATCAAAACGCTGCATAGCCAGCCACTTCTTCATTGCTGGGAATAGGTGGAAGTCGCTCGGTGCCAGGTCGGGACTGTACGGCGGATGAGGAAACAACTCCCACTTAATAGATTCACCCATGTTTCGTCACCAGTAACGATGCGATCGAGTAAAGAGTCACCATCCTTATGGTAAACGTCCAAAAAGTTCAACGCTGCAGCCATTCGCTGATTTTTGTGGTCCTCTGTCAAGATTTTTTGAATCCATCTTGCACAAAACTTGTGGTAACCAAGCTTTTCGCTGATGATTTCGTGCAACAAACTTCGCGAAATTTGTGGAAAACTCAAAGAAAGTTCCGTTATTGTGAATCTTCGATTTTCACGGACTTTAGCATCGACTTTTTCGACAAGTTCGGCAGTAACTATGCTGGGTCTCCCACTTCGATCTTCGTCGTGAACATTGGTTCGGCCATTTTTAAATCTGATGACCCACTGACGCACTCCACCTTCAGTGATAATGTTGTCCCCATACACTTCACAAAGCTGCCGATAGATTTCTATCGGTTTACAGTTTTTTGCAGTCAGAAACCTTATTACTGCACGCACCTCGCAGCTCGCGGGATTTTCAATTAACGCAGACATTTCAAACCGTCACAGTATCTGAACGGAGCACAGCACGAACCTCTCACTAGCACGGCTAGATGCCGACTGAGCTGCGCAACGCTCTGGCCCCAAGATGGCCGCGCTAGCCCCGCCCCTAGCGGAAACAGACGAAAACGTAATCTACTTTCTGGATAGCCCTCGTATTAACGGATTGAGAGAAAAGAATGCATACATGCTAACAACAATGAAAGTACATTTGATTTTTTTAGCTGGTAATTACATGCTAAGAGTTCTAAATTGGTGGAAAAATACTTCGCAGATAGTCGTGTCTGAAGAGAATCATGTGGTGGCCTATTGACTTCGTCGTCTTTTAGCTTGTCTCTTGTGATGGAGTTCCGTAGACCAACAGTAATCCGCAAGCATTACTTCATTCCAACGGCCCTGATATCTTTGTTCCATAACAGAAATGTCCTGATGGAATCTCTCCCCATGTTCATCACTAACAGCTCCACAACTAGGAGGGAAAAAGTCTAGGTGGGAGTGGAGAAAATGGATTTTAAGGGACATGTTGCAGGAGCACTGTCACCAAATGCTTGTAGTTGTCATCTCTTTTGTCGCCTAGAAATCCATGAACAACACCCTTGAAGGCCTCCCAAGCTTCCTTTTCTTTCCCCTCCAAAATTTGTTCAAATGCAGGATCCTTCACAAGTTCTCTTATTTGTGGTCCGACAAAAATGCCTTCCTTAACTTTTGCATCACTTAATTTCCAAAGTTCTTCTCTGATTGTGTTTTGTCATTTGACAGGTGTGCCAATTCCCCCAAAAAATTCCCCCAAATTTAAAATCTTCACTCTAAAATATGAAATGTCACTTTATCTTCAAAACAAGAGCTAATCTTATTATTTTTTGGTGATTTTTTTAATTCAGCAGATGGAAATATATGTAAATTCACTATTTTGAAGCCCGAAATATTTTCATTGTTGCCCAGTGTTATCAAGTAGGTGCAAAACTAATTACCTCGGATAGGATAAAGTTATGGCTTTCCCCACCTTGACATACGAATGCTGGAGTTTTTTTTTAATTTACGTCTTGCAAGATTAGGTCATATCGGACCATAGAGCATAGAGTTAACGGAGAGGTAAAGGATAAGGGGAAAAACTTTATCCAGCTAATTCATCCTGAATGAGATCCGATCCCCGGACATCTCTCTCTTTTTTTAATTGCGTCATCCAAAGTTAAGTCATATCGGAAGATGAATAAAATTGGTGAAATGATGTTCAAATGGAGCTTAGAGGTACCTGAGGTTCGTCTTCCAGAATAAGGGAAAACCCCGGATAAAAACCTTATCCAGGTAACCCGTCCTGACCTAGATTTAAACTCGTGACTTCTTGAACATGAGGCAGACACGTTACAGAGGCAGGCACTGCTTCAGTGTTGACAGTGACGAAATTTGGTATGTTACAGCTTTACGGAAATTAGGCAGTGCCAGGTTTCACTCAGTCTGGAATCGTTAGCGACCCCAATCATGGTGACCACTTCGTACACTGTATCAGCTCCCACTAGGGGACATACTCTCCTTTTCCACGGTGGCAACAGGTGGACTTCTTACTTGGGCCGAAGTTCAAACTAGTGTTTCGCACATAACCTCTACCTCGCCTACATCATCTGCTGACGCGGTGCGTCGTTGCGCTGGTCAGTCAACCAAGGAAAAGTTCTTCTCGGCGAAGTCCAAGGCAACGGTGACGAAACGTGCCACTTCTGAAAACACTTGTAAATGTTTTTGTGGTTGGTCAGGGTCAGACTATCTTCCTTTACAGCACGCCGTATACCACAAAGCGTTAAAATGTTTAACTATTTAATAAGAAACCGTTTGCGAAGAACACAGTAATATTACAGACATAAATTTCTAGATTATTATTTATTTACTTATTTTTTTGCGATGGGCCCATACAGAACTACGCAAAGTACTTAAGAGGCGTTTCTGTGAATCCAAAATTGTCTCATTTTTTGGCTAAGAGCTTTCTTCCTCTCGTCTGGCCACGTTGTTCCAGTCAACTTGCCACTTATGCACCTTCATTTGTCTAAGATATCGTCTTGAGTAATTGCTCCCAATTTTAAATCATTTTTACTTCACTAATCCATTTCATAATGTCTTCTTGTGCTTTATTTCTATTCTAAAGTTCTATAATTTGTTTTCTGAACCTATTTGAAGTTAATCATTTAATAAGTCCATACAATTTTAACCTTCGTTTCCAAATATATGAATGTCTGTACACTTTTTACTTCATCTTTACTTGTAAATCTCTATTCTTCACCTACGACTTGTGGACCTAAACTTTTTCTAATAATTTCACATTTTTCTTTTTCTAAATTTTCGACATCTGCCTTCCTGTTCAAAAATTAATGTTTCTGCTCCATAAAGGTACTCTAGCTTAATTACAGTGTTATAATGTCTTAATTTTGAACATTCAGACCTTCATTTATTCATTATTTTTGTTATTACACTTTTTTTTTTACAAAAATGTACATCTCGTTTCAGAATACAATTAATATCACATCCTTTTTACTATGTAGTTGACTGTCACTTAAAGTGTACTGTATTCCCTTGTAACTACAATAAGATAATGTTTATCTTGAAGTAGATAGAGCAATAGGTGTTTGTACAAGAGTAGAGAAAGTCATGTATACATCACATAACGACCAAAACATTTGACTATCACTTAAGTCTACTATATTCCCTTGTAACTACAATAAGATAATGTTTATCTTGAAGTAGATAGAGCAGTAAGTGTTTGTACAAGAGTAGAGAAAGTCATGTATACATCACATAACGACCAAAACATTTGACTATCACTTAAAGTCTAGTGTATTCCCTTGTAACTACAATAAGATAATGTTTATCTTGACGTAGATAGAGCAATAAGTGTTTGTACAAGAGTAGAGAAAGTCATGTATACATCACATAACGACCAAAACATTTGACTATCACTTAAAGTCTAGTGTATTCCCTTGTAACTACAATAAGATAATGTTTATCTTGACGTAGATAGAGCAATAAGTGTTTGTACAAGAGTAGAGAAAGTCATGTGTACATCACATAACGACCAAAACATTTGACTATCACTTAAAGTCTACTGTATTCCCTTGTAACTACAATAAGATAATTTTATCTTGAAGTAGATGGAGTAATAAGTGTTTGTACAAGAGTAGAGAATGTCATGTGAGGCTAGCCTTACATACTTAGTATCTCGATCCGTTTGGTTACTAGTTACGTCCAGGACAATAAAGCGGTTCAGGATGTAACCGTTGCTGTGGGCGACCATTGTTGCAACAATGAGTGTCCGGGCTGTACGATGCAGGACAACCTGACATTACCGGTTGTATCCTGGTTGCGTCAGTTAGTCAAGTCCTTCATTAATTTGCAAATTACGTCACAAGAGAACGGTGACGCTGCGTTCAGTGAGTATACTCGGTCAGTTCGAGCCGTAAGGCTTTTGTGATAGTTGCCCCACCCGCTTTGGGCCGTACACTTGACTTTCTGTCGCTCAAGGGTGAAAAATGGGTCACAAAAACCAATTTGTGTTTATACTGCATGATTAAAGATTACAATTAATCTTACGCGATGAATGTTGGATCATTATTGCACAAAATGTACATGTTGAAGTACATTAATCTTGAAATACCAAAGCAATTCCTTGGTCTCTGCAATGTGGTGAAAATGTTAAATTATGAGTCTGCTTCGTTAATTGCCAAATATTTGTGTCATATTCTTATTTCATAATAGTTGCTATAATAAGTTCACGGCAAGAGCTCCGGTATTTGAATCTCGGTCAGGTTCTATAGTTGTGTAGTTACCTCCCTGTACCATCTATTGTTATAATTAATAGGAAGCGGATTTATAGGCACTAAAAATGTGTGAAATAGGCAGGCAAATGTCCCAAAATGTCCCACATATAGTAATTTTAAAAATTAAATTTTGGGGTATAAGTTTCTGCATCCATTTTAACCTATTAATGACCTGTATCTATGTGACATATTTGTCTTCGGCATATCAACGAAGAGAAAAATAACCACGCCTATTTAACAATTTTTATTTTCCTAAGCGTTTTCAGTAAGAATTAAGCATTATAATCTTTTTCAATACAAATAACAAAAACACAACGACTGTAAATGGGTACACTTAATATGCAGTTGCCCTTACAGACATGTTTAGAATTTCATACAGATTAATAGAAAACTGCATCCTGTGGAACATTTGAAGTTAGGAAAATGTAGAAAATATGGAATCTGATAAATATGAGGTTAAAATTACGTAATAGCAGCTACGATACAGGTGTAGCGTTATTTAAATAGTCATGTGACGTTTTTTGTAGTGTCGCTAGAAAAAAAAAAGCAAGTCTATATTAATTTTAAGACAAAGAAAACTAAATTTGGTATTGTTGTAAGTTTTGGGCCAATTTGCACAAATATGTCGCCTTGATAAACCCATTTTTGTATATCCAATGTGCAGCAGTAAGAAATTTCTCTTCTCCGAAAACTTCACGTTGAAACTAACAAATGCAAAAGTTGTTGTCACAAATTACAAGCAGAAGAAATTGTCTAAAAAGGCAGTTTTAGGCACTAATACACAGAATAGGCACAAACGTATGAAGTAGGCATTTATAGGCACTATAAAATTAAGAAATTAGGATAATCGTTGTAGGAAACGTACTTATAACTTAAAAGCCTACGTTTCTGAATAAAGGAAGAAAACAGGCAAATAGGACAAAATCCGCCCACTAATAAATAAGTTAAGGGAGCAATGTGGATTTTGCCTGGTAGATGGTCTTAGCTGCGAAATCACCTTCCGGTACTTGAAGCAACAAGCAATGGCCGGCAAGCTTTCGAGTTTACAGCTACATTAGAGTAAGTTATCACGTGATAATTCTACCTCTCACATCAATTTTCCGTCGCCATGCCTAGCTGCCTTTCTGTACAAGATCACGGGCCAGGATATCTCCTCTTTTTTTAAGTTAAAGGTCATTTAACGAGGTCAGTTTCTCATTTTGATGGACGTACACAACTCCTGCACAGTGTTCGATCGTCTACCAGAAAGGAGGCCTTTAAACACACAATGTTAGAGGCGGAATGCTACCGGCCGATGACATCCCGCACACAATAGGAGTTTCCGGAGCGTTTTTGCTGGCAACCGGTCTGACCGGTGTCGCTTGAATCGATTACATCATTTTAATTGAAGCAACCGGTACGGCACCCCATTGGCCTTGTTGTTTCGACACTTGCCGGCAGAGGGCGGAGCACCGGGCCACGGTATCAGAGGTCTGGATCTCTGTCTGTCGTCACACAACGATCAGCTGATCACTTTGTAATTCTCCGCTGGAAACAGTAAAGTTTTATCTCAGTGATCCACCGAGTGGGATGGTTCAGGCCCTGGTTCGATTCCCGTAGCCGACCTACCTGACCCATGGAATTTTTCAGGGGTTTTCCCGGGTCACTAGGTGGGTTAGCTACATCCTCCGAATTTGCTGCCTCTCCATTTCATATAATCTTTCATCTGTTGGCAGGGGCAGCTGGTGGCTCTGAAAATCGGTAGTTCACAAATTTATCCATGCAATTTAATTTTTTAGAAGTAACACACAGTTGTTTAAGCCTACCACTATAGACAGCTGTATACACAAGTTAACGGTAATTAACAGCGTATAATACAATATGCGTACTTCAGAAACACTCTAGAGCATAACACTCTTCTATTTATGCAGCTAAAAATGTACTTGATATCTCTTCATGACAGACTTCAAGTGTACATTGCAAGATTTCGTTCTGGATTGTCTTGGAGGTCCTCTTAAACACTGTAGCATTTTCAGAACACAGTCTAGCTCTGCACTGAAGTTTATCAGTCCTCGAAAAATACCAGGATTGCTTGACGTAGCTGAATCATCGTGTCCTCGTAGAGCTAACTCAAAGTCTCCACAAACCCTAATGCAGTTAACAATAATGTTTAAAACATATCTATTTTGAGCCACTTTCTGGTTGTGTTCTTCAATTGTTCTCCGATATGCACTGTCCATCTGCTTTTCTATATTTACATTGCCAAGCATAGCAAAACTGTGTTTTTCATGTACAGTTTTTAAGTTACGTGTTTTTAGCGCGATCATGAAGATGCTGCAAAGCATTCACGCCATGTTTTGTCCATGGATCTTCACCACCAAATAGAACGCACGGAAAGCAAAACAGGCTATTTTTAATGTTGCAAGCACACATCAAATTATATTTCTCATATACATTGTTGTTAAAGTTCCTGTTCAAATAATTTGTTTTTGTTTTGACTACCTATGCGATTTTTATATTTGGCGTGGGACTTCCAAGTCGTTTATTTTCGGTTGTTTCTTCAAAGTTCATTTTTAAAAAGAAAGTGCTAATAGACACTTTATGGAATTCATTGCTTCTACTTATATAACACAATATACTTGTATTTAAATAAATCACTCTTATTCACTACTCAAAGCACGACACAGCTAACAAAACACGGCACAAAACATGTGGCTATGCTCTGATAATGGTAATCTGTGGTAATAGTTGACCCATGCGAACATTTAATATGAGAATAATAGGTGGCGCTGAAAACAGAAGGAGAAGGCTTGGCATTCACTATTCTCTGGCTGCTAGGTTAACCAACCTTATGCAGCCATAAGCCCCGCCCTTCCCCGCTACTTGCCTCGGCACACCATAGGTTCATCCTGCCCTATACCTCCCCATTGTATACCAGTGGTTTGCAACTGAGAGTGAACTACTTGGCACCTGCAAACGATAGAGCGCGCTGAGGGCCACTACACTAGACAAGGTCGAACTGAACTCCAAATGGAACATGCCCTTGCATTAAAGGGAGACCCAGCATTTTGGTTGTAGCGCAAAAATGCTACCCCATTGAGAAACCGCCCCTGTCTGTTGGTCTCTTCCAGGATAGAAGTGTTGACGGGTGTCTCGGAGTTTCATGGCAGGATGAAACTTACTCCTCCGGTAGGAGGGTGTCTGGGCTGGCGTAGTGGGTCGCGTCAATACCACAGTAGGGTGGGATAGCCGTTGACTGGCCTGTCGGGGAGTTTCCAACTGGTCTGTAGTGGTAAGCCTGCCCTCTGTACTGTTTTGTCTCCTTGGGTCGGTCGTTCTGTCTCCTCTCGCCTCATCCTTCCTCTCGGGAGTGCTCCACTTGGGGCATAGGCGTAGTAGTTCAGGTTTTGGTCGAGTTACTCATTCGTTTTATTGATTCCTGTTTTCAAATAGTTATTTTTCCCCAAAATAGGAAATCGTTATTCATCTTTTTGGAGGTTTTGGCCACGCAAGTATAATGCAACGCCAAAGTCATCACATAGCGACACATAAACGGTGTCATTTTTATTCGTTAGTTCCCGCCCTCAGATTGAGCAGGACTCAATAGAGCAGGACTCACCACTTGACTGGTGAGTCTATCTTGAATCATAGTTCCCTGTACGGAGAAGAAGCGGTAATTTTGGGGGAACAGTAAGCAAATTACAGAGCTGTAAGTGTGGTTGTGCTTGTAACTAATACAAGCAGCTTTCCCTGGATATGAACACAGAGCACCGCGTCTTCATGGTTGAATGCTAATTTCGTACCGGCATTAAAATTGGTGCGACATATAAATATATTTTAAATCTCTGCATAGAGGAGTTTATGCAACGCTATCCTGCATTTAGACAAGTCTCTCGGAGCATAATGTTGTCGAAAGTGTCAAGGTACCGTCAAATTGACATTCTTTTATTTGCAACATAAAAGAAATAGAGGTAGTAAGGAGATTTGATTATTTGGGTACGAGGTTGAGTTCAGATGGCAGCTGCAAAGAACAAAAAAAGATGTCTGTGGCAAAAGGTAAAATGGCCATGAGAGTGATAAGATCATGCTACAGTAAACTGCCAGATATAAATGTCAAATGGTTGGAGAGGATTTATACGGCAGTAGTAGAAAATAGAATGTTACATGGATCAGAGGTTTGGGGAGTAGATGAGGCTTGGAGAGAGACTGATAGAGTGCATAGATCCTTTTGTAAATACATATTGGGATTACCAGTAGCATCACCTAATGGGGCAGCACAATTAGAACTAGGCAGGCATTCTACTAAAATTAAAATCTTGTCAAGGGCAATGAAATATTTATACAGAATCACTAACTTGGAAGATGGCAATATAATTAAAGAATGTTTTCATATTCAAAAGAGAAGTAACTGGGATGGGTCTTGGGCACATAAAATGTATGACTTGTTGAAGCAGATAGGTATGGGTCATTCTTGGATAAATGCAGAGTATGGGTATAGAGGCTTCTGGAAAGAAGTTAAGCTAAGATTAGAAGATATTGACAGACAAGACATTTTTGCCAATATAAGTGACAAAAGCTCAATAAGATTATATAGAGAAATAAAAACAACTTGGGGGAGGGAAGGATACATAGATATATGTAGTAAGTTAGGGCGAGAAGGTTTTGCTTGGGCGAGAACAGGAGTGAGAAACTTGAAAGGTATAGGTCAAGTGAGGGAGCTAGATAAATGTCCATTGTGTGGAGAAGAGAATGCAGATTTCCATTGTATATTAAATTGTAGTCAAACAAAGATATGGAGAGAGCAGACTTGGCTACGTAAATGGGACAGTTTGGCGGGTGAAGTAGTAATCAGAAAAATGTTGTCAGTAAAAGGAGAAAAGAACAGGAGAAATATAGGGAATTATTTAGGGAAAGTTAAAGAGAGATGGCTAAGAACAATTAAGAGAAAAATGTAGAGTGGGATAGGTGAAATGGCAGAAAGTGTAAAAAGGAGCAGAGGGCCTCCAATACACAAAAACCTAGGGTTAGGTGTATGGGGACCGAATTACTATTCAATGGTGGGCAACATGATAACATGATATTTGCAACATAAACGTCTTACGTTTTATCAGTATACGATATAAATTTTTTGTCATTCTCTCGCTTAATTAAAATGTCTATGTCTTTTAAAACCAATAGCTGCATCAAACATTTCCAAGATACAGGATCAGTTACTCGCAGAGAGACACTGTACGCTATAAAGTGACTGGTCCCAATCTAGAAGCAATAGATAATGTTATGACAGAAAGGCCTCAAGCATACCTTCTCGCAATACAGACAGTGTTTAAGGGGAAGAGAGAAAGGAAATATAAGAAAATGGACACATAAGACTATGTACTAGAGATATTTTCTTGTTTAGACTTGTATAAAAGCTTTGTAATATTGTAATACTAATTTATTTTTCATTCCTAGAACATGTTCCGCTAATTTTCTGGTTTGTAATGAAGTTACATTGTGAGGAAACTGTGGACGATAGAAAAGAATTAAGATCAAATTGAAATATTTCCATTTTATGTGACAGGTTTACAATATGCATATACAGGATGCTACAAAAAGGTACGGCCAAACTTTCAGGAAAGATTCCTCACACACAAAGAAAGAAAATATGTTATGCGGACATGTGTCCGGAAACGCTTAATTTCCATGTTAGAGCTCATTTTATTACTTCTCTTCAAATCACATTAATCATGGAATGGAAACACACGGCAACAGAACGTACCAGCGTGACTTCAAACACTTTATTACAGGAAATGTTCAAAATGTCCTCCGTTAGCGAGGTTACATGCATCCATCCTCCGTCGCATGGAATCCCTGATGCGCTGATGCAGCCCTGGAGAATGGCGTATTGTATCACAGCCGTCCACAATACGAGCACGAAGAGTCTCTACATTTGGTACCTGGGTTGTGTAGACAAGAGCTTTCAAATGCCCCCATGAATGAAAGTCAAGAGGGTTGAGGTCAGGAGAGCGTGGAGGCCATGGAATTGGCCCGCCTCTACCAATCTATTGGTCACCGAATCTGTTGTTGAGAAGCGTACGAACACTTCGACTGAAATGTGCAGGAGCTCCATCGTGCATGAACCACAATGGGTATTTTGACAATTGTCTGCACGAATGATTTCAATTTACATTTTAAGAGAAATACTAAAATGAGCTCTAACATGGAAATTTAGCGTTTCCGGTCACATGTCCACATAACATATTTTATTTCTTTGTGTGTGAGGAATGTTTCCTGAAAGTTTGGCCGTACCTTTTTGTAACATCCTGTATGTCTACTATAACAGAAAAGCAGATGCTCATTGTGAAATGAGTGTTCATTGACTATCATTTCGTATATTCTTCAGGGTCTGCTTTTATGGCTGCATAATTAGCTTTGCACTGCAGTATATAGGTTTTTTAAATAGTTATCTATCTACGCACCAGGCGAAATTACGCACCTTTATATTACGCAGGTAGACACACCTCTCAAATAGTGTATTTACCTGCCGGTAGAGGGAGGCCTCAAACCTGCTGTCAACACATCTAATACAATGGCAAGCCGCTAGGGGAATCGTATATAAACTCGCTCCATCAGCGATGCTGTTGATGACGTAAAATTTTGCGCGGTAAAATTACAGATAAAAATGAACACCGTAAATAAGAGACAATAAAAAGTTTCTGCAAACCTTTATCTCGTTTGACGCAACTGGAACAATAGGAGCTGTTAGGAAAAAGGAGTACAAAAATCATGTGATTGTACATTTCCCTTTGAAGAAGCCCGATGATACAGCAAGCCCGACCTTCCACGCGGTCTGGAAGAGCACACAGCTTCTCGTAAACAGAAATAAACTTCGTTTCCAAGTTACTCAATAACACGTTGGCCAACTGCTCAGCCAAAATTAGCACTAGCAACCTATATTTCACCGAAAGACATTCCTTGACGGGCTCCTGCACTTTCTATGTGTAAAATATTATGTACATACGATCTAAATGCAAATACCGCCGCTCCGCGTCAGCTACAAACATGTGAAAATCAAGTTAGAACAAATCAGAACTACTTGAACGTCGCTAAGAAAAAAGTTACACAGTCAACTTTTCACTTTCTCTACTAGAATGAGTGTAAAGGCTGTTTGACGACATAGCGTAGGCCTGCCTCCCATTCAAGAGGTCCGAGTTTAAATCTCGGTCACAGTGAGGTATCTGGATAAGCTTTTTCCGGGGTTTTATATTATACGCTAAACTATCTGGACCGTGGACTCATCTGAGCATAATGTTACCCATTTAATTAAATTTAAAAAAGCATAAATTTTCGCAAATATTGTAAAAAATTTCAAATTTAAATGTTTTCCCAATAAAATAATATAAATTTTAAACTATAAGCAAACATCGTTTATTTTTATGCACTGGCACTTCAATTATATCTAGTTATAGTCAGAAAATATTTTTTTTCTTCAGCATTTTTTTACTAATTTGTCTCTCAGACAGGAAATTATCACGTACTTTTTAAAATAATGCTTCGAATTTGAAAATTAAACTATTTTGTACAGAGGAAAATGTAGTATTTTTTTTCCTACAATAAACGTGGATTGATATTAAAAAATCTGATACGACTTATTTTTTAAAAAAAAATTATTTACTGTAAAATCTGAAGTTTAAAAAGAGTAACAGTACCAGAGCTGTTCAATGAAATTGATTACTCTCCCTTTTTTTTTTTTTTTTTTTTTTTACAACATACCTTTACTCATCCTCATAATTTTGATGGTCCTTCTCAAAATAGTCTCCCCTGATTGCGATGCACTTGTCCCAGCGTTTCTGCCAGTCTTCAAAGACATGCTGGAAATCATTTTTTGAGAGATCCTTCAAAATCGCCTCCGCAGCCTTCACCACTGCTTCTGATGATGGATAATGTCTCCCATGAAGGCGTTTCTTCAAGTTAGGGAATAGAAAAAAGTCACATGGGGCTAAATCCGGACTATAGGGAGGGTGAGGGATGCACTTCACGTTGATTTTTGTAATATATTCAGCAACAACATTGGCAATATGCGGCCGCGCATTATCGTGGTGCAGCATCCAGCCTGCTTCATGGAAATGTGGTCTTTTGCGCCTGATATGAACTTGCAATGTTTTCAGGACATCCCTGTAGTATTGTCCAGTTACTGATGTGTGTGCAGGTACAACATGCTGATAAACCATTCCATGAATATCAAAGAATGAGATGACCATAACTTACCCAGCAGAAGCAACAACTTTTGCTTTTTGGGGGGTTGGTGATGAAGGAGATTTCGACACTGAGCTTTGCTGTTTGATCTCAGGATCAAAATGATGTAGCCAAGTTTCATCAGCAGTGATTACGTTTGAAAGAAACTCCGGATCTTCCTCTAACATCAATTTAACTGCATGTTACCTCCATTGCAGCGGTAGGCGATACTAACATGTCTGAACTTGCCCGGTTCTCACAGGCGGGAACCAGGAGTACCAACAATGAAACTACTACGGCGTGTTTGTTTCACATTAAGCTAACAGAACATAATAACATTGAATTTTAGTGCGACAGATTATGACCGTAAAAAAATTATGATCATTCTTTATTGAACAGCCCTCGTGTTTGAACAGTGCAAAATATTAGTCGTTGTGCTTGTAATAACGAATAAATTTTCCAGATTTCAGAAATGTATTAAGTTAAAGTTGCAGAGGTTACCAATTTCTTGTAATATTGATGTCACGGATGCCAGGAACGGAAGCGGTCATCGAACGCGGCTCTGCAAGCAGGAAGGAAGCATTGTTGAATGCCCGAGCGGTGACCTTGAAATAAGGGTCAGGGACTGTTACGTCACGCTTGGTAGAAAACACGGAAAGTTGCGGACACTTCAGCAGGTGTAAACACGTCAGCAGCAAAGTCGGTGTACGGCTTCCTCTTCACGACCGCGCTCAACAATGTTTTAATATAATTCAGCTGTTTTCCAACTGGCCGTGTTGATAAACCAGAATACTCGGAATTACAAATTGTTTTACCGTAGCAGGTCTGAGTGACTTTTTTTCTGCGTGTGGGAAAGGGAATGAATTAAAAGGTGTTTGCCCGTACACCGTTGGCGTTACTGACGCAAGCCCCGTTTACCAGCAGTAATGGAAAAATCCGAACGCACAGGTGCAAGGTGTTTGTGCAATTTCCATTGAGCAAACAGCGAGAGCGAGCAGTTACCATGGTAACAGCCACGGACCCGACTGATAAAACAGCAATGCACTGCGTTTGTTTGTGGAAATACCTCGTTCCATTAAATCACCTGCAAAGTATTACTGTAAGCGTCGTTACTGCATAATGAATTTTAGACAAAAAATATATTTGTTACATTCATATGACTTTCTCTAGCCAGATGTCCATTTGATACGTCTTCTACAGACTATTGTTACGAGAGTATTTTTTCTACGTACTTTTGGTAAGTAGGTAAATGAAGTATTGCATTTCACCCGAAAATTCCATATCGAGATTATACACATGTTTTGACTCATACTGAATCTTAAAAAATATTCAAACATTTTTATTTCTTCTAAAAATAGCACAGATTTTGATTAAAATACCATATAAATATTAAAATGCCTGCAGTCAGCCCAGAAAGTATACGTACACCACCTAAATGAAGAAACAATGTGTTCTTGTAACATAATTATTTATGAAACTTATTAAACTTGTAAAATTATCTAGTTACTGATGTGTGTGCAGGTACAAAATGCTGATAAACCATTCCATGAATATCAAAGAATGAGATGACCATAACTTTCCCAGCAGAAGCAGCCACTATTGCTTTTTTGGAGGTTGGTGATGAAGGAGATTTCCACACTGAGCTTTGCTGTTTACTCTCAGGATCAAAATGATGTAGCCAAGTTTCATCAGCAGTGATTACGTTTGAAAGAAACTACGGATCTTCCTCTAACATCAACTTTAACTGCAAGTTACCTCCATTGCAGCGGTAGGCGATACTGAACATGTCTGAACTTGCCTGGTTCTCACAGGCGGGAACCAGGAGTACCAACAATGAAACTACTACGGCGTGTTTGTTTCACATTAAGCTAACAGAATATAATAAGTTTGAATTTTAGTGCGAAAAATGATGATCATTCTTTTTTTTTTTTTTTTATTTATCCAGATTTATTGAACCCTATTTTACACAGTGGTATGTTAGGGTTAGAGTTGATACATAAAAATATACAATTTTAACAAAAACATTTTAAATACTAGAAGGAAGAAATTATGTTTTAATCTGATGCATATTAATTTAAACTATTTCAGACGTTTAAACACTGAGTTTATAAACATCATGAAGTACTTATACTGTTGTGGCTTCATTAGCAAAGATGTGAGCGGAGCAGAAAATTCAGTTCCTGGAAAGTCTAGCTTGAATATTAATTCTTGTCTTTCTCTCCAGAAAATGGAACAACAGAAAAGGAGATGAACCAAGTTTGAAATTCTTCACCACACATGCACTCGGGGTTGGATGTTAAGTGAAAGCGTGATAAGTATTCACCAAATTTACAATGTCCACTTAAAAATTGTGTCAAAACTAAATTTGGTACAAGAGTTTCACATTTCCCTGTGTCATATACACTACGGAAAAATAATGTTTTAGTTAAACTTCCATTTGGAGTTGTTAGCCATTGTTGGTTCCATTCTTCAAGAATATGTTGATGTATTATTCTCCTTACAGTAGAAATAGGACATAAAGAGTATGTCACAGGAAGATTGGATTCTGCAGCCTTCTTAGGCAAGCAATCAGCTCTCTCGTTACCTAAAATTCCACTGTGTCCTTTAAGCCATCCCATGCAAATATGTCCTGGATGGTCTTGAAGCAGGGTTCTGATTTCATGTGCTCATGAATTTAAATTGTATTTATCATTAATAGCGAGTAGAGCTGATTGTGAATCACTGTTCCCATTAACAGTACACCATTTTATAGCTTCTTTAATTGCTAAGAGCTCCGACTGGAATACAGAACATTCAGGTGACAATTTAAACATGGAGTGAGTTAGTTCCGTTTGGTTCTCATAAACAACAAAAGCACATCCTACTGCAGATATATTATCTTCAAATTGGAAGATAATTGGAAGATAATTGGAAGATGGGTGTCCTGCTGTGGTAGGATGTTCCGGGATCATTCTTTAATGAACAGCCCTCCTTCATGGGCATTCTTGACCAAGAGTTGCATACCAGTGTAGAGTAAATGGGCCTGCAAGAAGACAGGATGCTTATGCAGGATAATGATCCAAAACATACTGCGCTTAATACACGACTTTGGATATTATACATTGTTCCAAAACAGCATAATACCCCTCCCCAATCTCCAGATATTAATTCTGTCGATTACGTGTGGAGTATCCTGAGGAAAAGCGTAAGAAAAAGGGCAAGCTCAAACAAAGGTGCAATGAAAACTGCTCTTTTGGAAGAATGGAAGCGAATACCAAAGATGGAGGTTAAAAAAACTTGTCCATTCGTTACCAAGGATACTAGAGGCTATAATTAAAGCTAAGGGGTACGCAAAGAAGTACAGAATATAAGTTTATGTAAGTGTACGAATACTTTGTCTGCCTGAAAAATTGGCAAGTTAATTTTATTTTTATAGAAGTGACATTTTGTTTGTACATTGTTGCTGTTTTCATATAAAACGTAAATTAGTTTGAGGATGCCTTCTTTTGTCATTCAGCTTTATCACTTAAATACTCTAAATAATATTCATTTCCCCTAAAGTTTTCGTGGTGTACGAATACTTTCTCTGCACTGTATATTCATAGGTATCGACATAAAGTAAATATAAGAATTGACGTTTGTAAAAATAATACATACACGACTGAGTAGAGAAATCCATGTAAGAGCAACCCGTCATATACCTTTTAGGGACGGGTCCTCGATACTTTTTCGATACTTCGGTGGTGATTCTGCCGCAAGTAGATCATTGGAAAGCTCGAGAAATTCTCAGAAATGTGGTACCTGATATATTAAATGGTTTCAGAGATAATGACGTCAACAAATCTGTTGAATACGTAACTTGTTCCGTTTTACCTTGTCCAATGTATCCAGTGACCATGCAACGTAACATCAAAAGCATCAATTTTCTTTAAATGTTCAAGGCAGCGGATGTTTGAGGCCTCATCACGTGAGGTGGAACCTCAAGGTTTGGCGTTGGGCAATAAGGAAGTGAGGCCCTCCCCCGCGATTGGTAAGGTCGAATGAAGGTGGACTCGTGTGCACTTTTTCACGTGCTCATCATTTGTTATCGCAATTGCGTGACATTTCGTAACCTGAATTTTATCGTCAAGGTCCCCAATTTAAATCACTTCATTAAATCCCCCATTTTCTTCAAATTTTTGTCTTTTCCACCCGGTATGTTTCCCTGTATATTCTCTTTAGCACATTTATTTTTCTATCAGTTAAATGTCTGGCTTTATTACATGGAAATACAGTACATACGATTTGAACGGCACCACAAGAAACAAAAGAATGATAACCCAGGCAAAAATGAAGCAAAAAGAGGTAAAAACGACTAAACGCAACGTAAATTTTTAAATGTACACAGAAAGGCATATTATCTTAAAATTACATCGCTTGGATTATTTTGCTTGCAAGAATAAACTTAAGCCCAGGTGACACAAATGCTCTGAAAAATTGACAGAACACTTTTGAAAACTGTTTTCAGTAGTACGTCCATAGAAGAGGGAAATTTTTGATTTAGGAGCTCCAAATTGATTCACAGCTGGAGGCAATCTAATCTTCGTTAAGATCCAAAATACAGCTTCCTTCGTTCCGTGTAGTTTTGGCCAGTGATTCAGACGGGTTATTAAAAGAGCTCACCGTGACGAAATTGTTTTGGTGTTTCTATTTAAGCAGATAAAAGGGATGATGTATAAATACTCCTGGAGACGTTACAACACTAATCTTTCCCTATCTTACGTCACAGTTCTCCAGAAATACAGACGGCCATGTGTTCACCCGTTGACGTGTAACACTTGCAGCCAAGTCGATCGTCTGTTATTTCCTCTTAGATCTAGACAGAAGGACGTGCAACATACGTGACTTCGTTTCCAAGGAAACCCATTTCTACTTTCGTAAATTTAGTGGCTGTGTTAATATACAAGGGTTTTCTGTTGTTTCTTTACTACATTGTTAGTCGACGCTTTTCAACTACTGTGCTTATATACTGCTAAACTGTACTCATAGGCCTTTATCAGTACTGAAGTTCTTTCATGACATTTAATACCCAAAAAGGAATCCATCATTTTCCCTCGGAACCATAATTTGGAGAATACCAATTTAGTATTTAAATTTAGGATCTTCTGAAGATGCGTCATGAAGATTTCTCACAAAATCCTCCACCCAAACTACTCTTTATTTCGAAATGTTAACATTCTAAAAAATTTGTCTTAAGGTACTGACGGAAATAGCATACGTTTAAAGCATTTGCATGAAAAAATATGCATCTTTAATTTTCTAGTGATAACCTCTTAAATTATCTTCATTCTCGAGATTATCATCTTCGATTTGGATTGTTATCTTCATATATTTTACATAAATTATATGGTTGAGATCTACATCTTTTGAAATTAAGTATCATTATTAAATAGCATCTAGAATAAACAGGACTTCAAAGCATATTCCTAGAAAATTGAAGATATACATTTAATTTGTTATTAAAATGTTTTAAATGTAGGTATCTTAAAATTATTAGTCATTTTTCAGTATATAAATTTTTTCGAAAATACCTTATGTTTAAGATATGGTAAAACTGAAATGTATATCTTGAATTTTATGAGAATGTCCTCAAAAGTCCCAGTTTATGTACAAACTTTCATTATAGAGTGAACTATGTTTGCATATTCCTTGTTTTTGTCTGATTTTCCGATAGTTTTGGGAAGTCAATTTTCTCCGAGATATTGCTTGTTGTTTGTCGTTTCCAGTAGTTACTCTTTTTTTTTTAAAGGGAAGCCGTTATTCTTTTTTTATCTCTTGGCGACGCAAAGACAACGGACTTTCAAAGTCAAACCATAGCAACGCACTTAAAAATAATTGACTATCACTTAGTCTACTGTATTCCCATATTCCGACAAGAAAATTAAAAATAAGATAATATTTATCTTGGATAAGGTTAGTAAAAATGGACAAAATTACAAGATTGCACTAGTTACGTATAGTTTTGGTGTAGAAGATGGCTCTGCCTTGTACAGACACGTGTGTTGTATAACCACACGCCGGTTATGAACATTCATGGTATTCTAAACATGGCTCGAAATTGAATTTTTAACTAATTCCATTCCTCCATCCGGAGCACAATGCCTAGTTCACACGCAAGGCTCTACTGTCATATGCAAATAACGGCTCGCATTGTTTTTACTGGGAACCTTTGTGTCATTTAATGCTGCTTTATATTATGGACACTACATATGAACGTAATGAAGGCCCGCCTCGGTAGCGTAGATGGTAGATCATCTGCCTCGCGTTCAAGAGGTCCTGAGTTCGAATCTCGGTCACGTTGAGATACCTGGATTAGGTTTTCTCCGGAGTTTTACCTTATCCTGACAGACGAATGTCGGGTAACTCTAAGCTCCATGGATCCTGGACACATTTGAGCATCATTTCACCAATTTTATTCATCGTCCGAAATGACTTAAAGTTAAAATTAAAAAATAATTAATAATAATAATAATAATAATAATAATAATAATAATAATAATAATAATAATAATAATAATAATAATAATAATAATAATAATAATAATAATAATAATAATAATAATAATAAAGAGTACGTAGGAAGTGCCGTGTGAATGTGGCAGATGAAATTAATTTTAGCACATGCCGGTAAAAAAAAAAAAAAGTTAAGCAACAACATTTTTCGAGAGAACCTTGCCAGCCGAAACTACATTCTGCAAATTAAGATTGTCCTACGCTATGAAGGGGATTCAGCAGGAGGTCGGGACACCCCCGGGTCAAAGGTTGAGGCGGGAGGAGATAGAAGGCTGCCGTCCTAAGGAGCCACGACAATGCAGAGGGCAGGGTCCCTGCACCTAACCAGTTGGAAGCTCCCCGGCAGACCAGCGCAACCAAAATGCCACCCACCGTAGTCTCTGGGCTACAATTTTGAATTGTGAAATACGTTTTCTTTTTTTCGTGAGAATTTGACATATAGTATTTTTAGCACACCCTCTGTAGTCGTAACTAGCCAAATCAGCCCCAAAGGGTTACCAACCTGACTGCCGACCTCACGTTGTCTTGATATGGCATTCTTAACCCAAGATCGCTAACTATCGCTGATCCTCAGTTTTCCCTATGACGCTGAGGCGGGTTGATTCAGGCCCTGTTGTCCAAAACAGTGGTATCTTCAAGTACCATGAAGTTCTTGTGGCCTTGAACGTGTCATTCACCGCTAATGCACTGAGGAAATGTGGAGTTTTCTGCAGTGAAAGCGGTCTACGGGATCTATGACCGCATTACTTGGATTTCTTTGAATTTACTGATCAATTTTACTCTAACTTCCACGTATATTGTACATAATACATGAGAAATAGCAGTTTGTAGCAATATTTGTGCAGGAGTGAATAGAGAAAACATGTATACCTATGCAACATATATTTTTCTTCGTGTTTTGCCTAGTAACTTTCAATACTAGTCTAGTGTTACATTTTCTGTCTGATCGACTTCATTACAAATCCAATTACTATTTGTATGGTCCGCTTCAACAATAAAGAAAGCATGGATGCAGACAATAATTAAACAAAAAACGATCCTACGCGCACGCCAGATTAGGTACTCTTTTGTTCTGCTGGAACAGCCAGCCCGGAGAAAGTGCTAATTCCGCGTGATGTAATTTAATTTGAGAGAAAGCCATACAATAATCGTCACCTTTTGTATTTTATTGTCCTGCACGCTCGCATGTTTTTCTTCTATTTTTGTTGCTATGCTTGCCTGATATGGCGGAGTTAAAAATGAGGATATGCCACCAACAGTGACTGAAAATGTTGAAATTTGTAAATGGTGAGCACTTTAAG
Source organism: Mantis religiosa (assembly GCA_030765055.1). Lineage (NCBI taxonomy): Eukaryota > Metazoa > Arthropoda > Insecta > Mantodea > Mantidae > Mantis > Mantis religiosa. The sequence continues at coordinate 162,977,501 of CM060954.1, forward strand.
CACCTTGGACAATTAGAGTTTCATTTGTTACAGTAACTGTGTAAAATTCGAACAAGCCAACGATAAAGTTTCCATAGCAACCAAACCGTTTTGTCTTCTCTTCCTCTGGCGACCAAATTCACTTTCTTTCTTATTTCTAATAATGTGTCTTTCTTATGCAGTCTTTCACACTCCGCAGAAACCTTATTTTAGCACTCTGTATCTTACTTACATCCCTCCGCCTGAGGATCCAATATTCGATTCCATAGAGTGAAACTGGAGTCGCCATTGTCGTATAAAATTTCAGTGTTTCTTTCCTTTCTCATCTTATTTGTAGAGTTTTCTTTGTTGTTCACAAATTTATTGGAATTTATTAATTTTTTGTTCCACGTCGTTATCTCTGCCTGTACATACATCGCAAAAATGGAAATGCCAAACCTTTTCCTTCTATGCTCTTCTTTGAACTGACAGGATGTTTCCCGTGGTGTGCCATTACTTCAGTTTTCTCTTGTGAGATTTTGAAATTATATTGTTTACTCACTGTATGTGATTTAAATGCCCCTCTCTGTAGATTTTTATTCTAGATAATTACTGCATCATCTTTATAAAGTAAAATATTTATAAATTTGTTTTCCCCTACTTTTATTCCTGATGTAATTTCTTGCTGCATCCTTGTTTGACTCCCTGATACGTCTTAATTTCTTCTGTATTTATTGCATTTATATTTATTACTCTTCTTGCATCTTTATATAAACTCTTTATAGAATTAATTAAATGTAAAAGATACTCCTGTTTGTCCATTATACTCCATAATTTACTTCTATCCATAAAATCGAAAGCCTTTGCAAAGTCAGTAAATGCCACTGACTGAATTGACTTCTTGTCTCCTCTGTAAAATTGTTTGTAAACTAAACGTATTATCGTTGCAGGATCCACCAAAACCATTTTGCACGTAACAAATTGAAATTTTCGTTTCGTTGTCATTTAAAGCGATTGTCAATCATATTAGACCGTGCACAGTATTCTTTTGTCTTGTTTTGTAAACACCGTACGATGTCATAAGATACAGCTGCATTCCCATTAAAGTTGTCGTTCCAAATGTCAACAGACGTCATACTGTGAGCTGAACGTCTTATGTCTGGACCTCATTAAACCGTGAATAGCGTCCGCCTACCGCATGGGATGTATCGATCGATCACGTGGCTCACCGGATGCGTTACAATACCGCCCACGTGCGTAACTACGTCGATTTCATTCTAGTTTTGTAATCCGTCGACCAAGAACCCTCTAGTGTTCGCAGGGAGAACGAACGCCGGCGCCATCTGTCCGGCACCGGAATAAGCACACCTAAAAGATGAGAGCCCGCCTCGGTAGCGTGTCTGCCTCACGTTTAAGAGGTCCCGAGTTCGAACCTCGTTTAGGGTGAGTTACCTAGATAAGGTTTTTCCCTTATCCTGATAGAAGACGAATATCGGGTAACTCTAAGCTCTATGGACCCTGGGCTTATTTGAGCATCATTTCACCCATTTCATTCATCGTCCGATATGACTTAACGTTGGGGACGTAACTTGTCCAAAAATAAGATGAGAATGAAATGGGAAAAACGCCATGATAGATGAAAACCGACCAGAGACAACTGCAAAAAAAAAAAAGCGGTTCTCAGAGTTACCGCTGAGGTAAGGAAGACTTAGTTTGTGTGTAGTTTACGTATAAAATGTCGACATCTTTGGAATGAAACGAGACCTCTACAATGCTAAGATTAGGGAAATGATAGAAGAACAAACAAAATCGCAGCTTGTAATAAACAAGATGAAGATAAACCTTGAAGTATCAACGAAGAATGGTTACAGAAAAATAAATTGTGACATCTGCCAGAGCTTATAAAACTTTCTAATTCGGTTCTTGTGCCACCAAGAGGTCAGAAGTTCAAGAACGACGAGTAGAATTTAGACACCATATTTAACGAACCCTGGAAACGTCGCAGTTTTGTCTATCGTTTAGTGAAATATCCATGAATGTCTGGCACAATAACTGATGATGACAGCAATGCAGCTAACGTAGCGGAAATGTTGACAATTATCTAAAACAAAAGAAAATCTGAAAGCTATAAGCCTAGCTGAACAGCATTTGTTATTGTTTTGTTTTTCACGCGGAGGCGGTCTACGACAATGTGGTTGCTATGTAACTTCAGATACTCAGCTTTAGAAAAGCAAAACAAAGTGAATCTTTCATTAAATAGTGAAAAATAAGGATTGTTAAATACTGATGCATTTAATTTGAAATTTATGTCATCTTCTGAACTTTCAAATAGTTTAAAAATAACAATATAAACGTTCTGAGTGACAGACTTGCCGAAAATGGAGTAATAAGACAGCAACTTCCACTAGAGGTATCGTATTCAACTTGATTTTATATCAAGAATCAAGATAACTTGTCCCCTGAGTAAAAACATTAAAAATAAAGAAAGCAATAGAGAATGTTATTATTGCGTAATAAACGTAAGAAGCTAGCGTCATCTAGGCGCCGCCGTGAACTTAGTAATTGTTGCAGTAATCTAATCTCCAGGTCATAAAGGCGATACCTTCAACTGTTGCTCTGCTTACATCGATTTTCGAAGTCCTGTCGGCCGGTTTAAGGAGATTACTGTACACGCGGAATGTTCTTTTAGTGTTTCACGTGCCATTCATTCTTAACTCACGTTTTGCTTGGGTCAGTCTTGATTCATTTTAGCAACTACGGCCATGGACGACCCTTTAAAACAACAAACTGTAAAACTATCTTTGACACTATAGCAACCTCGGATCGATTTGGAATTCGCTTGAATTTATAATTTTTGTTGCAGATGCGGCTTCTTCAACAAATATATTTCTGTTAGTGATTTAAAATTGTAAAAACTTTATAGTCGGGAAAAAACTCAAATTCAATTTTCAGTGTGAAAAAGTCTTAAATTGATGATAAATTAACACACGTTTTACAGCAGATCTAAAAATTACAGCCAATCTCCGTAGCGTTGGTGGTAGCGTCACATTCGTCCTGAATTCGAATCTCGGTCAGGGTGACATCTGGATAAGTTTATCCGGGGTTTTACCTCATCCTGAAAGATGCATGTTTGGAAACTCTAAGCTTAATGTATCCTGTACTCATTTGAACATCATTTTATTCATCGTCCGATATGACTTAACGTTGGAGGTTTCCCCTTATCCTGAAAGATGAATGTCTGGTAACTCTAAGCTCTATGTACCCTGTACTCGTTTGAACATCATTTCATTCATCGTCCAATATGACTTAAAGTTGGAGGTTTTCTCTTATCCTGAAAGATGAATGTCTGGTAACTCTAAGCTCTATGTAACCTGTACTCATTTGTACATTATTTCATTCATCGTCCGATATGACTTAACGTTGGAGGTTTTCTCTTATCCTGAAAGATGAATGTCTGGTAACTCTAAGCTCTATGTACCCTGTAATCGTTTGAACATCATTTCATTCATCGTCCGATATGACTTAAAGTTGGAGGTTTTCTCTTCTTCTGAAAGATGAATGTCTGGTAACTCTAAGCTCTATGTACCCTGTACTCATTTGAACATCATTTCATTCATCGCCCGATATGACTTAACGTTGGAGGTTTTCTCTTATCCTGAAATATGAATGTCTGGTAACTCTAAGCTCTATGTACCCTGTACTCATTTGAACATAATTTCATTCATCGTCCAATATGACTTCACGTTGGAGGTTTTCTTTATCCTGAAAGATGTTTGTTTGAAAACTCTAAGCTCTATGTACCCTGTACTCATTTGAACATCATTTCATTCGTCGTCCGGTGACTTAACGTTGGAGGTTTTCTCTTATCCTGAAAGATGAATGTCTGATAACTCTAAGCTCTATGGACTCTGCGCTCATTTGATCTATCTCCCGATACACTTATAATGTTGGAGGACGTTAATTTAAAAGAAGTCAACAAAACAAATGACATGGCATTCAATCGCAAAACATTAGGAAAGAGTAGTAAAATATAGACATATAACATGATGCTCTAAAGTGTGTCAGTGTTGCCCTGATAACTGGATACGCAGGTGCTGAGTGATCTGTAGTAGGTAATCAGGGAAGCCGTTATGGATGAATGAACGCCGAATGCGAGAATAATTGGCAAAAATTCCATTAGTTTTCAGGAAAAAGAAAGTAAAGTGACATAAGGGTTAAAGCTTGTTCGGAACACGGAAGGGTCAACTTAGAATGTGGCTGCTGGCCAGAGCAGAGGTGGTGGCATCTAGGGACGGGTGTGTCGAGGAAACATTGCTTTCTTGTTGCCAAAGCACGTGCGTCGGCCTTCGCCTCGTAAAAATACTGCAGCTAATGATACTTAAGGGAATACAGTAGACTAAGGGCCTGTATTACGATCTCCGGTTACTAGCGGATGTTTGTTACCTTTCAGTTATCAATAACTATTGGTTAGATTCAGTGCCTCGTATTACGAACTCGATTTACCTTTAGGTTTGTTACTCTGTGCATTATGGTGGAATGTGAACGGTTGGCAATATTTTCCACTAGGATTTTACCTTGTTTGCAACGCTATCTTGTGTTTAGAATGTGAATTAGTGGGGAAACCAAACACATGTAATAGCATTAGGCGTTTTGTTTTAACATTTTATTAGCTGTTTTCTGTATATTTTCATTAATAGTTCATTCGTAATAAGATCTAGCATAGTTCGTTTACAGTTTCATTTTTCCATAGCGTTAGATTAGTGTTAGAGGTGATATAGGTTGCGTTAGGTTAGTGTTATCATAGATTAGGTGAGATATATGGAGAATATATGGAATACCTTGCTAATTTATGAACACCAACAGATTTCCAGTTAATTTTTTTAAATAAGGCCATATAACTGTTATTAATTCTGATAATAGTATTGCACAAATGTAATTCGGCTAAAACCATTTGGTTAGTAGTTTATCCTCATGAATAAATCACCTCTTCTTATATAATCATTTCACAGAGGTATATGCAGAGAGGGAAGGTCCACAAATTACGAGTCATCCAAGGTTATAAAATATGCATTCTGGGACCAGTAACTTGGTATCTGATTTTTCTAAACATAATATATTTGGCTAGTTATGAGGCAATAACTATGGTTTTCTTTTAAGGAAACAGGTTGTAGCAAACTTACATTTCTTCTTGGCACTTCATAATCAAATTCCACATTTCAGTCACAGCATTGTGTCCTTGATTGAAAAACGTAATTGAACAAATAAATGGCTTCATTTAAATACCACAGGATACAAGATGGGCAGGTTTTAACATTTCTTTGCGTGTGCAATTCGCAGCAAATATATTTATGCAGTGCATTTGCACAATCTATAGTAGGTACGGCAAGAATCATAAGTAATACTTCAACTTGCACTGAGACAGCGCACACACTGCATAAATCCCAATATAATTAGCAAATGGTATTCTTTAAGGCACATTGTAGGGCAAAACCATTATGGTATTGTACATGCAACCAACTGCATTACATGTGTGAACAGTTTTTGGACATCGATTCAAATTGCATAACCTAAAAAATTTGTTTTATTCACTGTTTACATTACAGTTTGTTACTTTCCTCTGGTAATGCTTTAACGAAACGCAAATTAAACATTTCACTCACTATTAGCAAAGTCGAATGTTTACTACTTCAGCATATTTCTGAACATTTATACCTACCCACCTACACATACAGTATTTCGTGTACTTTCCGGTATAGGTTTAACATGCTTTATTTATTACATTTATGTTCGTTAAAACATGTTGCAATATGGTCGCATAAAATATTGTATTGCTTGGAACAAGTCACTGATACCATGAGACACTAGAAATTATCATTCCATAACCTATTACGTCAAGTTATCTAATACTCATGTGGGTTATTTTATTTCATTTTCAACATCTCATGAATATATATGAAATTATCTTTCCGCATTATGGGTGAGTGTATGGTGTTTTAGGGCCCGTCGACAACAAGGTTATTTAATTCTTTTAGCTCTTCTTCTATTAAATAAATAGTGTGCCAACATTTCATCCTCAGAACATCCATTTCATCCTCGCTGTCAACATTCAATCTGGCCTGGAGGTACGCCATTTTCTTTTTTGTGTGTGAAGGTAAACTCCAAGTTATCTCACTAACCGCTACTCGAGGTGGTGATAGTCAAATGTCGGTTGCTATGGCGATGACTACAGCTCGGATTTATATGCACTATATACATGCATCTATCATTAACATCTGCTTTGTAATAACTGAATATTTTTCACCGTTTTCTGGAAGAAACGACTTTATTCTGTCACTTAAAATGTTTTTATACCTCTACGGGCAGCCGTTTATAGATGTTCCGTAATCTATAATGTTTTTTGCAGGGTAGTTATCAATCAATCACTCAATTTCCGTCAAACCAAATAGCTTTACTGCTCTTATCCTACGTCAATGTAATACTCCCTTTGCTACTGCTCATACTTCAGGCATTACGAGTAGCAATGCATTAGTACAAGTTTAAAGGTTAAAAGAAAATGACACTTTTTAATTCTTGGAGATGTTATAGCTGCGACAGACGGCTTCGTTTATCGAACTTTAAAGGTTTACCGCATTATTGTTGAACGGTATTTAGTTTAAGTTGTTGAGTGGCATATTTTTATATCAGAAAGCGCTCATTGTTGAAGCCTCGTTCTCATTTTTCGGCGACCTTTGATGGATTTAGAAACATGACAAGTCCTACACAAACAGAACAATAAAAGAGACATTTTCTCCTATCTTTCTATTCTTTTTAAATTATCACGCTGAAATATTTGTATGAATCATTGCTGGAAAAGTAAGATACATGCATAAATATGCACAAATTAGTAAATATGCATTTATATGCACTATAAAACGTAATAAACACCTTACAACGTGGAATAAATCTATTACTTACATGCATACGTTTAACCATCAAGGAATAAAACAGCAAATATAAAATATCCGAGCTCTTGTAATGGCATTGACGTTCAGCTGTTTTTGTATGACCAAGGGATAAAAACCGAATAACGATTTCGTAATGGAGAAAATTGAACATTCAAACCAATAACAAAGAATAAATAGGAAATGGTTAGCTCCATAGAATATTTTATTTGATGAATTGCTTTTTTTTAGTGAGATTTTGTCTGTTACAGTTTACCACTTACGTGATAGTTATTCAAAATGAAGAGGATTTCTGAAGACATTCGTAAAAAAAAGTTCTTTATATTCATTTCATTTTTTATTAAAATATCTTAAATATATAGCAGTATTTTCATTACAATTTTTAGTGATTTTTGAGATAACAATTTTCAAAATATTTTCATATTAAAGGGCAAGTTGGTAAGCGGTTTATTCTTTTAAAATCATCTTGTACACTATAAGATCCGAACTTAAATATTAATTTTGGCAGGCAAATATTTTACGCCCACACACATCACTTAAAAAAAAATACGTTTTTAGGGCAGGGGTGTTTTATGAAGGTTTCAAAACATGTATTTCGGCATCGGTATCTTTTTGAAGTTCCTCTACTTCGTGGTAGAGAAAGTAAAAAGCAGGGAAAGTGATGCGGGTGTTACACAAGAGAGCTTTTGGCTAACATTGCACATTTAAATAGTTCCAAAGCCATAAAACGTTAACACCTTCGCTTTCCACCTCAAGATTTATTTATGTGAGTGTTTTTCGTTGGTATAAATACCAAGTTTGCTACATTAAAGATGACAGAAACCTTGGCCTAAAGTGTCACCTGAGCATGAACACGTTCTGTTTGTCAACCTGCCAAAGAATGTCTGGCCAGTTCCCTCATATCGCGTATTGCTCGATACTTCATTTGTTTTACACGGTTACAACTACGGCCCTCATTGTTACAAGGTCTAGAGTTGTCGCCTTAGCAACAAAGTCTCTGCAATGGCCGTCCTTCGATTTCCTACAGAAATAGAGGAAGGTGTCGCCATGGCAACGTGCGACACTAGTAGACCTTTCTGACCTGTGGTTTTTTCGATGGTTTCCCAGGTCCTGGTAAAGATAATTGCGTGCCCAGACATTTCTGTCGCTGTATTTTACTACACTTTTCATTCCAGTTGGCTGTTTTAGGGTTGTAAGTGTCGTAGGCAGGGAGTAAAGTCTGTGTAGTCAACGCGTGTGCAGTTCGGACTCAAAGGAAACTCACACTACCCTCCACTAATGACCGTCATAAATCTATCTCCGCACTTCGGAAATGGAACACTGTCGTTGAGGGCCAATAGCAGCCCTGATTTTCTGGAAATGACAGTCGCATGTCTACTCCACGTGGAGTCTCAGTTGCCAAAGTTCCAACTTCCAGTTGATCTGTTTCTTTATGTGCAGAAATTCGTTGTGTGTCACGATGTGGAGACCGTGGGAGGGAAATGCAGTGGTAAATGCAAATGAAGTAGTAGATAACTTTCAGTCAAGTGAAAATAATCAAAGTGATGACAATAGTGTGAATAATTGGGCCGAGTTATGTTACTGGAAAAGCCTCAAAAAACAAAGTTATAACGCGAACTCTTTCTAAGCAAATTCAAGCGCTTGTTTTGAACACATAAATATGTGCTGACAGATAATCTTGGTAAGTGGTCGTGCAATGAACCTGATGATAAATTCTGGGTATTCACAGAAATGCAGTAAGAAATATTGTGACGAAAGGAATACCAAAGACGCCGATCAAGTGTGAAAACAAAAGGAAACGTTTCTCTAAAGTAGATAATTTCACATGCGATTTAATTCGTCGAGAAATTTATAGATTCTATGCAAAAGGGGGAGCGCCCACCTTAGACGAATTGGTTGCACATTTGCAAGAAATTTGTGATTTTCCTTATGGGCACTGCACTTTGCGCGGTCTCCTAAAGGAGCTGGGTTTCATCAAATATCGCACTTTGAATAAGTTAAGGGTTATTATGGAATCCAGTAGAATTGTAGCCTGGCGATATGTCAAAACTAAGGAGGTTTCGCAGTAATGGACATAAGATAATTTATTTAGACGAAACCTCATACGATACCCATGACGTATAGAGAAAGGTGGCAACCTTGCAGAACGGACTGGGAGAAGGAGGGCCGGGGTTGTAAAACGATTATAAGGGTTCGTCAAAGATAGCGGCCGACGTGCACATGCCTTAACTAAACAGACTTTACGCTCTTAGTAAGTCTTTCGCCTCCACCACCCCAAATGTGATGTCTAAGCCTGTAGGGGAAGGGAAGTTAGTGGACACTGCCCTCTGCTTTCGTAACTCCTATATGAACTACCCTCTCATGAGTTTTTATTTATAAACAAGGATTTGAACTCGCGACTTCAGGAATCATCTTAGCTCTAAGATCACTGAAGACGACGGTAACTTCCAAGTTGTCAGAACTGAAAACATTCCTTCAGCTGCACTAAACAAAAACTGTCACCAAAATGGGAAGCATATCTCGCAGCCACAAAATGCGAACATTATTCAGGAACGAATTAACTTTGCACTTGTAAATATGTAACAGTTTGAACATAAAACAGCTCCTAAGTCGGAAAATGAACTCCGCTTCTCGTACATTTTAAAGATCATAAAAGTTGGCAAGTATGAACATGTATATCTGTTTCAAATGTTACCATTAATATGAATTAGCTTTCGATGTTATTACTGCCCCCCTCCGACATTAAGTTTTAACCCTTCCAAGATAAATGCAAACTAACTTTAGAGAACGACAGATCCACCGACTGGCCTTTTCGAAGATTCACTCCAGGTCAAGGGAAAGGGAAAGGTTTACCCGCGTCCCGATAGGAGTGCATGTACTCCTCCCTCTTTCGAAGCAACCACGCGTCAACCGGCGGCGTAGCCACGCCCTGCCGAAGGCAAGGCATGCAGATAGCTACGAGGTCCTGAACTACAAAACAAATTCTACAGGAGATGAGGTAACGGTTTCTCAGTCTTCACTTTTTTCCCCTCTGTGTTTACACATTACGTTTCACGTTACGTCACCTCCAAGGAGCGTGCGTGCTGGAACCACAGCTGTCCGTGCGTGGCATAGAAATTCTCCGGATGAATCAATGAACAGCCTGGAATAATATCAGGAATGTCAATCACAGTTTTGTTATTTTCTGTTTCATTCATCGTACTTAAGTTCACTTGTTTAAAGCGTAAACTGATTAATCTTTTAAACGAGTTTTGTAGCATTTCAAAATGATTGTGCTTATCTCAAGCCAATTCTGTTTCAAACAACGGTAGCAATAAGGTTAATGCGCTAGCCACTAAATTACCGTGACCACACACCATCTTGGAAACAGTTGTGCCAACTTGTGGCGGCCCTGAAATACCTAACGCAAAAACTTCAGAATGTTCCCAGAATGCGACACGAAGATCTTCCACCAAATGTCCTCAGAAGTCGACTTCATTCTGGATGACTTTTGGTAAACCAACAAAATGTAACTGCACAGAAACCGAAAATTCGTCTAAACACAAAATTTACGTCAGATGATGCCTTTGTGCAACTAATCATTTCTGAAATATTCCTTGTTACTTGTACGAATGCTTAATTTTTCGTAAATAGGAAGTCGCTATTCTTTTTTTTATCCCTTAGCCATGCAAAGAGAACGAGACTTAAAAGCAATCCCATAGCGACCAGTTGTTCCTTCAGAACGGAACGGAAATAAAGCAGGTGGTCCCATTTACGGCACGTAAAAGAAATACAAGCCGTATAAAGAGGCTACAGCAGTTAAAGAGCGTCCATATGTTTAAAAAAAGAACTCATTACGTTTTTGAGTAATGCTATTCAGGTTGGTAGATATGCTTTTTGTAGAGAACTGGAGTGGTCGGGCTGTTATCGTCCGGCCTACTCTGATAAGATTACCGACCGGCGTTTGTGATAATGACTGGATTTTACGCAGCAAGCGCCACTCGCAATCAGAAAACAACAGAACGGAGCCTTCCAGCTACTTGCTATGAATTGCGATTGTCAGTTTTTTTACCTCGTGCCTTTCCATCTATTTAAACGCCTCATACAGCTCTAAACCGATGTTTATGATGTTCAAAATCCTGCATTATTGCTTCTAAACTTTAGAGAAATAACGTTGTCATATCGGAGGATGAATGAAATGTTGAAATGAGTACAGAGTCCATAGAGCTTAGAGTTACCAGACATTCATCTTTCAGGATAAGGGAAAACCTCCAACGTTAAGTCATATCGGGCAATGAATGAAATGATGTTCAAATGAGTACAGAGTACATAGAGTTTAGAGTTACCAGACATTCATCTTTCAGGATAAGAGAAAACCTCCAACGTTAAGTCATATCGGACGATGAATGAAATGATGTTCAAATGAGTACAGGGTTCATAGAGTTTAGAGTTACCAGACATTCATCTTTCAGGATAAGAGAAAACCTCCAACGTTAAGTCATATCGGACGATGAATGAAATGATGTTTAAATGAGTACAGAGTACATAGAACTTAGAGTTACCAGACATTCCTCTTTCAGGATAAGAGAAAACCTCCAACGTTAAGTCATATCGGACGATGAATGAAATGATATTCAAATGAGTACAGGGTACATAGAGTTTAGAGTTACCAGACATTCATCTTTCAGGATAAGAGAAAACCTGCAACGTTAAGTCATATCGGACGATGAATGAAATGATGTTCAAATGAGTACAGAGTACATAGAGCTTAGAGTTACCAGACATTCATCTTTCAGGATAAGAGAAAACCTCCAACGTTAAGTCATATCGGACGATGCATGAAATGATGTTCAAATGAGTACAGGGTACATAGAGCTTAGAGTTACCAGACATTCATCTTTCAGGATAAGAGAAAACCTCCAATGTTAAGTCATATCGAACGATGAATGAAATGATGTTCAAATGAGTACAGGTTACATAGAGCTTAGAGTTACCAGACATTCATCTTCCAGGATAAGAGAAAACCTTCAACGTTAAGTCATATCGAACGATGAATGAAATGATGTTCAAATGAGTACAGGTTACATAGAGCTTAGAGTTACCAGACATTCATCTTTCAGGATAAGAGAAAACCTCCAACGTTAAGTCATATCGGACGATGCATGAAATGATGTTCAAATGAGTACAGGGTACATAGAGCTTAGAGTTACCAGACATTCATCTTTCAGGATAAGAGAAAACCTCCAATGTTAAGTCATATCGAACGATGAATGAAATGATGTTCAAATGAGTACAGGTTACATAGAGCTTAGAGTTACCAGACATTCATCTTCCAGGATAAGAGAAAACCTTCAACGTTAAGTCATATCGGACGATGAATGAAATGATGTTCAAATGAGTACAGGGTACATAGAGCTTAAAGTCACAAGACATTAATCTTTCAGGATAAGAGAAAACCTCCAACGTTAAGTCATATCGGACGATGAATGAAATGATGTTCAAATGAGTACAGGTTACATAGAGCTTAAAGTCACAAGACATTAATCTTTCAGGATAAGAGAAAACCTCCAATGTTAAGTCATGTCGAACGATGAATGAAATGATGTTCAAATGAGTACAGGTTACATAGAGCTTAGAGTTACCAGACATTCATCTTCCAGGATAAGAGAAAACCTCCAACGTTAAGTCATATCGGACGATGAATGAAATGATGTTCAAATGAGTACAGGGTACATAGAGCTTAGAGTTACCAGACATTCATCTTTCAGGATAAGAGAAAACCTCCAATGTTAAGTCATGTCGAACGATGAATGAAATGATGTTCAAATGAGTACAGGTTACATAGAGCTTAGAGTTACCAGACATTCATCTTCCAGGATAAGAGAAAACCTCCAACGTTAAGTCATATCGGACGATGAATGAAATGATGTTCAAATGAGTACAGGGTACATAGAGCTTAAAGTCACAAGACATTAATCTTTCAGGATAAGAGAAAACCTCCAACGTTAAGTCATATCGGACGATGAATGAAATAAGGGAAAATCTAAGTCAGACAACTCAGCCTGACCAAGATTCAAACTCGGAATATCTCGACACGCTACCACCACACTACAGAGGCGGGCTTATATCACCGTTGTTTTACTTCCTTTTATTCTTACAGTCTCTATGGAACTTCTTTGCGTATGAAGTATTACGTACCTATATTCCCTGTTATTCGCTATCGCTTGTTATCCCTTGTTATGTTCAAGTACTTACAGATTTTCTAAATGGGCATTCTTTAAAAAAGTTACCTACCATAAAAATATTTTCACGACAAATTAAATGTGTATTGCGAATTTTCTGGAAATGGCCACTTAAATCCTATTCATTCTGAATGACCGAGTTGACTAAACCGTAAGAGGTACACGACATTGAAAATACAAACTAGTTTTGGTTTTAAGCAAAAAAATTATACCAACATTTTTTCGTAGAATTAGCTGTTTCCGAGATATCCCTTGTCATTGTTTTGAATTTGTGAATCTTAAATAGGAAGTCGTTATTCTGCTTTTTATTCTCTGGCCGTGCCTAATATAATTTCAAAGATATCCCACTGCGATGAGCTCTTTAAAACAGTTGACTATTGTATAAATCTGTGTTCTATTATCTCACTGAAACTACATACGTAATTATATAAATTATACAGTCAATTATAACGTAAAAATAGTTGAATCTATTTACGCAGTGATTACGCATTCCTTTCAGCTCGACTCTGACAGCCAGTCAATTCATTTATCTTTCTGATGGTCACAACACGATCATCTCTGCAATCGTCTGTAATGTACTCCCGGTATTAGCATTCCACCATTGTCGTTATGTTGCGTGTGTACACGCCATTGTTTATTTCGTTAATTTGTGTACTTTACATTCAGTTGTTTATGTCGCTGGCTCAGTCACTTGTTTGGAGCATTCTTATCCCTTCTCTCAACCCAGTCTCTATAATGACGTATATCGTAAGAGATAAACACAAATAAACACAAATAAGTATTGGTTTCTCCTATATTTTTACTTTTTATAATATAACTCCATTGCATCCCCCTATTAGACTATCAATAGCAAAGTTCATCGAAGTTATGGGTTTCTCTGTATGAAAGTTGCTAAGGAGGTGTTGCTTCATTTGTTTCAGCATTTATAGAGGAAAATGGAGGGTTCAAAATACCGAAAACTTGAATTGTATTGACATTATACCGCCATTATAAAACGTTTTAATGCTATAATTGATAAAAGTTTGTGTAACAAGGAAATTATAACACATAGAAGCTTACTGCAGTAACAATACAGTACATAATAGACGCAGTTTGCGTTAAATTAATTTTTCCATAACAGTAGCCTTTATCAAACATTTCATACAGTAACGTCTCCTTGAAAGTTTACGATCTTTAGTCTTTTTCTTGTTAATGGTACAGAGGGCCTTATGAAGGCATAAGACCAGATTTTTTTTTTTTCTCGCCCAAAAGAGCTACAAATACAATCGATAAGAAATATAATTGCAGATTTGCGAATAAGAAACTTTACTCACCTGTAAAATTAATACTGCGAGGATGACAGTCAATTCTGTGAACACAAACAAAAGAATATGTTAGTCACGAACCTTTATTGTTGGAGAACTGACTTATACTAAAGTTTTTTAAATTGTTGTACGTCTATCATTGTTGCACTGCTCGTCGCCTTTCATTAGATATAACTACACAACATTAAGTAGTAACATTACTCCCGTACAAATAATATTACCAAGAGAGGTAATTTGGAAACATGTGCGAGAGGGAGGAAAAAGGAGGGAAGAGAGAGTGTATGGAATAACGAAATAAGAGTGAAAATCCAAAACTGCTATTCCTGCTCAACAACATAGGCTTCTAATTTCTATTTATAACGACTAAAATACTAAATATAATAGGATAGTACAATACAAACACCTTGGGATCATTAAAATCGCATTTCTTCAGCTTTTCTTTGATACTGCTAAATATTAGCAAACCGTCCTTGTTACACATCAGAAAATCATTTAAAATGTTCTGACGTGCTACACCTATTGCTCTATCTACTTCAAGATAAACATTATCTTATTGTAGTTACAAGGGAATACAGTAGACTTTAAGGGATAGTCAAATGTTTTGGTCGTTATGTGATGTATACATGACTTTCTCTACTCTTGTACAAACACTTATTGCTCTATCTACTTCAAGATAAACATTATCTTATTGTAGTTCCAAGGGAATACAGTAGACTTTAAGTGATAGTCAAATGTTTTGGTCGTTATGTGATGTATACATGACTTTCTCTACTCTTGTACAAACACTTATTGCTCTATCTACTTCAAGATAAACATTATCTTATTGTAGTTCCAAGGGAATACAGTAGACTTTAAGTGATAGTCAAATGTTTTGGTCGTTATGTGATGTATACATGACTTTCTCTACTCTTGTACAAACACTTATTGCTCTATCTACTTCAAGATAAACATTATCTTATTGTAGTTCCAAGGGAATACAGTAGACTTTAAGTGATAGTCAAATGTTTTGGTCGTTATGTGATGTATACATGACTTTCTCTACTCTTGTACAAACACTTATTGCTCTATCTACTTCAAGATAAACATTATCTTATTGTAGTTCCAAGGGAATACAGTAGACTTTAAGTGACAGTCAAATGTTTTGGTCGTTATGTGACGTATACATGACTTTCTCTACTCTTGTACAAACACTTACTGCTCTGTCTACTTCAAGATAAACATTATCTTGTAGTTACAAGGGAATACAGTAGACTTTAAGTGATAGTCAAATGTTTTGGTCGTTATGTGATGTATACATGAATTTCTCTACTCTTGTACAAACACTTACTGCTCTGTCTACTTCAAGATAAACATTATCTTGTAGTTACAAGGGAATACAGTAGACTTTAAGTGATAGTCAAATGTTTTGGTCGTTATGTGATGTATACATGAATTTCTCTACTCTTGTACAAACACTTATTGCTCTATCTACTTCAAGATAACATTATCTTATTGTAGTTATAAGGGAATACAGTAGACTTTAAGTGACAGTCAAATGTTTTGGTCGTTATGTGACGTATACATGACTTTCTCTACTCTTGTACAAACACTTACTGCTCTATCTACTTCAAGATAAACATTATCTTATTGTAGTTACAAGGGAATACAGTAGACTTTAAGTGACAGTCAGATGTTTTGGTCGTTATGTGATGTATACATGACTTTCTCTACTCTTGTACAAACACTTATTGCTCTATCTACTTCAAGATAAACATTATCTTATTGTAGTTACAAGGGAATACAGTAGACTTTAAGTGATAGTCAAATGTTTTGGTCGTTATGTGATGTATACATGAATTTCTCTACTCTTGTACAAACACTTATTGCTCTATCTACTTCAAGATAACATTATCTTATTGTAGTTATAAGGGAATACAGTAGACTTTAAGTGATAGTCAAATGTTTTGGTCGTTATGTGACGTATACATGACTTTCTCTACTCTTGTACAAACACTTACTGCTCTATCTACTTCAAGATAAACATTATCTTATTGTAGTTACAAGGGAATACAGTAGACTTTAAGTGACAGTCAGATGTTTTGGTCGTTATGTGATGTATACATGACTTTCTCTACTCTTGTACAAACACTTATTGCTCTATCTACTTCAAGATAAACATTATCTTATTGTAGTTACAAGGGAATACAGTAGACTTTAAGTGATAGTCAAATGTTTTGGTCGTTATGTGATGTATACATGACTTTCTCTACTCTTGTACAAACGCTTATTACTCTATCTACTTCAAGATAAACATTATCTTATTGTAGTTACAAGGAAATACAAGAGACTTTAGGTGACAGTCAAATGTTTTAAAAGAACTTGTTGCTATGATGATCTATTCGACCGTCCGTTCTCTTTGCATGGTCAAGAGATATGAAAATGAACGACAAATTCCCATTTGAGAAAAGTATAGTTAAAATATTACTACACAACGAATGTACATCTGATTAAGACACATTACTGTGGTAATGGCTCTAACAAGTAAATAGCAGGTACATCAAAACAAAACACAGTCGGATCTTACTTAGTTACGGTAGCTATGCTATACTTGTTTAATTAGCATGTTGTTCAAATACTGCAGGTTTTAACATCTGACAGACTACATTTTAGTTCTATAATTAAGTTTCTGGACGTGAAAGCCTTATGTAAGAATGTTTTTCGGCGTTTCCTCTGTATGTCGCAATCAAGTTCATTACCAGTTAATGCTACAAAGGGAGAAAATTGTATCTATCCAGCGTGTAGCAGAAAACAATTACTCAACAGATGTTAATGTCGAATTACAGTGAAGAGTTTTCTTCCTCGGTGGTTACAAAAGTATGCCAATTTGAAATTATGATTCGGCAGTTTCGTCATTTTCAAGATATAAAAAGTGTAATTATCTCGTTTTTCTAATTAACGCCCTCCAACGTTAGGTCATATGAATGAAATGATGTTTAAATGGATACAAGATATAAATAGTTCTGAGTTACCAGACATTTTGATGTGAGTGTTGTTTACCTCTGAGCTAGGACCGTTATTTCCTCTGAAAGTGTTGCATTTCCCTGTTGAGGTGGCAAACGTGCAGGAAACGCATGGCCAGCCATGTTAGAAACAAGTGCCTCGCTGTATTTCCTGATTCTTTACAACAGCGCTTCGAGAATGAGTGTTAAATCAACAATGATGTACTTACTAACACCGGTATCGATACAGGCAGCGGACCGCAACATCGATTATCTCAACTCATGTAACTTTCATTTCCGTCTCTGCGCGGAAATGTTCAAACTTAAATATACTAGTGTAAAGTTGCAGGAATTTAGAGGTTATGTTAACAACAAGAGTCAGAAAAACCAGTAGCTCGTCTCTTGACGTTACATCACCGACATCTTAGAAGCTTCCAGACTGCGTAGCTATCCCCGCGCGCGCGCATTTCGTCATGACGTGATCCTAAACGCACCATCTTAATCAGCAGTTCATCGGTCTTTTGTTGCCAATCTCCGCGGGGGTAAACAGATAAAACTGAACGAAGGTCAGTGATGACACAAAAGTCATGGAAAACCAACAATGTACAGACGTCATTTACGTTCTAGCTGCCAAATTAACTGAAACACAATTCTCATTTTAATAAACAGAAAGAGCAAAGCATCTGGAATTTTTCCACAATTTTTATATAGTTGGTTTAGTATATTCGCTTTTTTAATGCAGCCAGGACTTTAGGCTTTTACCTATTTATTACATTATTTTATACGCGTTTAGCATTTTAAAGCATATGACACAAGGTATTCAAGAAAATCCTCCCACCCCTAACTACTCCTTACGATGCAAAATAGCATGTTTAAATACCTAATAAACTGTACATCTTGAATTTTGGGAACCATGCTATATAATTTTTGTATAACCTATAAATCATAAGAGATACACAAAATTTATTACACAAAGATGTAGTTCTCTTTCAGATACATATCTTATTTCAAATAAAGTTTCTCTGCCATTTGTCATTACAGAGATATACATTGTTATTGGTCTGCAACTTTCGCTTTTTTTTTAAGTGAGTCGCCATTCAGTTGTTTCTTGGTTTGTAATGGAAAGACTATGGCATTTCAAAACATTTTAATTAAATCATTTATTCGAGGATTAAAAAGGTAGCGATTCAATGCATAGATGACAGCTAAAAGAGTTTGCTAAAGGAAATATTCCAATATGCAGCGGGTCGTTTTTCTTTTCAGAAAAAAAAAAAAAAAAACTGAAGAATGTATCTACAATGATACTTTTAATAAATGTTACACTTTACACTTATATATTTATGTTCTGTAAATGTATAGTGCAAGTATATCTTGACCCTAACAAATATTTATAAATGTTGGAAACTTATTTTTACTAATATTTTCATTTTTTAAGAAAAAATATCTACGAGGGCTGTTCAATAAAGAATGATCACAATTTTTTTGACAACGTAGCTTTACTCATCCTCATAATTTTGATGGTGCTTCTCAAAATAGTCTCCCCTGAATGCGATACACTTGTCCCAGCGTTTCTGCCAGTCTTCAAAGACATGCTGGTAACAATTTTTGAGAGATCCTTCAAAATCGCCTCCACAGCCTTCACCACTGCTTCTGATGATGGATAAGGCCTCCCACGAAGACGTTTCTTCAAGTTAGGGAATAGAAAAAAGTCACATGGGGCTAAATCCGGACTATAGGGAGGGTGAGAGATGCACTTCACGTTGTTTTTTGCAAGATACTCAGCAACAACATTGCCAATATGCGGCCGCGCATTATCGTGGTGCAGCATCCAGCCTGCTTCACGGAAATATGGTCTTTTGCGCCTGACATGGACTTGCAATGTTTTCAGGACACCCCTGTAGTATTGTCCAGTTACTGATGTGTGTGCAGGTACAACATACTGATAAACCATTCCATGAATATCAAAGAATGAGATGACCATAACTTTCCCAGCAGAAGCAACCACTTTTGCTTTTTTTGGGGTTTGGTGATGAAGCAGATTTCCACATTGAGCTTTGCTGTTTGCTCTCAGGATTAAAATGATGTAGCCAAGTTTCATCAGCAGTGATTACGTTTGAAAGAAACTCCGGATCTTCCTCTAACATCAACTTTAACTGCATGTTAACTCCATTGCAGCGGTAGGCGATACTGAACATGTCTGAACTTGCCTGATCTCACAGGCGGGAACCAGGAGTACCAACAATGAAACTACTACGTCGTGTTTATTTCACATTAAGCTAACATAATATAATAAGATTGAATTTTAGGGCAAAAAAATTATAACCGTAAAAAATTATGATCATTTTTTTTTTGAACAGCCCTCGTACTTAGGAGACACAAATTCCATTGTTTTATTTAAATATTTTAATAATACTCCGCCAATGATAACCTATGAAGAAAAGTGGCTGTAAACATCTTTTACTAGTGTCGGAAAAATGTGAACAAAAATTGCATTGCTTGCAACATTTTGAACACGTAAAGAAAGAAGAAAAGAGTACAGAATGAGAAAAAAGAGCTTTGAAATTCTAAAGGACTTTTCATTAAATCAATAGACACCAAATGTAGGTTATGAAACTATGATTCATTCTTAATAATACATCCATTAACAGAATATGGCCTGTGAAGGATTTAGATCAATTTTTATATGTTTTCGCTTAAGAATTTTGCTGTAAGGCCATATTTTGACTGTGTTAAAAACAAATTTCGGTGTTACGATTAAAACATTTTTCTTTTATCTTGCGAAATTTAGAGGAGGCTATGCCAATCAATAAATGAAATACGAGAGACGTTGGCTAAGGCAATGGCTGCGACATGTATAAAAAGACGTTTGGGGAACACGTGAACATGAGATGGTAACATGCGTTGGCAACTTTCACGTGGATTTAATGCAGGGAACAACGAACCACGTGTCCCAGTTCCGTGCGTATGTATGTTTTATGGATTTCCGATGGGAGAGGGGTTCGTTCTTTCCTCGTGCGGGCTCAGATATTGTTTTGTTACCGAATGGTTTATTGCAGTTCCGGCAGATAATAATCACTTCCAAGTGACGCAACGGCTTCTATCTTTTGTTTTAGTGAGCGAAATTGGCAATTATGTTGACCTTTTCTTTTTTGTTATTCTATTTACACTTTTATCGGCTTTATATAGCTAAAGGTAACGATGTAAACGTTTACAAGAGTAGTAAATGTCTAAATATTGTCATTTTTATGCTTAATAAAGAAGTAAACTGTCCGCCCAGGTAAAACTCCTTGCAATATCGTGCGTTTGGCAGGGTCAATAAATAGCAATCGTTCCTTTATGCAACGAAATGCAAAACCCTCTATGTATTATTAAATACAGAGTTATAAAGATGTGAATTTATACTAATTTACTACTCGGTGCTGATAAAAAGCCTCACAGTTCTGCTTACTTCTCTCCCAGTAAGGTAATGTGCAGCTCTTACGCTTATCGCCTCAACACGCCAATAAAAATGCTATGGACGTCTTGATTTATTGTCTACAATTAATAATGCTAAATGATAAAACTCGTGGATAATTTTAATATAACATTCGCGAATCCTCCACTTGTTGCACAAGTGCACAATTCAATTCATTTTTTTACAACATTCCTTCACAAAAAGATAACATAATCAGGGAAAATGCGTCTGTATGTATTACAGGATGCGGCTGGTCCATTTTGCTGTATAATTACCTCAGTATAAGATAAATACGTACCACAAAGTTCCACCTACAGGCATATGATTATACGCGAAGGCGACTAGACAACTAAGGCCGTCTATCAAAAATTATCTGAGAATACGGTAAAGGTAACTACGCAACCAAGACTATCTATCGCGCTTCAGAATGACCATGTGTAGTCGGGAACAGCTGTAGTTCCACCAGCCCAAAGTTCAAATTCCGGCGAAACTCAATAGCAACAAAACAAACGGTACACGAAGGCGATTACGCAGTTAAGGTCATCTGTTCGTCTTACTGTGACCAAGGTTCATGGTATGACTAAACGTAAAAGCTACTTTAAACAAAACGTAATTACTAAGTGTACACAGGGAAGACTATATTTACAATAAATGTTCCTTACAACGACAGTTTGTGAGACATAAAACTGCATTTATGTTCTCTATATTTCAGCTGACTTCTCTCTGTAATTGTTGTTGCTCTTTTTTTTTTTTTTGTTGTTGTTGTTGTTGAGCATGAACCTGCATTGTGCTTTTCTTCAGATCTTCAATACTCGTATGTCAGGAGTTATATTTAATGTTTTGTAGATTTAAAAATAGCAATTTCGATACCTTTTTGTTTAACGTAGATGTTTCTGCATTCAAAATAAGTATTACTTTTCTTTGTTTGGAAAGTTACTAGTGTAGATTGTTATTTATAAGTTGCAGTACGTTGAAGTCAACGAATGGATTGCCAGTAACATTCCCGACGTGGTTGTTATGAAATACATAACCTCAAAGTCGCACGTGCGTCGTTAAACCGAAGGCGTGCGGTGAGCTATCATTGTTATCATTGTTGGGAGTCAGGGTCGGCCCTGAAACGTGCAGCTCTAGTGACAATTAACAGCTGATCGTGACGAGCAAACCACGTGATAAGACCTGTTTTAACACCACATTCCGGGGCAGTAACATCCGTTGCGACCACCTTATCGGACATGTTGCTAACCGAGTCGCCCCTTAATAATGTACATTTAATTATCAGATAGACAAGAGCTACCGAAAGAACGGTCATCATGAACACGGCAACCTGTTGATTAATCGGCGATCAACAATCATCCTCTTGCATTTCACTGTCGCCAAACAATTACCTAACCGCCTACTGACGTGTTACATGATGGTGATAAATTCCCTGTAAATCGAATTTTGAGGTCAGTACAGTAGGCTCCTCTCATACATACTGTAGTAGAACAGAAAATAAAAATTTGACAGTCGAACAACGTAATGAAACTATTTAAGTCATTTATCTCAAAGTGAATAGAAAGATAAGTTACGTATGAATGGTTTTGCAGAAAATATAAAAAACAAACGATGTACGGTAGATAAAGCCAATGTTAATGGAACATACTTTTAATTTAGTGTAGATATTATTTTGAAGTCTGTATTAAAACCATGATATCTTCTCATGTCATTCCAAACAGTTGTCCTAGAAACCTCTAGCTGATGCATTAATCCATTTGCTTCTTTGACGTTTACACTAGCAAGAGAAAACGTCTGCAGTTTTGCTTATTTAGGGACGTAAAGAAAGTGCTCGTAATATAACTTTCAGTGTAAATTTGGGGCCCAAAGCCCCACAGCAATCAGGTTCTTGAGTATTTTATGGTGTTTCGAGTTACAGAAGTTTCATCCCAGTGCATATTACTACAAACAGAGCCTTGATTTGCTTTGAAGCCTTCAGACACAAGGGATTTGCCTGGAGATTCCATTAGCTATTGCTCGTCACAGGAGAATTAGTTCCTCTTTCCAGTTTCGTCACAACTTCTCGTGTTTTCAAGACGATCGCAAGAATAAGTTAAAAATGCCAAATATTCTACATTAACCTAACCTAAAAGCTCTAAGAGTAAACAATGAAATCAAAATACGTTTTCTGTCAAAGCCTCCTGTATGACTATTGCAGTTGAAGCATGTATAGAAATTAAACAAACTTAGGGAAACGTGTTTCAGTCCCTTGCCACTTGCAATTGTTTCTTTTTCTTTTGTTTTATGTTCATCTTTCAGTAACTTTATGTACCTATATTTATTAACTTAAAGGAGATACTGCACTCTACACAGAAAGTTTTAAAATGCACATTTGAATAAAAAAACAATTTATGAAATACATCATCTATATATCTATTCGTATGCGAACAGTGTAACTAAAATTGCTAAATTCCAAGGAAATGTGAGAGAAGATTTACATAAATTTTGCAGCCGTATTTTAATACGTCTTACGTGAACATTTTGTTGTAGATTTTCTCAAAAACAGTTCTCACAATTTTTAATAAAATACGTCATGTTGTTAGATATTTGCATGGCATATTAAATGTTAATCTTCAATTTTCTCATAATTGCCTGAATAATATTTTATGTAATTGGTAAACTATTAATAAATGGACAATATATTTTTACACGAGACATTAAATTCTTTGAAGGATACAAACTGTTCATGATAGTCTTGTTGTTGATTTGAAATTTAAAAAAAGTTGCCGTCTATTAAGTGGCAAGTCGTTATTCATTTTGTTTCGTGAGTTCATAGCTTTTACATAGCGAAACACCCTACTATTGCTTAAATTGACTTCTCAAAGCTATAATAAATGCGAAAGTTTAATAAAACTGCATCCTTTTTGGAGTGGTCAGTGAATTAGTGGTCCCAGGTTCGATTCCTAGCCATGATCCAGAGGTGTGCTTGTGAAAATAATTACGAAAACTTACAGTAACCTAACCTAAAAGTTCAAAGATTCAAACATAATATAATTTGATAGTTCAAGTTACATTTTGATATGCTCTTGTATACTGGAGGAATTTCTTCAAGAACTCGCCTCAATCATGTAAAGAAATTTTCTTAGAAATGATTTTATATTAGGTCTTCAAGAGAAAGAATGTTTACGTAGTAAGCAGGGGATGTATTATATTCCACTCAGACACTTGTATGCCTTTTATTATGAATGAATAGCTGGTAAATCAAATAAATCAGTTTTATTTCTTGTTTTAAAGGTGTACGTTGCACAGAGATAAGAAAATTCCACAAAGGGGGAATAGATCGAATGGAAAGGGACATTTGGAGAAGGATAACTTGAGAGGTGGGGAAAAGGGAGAGAATAAAAGTAACAACACGTAGTAACGTATTAATAAACAAACGACGAGTTATATCCCACTCGTAACCATTTATTGTGCTCTGTAGACAGTGTTTTACTATCACAATAAACAATGTGAAGCTGTAGACACCCAGCAAAAGCCATTAATCGATTTTCAAGGTCCTAAAATGCTACAATGAATGTTTAATGAAATATCAATGCGATAGAATGTTGGTACGTGAGAAAACAAAACACGCCCAAAGAGTCGCTAAGAGAGTCGTCATATAATAGCGATCGTAAAAAAATCACGTAACCATAGAGAATATATGGAACTTCCGCAGCAAGAAAGAAGAAAAAGACGGACATAATTTCATTATGGAAGAGGTATTATTTTAAGTAAAGTATGTAATTGTGTGTTAAATGAATTTTAGATATGATTTTCAAACAAGTCACACATAAACAACGATTCGAGACCGTGACATCTCAGCTATTGTATCTTGGTGGAGAAGGAATCTATTATTATCGGAAGTTTAACCCAGCATCCATCAATAAAAATTAAAATATAATATAATACTATAAGGGTACTTTACGAATTTGGTACACAAAGCGAAGCTATACAAGATCGAAGCCCAATGAATAACGTTAACAAATCCATGGTGTTTGGGTAAATGTAAAGCCATTTACTTAACACACTGACACTCCTTTAAGGGTTATGTCTGTATACAAGTGGTTTTAACGTTGATATATGCCACAGAGGCTGAACAACTCCCTAGTGGTGAATATCAACACATCCAGCAGAAACCTAAAATCTAACCTTTTACCTAGGAAAGTAATGCTGATGTTACAAACTTCTTCAGGTATGGGAATTAAATCTTCTTTCAAACTAGCCGTGTGTAGGACGCACTATGAAAGAGGAGAGCCAGACTGAAAAATTCAATGCTGGGATTTGAACCACGGATCTTCTGGTCTCCGTCTAGTCGCTCTAACCATTGAGCTACTATGGCCAACGTGCCAACATGACATTAAATTCTCCAACTGACTCGTGTTTGGCATAGTAGCTCAATGGTTTAGAGCCAATTTCCATTAATTGTACCAAATAGTGGTCCGAACTATAAAGCCCGGGCCTTAAAGTACTTACAGCATAGTAAGTCGCCATTAAGGTAGCTGTCTCATGTGTTTATGAGAACTCCTACTGGTTTACCGGAAAAAACACGAGTTAGTTGGAGAATTTAATGTCATATCGGCACGTTGGCCATAGTAGTTCAATGGTTTAGAGAGGCTGGACGGATATCAGAAGATCCGTGGTTCAAATCCCGGCTATGGCATTGAATTTTTCACTCTGGCTCTACTCTTTCTTCAGGTATGTTGGCAACAATGGCTCAGAAACCAGGCAGTATTTTTCTTTTCTAAACAGTTCGTTTGTATTGTTCCATCTATAGTTATTCCTTTCACTGTTGTCTTTTCGTTTCATTTTGCTAGTCCGTTCGTTGTAGCTCACCGCAAATTCCTTCCGTATTCGAAGATAAGAATTAAATTAGGTATCGTCGATGTTGTCATTCTGCACTATCTTGCCAGTTGGACGTGAGCCTGAAAATGGCGTTCATTGCCAAATCAGAAGTGAAAAAAAAAACATACTTCAATTTGTTGCAGAGCTTTGTAAGGTATAATTGAAGGCTCCTTGAAAATTGGCAATGGACCTCTGCTCATGCAGAGAATATAAAGTAAAACTGTCATGAAAATAGTCCTTCTGGAACAGTGATGACCCACTGAGTGACTGTGATACGAGATCGGAAGATAACGCCGGATGTAACACCCGGATATGTGCGTGCGTGTGATACAACTTCCTGGTTGGTCCGTTCACCCGGTATTATCGTACAACATTACAGCCTCTCATTCAACAAAGTGCACTTAGCAAAATGTAAAAAACGTAATGACAGTTACAAAATTACTGAGGGTTTCAAATGCAATGATTTTTTGTTCTTGAACGTTACTTGACCAGCAACCAATGGGAGTCCTGCTGTGTTTTCATACTGCGGTCCCTGTAGGGGTGTGACGAGGAAGGTAGGGGGTGTGCGTGCGTGTGGTGTTTAACACCGAATCCTACTACATCTTCATTCATTTTTCCAGATTTGCCTCTCACTTCATGAAATCTAAGTTATTTACAATTATTTCCCTGCTCTATGCAATATTTTCCCAGTTAAGGGTATGTATGACTGAAATTTTCAAATTCTGAACTAATAATGCTAGCTTTTTCAAATTTACACCATAGGTGTAGCATAATGTAAACATGTTACAACCTAAATTTAAACCATTTTTCTCCAGCAGTTTAGAAATTATGATAAATTTTGTATGTTTTTTGTTACGTCACTAAAAAAGTCCCTTGCGACAAAATATTTTGAATTTTGGTCTAATATTTTAACCCTATGTTCATAATACACATACTTTTTGAAATTGCTCTGGGTTTTTGTGTGTCTCCTTTAGTTTAGGTCACAAAATTTTTTTAAATTAGAAATATTCTTTCTTTGTCTAAAAAACTGTAAGTTTTGTATTTGAAAATTAAAAATATATGCTTATATACATTTCACAATAAAACCTAGGGCAATTTCCATTCCTCATGATATTCTGAACATGGGTAGGAAATTTCATGAATGTAGTACAAAAACTGCATCGCAAGGAGCATTTTACAGGAAGAAAAATGCTGAAAATATGAACATTGAGAAAACAGCGATTAAAGATTTGATTGCATAACTCACATTAAAATCCACCAGGCTGATAGGTTGGACCCTCAGATTTCTTTTTCCTCTCCTCTGTTGCTGCTTTTTCCACCTTTTTCTTCTTTAGATGTTGCTTTTCTTCTGCACAACTTCGCTTCTTGCTTTGCAGGATACGAGTCTGATCTCGCTGCACTGAAGTTTTCCTTGCTGAGTCTACTACACTTTCACCTCTGATATTTCGCTGCAGCTCCAATGACTTTAAGACTACCCATGTAAAACTCACTGATGCTTTTAATAACAGCAAGATCCAATTTTTGTTTTGTTATGAAAACTTCCTTTGGGCACTTATTCCATATGACATGATGCAAAGATTCATTGGCATTCTGTGTTTTCCCTGTTTTGCACCTCTCTAGTAATGTTGTAGAAGCCAGCCTCTGATATACTGGCAACATTTTAGGAACTATTTTGTCTGAAAGCCTTATTTTTCTTTTCCTGAATTGAAAATTTAAGAACGGAAAACAGACAAAGAATGTGGATGTAGGCAAAAGAGGGCGTGACTCTGACAGAGTTTAAAGGCCACCGACATTTAAATAAGCATTTAAAAATGGCGTCCGGAGGCAAATTATGCATTTTTCACATTCGGGAATGTCTAAATTATTTTATAGAATTAAAATAAAAAAGTCGTTATTTTAACGATTTTCATGAAATTTCAGTCATGCATACCCTTAAGTTAGAAAAGTATG
The DNA here is from genome assembly GCA_030765055.1 of Mantis religiosa. NCBI lineage: Eukaryota > Metazoa > Arthropoda > Insecta > Mantodea > Mantidae > Mantis > Mantis religiosa. The sequence goes on from CM060954.1 coordinate 163,005,161, forward strand.
GCAAAATACGAAGTAAGCATTATGCAGCGCTCTTTGAAAAAACAAACAGATGCAAGCTGCAAACATCGCTTCCTCAAAAAACCTGAACATCAACAATTCTAAGGCTGCCAGTTAGGCACCAGGTTTTGCGCTGATTTGATGTCTAGCGAGGATGAAAATACGTCAACATTTAGTCCACCTGATATCCTGGCTAAGCTTCAAGGGCACTGCAGCCCAAAACAGGTGCCCTAGCTGTTGCTCACATTTCATTTTCTGACAAGTTGCCACTTTCAAATGCATTGGCCAGCATTTTGGCAGAGCAAAACAGCAATGAACATTTTTTTAAGTTGGCATTGAGTTTATTATAGTGAAGTTATATTTTTAGGGGGGGGGGGATCTTACGGTTAACTGAAATGCACATGGTGATGTCGCCATTACTCCCAAAGCAGGATTTTTTTGCCACACCCTTCAACGTTAAATCATATCACACGATGAATGAAATGATGTACAAATGAGTACAGGGTACATAGAGCTTAGAGTTACCAGAGATTCATCTTTCAGGATAAGGGAAAACCTCCAACGTTAAGTCATATCGGACGATGAATGAAATGATGTTCAAATGAGTACAGGATACATAGAGCTTAGAGTTATCACACATTCATCTTTCAGGATAAGAGAAAACCTCCAACGTTAAGTCATATCGGACGATGAATGAAATGATGTCCAAATGAGTACATGGTACATAGAGCTTAGAGTTACCAGAAATTCATCTTTTAGGATAAGGGAAAACCTCCAACGTTAAGTCATATCGGACGATGAATGAAATGATGTCCAAATGAGTACAGGGTACATAGAGCTTAGAGTTACCAGACATTCATCTTTTAGGATAAGGGAAAACCTCCAACGTTAAGTCATATCGGACGATGAATGAAATGATGTCCAAATGAGTACAGGGTACATAGAGCTTAGAGTTACCAGACATTCATCTTTTAGGATAAGGGAAAACCTCCAACGTTAAGTCATATCGGACAATGAATGAAATGATGTTCAAATGAGTACAAAGTACATAGAGCTTAGAGTTACCAGACATTCATCTTTCAGGATAAGGGAAAACCTCCAACGTTAAGTCATATCGGACAATGAATGAAATGATGTTCAAATGAGTACAGAGTACATAGAGCTTAGAGTTACCAGACATTCAACTTTCAGGATAAGAGAAAACCTCCAACGTTAAGTCATATCGGACGATGAATGAAATGATGTTCAAATGAGTACAGAGTACATAGAGCTTAGAGTTACCAGACATTCAACTTTCAGGATAAGAGAAAACCTCCAACGTTAAGTCATATCGGACGATGAATGAAATGATGTACAAATGAGTACAGGGTACATAGCAGACATTCATGTTTCAGGATAAGAGAAAACCTCCAACGTTAAGTCATATCGGACGATGAATGAGATGATGTACAAATGAGTACAGGGTACATAGAGCTTAGAGTTACCAGACATTCATGTTTCAGGATAAGAGAAAACCTCCGACGTTAAGTCATATCGGACGATGAATCAAGTAAAACAAATGAAAGTGGCCGAAAGGATGACATAAAGCGATTGTCGTGGTGAGGATCAGCGAGAGTGTTTTTGCCCCAGTTGGTATCAGAGTGACGCCTCCAAATTGACAAGATATGGGAGATTTCGTGCCACTCCGCCTCCTGAACTAGAACTGGGACGTGAGTCAGAGAAAGAAGTGAATGGCCCGAAACCGGGTCGGCCATCATGATCAATACGCAACTGCGCTCTTGAGATCTGGAGTTCGAGCAACGGAACACTTTGTGACAATAATCTCACATCAAATTACATCTCTAAGTGCTCTGATATGTTAAAAATGTAGACAGGGATTCCAGCATCTTCCGAGTACACGGCACTAAGAGATTCATGAAAACCGTACGTTTAAAAGTTTGCTGATAAATGATTTTATATTTTGAACTTTCTGCACAAGTTCCTTTAGAAGGAGCAGGTAGACGAAATCTTACTAATACAATTTATATCAAATGAGTTTTTGTTATAGAGGTAAGCTTTTCCGAGAAATGCTTATCATTAATTTAAATTTTCTCAAATAGAAAGTCGATATTCAATTTTTTTCTTGTGGTTAAGGAGAGAGAATCGAATGTCAATACTAACACAAGACGAACAACTTTTAAAAGATTTGATTAAATGTTAAAGTAAAGATCGATCTATACTAGTTTTTCTCGATACCGATGATCGATATTTTCCACGATATCCGATACCTCGATACCGTCATCTCTACTTCTAGTTTCGATACAAAATAGAATGTTGGTAGAACTGTGTAAAGCCAATAAAATTAAATGTGTGGACAAATTTAATGAGACAAAAGTTAAAAACATTAATGTTCTAATTCTTAAACTCTACATTACACATTTAAAAGCAAAACAGTCCACTTTTATAAGTTTTTGTTAAAAAATACCAGCATTTTCTACTAGTTGAAGTCTACTTGTTTTTCTGTCACATATGAGTCCTGTTGTACTAAATAGTCTTTCAGAGAAAACAGTTGAAGGTGGAATACACAAATATTTAGCGGCGAATTACTTTAAGTACTGGATATTTGTAATTTGTTTTCCAGTAATACAGTGTACTAGAAAGAGGAGGTGAGATATGTAGTGATTTGTTCTTGGGAACTGTTAACTGACAGTTGACACACGATTATTTTCTTGTATAATGTTACTCTACAGCTACCACATTCCTGGTAATTTCTCGGGCTTTCTATTGTTCTACTTGCGGTAGTAATATATTGTGATTTTAAAATAAAATAAAAATTGCGGAATCACCACCGAAGTATTGGAAAATACGGAGCTAAATTTCTGAAGTATCGTTCGATACTTCGTTCGATACGTTCGATGTCGATACCGTGCAAGTATGTGACTATCGAGATATCGCAAGTATCGAGAACCATCCCTAGTTTAAACCATATGTAATCACATTCTCCCCGCATTTACAGCAGTTGAAGTGTCGAAAAGCTTTCTGAATGTAACATCAAATATTTAAATGACGTGATGTAAATTTGTTTAAAAACACTTATAATAATGAATAAGAGAAACAGTAAGTTAACTTACGGTAAGTAGCAGGTAGGCGCATGGACTGTCACGTCCTGAAGGTCTACGTGGAATAAACCTGCTACTTACATACCCACCGCAACTATCACGTCGAAGGTCGCAACTTATCAGCTCAAAGGTAAAACCGCCTCGGGTATTTTAGATAATACTTTATTACCAGGCTCGCAATGAATAAAAAGCGCAGTTAAAGTGGATCTCATCTCTTTAGCTATCTTATCCTCCTCGCTAGAGGTCGTATTTCCTTTCATTTCGTGCACAAAGGCAAGGAGTTCATATATGCCACTCACAATGAAGAAAAAACCTTGTGATTTTGTTATAAATGACTTGTAATATCTTGTGTACTAAGTAACAGGTCGTGATTTGATAAGTAACTTACATGGTTAGCCAATTATTTTTTGCTATATTTAAGAAACCCATAAAAAGGATAATAAATCCAAATTGCTTTTCCATATTTTATTGTACATTAAGAAACATTAATGAATCGAAATGTGAACAAATGAAAATCTACATATAAATGATATGGCCAAAGCCTTCTTATCCATTCTTTTGTTAATGAATATTGAAGTAACACATGTCTTCGTTGTTAGGTCATTTGTTTATATAGCGTACTGAATCTTTCGATTTGTGAAGGTTATTATAAAGCAGTAAACTTATAGAAAACTGAACAGTATTTTTATTAAAGAAACTGTAGATCCACCATATGCATCACTTTTACCAGCAAAAACCAAGGAAATGGTCTAATACTTTGCATAATTCATGCGAAAATCCGAGTTCCACCTAAAGATGCACTTAAGAAATAAAGAAGTGAATCCTTTTTTTGTACATTTAATGTTTCAATCAATAAATATTTCTTACGTTTGTATATTTTGTAAGGATTCAATAATAACCTATACTGTTGGATACTACGCAACTTCCTACCGGATCGTAAGTATTGAAAAGTAGAACTGGAAGTATTAATGATCTGTTTCATCCTTGTTGCTATGGCAATTGACAAATGAATTATACATTTAGTTTACACAACCAAACATGTGTTAATAGTTATTACCCTTAAGTCCTCTTCGTTCTGAATGAAATCACTGATAAACTGTGAGAGACAGGTAGTTTATGCGAAACTTTTTGGTACAACTAACCGTTTCCGAGATATACTTTTTTATTTTGAATTTTCGAATCTTAAATAAGAAGTCGTTATTCTGCTGTTTTATGATCTGGCCATGCGAAGACATCACGTAGCAACCAGATCTAAAAAGGTTTGACTACTGCTTAAAGTCTACTGCATTCTCTTGTTCTCATAATGTACCTATACAAGAAATGTGTAATGACCTTAACGTTTATCTGAATAAACAAAGTAGTTTGTTGAAGAACTGCAAGAGTGCAGCGCAAGTGGTTTTTCATAAAAGGAATCCTTGCATGTGGGTACAGCTGTTCAAATTTCATTCTTGCGTTAGAAGCGAAGCGATGACTTTGGAGAAAATTTCACTGCCCCAGAAAATTTCTTATGCATGAACTCAAAAATGGTTCCGAGTTCGATTAAATTTCAATATATTTCTGACATTAACATGAGGAATACATTTACACTTGAATAGCTTGTGAAATCACCATTTTATTTCTCTTCATACCGTGTACTACATTTTCCAAGACTTTCTCAACCCAATGGCACACAACTATTTTCACTAAAGCTTCTTCTACCAGACGAAATGTACACGCATTCAGGTAGTCCTGAGTTATATTTGCCATTTCCCAGAATCAGGTGAATTAAATGATCATTACCTTTCATTTGTTTTATACTTGAAGGACCAGGGGGTGATGACAGGTTTGTTGCGGTTGGACGGTGGATAATGCGCCTTGAAAATGTTTCTCTTTGGCTTTCGTCTTTTAGGGTGTCCTTGCTGAGATCATATCGCGGCATACAGATATGGCAGGGATTACCAGAACAAGTTGTGTTCCGCCTGGAATCATTAGGGAACCTGTCAATGATAATGCACGCCATGCAGAAAATAGATGAGATGATGTTCAAATGAGTACAAGGTACATAGAGCTTAGAGTTGCCAGACATTCATCTTTCAGGATAAGAGAAAACCGCCAACGTTAAGTCATATTGGAAGATGAATGAAATGATGTTCAAATGAGTACAGGGTACATAGAGCTTAGAGTTACCAGACATTCATCTTTCAGGATAAGAGAAAACCGCCAACGTTAAATCATATTGGACGATGAATGAAATGATGTTCAAATGAGTACAGGGTACATAGAGCTTAGAGTTACCAGACATTCATCTTTCAGGATAAGAGAAAACCTCCAACGTTAAGTCATATCGGACGATGAATGAAATGATGTTCAAATGAGTACAGGGTACATAGAGCTTAGAGTTACCAGACATTCATCTTTCAGGATAAGAGAAAACCTCCAACGTTAAGTCATATCGGACGATGAATGAAATGATGTTCAAATGAGTACAGGATACATAGAGCTTAGAGTTACCAGACATTCATCTTTCAGATTAAGAGAAAACCTCCAACGTTAAGTCATGTCGAACGATGAATGAAATGATGTTCAAATGAGTACAGGGTACATAGAGCTTAGAGTTACCAGACATTCATCTTTCAGGATAAGAGAAAACCTCCAACGTTAAGTCATGTCGGACGATGAATGAAATGATGTTCAAATGAGTGCAGGGTGCATAGAACTTAGAGTTACCAGACATTCATCTTTCAGGATAAGAGAAAACCTCCAACGTTAAGTCATGTCGGACGAAGAATGAAATGATGTTCAAATGAGTACAGGGTACATAGAGCTTAGAGTTACCAGACATTCATCTTTCAGGATAAGAGAAAACCTCCAACGTTAAGTCATGTCGGACGATGAATGAAATGATGTTCAAATGAGTACAGAGTACATAGAGCTAAGAGTTACCAGACATTCATCTTTTAGGATAAGAGAAAACCTCCAACGTTAAGTCATATCGGACGATAAATGAAATGATGTTCATATGATTACAGGGTACATAGAGCTTAGAGTTACCAGACGTTCATCTTTCAGAATAAGAGAAAACCTCCAACGTTAAGTCATATCGGACGATGAATGAAACGATGTTGAAATGAGTACAGGGTAAATAGAGCTTAGAGTTACCAGACATTCATCTTTCAGGATAAAAGAAAACCTCCAACTTTAAGTCATGTCGGACAATGAATGAAATGATGTTCAAATAAGTACAGGGTACATAGAGCTTAGAATTACCAGACATTCATCTTTCAGAATTAGAGAAAGCCTCCAACGTTAAGTAATATCGGACGATGTTCAAATGTGTACAGGGTACATAGAGCTACCAGATATTCATATTTCAGGATAAGAGAAAACCTCCAACGTTAAGTCATATCGGACGATGAATGAAATGATGTTGAAATGAGTACAGGGTAAATAGAGCTTAGAGTTACCAGACATTCATCTGCGTACAAGGGAAAGCCTGATCCAGATAACTCATCCTGACAGAGATTCGAAGTCGGAACCACTTGTACGTGAGGCAGACTGCTACCGCCACGCTATAGAGGTGGGTAAATAAATACCTAGTTCGGCATTCAATAATAATTCAATATAATTTTGTATTTTCAAGTGATGGATGAAGGGTTGGTAGTTTTACGTTCCGACTTGGGGTCGCGCCCCGCAGTTTGCACAGCCATCCGCATCAAACTCACTTCTGCGTTGTGTTTAAAGTGAATCAAGCCATTAGCCCCAATTGTTTCACAGTTTTTGCAGACCGCAGTTCATCATCACGTGAATCATGTTCCTTGCGTGATGCTGCGAGGTCGTCATGCGCGTGACCCGTGACAGTTCGCACGACCTCTCTGCTGAAGAACATACACCTTCAAAGAAGGCCAGTTTTACAGCATGCCAACTTCGCGTTCCAATTCTTTGAAAAAATGCGCTGCATTAATGTGCAGTGGTGAATTATTGACAATAGTGTGGAAGACGTGGATAAAATGGTTCGGGGAAAAAACAGAATCGCTATTGGAAGGTTTGAAAGTGGGGCATCCCCAGGAGGAAGGATGAGGCGAGAAGAGCCAGAGGGCAAAGTACCTATTTACCAATTGGAAACTCCCCCAGCAAGCAAGTTCCGGAAATGGCCCACCACGTCGGCTTGAAGACCATCCAGATTTACACATTTTACCCAGCGTTTCTTGACCTTCCAAATACCTTAATTGTATAAGTCTGCAGTATTCTCTTTAAACAACTCTTGCACTTCATTAATGACGTCATTTGTGTTGTCAAATCGGTAACCAGGCAACAGATTCTTCATTTCCGGGAACAAGAAAAAGTCACTTGTTGCGACATCGGGCGAATAAGGCGGCTGCTGAAAGATCTCAAAGCCACATTCACTTGTTTTGTCAACTGCAACTTGAGATGAATCAGCTGGTGCATTGTCAGACAATATACGAACACCTTTGTAGAACATACCGCGTCGTTTGTTAATCAGAGCTGTTCGTAACTTCTCCAGAAGATTGCAGTAGTATCTGTCAGTGATGGTTTGACCCTTGACAAGATAATCTATAAGGTTGACTCCACGACAGTCCCAGAAAACTGAAAGTATGACCTTCCCAGCTGACTTTTGCACCTTTGCCTTTTTGGGAGAGGGAATCGGTATGTTTCCATTCCATGCTCATGGATTTTGTCTCTGGATCATACTGATAGATCCAGGAATCATCCATGGTTACCAGACGGTCAAAAAAAAAAAAAAAAACATCTTTATCCTTTTCCAACAGCATCAACATCTGTCTTGAAAGGTCACGCCGTGTTTGCTTTTGGAAAGGGGTTAGCAAACGTCGAACCCACCGTGCAGACACCTTAGACATGTACAGTTCGTCCACACACTACCATAACTAAGATGTGTCTCATTCATGATGCTCGTCTGTCTTCCAGTATTAAACACTCCACTTTCTTCACTGTGACAGCTGACGGTCTACCAGCTCTTGGCTCATCTGTCAGGGACATGTGACCAGTTTGAAAATTCCTTTTCCACCTCACAATAGTGTCATACGATGGACAATCATTTCCATAAACAGCCGGCACCTCATCATGGATTTACCGGACAGTTTTGTCACTTCTGACACTCACTGTAAAAAGGTAAAAGGAATCAAACCCATGAGTCACGTAAGTCGGCCACGGGAATCGAAGCTTGACCTCCCGAACGCGAAACAGACGAAACCACCCCGCTCGGTAACAAAATCCGAGATTACTTTGAAGTTGATGAATAAAGATTCCTTAAGAAAACAAAACATCTCCGTTATTTGTACAAAATGCTGGTACTCGGTGTTACGTCGCTCTGAGATGTCAACAAGATAAAAAGGAACGGTAATGGCTGAAGTAAACTAAACCCTTTAAGCCGGTGCCTCAATTTAAACGTGCAAAGTGTTTTATTGCCGTTTGACGTGAGTTGTGTAAGCGATGTTTAGTAGCTCGTCCTTCAACAGGTCTCCACTGTTGATAGACCTTGGGAAGAAAACACACGTAGACTCAAAACACAAACTTATGAACCAGTTCCAAATGGTTTACTATACCAGACACGGCACTGTTTGTGTTTCATCAGCGGATGTGCCATTTCCGAGCTGGGAAACCCGTTGTTCTGTTACAGTTTGTATACTGGGTCTGGAAAAAACATCTGCAGCGCAATAACGCAGTTCCAAAACAAGCATTTTGAGGTTAGGTATCAAACCATCCGGAGCTGCCAACTTTTAACATATCGTCCACTCATAATATATATCTACGAGTAGTGTTAATTGTTGCAGTCTAGGACAGAGGTTCTCAACGTGCCGCAGCTTTAAGATAGGATAATCAAAATAGAGTAGAACCTCGTTTAACTGGATCAACTGTGAGCAGGGCCGATCCAGGTTAACGAAAATCCGAGTTATCCAGAGAATGACAGAAAAACGATAAATAAACTTGTAAACCATCGCCAAAATATTTTTAATGGAGTTTATAATTTACTATCGACACACTTTCACCTAAAACACTGTAATGTAATAGCCTGAGTATTTGTACTGTACTACAAACTAGTCGGTATTAAAAGATGCAGTGAGCTTCTGCCGTCTCAGTTTAGTGTATCACTTACGAGCAGCGCGATCTCGCATCTGCTTTAACATTAGAAGTTCATTTGGCAAAGATTCGGCTTGACTCTCGAAATAAAGCAAAATTTCTCTATGTGTGTTACTGCTTGTGTGTGGGTCATAACCACAGCTGGTTCAACAACACTGTCTGAATCTGAATAATCTTCATTTTCATTTTCAGTAACACTGCATGATGCAATAATTCCTCCCTCTGTAATCCGTTTATAGCCTCCATCACTGTCAAAGTCTTCATCAACATCAGAACAGCCATAAATATTTTTAAAAATGTCTATAAAATCCTCTTCCACACTTATTTCTTCTTCTTCAACCTTGTTTTTTGGCAAGTCAGACACACCTAGCCACAACTTTACCCATGATTTTATCAAAGCTTCTCTTTCACCCTGGTCCCAAGCAGATGGGGTGAGTACACCAAATTCCCCATCTGGCAAGAGAATTCAAGTAATGCATCTACTGAAAAAAAGCAATTCATGTTATGTATACATCACATAACAACCAAAACATTTGACTATCACCTAAAGCCTACTGTATTCCCTTGTAACTACAATAAGATAATGTTTATCTTGAAGTAAATAGAGCAATAAGTGTTTGTATAAGAGTAGAGAAAGTCATGTATACATCACATAACAACCAAAACATTTGACTATCACTTAAAGTCTACTGTATTTCCTTGTAACTACAATAAGATAATGTTTATCTTGAAGTAGAGAGAGCAATAAGTGTTTGTACAAGAGTAGAGAAAGTCATGTATACATCACATAACGACCAAAACATTTGACTATCACTTAAAGTCTACTGCATTCCCTTGTAACTACAATAAGATAATGTTTATCTTGAAGTAGATAGAGCAATAAGTGTTTGTACAAGAGTAGAGAAAGTCATGTATACATCACATAACGACCAAAACATTTGACTATCACTTAAAGTCTACTGTATTCCCTTGTAACTACAGTAAGATAATGTTTATCATAAAGTAGATAGAGGAATAAGTGTTTGTGAGTAAAAGGTAAGTATTTTATGAACTTATCTACTAGGACGATTTGTTGGGAAATGCTGCACTTGTGGAAGAGGCTGGAAGTATACGTTTTGTTGTTATTTTAGGAATGAGAATATCTAAATTTGACTGTAAACGCAGACGCAATGAGATACAGTACAGAAGCTGCAGAGCTTGAGCAGTGGAGTGAGACATACGTAACGGGGTTGTGTTTACTGTTGTAACAGACGCTTTTTTTAAATGATGGTATAGAGTTTCACGCAGATACTGTAAAATGGCTTTCTGTTTTATTTACAGAAACAACACAGCTGTAGACATTTTATCAGTACAATGCCCAGTCTGACCCATGGGTTTTTCAAGGTTTCCGAGGGTCGGTAGGGCCACTGCGGGACCTCCCGCTTCCATGTGAGCCCCAGCAGAGGGTATCTGCTGGAGTTTAAGGGCTTGGCGGCTTCGCTTAGGGATTACACCACCACTTACGTTATGCATCCCATCCAGATCTGGTCGCCCTTCTATCTCTACCCTTATTCCTTTTCAGGGATCACATACGGCCTGTGCTTTGTCCCTCTGTAGTATGTATTTTTATATTTTACGAAAAGAAAACATTCTTTCTGTGGGGAAAGAGTTTTCTCCGTTATCACTCACTCGTCGGAACATTTTTAAAGATCATGAATAAAAAGTTGTATAAAAGAAACATTTTATAAATGGCAAAAACTTTAAAAAATTGGGATTTTAAGGCACACAATTTGTATGTCCACTAAAACGTTGTGTTTTACCATTTAAATTAGCAGAAAGTCAAATGACGTCTTGCAATCCTATAAGTTGTACTTTTTTTTTTTCGAAAATTTATTATCACTTCACAATAGACAGAGGAAGATTTTGTAAGAGAGGGAACACCTGGTTGCCCAACAGGTGGAGGTTCGAGGAACCACTCTAACGGAGCAGAAAAGAAGTTCCAATGCAAGGCTCTGTGTCACGTGCGCGCCGTAGACCGTCACAGAACTCAGTAGCTGTCCTGGAACGTGGTAAAAGACACGACACTGCCGACCATGGTCAACCGAGGGCCTCACGAATGTGGGCCATTTCACAATAGTGTGTCAAATACTTGTAATCCCGGTTTGAACTTTTGTCATGGTTTGGAATTAGAATGATCCAACTCTTGTTTGATTACATTAGGTCACGCCAAACATTTGGAACTACCTTTAGTTCTGCAAGGTTGGTAACTGCAGTCATTTGTCGCGTTATAATGTTACACTCAGCAGTCATTGTTACTACGTTACTATCGGTAACAGTGTACTAGAGGCGTAGCCAAGTTCCAAATAGATCTTTTTTTCCTTTTGTTTAATTTAACGTTCTACAACGTTAAGTCATATCCGACAATGAATGAAATGGTTTTCAAATGAGTACAGGGTACATAGAGCTTAGAGTTGCCAGACATTCATCTTTCAGGATAAGAGAAAACCTCCAAAGTTAAGTCATATCGGACGATGAATGAAATGATGTACAAATGAGTACAGAGTACATAGAGCTTAGAGTTACCAGACATTCATCTTTCAGGATAAGAGGAAACCTCTAACGTTAAGTCATATCGGACGATGAATGAAATAATGTTCAAATGAGTACAGGGTACATAGAGCTTAGAGTTACCAGACATTCATCTTTCAGGATAAGAGAAAACCTCCAAAGTTAAGTCATATCGGACGGTGAATGAAATGATGTTTAAATGAGTACAGGGTACATAGAGCTTAGAGTTACCAGACATTCATCTTTCAGGATAAGGGAAAACCTCCAACGTTAAGTCATATCGGACGATGAATGAAATTACAGAGTACATAGAGCTTAAGAGTTACCACATATTCATATTTCAAGATAAGAGAAAATATCGGAAAAACCCTTATCACTTTGACCAAGATTCGAATAGGTACCTCTTAAACATGAGGCAGATACGCTATCATCACGTTAAAGAGGTAGGCCCATAAATGTTTTGTTGTCCAAATAGGATGTTTCTTCCAAGAAATACTGATCTATGCTTTAATAACTGGCATTTGTTTTAATAATGAATCACAATGACATCTTCATTGGAAGCTTAAGCCCAAGAAAGTTGATTAAGAAAGAAGGAGATCATGTGAAAGGTGATAGTAGAACGAATGGCGCGGGAAACCAGAAGACCCCGCTTTGTCCACCAAGTATCTCCTGGGGACGAACCGGGCCACCCTGTTAAAAGGCGAACATTTGACAATCAGTTTGTCTTCGAATTGGCTGCATGGTATCATGGTCCGATGTTACGAACAGAGAGTTCCAATTTAAGCCTGTTTCATTAAGCTAAGAACACAAATTGCTGTGTATTCCCTAGACAATTTATCAAGTGAAATCTTATATCTGTATGCACAACTGCTGTACGTGATCTTTCGCCTTCTGCTTGTCTTGTCGGTACAACAAATCTCGCTACTTCTCTGCGATAGAAGCTTTGTGGCTTTGTACCGCTCCCCGCTTATTCAGATCTGTTTTGTTTTCTAACATTGTTGATGACTATCTTATTGCCTGAGTTGAATATGATTCAGCGGCGGAACGTTTTAAACCGTTGCCAAGACAACAGCACCGCCCAGCGTATTTTTTGTAAAGTGTCTAGAAATCTGTTAAAATATTCATTACGCAGTGAACTTGCATAAGGAACATGCAGATCTCTCGTTTTTAAAATCCATGTTCTTTTCATGATTACGACACGACTTAGGGCCTTGGAACGTCGTAATTTTGTTGTGTGATAAATACCTTTCTAACTGAAAGGTAGTTTGGGTTGAAAGATTTTCTATAAAATCTTCGTATCGCATCGTTAGAAAATGACAAATTTGATATTTATCCAAATTTTGAACTTTTTACAGAGACGTTCATGTGCAATTCTTTATTCAGATTCAGAGGGTTTCCAAACGTGTATTTTCAGTGAAATATTGATATAAAGTACTTCACTACCTGTACATACTCTACTAAGTAAAAAAAACCACAGAAAATAGTTCACCTGTTGCTGTCACATGACTTTATCTACTCTTTTTCTATCTATATCATGTTAATCGGTTATATGTTTGCTTTTTAAAACATCCTCTTGTAGGTACAATGGGAATAGGACAATACAGTGGGCTTAAATGATAGCTCGTCGCTATATGACGGCATTGACATCTTTACACCGCCAAGAGCTAAACTTAAAAATTAAAATTGTAATATATCACGTTATTAAAATGGGCTAAAAAGTATGAACTAATCTCTTCCAGCACTGTACAAACTCTCAAAATAAGATTTCGAATTTTTTTACTATATATAAAATATAATATTTAAAATCAAAATTTTGGGGCCCATGCAGAAGATAATATATTAATAGTTGACCTAAATCACTAGCAATATTTTTGCACTGCAAATGATATGACTTGTGCGAAATTTCTGCTCCTCCCAAAATTCCTTAAGAGACAATAAGGTGGGGCAATGATAAAAATGTTTTTGCTCCATCAGGAACTAGGACTGTTACCTCTTCACCACTACATTCGCAGGATCGCTCGTCGTTTCTTTTCGACGCTGCAAGAAGTTCCAGGAGCTGTACATTATAACATCGGCGTCCGCAGGCGCCAGCCCTCACGCTTAAAGAGGAGACTACCACAGGACCTGCTTCTAGTGATACATCTGATTCGAGTGATTCTAGTGCTTGATGTCTGTCTTACATCTCCAATATTGACATAATTCATCAGAGAGTATTATTGGAGTTCTAACTTAATGTAGTTAGGGGCGGCCTGTTAGCCTACCCCTGAGTGTTATTGTTCTTTAATTTATTGTTCTGTTACCTTCTTTTCACTCTGATCTGTAAAGCATTGTACTGCTCATCGATCAATAAAAATTATAAATAAATAAAGTTTTTTCAGGGTATAGGTTTCACTGGGAGTGTTAGAGGTGGGGGATATTCCGGTCTGCAAAGTATAAAGGTCATTGGAAATTAATTGTTCTTTCACACTAGTCGTGTCTAGGACGCACTATGAAAGGGTCGAGCCAGATTGAAAAATTCAATGCCATTTGTTCAGTTTGGCTCTACCCTTTCATATTGCGTCCTACACACGGCTAGTGTGAAAGAACAATTAATTTCCACTAATTGACCTAATAGTGGTTAACTATAAAGCCCGGGCCTTAAAGTACTTACAGTATAGCAAGTCGCCATTAAGGTAGTTGCCTCATGTGTTTATGAGAACTCCTAGTGGTTTACTGGGAAAAACACGAGTCAGTTGGAGAATTTAATGTCATGTCGGCACGTTGGCCATAGTAGCTCAAATGGTTAGAGTGGCTGGACGGAAACCAGAAGATCCGTGGTTCAAATCCCGGCTATGGCATTGGATTTTTCAGTCTGGCTCTACTCTTTCATAAAAATCATTGCTTCACATTTTTGCTGGTTGAGCGAAATACGCCAGTTATCAAGCCAGGCCTCTTGAAGATGATTTCTGGCGGTGTGGATGTATTGCGAAGATCATCCGCATACATAGCAATTTGAACTGTAGGTACCCATGACCTTGCGAACAGTAAGCCAGCGCCTAACCGACTGAGCCACCCAGGCTAGATGCTTGCAGTTAGTGACGTGACGGTGATACCTGGAGAGGATGATCGTTCGAGTGTAAAAATAACGAAATGCGGGCGGGCAGGCGTGATCCTATAACCCGGGCCGTGCCAAAAATAACAGGACGTAGTACGTTTGCGTAAACCATCGAGTGGGTCCTATTAGTTTTTAGTTATCGGGACGCTTCATTCGTAAATCCCGTTCGGGAGCAACGTCCTGGGATTATATTGTATCAGCTGAAGGATTATTACGTCATGGAAGTGTTGGCGCAGAGCGACTTCTTACGACACAGCTACGTGGATCGTTACTAAGGGTGCTGACTAGAATAGACACAAGTTTACGTGTTTAATATCTGTCTCAGACCAGAACTGGACCAGCATTAACAGTTTATAGAAATTTAGTTAACGAAAATTTGTTCTGTTTCTCAATCTAATAGCTTTAAATATACAAAATTTATAAAAATAATACATATAAATTGTCAAAATAAAAATAAATAAAAGAGAACCAGTAATAGTTAATGGTGGCGTAAGACAAGGTTGTCTTTTATCAACCGCACTTTTTAATTTGTATGTTTACGAAATAGTAAGGATTTGGTCGAATAAAGTCAATGGAGGCATTAATGTATCAGGAGCTAAATTGAAAACTATGTTGTATGCAGATGATCAAATAATAATGGCCACAAATGAAGATGACCTGCAGAAAATGCTGTATAGTATAGATAAAATTGCTGCAGAATATGGAATCCAAAACAATGACATTTAAAGGAATTAATCCAGTAAAATCAAAAATAGTGTTAGATAACATAATAATTGAGCAGAAATCACATGGACCCCGGACTCGTTTTGAGCATCATTTCACCCATTTCATTTACCGTCCGATATGACTTAACGTTGGAGGACGTAAATTACACACACACACACACACACACACACACACACACACACACACACACACACACACACACACACACACACCTACGCAAATCAAAGATGAGTTGGGTTCTGTGTATGGGAACTGTACACCATCATTTAACACAGTGAAATTTTGAACAGCTGAATTTAAACGTGGCCGTAAGAGCTTGGGAGACGATGAACGTTCGGGACGTTCAAAAACTGCAACTACCGACGAAAACATCGCCACCAAATGGAGCTAGACGACCGCCGAATTAAAGTGAGAGAGGTATCAGAGGCTGTGAACATGTCAAAAGAACGCTTTTGTCACATATTAAATCATCATTTAGACATGAGAAAGCTGTCCGCGCTCTGGGTGCCGCGTTTACTCACGTTAGACCAAAAACGTGTTCGAACGCAGTTTAGGCGCAATAAATCCGAGCTTTGGTGCCGATTAATTACTGTAGATGAAACTTGGGTACACCATTATACGCCCGAAACAATGCTACAGTCCAAACAGTTGACTGCAAAGGGGAAACCGGCTTCAAAAAGAGCTGCTGGGAAAGTGATGGCGACCGTTTTTTGGGATAGTCATGGAGTTATATTAATCGATTGTCTTCAGAAAGAAAAAGTCATTATAGGAGTATACTACGCATCATTACTTGACAAGCTGAAGGCACAACTTGCGGAAAAAACGGCCAAATTTGCAGAAAAAGAAAATCCTGTTTTACCAAGACAACACACCGTCTCACACCTTAGCGGTTGCAATGGCGAAAATCCACGAATTACGGTTTGAACTGCTTGACTCATCAGATCTAGCCCCAAGCGACTTCTTTTTGTTCCTTCATCTGAAAATTGCTCTCGGAGGTCAGAGATTTTCGTCAAATGAAGAGGCCATCACCTTCATGAACAATTATTTTGTAGAGAAAAATGCCGAGTACTATTTGGAGATGTGAGCATCGCTGGGAGAAATGTGTACAGTTACAAGGAGACTATAATGTAAAAAATAATTATAATCTGAAAAAATGCCTTGTATCTTTATTAGGTCAGAAACTTTTCAGAGCACCTATATACTAAAGAGTTTTTGGAGCCTTAAGGTTCCAGAAGCTAGAAGAGAGACTTGCTAAAATGCAGAACACAGAACTTAAGCAAGCGAGGCAGATGGGCAGAGGAAAGGAATTTTGAAAGATTGAGATGAATGGGGGAGGCAGTGCGAATACAAACGACCTACTTAGGCAATATGGACTTGTTGACATTTTAACGTCGTCTATTGTTACATCTGAACTCATCTTCCACACACTTTGTTTAGAGGCTTTCAGTAAAAGGCTGTAATCCTTGAAGATTATAGCAAATCCGCTTTTTTATTCTTTTCAAATGATGCACTTCTAACACAAAAAGTCAGAAGCAAACACTTCTCGGAAATCCCACCTTTTATTAAATAAAATCACAGACAAAAAAGGCACACGTATTGTCATTATAAACACTGGTTTTAACTGCCTTCTGTCAGCAGTTAGTATTACGTACCTAACTTATTGTCAAGGCTACCAAGAGAATGATGGAACTCTACGTTAAATGCAACAATGAGAAAAAGTCACATAACTTGAAAATCCTAGATACCTATCTCAATCGGTTTAAGTAGGGATTTCATGCCATTTTTGGCGTTTCATATAACTAGATGCTCTTTTTTTATCCCAAACATTTTATGCCAGTAAGTGGTGCTCATTTTAATGTAATTTATTACCTTCCTTCACGTAAAAATAGCAAAATAAACTGAATCGAGTGAATAACTGGGTATGTATCTTCCTTTTTTATATTTAAGTCCTAAAGGTCCTCAAGTCATATGGAACAATGAATGAAATGATGTTCAAATGAGTACAGGGTGCATAGAGCTTAGAGTTACCAGACATTCATTTTTCAGGATAAGAGAAAACCTCCAACGTTAAGTCATATCGGACGATGAATGAAATGATGTTCAAATGAGTACAGGGTACATAGAGCTTAGAGTTACCAGACATTCATCTTTCAGGATAAGAGAAAACCTCCAACGTTAAGTCATATCGGACCATGAATGAAATGATGTTTAAATGAGAACAGGGTACATAGAGCTTAGAGTTACCAGACATTCATCTTTCAGGATAAGAGAAAACCTCCAACGTTAAGTCATATCGGACGATGAATGAAATGATGTTCAAATGAGTACAGGGTACATAGAGCTTAGTTACCAGACATTCATCTTTCAGGATAAGGGAAAACCTCCAACGTTAAGTCATATCGGACGATGAATGAAATGATGTTCAAATGAGTACAGAGTACATAGAGCTTAGTTATCAGACATTCATCTTTCAGGATAAGAGAAAACCTCCAACGTTAAGTCATATCGGACGATGAATGAAATGATGTTCAAATGAGTACAGGATACATAGAGCTTAGATATTCTTCTTTAAGGATAAGAGAAAAGCTCCAACGTTAAGTCATATCGGACGATGAATGAAATGATGTTCAAATGAGTACAGGATACATAGAGCTTAGAGTTACCAGACATTCATCTTTCAGGATAAGAGAAAACCTCCAACGTTAAGTCATATCGGACGATGAATGAAATGATGTTCAAATGAGTACAGGATACATAGAGCTTAGAGTTACCAGACATTCATCTTTCAGGATAAGAGAAAACCTCCAACGTTAAGTCATATCGGACGATGAATGAAATGATGTTCAAATGAGTACAGGGTACATAGAGCTTAGAGTTACCAGACATTCATCTTTCAGGATAAGAGAAAACCTCCAACGTTAAGTCATATCGGACCATGAATGAAATGATGTTTAAATGAGAACAGGGTACATAGAGCTTAGAGTTACCAGACATTCATCTTTCAGGATAAGAGAAAACCTCCAACGTTAAGTCATATCGGACGATGAATGAAATGATGTTCAAATGAGTACAGGGTACATAGAGCTTAGTTACCAGACATTCATCTTTCAGGATAAGGGAAAACCTCCAACGTTAAGTCATATCGGACGATGAATGAAATGATGTTCAAATGAGTACAGAGTACATAGAGCTTAGTTATCAGACATTCATCTTTCAGGATAAGAGAAAACCTCCAACGTTAAGTCATATCGGACGATGAATGAAATGATGTTCAAATGAGTACAGGATACATAGAGCTTAGATATTCTTCTTTAAGGATAAGAGAAAAGCTCCAACGTTAAGTCATATCGGACGATGAATGAAATGATGTTCAAATGAGTACAGGATACATAGAGCTTAGAGTTACCAGACATTCATCTTTCAGGATAAGAGAAAACCTCCAACGTTAAGTCATATCGGACGATGAATGAAATGATGTTCAAATGAGTACAGGATACATAGAGCTTAGAGTTACCAGACATTCATCTTTCAGGATAAGAGAAAACCTCCAACGTTAAGTCATATCGGACGATGAATGAAATGATGTTCAAATGAGTACAGGATACATAGAGCTTAGATATTCTTCTTTAAGGATAAGAGAAAACCTCCAACGTTAAGTCATATCGGACGATGGATGAAATGATGTTCAAATGAGTACAGGATACATAGAGCTTAGATATTCTTCTTTAAGGATAAGGGAAAACCTCCAACGTTAAGTCATATCGGACGATGAATGAAATGATGTTCAAATGAGTACAGGATACACAGAGCTTAGATATTCTTCTTTAAGGATAAGGGAAAACCTCCAACGTTAAGTCATATCGGACGATGAATGAAATGATGTTCAAATGAGTACAGGGTACATAGAGCTTAGAGTTACCAGACATTCATCTTTCAGGATAAGAGAAAACCTCCAACGTTAAGTCATATCGGACGATGAATGAAATGATGTTCAAATGAGTACAGGATACACAGAGCTTAGATATTCTTCTTTAAGGATAAGAGAAAACCTCCAACGTTAAGTCATATCGGACGATGAATGAAATGATGTTCAAATGAGTACAGGATACATAGAGCATAGAGTTATCAGACATTCATCTTTCAGGATAAGAGAAAACCTCCAACGTTAAGTCATATCGGACGATGAATGAAATGATGTTCAAATGAGTACAGGGTATATAGAGCTTAGAGTTACCAGACATTCATCTTTCAGGATAAGAGAAAACCTCCAACCTTAAGTCATATCGGACGATGAATGAAATGATGTTCAAATGAGTACAGGGTACATAGAGCTTACGGTTACCAGACATTCATCTTTCAGGATAAGGGAAAACCTCCAACGTTAAGTCATATCGGACGAAGAGAACTAGTACAGGGTACATAGAGCTTAGAGTTACTTGATATTCTTCTTTAAGGATAAGGGAAAACCCCGGAAAAACCTTATCCAGATAATTCGCCCTACGGAGATTCGAACTCGGGACCTTTCGAACGAGACGCAGACACGCTGGATCTTGCGGTGTTATAATTCAAGCAAATGCCATCTTTCGCAGAATTAAAAACGTCTGGGACCAGGAGCGACTGGAACATCCGTACTATAAGAGCCAACTGGGTGTTGGTTTGGAACGATGATGATATTATCGTCCTTGTGTTGAGGGAGTTTATGTCCCAACACTGAGTCACTTTCGAGTTGGATAACATCCAGTTGGACAGGTATTCCAATTTGGAACACCGCGCATGTCATATTGCCAAGGTTTCGCTTGTTGTCGCTCGGATCTGGACAACAAAAAATTCCTACTTAAATAGCTACAACAAAGGTAGAATAAATATCCCAACTTGAACACCCAAAGGTCACACCGAGGTCCGGGAATCGCATGATGGTCTTGCATCTCTTCCAAAACTGCACCGAGGTGCCCTTTGTGTTTCTATAGTGATCCCGGAAAGGGAGACGAAGGCTGTAAGTTTCGACGGGGTACCTAACGGTTCCAGATAGAGCGTCGCCTTGCTCTTCAACCGTGAAATGAATGGGAAGATAATGTTGGAAACGAAAATGGTGGGCAGCAAGGCCACGCTGTAAGCACCTCAAGGGGAAACACAAATTCTGAGAACGAATTGACCCGTCGGCGCCGCCCTTCTGACTTTGATTTTTGCAGGTCAATAGTTTAATGTTGGGGTGGTTTCTTTCTTCTGTTTCAACGCTGTAGAAACTGGCGAAGTCGTTTTGTGCGTTGCGGCGGGAATTTGGAGTTTGTTTCTGACGCTTGACATACCAAATCAGGTCCTTCTTGTGGGAATGGGTCATTTTATGTGGCTAATGCCGTGTGGAGCTACCTGACAGTGAAGATCTATCACAGTACCCAGAATTCCCCTACAGCTGACTTTTTTATGTTTACGTCCTCCAACTTTAAGTCATATCGGACGATAAATGTAATGGGTGAAATGATGAAATAATCCCAGGGTTCATAGAGCAGTTACCCAACATTCGTCTTTCAGGATAAGGATAAATCCCGGGTAAAACTTTATCCAGGTAACTCACCCTGACCAAGATTCAAACTCTGAACCTCTTGAAACAGCTGACTTTCCCAGGTCCGGAGGAGTTGGACTTGGGGTAGTCTGACCAAAGCCTAAAAGGAATTATTGGAGACGCCTGTATATCCTCCAGTACCAGTAGATCGCAGTTAGCTCTAACGAGGTTTTCGGTACTCTTCTTTTCTGGGTTTGATGTGCGTAAGTGATGTCTCGCTGCCCACCGCTGTAGCTGGTGGTAGGGCGTCTACCTTGCATTCAAGAAGTCCCAAATTTGAATCTCACGTTCACATGAACGTGAATGTGCGTCTTATCTGTCTCACTTAAAACTACAAATCCCGGAACATCCTACCACAGCAGGACACCCATCAAGTTTTGTAACCTGCTTAAAGGAAATATGTAATTTTCAAGATTATTACATATATACAGACGGTTCGCGTTTCCAATTTGAAGATAATATATCTGCAGTACGATGTGCTTTTGTTGTTTATGAAAACCAAACGGAACTAACTCAGTCCATGTTTAAATTGTCACCTGAATGTTCTGTGTTCCAGTCGGAGCTCTTAGCAATTAAAGAAGCTATAAAATGGTGTACTATTAATGGGAACAGTGCCCGTATTCTTAGTGATTCACAATCAGCTCTACTCGCTATTAATGATAAATACAATTTAAATTCATTAGCACATGAAATCAGAACCCTGCTTCAAATCATCCAGGACATATTTGCATGGGATGGCTTAAAGGACACAGTGGAATTTTAGGTAACGAGAGAGCTGATTACTTGGCTAAGAACGCTGCAGAATCCAATCTTCCTGTGACATACACTTTATGTCCTATTTCTAATGTAAGGAGAATAATACATCAACATATTCTTGAAGAATGGAACCAACAATGGCTAACAACTCCAAATGGAAGTTTAACAAAAACATTATTTTTCCCTAGTGTATATGACAGAGGAAAATGTGAAACTCTTGTACCAAATTTTGTTTTGACACAATTTTTAAGTGAACATGGTAAATTTGGCGAATACTTATCACGTTTTCACTTAACATCCAACCCCGAGTGCATGTGAGGTGAAGAATTTCAAACTGTGGGTCATCACCTTTTCTGTTGTCCCATTTTCTGGAGAGAAAGACAAGAATTAATATTCAAGCTAGACTCTCTAGGAACTGAATTTTCTGCTCCGCTCACATCTTTGCTAGTGAAGCCACAACAGTATAAGTACTTCATGATGTTTATAAACTCAGTGTTTAAACGTCTGAAATAGTTTAAATTAATATGCATCAGATTATAACATATTTTCTTCTTTCTAGTATTTAAAATGTTTTTGTTAAAATTGTGTATTTTTATGTATCAACTCTAACCCTAATATACCACTCTCATTATGTTTATAAACTCAGTGTTTAAACGTCTGAAATAGTTTAAATTAATATGCATCAGATTATAACATATTTTCTTCTTTCTAGTATTTAAAATATTTTTGTTAAACTTGTGTATTTTTATGTATCAACTATAACCCTAATATACCACTGTGTAAAATAAGGTTCATAAATCTGGATAAATAAAAACAAAAGGTGAGTTATCTGGCTACGGATTTTTCCGAGGTTTTCCCTTATCCTGAGAGATGAATGTCTTATAACTGTAAGCTCTAAGTACCTCGGACTCATTTCATCCATTGCCCGCTATGACTTAACGTTGATTTACCAAATAGTGGCGCATCTCTTACGTAAGCGGAGAGGATACTTTTTCAACTCCAAATGTTGACCCATGTCTGGTGTTGGACGGAACCTCTGTTCCGTATAGTAGCCCCAGACATACACAGGCAGTCCAAAGACTTACTGATCCACAACCGATTATGAAACCGAAGGCATTGGTCACGTGTAATCTCTTTTGATATGAGATGCTGCAGAGCAGATGTAACTGGTTGCCTAACAGCATCCTTGAAGCGATGTGTTTAAAAATATGGCACAACTGCGGGAGAATCTTGTGAATTGTCTAGAAGTTACGATGGCAACAGCTGTGAACTGTTTGCACAACAGTAAAGTTATCGCAGTCTCATCTGGCGGCCAGGTATCCATGGCGACACAATTCGATATCTATGCTTCTATCGGTTTTTGTTATTAAGATATTTTCATAACGAATGAAGGGCATGTGTTGAAATTTCTGTGAATATCCTCAGAAGTCCTGACCAGTGACTTTTGTATAACTGGTAAACTGTAAGATATATATAGACAAACTATGTGTAAGTAATAACAGTTCTGATCTACAGAATGTATTAAAAAGATATGTCGAAACTTTAGGCAAACATTTATTGCATATAGGGCATAAAATGAAGTATGAACTTTGGTCCGGAAATTGTTTATATCCATGATAGAGCACTTTCTTTTTACAATTCTGTTTACACGGTGAGATATGTAATACGTAGCTGTCCCGTGGTCATAACCTCACAACAGAAAGTGGTTTAATGGTACAAGAGTAAACAATCGCTTTTACTGGGCGGAGACCATGCATTTCACCATTGTTGTTACACTGTTGTACTACAGTACCCTTATTAGGTACCAGGGGCGGCTCCTCCACAAGGTTGCAGGTTTGCGCTACACCCACTGATTCTGAATATACAACAGGTGCATTTTGCACATTAAAGCTGTACTTGTTTGCATTGTTTTATATACAAACATGTTTCAATTACGCTTATCGTCTGTAGCTGCCTATGACCGCAGAAGTCGAAATAAACAGTGATTAGCTGTAGGAGCCGCAGGTTTGCAGCGAAGAGTTAACCTAAGATTTCGCCCAAATGTAGGCTCTCTGAGGGAGTTGCGGGAAGGTGAAGAGATGGGAGTGGCTTCTTATACATTTCTTAAATGGAGGTTTATAAAACTAGCTCCTCCTACTCTTAGCAACGGCTATACCGTGACCTTCAGGCTTAGCTTCTGTGTGCTCTGCTTTTCGAACACAGGGAGAATTTAATTAAATGCATGGAGGTTATTCAGAAGAGAGCTCTGTTAAATAACAACGCCATCTTTGTTCAGGCTTCTGGGTTTATGGCCACTTTGAAAGATTATAATTTTGTATTCTGGCTGTCTTTCTTCTACAAGATCATGCCACATGTGGACATTTTGTACAATCAGCTGCAGAAACGAGACTGCAATGCAACATTTGCCATCGCCCAGCTAAACGTATTTGAAAGGCAAGTGCAAAAGGTAAGAAATAGCGTGGATATCGAGGAACACGAAGAAACTGCAATTAAGAGGAGAAGAATAGAAGATCATGATGTGAAAAGAAGAGAAGCTCTTGAAGTATGTGACATTCTTAGAGAAGCAAAGGACAGATTTAGCTTCACGGGGCATCTGGTAGCCCCAACTTTGTTTCATCAAGAAAATTTCTAAGACATTTCCAGAGGATTCCCTTAGAGAAACAATAAGGTTCTATCCTTTTATCATTGGAACAAAAATTCGTAGAGAACTGACTGTAATTTACAGTCGAGAGGAATTTCGTGGAATGTCCGGCGCTTTGTGCTTGATGGACTTCAATAAGGAAAACAATTTATGTGCTACATTCAGCGAATATGTCAAACTCCTGCGAGTGTTGTTAACTATGCCAATGTCTACCACTGAAGGAGAATGCTGTGTCTCAACTTTAAAAAGAATAAAAACTTTCCTTAGGAACACAATGTCACAGGACCGATTATCAGCATTAGCAATACTTTCAATTGAGAGAGATTTGTTATGAAGATCAGCGACTTCAACGCAAAGGTTATCGATAGATTCGCCAGGTCTAAGGAGAGTAGAGCAGAGAATCTGTATAAATAGGCGAGTCATTACTACTCTGTATTTTATTTTTTGTGCACCACCAATAATTTAACCCACCAGCCGCCACTGTTAGGTACCGGTACTCATCGTGCACGATGGAGTTCTCCCTCATTTCAGGCTTTTCCCCTCGTTTTTGGTGAATGTATAGGAAGAGATGAACCAATTCCGTAGCCTCCACGTTGGCCTAGCTTGAACCCACTAGATTTTTATTTGTTGGGACAACTCCAGTTCCAGAAGCAGAGACACTTCATGCTCGTATTGTGGAAGGCTAATATTAAATTCCCCAGACCTAACTCAGCGCCATGGAGTCCATGCGGCGGCGACTGACGGATGCATCGGAGCTAATGCAAACCATATCAGAATTGTCTAATACGAATACCTTCTTCAAACGGGAAATCATTACTCGTCATTCGCGCCTGAGTGCACCCTGAAAGAACCAAGCGTGTGAAGTGAGGGAGTGGACACTTGAGAGATGTAACGAACCTTTCTAACGAAGGCCGGGCAAGGGAAATGAACCCACGATTCGCCGGCTGAGATGCGTTTTTAAATGTATCTCAGACATAAACACTTGCAGGAGAGACAAAACGATTTCACCATCGACACATGCACGAGTTGTTTTGTAGCATAGCTAATGACACACTGCCAAGGTTATCGTGACAAACAATATTTGTTGTTTCTGTGGTGTCTGCTTTACACTTGTTAACTCTGTTTTTCACCTCACAGAAATAACTTGCCTGAACCGAGCTTTCTAATGAATATCCATGAACTGCTAAGGACAGCGGAATTGTCAGTCAAACGTTAAGGACCATTCTGACGTCATCACTTACAAACTAGAACCATCCTGTTGAGAGAGAGAGAGAGAGAGAGAGAGAGAGAGAGAGAGAGAGAGAGAGAGAGAGAGAGAGAGAGAGAGAGAGAGACAGGAACGCTCTGATTGATGTGTAAGTGGTATAGTAGTTCGATTCCTTCCAATTCCTGACTTCTGACCATTGTTGTTTGAGCTGCATGAGGTGTCGCATAGCCCTGCTGTAAGAGAACTCTTTCTGTTACATCCTGGAGATATATTAGCTTCCTATACTCACTGCTCATCTCGACAGAAGACATTTATAACCTCTGGCATCTACAAAAGCCACATTGACGTAATCTCAAAAAACATTATTGGTTGTTCAATTCCTTTGTTTAGGCCATAATAAATAGTGTCTTAGGATGTATTGGCAAAAACAACTGACATACATATGCGATATAAACCCACATTACTTATGGGCTCACCGCTGTGGTGTGGTGGTACTGTGTCTGCCTTACAGGTCCCGAGTTCTAATCTTGGCTAGGGTGAGCAATCTGATAAGGTTTTCCGGTTTTTTTTTCTTTTGTAATTTACCTCCTCCAACTTTAAGTCATATCGGACGATGAATGGAATGATATTTAAATGAGCACAGGGTATATAGAGCTTAGAGTTACCAGACATTCATCTTTCAGGATAAGAGAAAACCTCCAACTTTAAGTCATATCGGACGATGAATGAAATGATGTTCAAATGAGCACAGGGTATATAGAGCTTAGAGTTACCAGACATTCATCTTTCAGGATAAGAGAAAACCTCCAACTTTAAGTCATATCGGACGATCAATCGAATGATGTTCAAATGAGCACAGGGTATATAGAGCTTAGAGTTACCAGACATTCATCTTTCAGGATAAGAGAAAACCTGCAACGTTAAGTCATATCGGACGATGAATGAAATGATGTTCAAATGAGCACAGGGTATATAGAGCTTAGAGTTACCTGAAATCCATCTTTCGTGATAAGGGAAAACCTCCAACGTCATATTGGACGATGAATGAAATGATGTTCATATGAGCCCAGGGTCCATAGAGCTTAAAATTACCCGAAATTCGTCTTTCAGGATAATGGAAAACCCTGGAAGAAACCTTATCCAGGTAACTCACCCTGACCGAGATTTGAACTTGAGACCTCTTGAGCGTGAGGGCTACCATCTACGCTACGGAGGCGGGCTCCCTTATCCTGAATATCAAGTAACTCTAAGCTCTATGTACTCTGTACTCATTTGAACATCATTTCATTCATCATCCGTTATGACTTAACGTTGGAGGTTTTCTCTTATCCTGAAAGACAAATGTCCGGTAACTCTAAGCTCTATGTACCCTGTACTTATATTAACATCATTTCATTCATCCTGAAAGATGAATGTCTGGTAGCTCTAAGCTCTATGTACCCTGTACTCATTTGAACATCATTTCATTCATCGTCCGATATGACTTAACGTTGGAGGTTTTCTCTTATCCTGAAAGATGAATGTCTGATAACTCTAAGCTCTATGTACTCTGTACTCATTTGAACATCATTTCATTCATCGTCCGATATGACTTAACGTTGGAGGTTAATATATATATATATATATATATATATATATATATATATATATATAATTTTCTACAATTTTTTTCTCATTACTTTGAATTTATCCAAGATGGCTCTGTTTGGCTATTTCATTCATAAAGATGTTAATTTATCACATACAATTTACCACTTGGCCATTCTGTTGTTTTAAACCTTGTCATTTAGTTCGTGTATTCAACTATATTCCCAAAAATAACTGAAAAACAATTGACTGCACATTCCTAAATAAAGTGCGAAATTCTACTTTCACATCTTCAAACTCAGTGCCCATTGTTTCTAAAGGAAGTAGCGCTCCATTTCTATTTGCTAGCAGTGTTTTTAACAATTGTTCTTAATGTATTTTCCCACAAGAAACGTTATTTCTTAATGTTAACAAATAAAATGAAGTTTATTCAAGTTTATCAACTGGTTTTCTGTTGAAGCAGCAAGAGAAAATAGAAATACTCGTAATTACTGGATTTGGTTTTTCTCTGTTGGCAGTACTGAGCAAGTCGTACTGCATTACTCGTAGTGAATGTTTTAGATTATGTTGGTTTGTAGAATTTAAATTTCTTTGGCCAATTCCTTGCGATATGGCATTTAAATTCATAATTTATTTATGAAATTCTCCAGACACAGAAGTATGGTTTGAAGCTCTGATAAAATTTCTCGCTAAGCTAGGCAATTTATATGTTAGATCAAGTACTTTTATATTACGTGTTTGAGAAGAATGGTGGCTTAAACAGAACGTATATTTACTTTTCAAGAACATCCTTGGAGGTCTGGAGGTTACAGGATTCCTTCACAGAAGCACTGCCAGTCAAATGAAACAAACAAACCAAATACTCTTCCAAACAATCACTGCCCTTGTACCGTATACAAAGTAAATTACAAAGTTCCATTAATTGTCTGTGTAGATTTGCCCGCGATTGTTTCTTTCCCCAACACACTTCCCACTTTAACGTCTTAACTGAAGATGAGCGCGGCTCTGCACGGTATAAAGAATTCTTAATAATGTTGTAATACTTGTAAACAATAAGACATGAGAAACTTACTCCACGAAGAATATGGATCTCTTGGATTGGATGGACTGGAATGGACTCTGCTACGTAGAGGATTCTACACTGCGACCGGACTTGATCTATTGTATGTACCTGTACCCCCAAGTGGGGAATCCTCGGGGGAAAGGGTGAGGCGAGAGGAGACAGGGCGGCCGTTCCATGGAGTCACGACAGTGTAGAGGGCAGAGTTCCTACAATTTCCCAGTTGGAAACTCCCCGGCAGGCCAGAGCAACAGAAATTCCGCCTTCAGTGGTCCTGCAACATTTTACTACAACGTGGTCTACCCGAAAGTCCGAATAATCCCGGGAGCGATGGGAAACTCCAGGGTGCTTTCCTTGGGGCACTACCTTGAGTCTAAAAAGTCCCCCATCGACAACGTCAAGACGGGTGGAAGTGAATACGCCACTTACGCGCGTCAACCCCGCAGGGAAGACTTCCGAATAACCTTAGTGGGGCCGCCTGGTGATCTAGCACACCTACCGGCTCTGTAGTGCCAGTGCTCAGGACTTTTTAGGCAACCCTCTACCACCTCCGGGCGGCCGAAGCCTGGCTGGAGGTACCTGATCTCCCAGGGTATCGGGAACACATTGCCGTCTGGGTGGAGGTACCCGATCTCCCAGGGTATGGGGAACACACTGCCGTCTGGCTGGAGGTACCTGATCTGCCAGGGTATCGGGAACACATCCGTCTGGCTGGAGGTACCTGATCTCCCAGGGTATGGAGAACACACTGCCGTCTGGGTGGAGGTACCTGATCTCCCAGGGTATCGGGAACAGTGCCGTCTGGCTGGAGGTACCTGATCTCCCATGGTATCGGGAACACACAGCCGTCTGGCTGGAGGTACCCGATCTGCCAGGTTATCGGGAACACACTGCCGTCTGGCTGGAGGTACCTGATCTCCCAGGGTATCGGGAACACACTGCCGTCTGGCTGGAGGTACCTGATCTCCCAGGGTATCGGGAACACACTGCCGTCTGGCTGGAGGTACCTGATCTCCCAGGGTATGGGGAACACACTGCCGTCTGGCTGGAGGTACCTGATCTCCCAGGGTATCGGGAACACACTGCCGTCTGGCTGGAGGTACCTGATCTCCCAGGGTATCGGGAACACACTGCCGTCTGGCTGGAGGTACCTGATCTCCCAGGTTATCGTGAACACACTGCCGTCTGGGTGGATGTACCTGATCTCCCAGGTTATCGGGAAGACACTGCCGTCTGGCTGGAGTTACCTGATCTCCCATGGTATGGGGAACATACTGCCGTCTGGCTGGAGGTACCTGATCTCCCAGGGTATGGGGAACACACTGCTGTCTGGCTGGAGGTACCTGATCTCTCAGGTTATCAGGAACACACTGCCGTCTGGCTGGAGGTACCCGATCTCCCAGGTTATCGGGAACACAGTGCCGTCTGGGAGGAGGTACCCGATCTCCCAGGGTATCGGAACACACTGCCGTCTGGGTGGAGGTACCCGATCTCCCAGGGTATCGGGAACACACGCCGTCTGGGTGGAGGTACCCGATCTCCCAGGGTATCGGAACACACTGCCGTCTGGGTGGAGGTATCTGATCTCCCAGGGTATCGGAACACACTGCCGTCTGGCTGGAGGTACCTGATATCCCAGGGTATCGGAACACACTGCCGTCTGGGTAGAGGTACCCGATCTCCCAGGGTATCGGAACACACGCCGTCTGGGTGGAGGTACCCGATCTCCCAGGGTATCGGAACACACTGCCGTCTGGTTGGAGGTACCTGATCTCCCAGGGTATCGGGACACACTGCCGTCTGGCTGGAGTTACCTGATATCCCAGGGTATCGGGAACACAGTGCCGTCTGGCTGGAGTTACCTGATATCCCAGGGTATCGGGAACACACTGCCGTCTGGCTGGAGGTACCTGATATCCCAGGGTATCGGGAGCACAGTGCCGTCTGGCTGGAGTTACCTGATATCCCAGGGTATCGGGAACACCCTGCCGTCTGGCTGGAGGTACCTGATCTCCCAGGGTATGGGGAACACACTGCCGTCTGGCTGGAAGTACCTGATCTTGCAGGGTATCGGGAACACACTGCCGTCTGGCTGGAGGTACCTGATCTCCCAGGGTATGGGGAACACACTGCCGTCTGGCTGGAGGTACCTGATCTCCCAGGGTATCGGGAACACACTGCCGTCTGGCTGGAGGTACCTGATCTCCCAGGGTATCGGGAACACACTGCCGTCTGGCTGGAGGTACCTGATCTCCCAGGGTGTCGGGAACACACTGCCGTCTGGCTGGAGGTACCCGATCTCCCAGGTTATCGGGAACACACTGCCGTCTGGCTGGAGGTACCCGATCTCCCAGGTTATCGGGAACACACTGCCGTCTGGCTGGAGGTACCCGATCTCCCAGGGCATCGAGAACACAGTGCCGTCTGGCTGGAGGTACCCGATCTCCCAGGGTATCGGGAACACACTGCCGTCTGGCTGGAGGTACCCGATCTCCCAGGGTATCGGGAACACACTGCCGTCTGGCTGGAGGTACCCGATCTCCCAGGTAATCGGGAACACACTGCCGTCTGGCTGGAGGTACCCGATCTCCCAGGTTATCGGGAACACACTGCCGTCTGGGTGGAGGTACCCGATCTCCCAGGGTATCGGAACACACTGCCGTCTGGCTGGAGGTACCCGATCTCCCAGGTTATCGGGAACACACTGCCGTCTGGGTGGAGGTACCCGATCTCCCAGGGTATCGGGAACACAGTGCCGTCTGGCTGGAGGTACCCGATCTCCCAGGTTATCGGGAACACACTGCCGTCTGGGTGGAGGTACCCGATCTCCCAGGGTATCGGAACACACTGCCGTCTGGCTGGAGGTACCCGATCTCCCAGGTTATCGTGAACACACTGCCGTCTGGCTGGAGGTACCCGATCTCCCAGGGTATCGGGAACACACTGCCGTCTGGCTGGAGGTACCCGATCTCCCAGGTTATCGGGAACACAGTGCCGTCTGGGTGGAGCTACCCGATCTCCCAGGGTATCGGAACACACTGCCGCCTGGGTGGAGGTACCCGATCTCCCAGGGTATCGGGAACACACGCCGTCTCAAGTCCAACCCAATCCGAACAACTCCCATTGGGGAGGGGCTCGAATGTTCGGCCCGAGGTTCCTCTAGTAACGTCAGAGGTACCACGAGTGCTAGGAGTCCGCAGCGTCCGCACCACAGCTGCTGAAGGGGAGCGATCTTCTCCCCTGCTGCGAGTGGCCCTGAAACAGTTAAGCTAATCGCAGGGGATCTACCCAAAAGTCCAAAGACCCTCCGGGGCTCTTTCTATAGGGCATTACCTTGTTACCTGAAAAGCCGCACCTTCGACAACGACGTCAAGACGGGATGGAATTGGATACGCTACTTACGCGCGTTAAACCCGCAGGGTGGGGCCGCCTGGTGATCTAGCATACCTACTAGCTCTGCAGGCTAGTACTCGAGGCTTCTTAGGCAACTCTCTACCCCCTCCGGGCGGCCGTTACCTGACCACCTGAGGTACCCAATCTCCCCCGAGTGTCTGGCGGTGTTTAATAGCAATCCTCAAGACTTTTTGCACCGATTTAGGACCGTGGATGAAACTTGTATCCGTCATTATACAACAGAGTCAAACCAGCACTCAAAACAATCGACTAAGCCTGGTGAAAGTGTATCAAAGAAGGCAAGGACCATTTTGTCAGCTAGTATAGTGATGGCCAATGTTTTTTGGAAGTCTCAAGGAATAATCCTCATAGACTACTTGGAAAAATACAGAACGATAACTGGAGGCTATTATGTAACATTGCTGGATCGTTTGCAACATGAATTGACTGAAAAGAGACAAAAAAGTGCTCTTTCACCAGGATAATGCACCTTCGCACACATCAGTAATTGCAATGGCGAAATTGCATGAGTTGGGCTTTGAATTGGTTCCTTATTCGTCACACTTAGCCCAGAGTGACTTCTTACTGTTCCTAAAATTGAAAATTTGACTTGGTGGTAAGACACTTTCATCAAATGAAGAAATGATAGTCACAGTCAACGAGTACTTTGTTCTTTGATTGGGGCAATACCTTGAGTCTAAAAAGCCCCTCCCCCCAAGGGACAACAACGTCAAGACGGGTGGAAGTGAATGCGCCACACGCGCGTCAACCCCGCATGGAAGACTACCGAATAACCTCGTTGGTGCCGCCTGGTGATCTAGCACACCTACTAGCTATGCAGGCTAGTACCCAGGACTTCTTAGGTAACTCTGCCCCCTCCTGGCGGCTGAAGCCTAGCCGGAGGTACCCGATCTCGCGCGGGTAACGGAAACACACTGCTCCCTCGAGTCCAACCCAATCCGAACAAATCCCATTCAGGGAGGGGCTCGAATGTTCGGCCCGAGGTTCCTCTAGTAACGCCAGAGGTAAAGTCTGTTTAGTTAACTGATGTGCACGTCGGCCGCTGCCTTTGACGAACCCTTATAATCGTTTTACAACCCCGGCCCTCCTTCTCCCAGTCCTTTCTGCAAGGTTGCCACCTTTCTCGATACGTCATGGGTATCGTACGAGGTTTCGTCTAAATAAATAATCTTATGTCCATTAGTTTTGACAAGTATATCGCCAAGCTACAAGTCTACTGGGTTCCATAATAACCCTTATCTTATTCGAAGTGCGGTATTTGAAACCCAGCTCCTTTAAGAGGCCAGGCAAGGTGCAGTGCACATAAGGAAAATCACAAATTTCTTGCAAATGTGCAACCAATTCGTCTAAGGTGGACGCTCTCCCTTTTGCATATAATCTATAAATTTCTCGACGAATTAAAACGCATGTGAAATTATCTACTTTAGAGAAACGTTTTCTTTTGTTTTCACACTTGATCGGCATCTTTGGTATTCCTTTCGTCACAATATTTCTTACTGTATTTCTGTGAATACCCAGAATTTATCATCAGGTTCACTGCATGACCCCTTACCAAGATTATTTGTCAGCACATATTTATATGTGTTTAAAACAAGCGCTTGAATTTGCTTAGAAACAGTTCCCGTTATAACTTTGTTTTTTGAGGCTTTTCCAGTAATATAACTTGGTCTAGTTATTCACTCTGTCATCACTTTGATTATTTTCACTTGACTGAAAGTTATCTACTACTTCATTTGCGTTTACCACTCCCACGGTCTCCACATCGTGACACACAACGAATTTCTGCACGTAATGAAACAGATCAACTGGAAGTTGGAACTTTGGCAACTGAGACTCTACATGCGACTGTCACTTCGAGAAAATCAGGGTTGCTATTGGTCCTCAACGACAGTGTTCCATTTCTGAAGTATGGAGATAGATTTATGACGGTCATTAGTGGGCGGTAGGGTCAGGTTCCTTTGACTGCGAACTGCACATGCTCTGCAGGCTACAGACCAAACCGCCTGAGCCATCGGTATGGATCTCTTAAGCACGCAATTTATTTGAAATAATTTTTGTATGAACTTACAATATCCTTTCTCTTTTTCCTTTGCATTCATGATACAGACAGAAAAGCATTCTGGTAAATTGGCTTACGTAAGAGATACAAAAATAAACGACGGTGACTAGGGAAAGTTATATAAATGTAACACGATAATGGAGTACCGCCTACGAGCCCGTCCCATTCACGCAGTGTTTTCTAAAGATGCTCTGAATCGATTGTTGTATCGTAACGCACGCGCACCGCGAAACTAGGTCGTCGCGATGTAACACACAAGTGCGAGTACGCAAGCCATCAATGAGTTGAGAATCAGAGTTGCCAACTTTGGCTAGACCCAGTTTTTCTCCTCTTGCAGTGCGTAGCCCATGGTCAGTGATGCCATCTTTCGACAATCTACACGCTTAAATTAGATATTCATTATACACATGGAATTGCAGGAGGAAGGGATGAAGTATAGGGAAGACAGGAGGCTACAGACTGCAACCACACAGGCGCACGGATGTCCCTAACAGACCTTTCTCACAGTTGGAGTTACCTAGACAGTGATGGTCACCTTTTGTTGAGTAATAGTTACAAAAAAAGCTTCTTGCAAGGTTCTGCGCCATCTATCCGGCACCGCCCTACGCCGGGAAATCTAGAAGTACACTTCAGGAACGGAAATAAATGGAATTAATAGATGAGAAAAACACCAGCAACGCCTACCTAGGCCGCGCCATGGTCGAGCGTTTAGACTGCTTGACTATCATCATGACGGCCCGGGTTAGATTTCAGGAGAACGCATGTGACATTTATAGTGGACAACACGGCGCTGGGGCGGGTTTTCTCCGGTTTCCCCGCCATTTAATTCCACCGGAGCTCCATCTTCATCAGTATCATCGCCTGCGGTGCCGCATGTAGTAAAAGCAGGCGTTAAACAATCCAGAAAGACGCCTCCTATCAGGTAATACAACAAAAAATCAAGGGCAGGTGGCCTGTTCAGTATCGAATTTCCTGCCTCCTGTAAAGGAAATAAATCTTATATTTTCATACAGATTTCCAACTACGGAATTCATACTCTCTCCTTGATATCACACGAAACAACTTACTAACGATTTACCTAAAAAAATGACAAACGTATTGAAAATTCAAACGAAAGACAACGGATATATTGGAAATGGTGAACACCCCAAACATTTTTGTTTGCATAAGCTGTGAGTTCATTGTAAGTAAAGTTAAACTATTTCCAGAAATTCCAAATCGTGCCTATCATATAAATATCTTAAACATGAGGTGCTTTAATGTTTGGTTACCATAGCACTAAGACGCTGTCGTATATCTACTACAAGGATATGTTATTTAATATTGTTGAACAAATAAGAGTATGTTATTTAATATTGTTGAACAAATAAGAGCAAACCCTGAATTTACTACCATTTCTGTTTGCATCTTCAAACATAACGAATTAAAACTGAAGTAAAAGCTTATCTTTAACACAGACGTATAAGTAATGATAGCTGTACAAAACCAGGTTTGCCAACTGGGGCAAACAGCGAAAGGTTAACAACTACAGAAACGAAATTTATGACCAAAGTGTGATCTCGATCATGTAGAAATGTGAAACAAGGACATTTATTTGGTGATACCATTAAGGTCACTTGCTGGTGGACCCGTAAGTGGTCTCGTAGTTCAGTTTCTTGCCACGATGCGCTGATGATATCCTAGGTTCACAAGTGTTAGATCTGGGACGAGCAATTCAGGAACAAAAGGCGATCAAGATAATCTACGTACTCTATTCCACTGGACGATATCGACTTTCAGCGGAAATACATTGTTGAGACCTGCTGAGTAGAAATAGTCTTTTTTGAGAAACGTAGTGGGATGTCTTTGAAATTATGTTCTCTTTGTACGACTAGCAGGCGGGGGGGGGGGGGGGGGACTGAAAATTATGTATTTGAAAATTGAAACCAATGCTTTGAATCTCTGTGTACTCTTGTCTACTAAGACGTGGCAACCTCTTCACTTCTCTGCCTCTTCCCCTCCACCTACATATTTTCAATTCCTCCCTCTCTCCCTTTCTGACTCTACCACAGTTGGTCTGCGTGGGTCAGTTACTTGGGCGCTGGCCTAGTTATCCCAAGGTTCGCGGTTCAAACCCTGACATCAGTAGATTTATCGGAATGTAAAAGAACTCCTTGGGGACAAAATTTCGGCATACCGGCCGGCGTTGATGTTATCTTTGCAATTGACAAAATGTAAAACTCTTATGCATTTTGGGTATTGCCAATGGTAACCTGAAAAAAATTAATAATCATTAACGAGAAATCAGCGCAATGTTTAAGTCACTGGGTACTTAATATTAGAAGTATCGATTTCTCAGCAGTAAGCCAATAACTGAGCACTTTATTATTAGTGCCACAGCTGACGCTGGTCCTTTTTTTTTTAAAGTTATGTCCTCCAGCGTTAAAATCATATCGCACTATCATCATCGATGAATGAAATGATGCTGAAATGAGCCCAGGATCCATAGAGCTTAAAAGTTACCCAACCTTTTTCAGGATAAGGGAAAACTTTGGAAAGAGCCGTATGCAGTTAACTCACCCTGACTGAGTTTCGAACTCGGAACCTTTTGAACGTGAGGCAG
Source organism: Mantis religiosa (assembly GCA_030765055.1). Taxonomy (NCBI): domain Eukaryota; kingdom Metazoa; phylum Arthropoda; class Insecta; order Mantodea; family Mantidae; genus Mantis; species Mantis religiosa. Next base: position 163,041,605 of record CM060954.1, read on the forward strand.
ACACGCTACTGAGCGGACCTGCAGACGCTACGAAAGCAATATCGATATTACAAACTCTCTCAGAAGTGATGCGACAGTGGCTTAATGTCTCACAGCACGAATTTATAAATAAATAACTCCAATGACAAAAATAATTATGATAGGTCTTATTAAACGTTCTGATTAAAGAATAAAGTATGATCTACGAAAAAGTACACAGTATAATAAACGGTTAAACATAAAAAATATCGTATACATTTAACAGTAATAAAAAAAAGAATTATTCGTATTGTTTTTCGATCTTTGTTACTCCCACTACTAAGGAAAATTTCTGGCGAGACCCAAGTTACGACGTTCGCCGAGGCAGTTCGTGAAAATAACATCTGCAGGATTTGAATCTTCTCGTGTCACGATCATTGATTTGGTGGCGTGTTATCTGGCTGGATTCCCATGCTAAATTTACTACCTATTGTTGAAGGAACAGCAGTAAAGTCGAGCACTCACGCAACAAACGAACACCTTCAACTGTTTCTTGTGTTTACAACCGTACCACTTCTGTATTGGGAGGCTATATATGCTGTAAGGTCTTGTAACCCAACAAGCAAAGTTGGGTTACAACCGCTACTTGCGGGCGATCTGGTATTCAGGGTCAGCACCATGTAGCAACACCAATAGGATGTTGCTAATTATCTGTCAACAATTATGTCACCACCCTCTAAGCCGCCTGTCATTAGTGGTTTGTGTAGAAGTATGAATAATAATTGAATTTATGCTTGTTTATATAAATTGATATGATGTATTTTAATTTGTTAAAAGAATTTGGAGTAGTTTTAAATGTGTAAATTTTGTGATTTTTGTAATTTAAATTTTATGAATTATTTTTATATAAGTCTTTGGTTAAATTTTTTGAAAATGTTTTTAAAAAAGCTTTTTATTAGTTGAAAAGGTTTCCGGTACTGTAGTTCATTTTGTAATTGTAGCTGGTTGCCAGTTAATTGTATACTGGATTCCAGTAAATTTTTATTATTTAAATTGTAAACTTTTAAATTGGTAGCTTTTGTATTTGTTTTAATTTTTTAAACTTATTGTTATTCTTTTATTATCTGAAAAAAATATTGTTTAAATTGTATTTTTTGTATTTATTTGGTAGTTAATAAATTAGAATGTGGAAATCATGTCCCTGTATAAGAAAATAGGTACCGGGATTAGATTTTCAGATTTTATTTATTTATTTATTTAATGTCACTAGTGGTAGCGTGTCTGTCTCACGTTCAAGAGGTCTCGATTCGAATCTTTAGTTCAAGAGGTCGCGAGTTCGAACCTCGATCAGGGTATTATCTGCATAGGATTTTCTCCAGGGTTTGCCTCGCGTTCAAGAGGACCTCAGTTCGAATCTTTGAGTGAATTACCTGGGAAAGGGGTTTTCCGCGGCTTGCTTCGCGTTTAACAGGTCTCTAGTTCGAATATTTGTCAGGGATAAGTTTCTTCCGGGGTTTGCTCTCATCCTGTAAGATGAATCTGTGGTAATTCTAAGCTCCATGGACCCTAAGCAAATTTGAACATCCTCAACATGGCTTACGTTGGAGAACGCTAATTTAAAAAAAAAATACCCTGAGAGAGAATGCGATCTCCAACTATTGGAAAACCTTCATAAGATGGAATGATATTAGCATATATTTTCTCAATGCCAGATTGTGGTTTCATTGCTTTCATCTCGGAAAAAAGAAGAATAAAACAGGTTACTACGTACTTGAATCAGGTTGAAACTCAATGACAAAGCGACTCCTTGAACTGTTTGTTTATTACGCGATGCAAAGAACAATAGACGACGTGCCGGTGCTGCTGATGACGGTCCAGAAAATAAGTAAGGTTATGTTTGGTGTTACAGCACACAGACGCGTGTTTGTGGCAAGCATTCCTGGAGTGCATCGGAAATTCCAACCAGACTCTTCGGCTCCTCCGGAATTTCCCATTACAGATCTGTCCACCATCACAACGCCCGTCTTTGAACACTTTCTTTAAAAGAATGTTTTAGTGCAAAAAGTCTCTCTGAATTGCTGTCACTTTGCAAATGTGGGGACAGAAACAAAAGTGTGTGTTGCACGTACATGAATTTTCTGCTCGCTCTTCAAGATAAACTTCTGTAGAAATGCTTTATTACAGATTTTCTTGCCGGTACAGTTGGAATACAGTACAGCCTGCCTCTCTGCCATGGCGGTAGCGTGTCTGCCTCACTTTCAAGAGGTCCCGAGCTTGAATCAGGGCGAGTTATTTGGGTGAGGTATGAATGTCTGGTAACTCTAAGCTCTATGTACCCTGTACTCATTTGAACATCATTTCATTCATCGTCCGATATGACTTAACGTTGGAGGTTTTCTCTTATCCTAAAAGATGAATGTCTGGTAACTCTAAGCTCTATGTACCCTGTACTCATTTGAACATATTTCATTCATCGTCCGACATGACTTAACGTTGGAGGTTTTCTCTTATCCTAAAAGATGAATGTCTGGTAACTCTAAGCTCTATGTACCCTGTACTCATTTGAACATCATTTCATTCATCGTCCGATATGACTTAACGTTGGAGGTTTTCTCTTATCCTAAAAGATGAATGTCTGGTAACTCTAAGCTCTATGTACCCTGTACTCATTTGAACATATTTCATTCATCGTCCGACATGACTTAACGTTGGAGGTTTTCTCTTATCCTGAAAGACGAATGTCTGGTAGCTCTAAGCTCTATGTACCCTGTACTCATTTGAACATCATTTCATTCATCGTCCGATATGACTTAACGTTGGAGGTTTTCTCTTATCCTAAAAGATGAATGTCTGGTAACTCTAAGCTCTATGTACCCTGTACTCATTTGAACATATTTCATTCATCGTCCGACATGACTTAACGTTGGAGGTTTTCTCTTATCCTAAAAGATGAATGTCTGGTAACTCTAAGCTCTATGTACCCTGTACTCATTTGAACATATTTCATTCATCGTCCGACATGACTTAACGTTGGAGGTTTTCTCTTATCCTGAAAGACGAATGTCTGGTAACTCTAAGCTCTATGTACCCTGTACTCATTTGGACATCATTTCATTCATCGTCCGATATGAATTAACGTTGGAGGTTTTCCCTTATACTGAAAGATGAATGTCTGGTAACTCTAAGCTCTATGTACCCTGTACTCATTTGTACATAATTTCATTCATCGTCCGATATGACTTAACGTTGGAGGTTTTCTCTTATCCTAAAAGACGAATGTCTGGTAACTCTAAGCTCTATGTACCCTGTACTCATTTGGACATCATTTCATTCATCGTCCGATATGAATTAACGTTGGAGGTTTTCCCTTATCCTGAAAGATGAATGTCTGGTAACTCTAAGCTCTATGTACCCTGTACTCATTTGTACATAATTTCATTCATCGTCCGATATGACTTAACGTTGGAGGTTTTCTCTTATCCTGAAAGATGAACGTCTGGTAACTAAGCTCTATGTACCCTGTACTCATTTGTACATCATTTCATTCATCGTCCGATATGACTTAACGTTGGAGGTTTTCTCTTATCCTGAAAGGTGAATGTCTGGTAACTCTAAGCTCTATGTACCCTGTACTCATTTGTACATCATTTCATTCATCGTCCGATATGACTTAACGTTGGAGGTTTTCCCTTATCGTGAGAGATGAATGTCTGGTAACTCTAAGTTCTATGTATCCTGTACTCATTTGTACATAATTTCATTCATCGTCCGATATGACTTAACGTTGGAGGTTTTCCCTTATCGTGAGAGATGAATGTCTGGTAACTCTAAGTTCTATGTATCCTGTACTCATTTGTACATAATTTCATTCATTGTCCGATATGACTTAACGTTGAAAGTTTAACCTTATCCTGAAACATGAATGTCAGCTAACTCTAAGCTATATGTACCCTGTACTCATTTGCGCATCATTTTATTTATCTTCGTAGACTTAACCGGCTAAAGGACGTTGGTATAAAATCTAACTATAATTAAAATAATCTCTGCTCACACCTTGAATGCACTGACTCGTGGTGTATGAATCTCGGAAGTTGCTCTTATGACGTCATGAGGATACTTCAGCGCCTCACTTAGGTTGTTAGAAGAACTAAACGCACACATCCGCTGTTCAGGCAGGTAGTCCCTTCTTTGGTACTTATTTCTTGTTTTCTCTATTAGTTCGCGGTTTATTGATGCTTCTTCTGTCATTTAAATGGTACTATCTTAGTCATACTGAATTCGACAGCAGTATCAGGTGACAGCCAAAAACACAAGACGACGCGAGCCTACACTACTACAACTACGCAATATCCGCTAAGAACCCAAATTTTCCGCTGCAGCTTAGGACGACCATGAAAAGTGCGCCGTGCCGTGCCGTGCTGTCGCAAGGTCGAGTTGCGTCACAACACGCGTGTCGTCACGTGACCCAGGGCTTCACAAACTGTCCCAACATCAGCAATTGCTAGTTAATAATGTGAAACAGGAAAAAGCGTACACGTGAATGACTCCGCAACCTTCAGAACGTGAATTCACTCGCGCGTGACATAAAAAGTGAATCGGGAAGGTACTTTGGGCACCACCAACCCAATACAGTAGTTCTTAGATTTTTTAGTCAACGTCTTCGAACGTTATGTCATATCGGATGACGAATAAAATGATACTCAATTGAGCCCAGGGTCCACAGAGCTTAGTCACCTAGACTGGACTGGATTATGGTACGGGACTGCGATCAATTTTGATCCACTGTAGCTATGTCCCGAATGGAGCTTCCGCAGGAGGAAGGATGAGGTGAGAGGACACAGAGGGTCGCCGACCAAGAAGTCACGACAGTGCAGAAGGAAGTGTCGATGTTATTTGCCAGTTGGAAATTCCCCCGGAAACGGCCCACCGTCCTACCGTAGGAGTCACGTTGGCTTGCCGGGGAATGAAATGGTGGATTCAGCAGCTAAGACGGCTACCCTGGAGCCCAGGGTTAGAGTAGCATCTTTTACATCGGAAGATTTTAGAGCTGTAATGCGGAGAGCTGTGCAGTCCTGCTGACAGGAAGAGTGGTCCGCTCTCCGCAGCAATAAACTTAGATCTGTGAAAGAATTCCAATTCCCTGGGTTACCTCCTGTCGTTCGTCTCGTCATGAGGAGGTTGCGCATTTGGCACTGCATAGTTTTTGGTTTAGAAGAGAGCCTACTCCAGTCTGTCCGTTTTGCAAGGAAGCGTTATCTGTCCGACACGTGCTGCTAATCTCTGTTTCATATAACCTTGCCCCGTTGACATGTATCACTCCGCGTGCAACTAACTTCCCCCTCATCCTAATTGGCTAATGCTTTCGCGCCACAGGCCATAGGCGGTGCCTTCGCGTCATATTGAAACCTGCAGTAAACGTCATAATAATTGCTAGGAAGATACAAATAAGAATATGAAGGCATGCAAAAATAATGAAGTTTATAATGAAACTGAGAAAGTTGAAACTGAATGAATGAGCAATGAAACTGGAACAAGTTTACAATGAAAGGCCTTCGGCCTTTTCCACTGCGATTTTTTAAACCAGCACACATACCTTGCAAATTGTTTGTCTTTCGGTCTTAAAAGTCGTGTCACAACATACTTGTCGTATGTCTTTCATTTACCCAAGTCTCGTCAAGGTAGTATATTTTGCGATTTGGACAATTTGATTGTCCTTAAATAACATCTCCGTCACACAGCAATATCGTCCCTGAAGTGGTAAGTTTTCCTATTGTCTCAGTTTCATGTCGCGATGTTCCTACGCATCTAACACTCACACTTGTAAGTTCAGAACACAGCTGTTCGACTTCCCTCACTGACAAAGACGGATTCTTCTCTGTGATTGCATTAAACACATGCAACACAATTCTTTTTTCGCAGCTTTGTAAAGGTTTTCCCTTGCGATGCTTCAGCGAAAAACTGGCGCTAGACTCTGCCATTATACATATTATAAGTACACGCGCAATAAACGATCAATAAAATAATTTAGCTCTCGCACTCGGCATAGCACACCATGAATGGCGATATATGACTAATCCAGTTCAAAACAAAGTCAGTAATAAAAGTCATATAAACAAATGTCACCACTACCGCTAAATCACGTGCTATCGTGTCACGTGCTTGAGAGTAAAGGAACCTCCTCTTTACTTCGTTTAAGAATTAACATGCATTTCAGATAAATTAACTGTGTTACGTAATATATTTCATTAAACAGTTACGAAAATATAAATTTGACAATTCTCTTCCAACATATAAAGACACATCACTATGTTAAATAACGAACTAATTTTTACCGCACGACAGTCTTTACCACAACAGCAGGCAATGAGAGGTGATTAGGTCACGTGACCGTTAAGAGATACTGGGCAAGGTTGCATGAAACAAGGATTAGGAGCATATCATCCTGCCATGCACCGCCGAGACTCCCGCAAGGATTAGGAGCATATCATCCTGCCATGCACCGCCGAGACTCCCGCGGACACTTCTACCCTGAAAGAGACCACCAGGTGAGAGATGATGTGTAGTGATAGTGGATATGAAATGGAGGGACTGGACATTCGGGGTATGTAATTAATTTCCCAGCATTCATCTGGCGTCCCGGGAAAATCCCCAAATATGTCGTGAGTCTGGTAGATCGGCCACGGGAATCAAACCCGGACCTACCGAATGGGAGCTACAGACGAAACCGCCGTCCGCTCATACCTGACATTCATCTCTCAGATAACTCACCCTGACTAAAATTCGAACCTGGGACCTCTTGAACGTGAAGCAGAATAGATTTGCATTTCGGTTCACAAGGAAAGTTTTTAAATACTTGGAGCTGATTTTCAGAAATTCAAAGTGTTCAAAAAATGACAAGAATTCGACCGCGACTGGAAGAAAACAAACGAAACCTTGAAAGCCCTTCACCACGACATTTTCTGTGCACTGTAGCTTTGCGTGCACGTGGAGGCGTACTTTATCGAAATCACGTGTTCCCTAATATTTTATGAGATGACCAGCAGAATACATTAGCTGTTAGCTGGACAATGTCGTACACAAAACAATTCTGGGACAGACGTTAATCGCTTTTCTCGGAGGAAATGGGACTATTTAAGGAATATATTCCAGGTAAACCACTTCACCCCTCTTAATTAATTCATTATGCATTCTAGTTCAGCTATTTTGTTATTTAGATATGTCTAATTTAAACCTTATTTCGTATGCGGTTTGTAATCCGGGGGGGCGTGGCCATCTGACACGATTCCCCTTCAAATGCTACGATCTTTCTCTCTCCCCTTGGTTTTATAGATAACGTCTACCCTCTTACCCCGAACGAGTGGAGGGCTGAGAAGAGCAATCGAGGCAGCCAATTCTTATTGCAATAAATGGGGTTTGAAAGTGAATGAAAACAAAACAAAGATTATGGTCTTCAAAAAGGATACAGGTTGCGTAAGGATGAGAAATGGGAGGTTAATAGAAGAGAAATAAAGGTAGTAAGGAGATTTGATTATTTGGGTACAAGGTTGAGTTCAGATGGGAGCTGGAAAGAACAAAAAAAGATGTCTGTGGCAAAAGGTAAAACGGCCATGAGAGTGATAAGATCATGCTACAGTAAACTGCCAGATATAAATGTCAAATGGTTGGAGAGGATTTATACGGCAGTAGTAGAAAATAGAATGTTACATGGATCAGAGGTTTGGGGAATAGATGAGGCTTGGAGAGAGACTGATAGAGTGCATAGATCCTTCTGTAAATACATATTGGGATTACCAATAGCATCACCTAATGGGGCAGCACAATTAGAACTAGGCAGGCATTCTACTAAAATTAAAATCTTGTCAAGGGCAATGAAATATTTATACAGAATCACTAACTTGGAAGATGGCAATATAATTAAAGAATGTTTTCATATTCAAAAGAGAAGTAACTGGGGTGGGTCTTGGGCACATAAAATGTATTACATATTGAAGCAGATAGGTATGGGTCATTCTTGGATAAATGCAGAGTATGGGTATAGAGGCTTCTGGAAAGAAGTTAAGCTAAGATTAGAAGATATTGACAGATAAGACATTTTTGCCAATACAAGTGACAAAAGCGCACTGAGATTATATAGAGAAATAAAAACAACCTGGGGGAGGGAAGGATATATAGATATATGTAGTAAGTTAGGGCGAGAAGGTTTTGCTTGGGCGAGAACAGGAGTGAGAAACTTGAAAGGTATAGGTCAAGAGAGGGAGCTAGATAAATGTCCATTGTGTGGAGAAGAGAATGCAGATTTCCATTGTATATTAGATTGTAGTCAAACAAAGATATGGAGAGAGCAAGCTTGGCTACGTAAATGGGTCAATTTGGGGGGTGAAGTAGTAATTAGAAAAATGTCAGTAAAAGGAGAAAAGAACAGGAGAAATATAGGGAAAGTTAAAGAGAGATGGCTAAGAACAATTAAGAGAAAAATGTAGCGTGAGATAGGTGAAATGGCAGAAAGTGTAAAAAGGAGCACAGGGCCTCCAATACACAAAAACCTAGGGTTAGGTGTATGGGGACTGAATTACTATTCAATGGTGGGCAACATGATAACATGATAGGATTTTCAGGATTTAGGAATATATGGCATATTTCAGTATGGATTTTATAATTGTAATCTTGATTTTGTATTTCCATTTGTTGATGTAAAAGGAAATAAATTACTACTACTACTACTACTACCCCGAACGATAACGCGTAAGATCCGTAATTACGAGATATCGTTCGATTTCAGTCGGACCACACAGAAATAATAGACGGTGGAAAAGGTAAACTAAAATCTCAAGTTGCTGCCATATAATATGAAAGGTTTTAAAGAGACAAGGTCCCCTCCACTAGAGTTTTCTATAACTCTTGTGAATGTGAACTTTAAACTATCCCGATGTCCATCCTAAAGCAGTATCTACAGATAATTTGGTCGAGAAACAAAAACAATATTTGTTAAATCGTTATATTATGTTTTGTTTTTAATAATACCTATGTTAAATTTTGGTATTTTATGGCTACGTCTGTAGATTTTGTTACAGGAGGCTGGGTTTTTTTCTTTCTATATCATAAACCAATGTTTCCTTCCGTATTGCTTTCTCTTTCCGTTTTCCTCTTTATATTATCCTGATTGCGGGCCCAAATGACCTTGATGTCGACGGGCCCTAAAACACCACACACTCACTCACTCACTCACTTATCCTGATTGTTTCTATTTTTACTTTTATACATCATATATAATATGCTTTTACTTTTCCATATATTGGAAGTACTTCTGTAACTAACTGTTTGTTATGCCATTCTTTTTTTATTTATCAATGTTGACAAAAGACATCGTTTCACGGCTCTCTACAATCTCGGTAATAGAAGTCGCAGGAGGCCATGAGATGACAAAAAATTACGAACAAACATTGAGGCAACACCAACTCCAATACTCAGACCATAATGAAGATTCCAAGATGGCGCCCGTCGAAGCCCAGCGACTCTGGTTACGCAAAATAGGAAACTATATACAATGGACATAATATAATTCATATTACGGAGCAGCGAGGTAACTCCTAAGCATTTATCACTTTATACTTTCAACTAAAACGTGTAATAACATAAATAAAGAGCATCATGACAAATCCTAAGAGCTTATCACATTATATAGTAGCACGACCAGTACTATGCATTTTCCACCTTATACTTCCAATCAAAATTTAATTTATAAGACATGACAACTCATAAGCATTAAACACAGCAAACTTTATCTTATTGGACTGTATCATCCTATCGTCTGTAGCAAGTGCTAAAGTTTCTTTTGTATTGTTTACATAGTAACCTTTTCTGGTAAGGACATAGGTACTGCTTATACTATAATATTTAAGAGAACTCACCAGATTGTCCAGTTTACTCCAATTGTCACGTTTGAAGGTGTCAGTTCCCTCACACTGCAAGATCCATTTAAAATTTTCCACTGGTAGGCTCATAATATTGCTTCTAGATTATGAAATACTTTGAAACTTATTAAGTGAAGGAACATCAGTGAAGCTGGGATCTTGAATGTTATTGAAAAGAACGTACTAATCGTCTTTAATAATGCCTATCAATGGGTTAAAATCTCCTCACCACTTCGGTTCAAAACTGTCAATAACATCTTGTGCACACCAAATATTAAACTTATCTTCACTCTCTGTAAAATGTCTTGGACGCATTCTTCAGGATTTCGTCTTTTCTGGTTGAGCTTTAATGTGTGATAGGATGGCTGATTCTTAAAAATCGTGGGGTAGGCATCATCTATTAATTTTGGTACTTTTCGAAGGGCACGAATTGGTTCACCATCATTTACGGGAAAGATGTCTTCCTTAACCTCAAAGCACTGTTCAAAATGATGAATACAAACTACAGTTTTGTCATTTACTTTAAAATCTTTACGATGTATGTTCCTGGTCCACTCATCCCATTACGATTTTTCCTTCGGAAATTTAAATGTCGTGTGCGGTATATTACCATAATTAGATTGTAGCTGGGAACACAACAACGATGCATTTCGACAATACTTCACTGTATATATTTAGGTAAACGTTATCACTTTATGTTAAATACTTAACTATAAACTAACTCGTTAGTCACTAATTGCCACTGTAATATGAATTACATTAATTCTTCAAACACACAATGAAAGTAAACAAACACACACTTTACTCTGTAGATATAACCACAACATAACAAGCTGGGCCACGAGCGCCGCCATTTTTCCTACAATCGATTCTCGTATTATGGTCTGAGTATTGGAGTTGGTGTTGATTGAGGGGAGCATATCGTGATGCAGTTTACACGAGTGGTTCTGTTAAACCTTTCCGATGCTGCTTCCGTGATTTTCGAGAACGATTTTCTTTACTTCTTCCACATTGTCGTCAATAATTGATGCCTCGACCCTCTTTGAAAAGTTTCTAACTCTTGTCTTACTCATGGTGGATTCACCAAAAGCCACAGTCTGCATTTCAGTTACGGTGTTGCACTTTATTCCGATTTACAAGCAAAATTTATTGCAAATTAAGTACGAATTCCCCGACCACTCGAAATCACGTCATATAACCTTTTCTGTCAACAATAAACATCCAAAACAGCTGAAAATACAAATATATCAGGAACATGTGTACCAATAAGACAACAAAAAAGTTTTGAAAGTGGACTGTGTAAAGTGCGCGAAATTAAAAAGAAAATCATATTTTTAATCAAACCTCATATAGTAAGTGGAGAAGCTAATGGCTTTATCCAACTTTCACTGGAAATACACGATTTGAAGTCCCGAATAAAATAGATTGGTCCCTGTGTTCACGTATGCGTAAGAATAGCAAATTCAAAAACGAAAAGGTCAGCTTCTTCCAGGTATACCATAGGTATACCATAATCTCAACGAGTATTTTATTAAAGTACCGTGTGTGTGGAAATGAAATATATTTAGGGCGATCCATATAAACCTGAACCAATAATAGGATACACGTGCAACTTTGGGAGAATATAATACACAATTGGGAGGTTATATTACACTATTTACATCTCAGAGAAAATGTTGCAAGTATCCACCACCAGCATCTATACATGTTTGTACTCGTCTCACCATATTCTCTCAAGTTTTACGGAGAGTAACCTCGCCAATGTTACTTATTTCGGTTCGAATGAATTCCTCGAGAACATCAATTGTCCGTGGCCTATTCTTGTACACTATTTTTTAGATACTCCTACAAGAAAAAACCCGGTAAGCTAAGTCAGAGATCTGGGGGGCTACAAAACTTTTGAGACTATTGGATTATCAAAAAAGCTGGTCACAAGTTCCAAAATGTAATTAGATGTATGGCACGTAGCTCCATCTTGCTGGAAATAATCTTCTCTCAATTCGATATCATCCAGCTGCTCCACAAATGTGTTGAAGATACCCATATAAACTTCAGTGTCTACAGTCGTATCAAAGAAAATGGTACCAACGATACACAGATGCTGGCGGACACTTCCAACATTTTCTCTGAGATGGAAATAGTGGAATGTAATCTTCCAATTGTGTATTATAATCTCCCAAAGTTGTATGTGTGTCCTATTATTGGTTCAGGTTTATATGGATCGCATTGTATCTTACATTTTCTGGGAATAGACTCGGAAATTCTCTTCATTCTGGATGAGTTTTGTATAACTAGTAATCCGTAAGAAATAAACAAAACCTTACTACACAGAAAATGTACATCTTGGTAAATAATTTCTTTGTGGAGTTAACCATTTCCGAGAAATTCCTTGTTATTGGTTTGAACTCTCAAGTACTCCTACTTTTCCTAATAGGAAGTTATTCATTTTTTTTTTGTGTGTTTTATCCATGCACAAAGAATGGGATTTCAAAGTCATCGCATAGCGACGAACACTTAAGAAATTTGTCTCTGCTTAAAACCTACTACATATTCTGTGTGAGAGAGTAAAAATGGAATTCTGAACTGTAGAAATGAGCATCTAAGAAGAACCAGCAGAGTGAAGCATATCAAAAGTAAATGATAGGAAAAAGTAACAACCCAAAATAAAGTATATCACGAGGAAATAACCTTGCCATATTAATGCGGAGCTTCCACGAACCACGTTTGCATAAATAATGACATTTCTCGAAAATGTTCGTTATCTAATCGTTGCATGCAAACGCCATGAGCTGGGAATCTCGTCCAAACAAGGCTTTTCTAAGTGCTTAAGAACTGGAAACATTCATAAATGATTGCCTTTTGTCTTGTAAATACACATAGGATTTATATGCACTTTAAACTGTTAAAATATTCTGATAGAATATGCAAAACGTTGGGAAGATAATTATAACAGCTATTTAGCTTCGATGCTACGTTATTTCATGTTTATAAGTTTTTTCGAAAGTTTCCTTTTAATGAAAATATGTCTCAAACGGCTTGGTTAAAACCCACACGTTTAAGATACATTTAAAATGAAATACATAAATTGTACTTTTTGTGGAATATTCTGTGAAGTTATCATCGTCATTTGATTTACCGGCATGAAAACAATTGACAGCATCGTTAACAAACAAAAGTGTACACTTTTGTAATATACACAATGTATTTTAAGTAACTTTGTAATACAAGCGATTCCGGAGCAGTCCGTACGTTATTAATGCATCAAATTCTTCGGTACTTTCGTTATTCTTTTGTCGACATTCAGCTGTTCCTCGCGATTGCGTGAAAAGAGCATCGAAGTTGGGGCCAGCGTGCAGTTGTTTCTGTTCCCTTTGCACGTATAAAGCATCGCACCTTTTTCTTCCAACCTTTGTGTCTTAAAAGCATGTAGATACGGAATAGTTTGTGTACGAACTAGTAATATGAAGCAACTGGTGTGTTTGTACGATTAAGTTTTCCTGAATTAGCACAAGTACGCGTTCGGGTATTTAATCAACAGTGTTACTGTCGGCAATGGCAGTTTCTGGAGTTAACAAATGAGAAGTAAGGGAAGATAAGTTCACAAAATGGCAAGCGCCGAGTAATACTACATGCACTTGTTTGCTAAGTTTGTTACCAAATTAAATGCTTTATCGAACTATTTTGTATAATACCAATTCAAACGTTACCTAGCAACGTACACAATTTCGTCTGATTCTTGCAATTCAATTTTATAACTGCGGTCATTGAGGTTATAGATAAAAGAAAAAAGATTCAATGCAAAGATAGTACAGGGATGCCAACACTTAACTAGACAAATATTTGTGATATATAGAAGTATATAAGAATAAGTATATAAGTATAAGAGGATATGTAAAACGCTGGGAAGGATAATTATAACAGCTATTTCGCTTCGATGCAGGTTATTTCATGGTTATAAGTTGTTTTTTTTCTCGAAAGTTTCCTTTTTTCTGAAAACATGTCTCAAATGGTTTGATTAAAATCCATATTTTAAAGATACTCTTATATGTCAAATAAAATGCACAAATTCTACTTTTTGTGAATATTCTGTGAAGTTATCATCGTCAGTAGATTTACCGGCCCGAAAAGAACTCTTACGGGACAAAATCCTGGAACACCGCTTTTACTACATACGGCACCGCAGGCGGTGACACTGATGATACATGAGATGAAGATGGAGCACCGGTGGAATGAGATGGCGGGGGAAACCGGAGGTCCCGGAGAAAACCCGCCCCAACGCCGTGTTGTCTCACTTTGCGGTCGCCTGGGATCGAACCCGGGCCACCTTGGTGAGAGCCAAGCGGTCTAACCACTGAGCCACGGCGAGGCCAACACCAGTGTCGTTGATATGAATGGAAAACTTATGGCACCGTTAGCAAACAAAAATGTTGGCGATAGACGAAAACACACTGTAAGAAAATGTGTACTTTTGTAATATAAACGATGTATTTTAAGTAGCCTTATAGTACAAGCCATTCCGGAGCAGTCCGTGCGTTAATGCATCAAATTCTTCGTTACTTTCGTTATTCTTTTGTCGACATTCAGCTGTTCCTCACGATTGCGTGAAAAGAGCATCGAAGTTTGGGACCAGCGTGCAATTGTTTCTGTTCCCTTTGTACGTATCGTACCTGTTTATCCAACATTTGTGTCTTAAAATGATACAGATACGGAATAATTTGTATACCAACTAGTAGTATGAAGCAACTGGTGTGTTTGTACGATCAAGTTTTCGTGTATTAGCACAAGTACGCGTTCCTGGATTTAATGAACAGTGCTAGTGTCGGCAATGGCAGTTTCTGGAGCTCCTCCTGCAAGTAAACAAATGAGAGGTACGGGAATATATGTTCACAAAATGGCAGGCGCTGAGTAATACTACTTGCATTAATGTTTGCCAACTTTGTTACCATATTATATGCTTTATCATACTGTTTGTACCAATTCAACTCACTCACCCCCTAGCAACGAACAAAATTTCGTGTGAGTCTTGTAATTCAATTTTATACTTGAGGTTATAGATAAAACAATAACGATTCAGTGCAAAGAAAGTACAAGTTAACTAGACAACACTTTGCGATATATCGAAGTATGGTGATTTGAAATGATACATCGTGAGAAATTAACGATGAAGTGTAAAAGCTAGTCAAGCTAAGACATTCATTAAACAGCTAGAAATAATGGAGTGACATAAAACTGTTGTACAAAGTACAGTTTTTATTCGCGTGTCTTGTGTTCTGTCAGAAAGAGCATTTCCTGTGGACTTTGGTGGATGAGCCCAACCTTAAGCAAATACAATTAGGATCCGATATCTGCGCAGTAAACAAATGATCGTCGTGATGTCGTCATCACTGTGAGGGGGTGACAGTGACTTCCTCAACTCGGATGTCGTCATTTTGTGCGGCCCTGTTGCAGCACAGCCGATCGTCGCTTGCCAAATGCGTGGCTCAACCAGACGGGCTTTTTATGGGTACCGCGAAGGGCTGCCAGCTGTGTAAAGTGATTTGTCCCTCCTGCCCCGGGACCGTTCAAACGAACGAGGATTATCCACTTTGGCGGATATCAGGATCCATGGATGTGTACAAACAGCCTCCCACATAAAACTCGCCATTTTCTTGAACTCTCTCTTCAGCCCGAGAGTAAACACACGCGGTTGGCACTGTGACTGATACTTTTACTGGGCTACTACTATTATGTTTTTGAAATGGGAAGAGTTGTCTCCTTAATGCTAGACGTAAGGGAACCGAAACTGAATTTTCCTAACTTTTACAATAATGCACTTGTTGAAATCAAAATTGCAACATGGATATTATGCACATGTTTTAAATGCATAATTATAGTTTATGAAGTTACCTCTTTGGCCGCGCCGTGGTCGGGTGGTTAGACCGCTTGACTCTCATCAAGGTAGATTTGTGGTGGGAAAACACGGCGCTGTGGCGGATTTTCTCTGGAATCTCCGGTTTCTCCCGCCATCATTTCACCAACTGCTCTATCTTTCCTATCGTTCATCTCGCCCTCATACCCTCATCCACTTTTCTCACCTCACACCAGGCAACGGGCTGATCACCCATCCTGGTTCTCTATCAGATCCAAAACTTCGGTTCCTCACACCCAACCTTAGGGATCCGATAGAGGATCAAGAATCCCCTAACACTGGGATAAGCGGGTACTTGGGATTAGGTAAAGAAGAAGAAGAAGAAGAAGAAGAAGAAGAAGAAGAAGAAGAAGAAGAAGAAGAAGAAGAAGAAGAAGAAGAAGAAGAAGAAGAAGAAGAAGAAGAAGAAGAAGAAGAAGAAGAAGAAGAAGAAGAATTGCCTCTTTTTCTAATTCAATGGAACTGCCAGTGGTTCATCCACGTAGCTGTCAATGTCACGGCATTGTCACCGTCTTCATCCTCTTACGCCCGATTTCACCAACAAATGTTAAAATCGACGTTGACAAATGTAACGTAACAATTTTCACAGCGCTAACACTACTGTTAAATTTCTTGCATTTCACCAGCCTGTTTTCTGAAAATGTTAACAAACACATGTTAACGCCAAGAGACTTGTAAATATTACAGCTATAGAAGGCTATGGATGAGTCGTATTATTTTCTGAACGTACTGCGATGCGCTTTTGTTTCCGATTTCGTCTGCACAGTGCACACAGATGAAAACATGGCGGGTGAACAAAATCGTAAACAAAAGCCGTGAGACAAATTTCTCATTGATAGAGAAGGAATTTTTAATTGAAATGGTGACGAAGTGTAAGGATATCGTGGAAAATAAAAGAATGGATGCGGTGGATGTAAAAGAGAAAGATGTCGCGGGGAAAATATTGGATATGAATTTAATTCAAATGCATGTGTCACTACTACAAGCACCAAACAACTTGTCAGTATTACGTAAATTTAAAACGAGGTGCGAAGGACAATTGACGAGCGACTTGAACGTTTGAAGACGGGAGATGGACAGTGTATTATCCACATAATGCAGTGAATTATAAAATCGCAAAGTTATTAATACTTGAAGCAAAGGCGAGATCGGTATATTCCTTTCGATGTATATTCTAACTCAGTATTACGTAAATTTAAAACGAGGAGCGAAGGACAAGTGACGAGTGACTTGAACGTTTCAAGACGGGAGGTGGACAGTGTATTATCCACATAATTCAGTGAATTATAAAATCGCAAAGTTATTAATACTTGAAGCAAAGGCGAGATCAGCATATTCCTTTCGTTGCATGTTCTAACTCAGTATTACGTAAATTTAAAACGAGGTGCGAAGAAGGACAAGTGACGAGTGACTTGAACGTTTCAAGACGGGAGGTGGACAGTGTATTATCCACATAATTCAGTGAATTATAAAATCGTAAAGTTATTAATACTTGAAGCAAAGGCGAGATCAGCATATTCCTTTCGTTGCATGTTCTAACTCAGTATTACGTAAATTTAAAACGAGGTGCGAAGAAGGACAAGTGACGAGTGACTTGAACGTTTCAAGACGGGAGATGGACAGTGTATTATCCACATAATTCAGTGAATTATAAAATCGCAAAGTTATTAATACTTGAAGCAAAGGTGAGATCGGCATATTCCTTTCGTTGCATGTTGTAACTCAGTATTACGTAAATTTAAAAAGAGGTGCGAAGAAGGACAAGTGACGAGTGACTTGAACGTTTCAAGACGGGAGATGGACAGTGTATTATCCACATAATTCAGTGAATTATAAAATCGCAAAGTTATTAATACTTGAAGCAAAGGTGAGATCGGCATATTCCTTTCGTTGCATGTTGTAACTCAGTATTACGTAAATTTAAAACGAGGTGCGAAGAAGGACAAGTGAGGAGTGACTTGAACGTTTCAAGACGGGAGGTGGACAGTGTATTATCCACATAATTCAGTGAATTATAAAATCGCAAAGTTATTAATACTTGAAGCAAAGACGAGATCAGCATATTCCTTTCGTTGCATGTTCTAACTCAGTATTACGTAAATTTAAAACGAGGTGCGAAGAAGGACAAGTGACGAGCGACTTGAACGTTTCAAGACGGGAGATGGACAGTGTATTATCCACATAATTCAGTGAATTATAAAATCGCAAAGTTATTAATACTTGAAGCAAAGGCGAGATCAGCATATTCCTTTCGTTGCATGTTCTAACTCAGTATTACGTAAATTTAAAACGAGGTGCGAAGAAGGACAAGTGACGAGTGACTTGAACGTTTCAAGACGGGAGGTGGACAGTGTATTATCCACATAATTCAGTGAATTATAAAATCGCAAAGTTATTAATACTTGAAGCAAAGACGAGATCAGCATATTCCTTTCGTTGCATGTTCTAACTCAGTATTACGTAAATTTAAAACGAGGTGCGAAGGACAAGTGACGAGCGACTTGAACGTTTCAAGACGGGAGGTGGGCAGTGTATTATCCACATAATTCAGTGAATTATAAAATCGCAAAGTTATTAATACTTGAAGCAAAGGCGAGATCGCCATATTCCTTTCGTTGCATGTTCTAACCTCTCTGGTACTTCCGCAGTAACCTTCATAGAAACTTGTTTCGACAGTCTATACCTCTGTAGAAAATTTTCTTCTGATAAATTCTCAAAATCATTTCTCTTCATAGGTTGTACGAATGCCATTTAGACGGTCTTAAATATAGAAAATCGACATCAACAGCCGAGTTCACGCTCGCCATCTTGACTATTTACAATTGCTAAGGACTTAACACCAGAAATTTGGCTTGTTCGTTTAACAAGAGATTTAACACGAGTGTTAAGCTAACACTTGTTGGTGAAATTCAATTTTTGTTTTAACTATTGCTAAGCTGGTGTTAAGTCTTAACATCTGTTGGTGACATCGGGCATTAATCTTGAAATTTATGATGATAGGCTCCAAAATCTCGTCACGTGCTATTTCTTTCCACGTTATCTTCTTGTAGTTTTTCTATTTGTCTCGCGCAGTTTCCCCAGTCTTGTGTTACTCTATTAATGTCTTCGTAACTAAGTCGTTTAATGTCAGCCAGTTTAAAAGTATTACTTCTATATTATTTGAGCCACACTAACTCAATTGGATTGTATTGGCAGTGGTAATGGGTCGGGCGGATTAACTCGCGTCCTGTTTCATTTGGAAGCTGATTCAATTGATGCATTTTTAAACGAAGAACATCTGAATGATACTGATTTGAAATCTCTAGGATCCTCGAGTACGAAGCAATCAAATAGATCATGTGACAGCTCATGTGACTTTTGTTTTAGAAAAACGTTATTTAAAATGTAATATGCATTACAATACCTGTGTTGGGTTTCACGTAGTGATAAATATTGATGATATTACTAAATTAAATGTGCCAAATATCGCATCGAGTATAAATATGGTAAAAAGTAGAAGAAAAAACAACTCAATTATTGAATTTTTGCTAGATTTTCATCCAATTTACGGGTGCACTGCCTCCCAAGCGTGAGTAAGCAACGTATTTTTGGCAACTGCAACTATGTGGTATTGGGTGATGAGCATCTCACAGAATTGACACACTTGGATTCTAATTTTGTTACACAGGAAAGAGAATCTGCTAATTTGGTTGCTTGTGTCTGTGAGAAGGAATTTTTCTCTTGGCCGAGTGCTCGAATGTAGGAAAATTCAGACTGTATTAGCAGGTGACGTATGTGTGTGCGTGCTAAACAAATGAACAATGTCAAATGACAACATGTAGAGTCAGCGATGCTGTCATGACCTGGCACAAGGTTGTGGCCATTAGCGGTTATAGCCGACAGGGGTGACCAGACTCGTGAGTAGTTGGACGTGTATCAGTCACATCACTTGCTTTACTCATTTACATAGTTTCGTGTGCGTCTATTAATTCACAAAACGAAATTTTGGATAAATTTCAAAATTGGTTCAGTATCTTCAAGAAAAGCTCCTCGCCCCAAACTGCCATTTGGATTGGACTACGGTACGGAGGGGATACGGCAACTATTGTGACTACGCCCACAAGTGAGGCATCCCCGGGAGGGAAGATGAGGCGAAGGACAGAGGGTGGCCGACACAAGGAGTCACGACTGTGCAGAGGGAAGGTTCCCTACACTTTACCAGATGGAAACTCCCCGGCAGACAGTACAACCGAGAATACAATGCAAGAGCGCTTACACGTGAATGTGCGTAATGCAATATTGTGATTGCACATTGTAAAATAAGATAAGGCGCTGATGCATGCAAATTCCACAATCCTTCTGATGAAATAAACGAGATGCAGTTGCTTATGAGCTATTGTAGTTATTGGCTGTGTCTTTTGTCGTAGCATTATGAGTAAAAGCAGAAACCATTTCGCTGTTGCTGAATGCAAAAATGCTTCGTATAAAACTACGAATGTGATTTTCCATTGTTTGCCTAAAGATCGAGAACTACAGCGCAAGTGGGTTTTACGCTGTAAAAGGGCTGATCCGGTTAATGTGAATAATGCAAGAATGTGTTCCGATCACTTCCTGCCCGAGGACTATGAACGGGATTTAAAAAACGAACTGCTAGGGTTGCCGCTGAAAAGAAAATTAAAGGGCGACGCTGTACCGTCACAGAAAATTCCTAATTGGCATGTAGATGCATTTGAGGCGGTAGTAGCAAGTACCAGCAAAACCAATTTGCAGGTAATTATCAGATACACATTCCATTTATGTATTTGTTTCTATGTGTACACTGAGTTTATTCGATCCTTTTTATAAGAAAAGTTTGATGCGTGGAATAATAATAATAATAATAATAATAATAATAATAATAATAATAATAATAATAATAATAATAATAATAATAATAATAATAATAATAATAATAATAATAATAATAATAATAATAATAATAATAATAATAATAATAATAATAATAATAATAATAATAATAATAATAATAATAATAATAATAATAATAATAATAATAATAATAATAATAATAATAATAATAATAATAATAATAATAATAATAATAATAATAATAATAATAATAATAATAATAATAATAATAATAATAATAATAATAATAATAATAATAATAATAATAATAATAATAATAATAATAATAATAATAATAATAATAATAATAATAATAATAATAATAATAATAATAATAATAATAATAATAATAATAATAATAATAATAATCTGTTTTTATTAATAGGCAATATCAGCAAGAGATCGCCGGTGCGAAGTTAGGACCGTGCGAAAGAGAGCGCTGTCTACTATAGCATCTTTATCTCCCAAAAAACAAAATTTGACCATTCGACCAGCACCACTCTGTTGCTGCTGAAGAGGAAATAATTAGACTAAAGACTCAGATGCAAGCCCTAAAGAAAGAAAACAGTGTTTTGAAACCGCAGAACAAGGGCCTGAAGAAAGCCAAGGGTTCTAAGTTTTTTTGTGAAATTAAATAAATAAATAAAGTAATATTTTGTAGCTTCCATGGACAAAGTGCTGCAAAGTGTAATGGAGTGATGCAAAACTTAATTTCTATAGTAAGTTCCAAGTTTCCCGAAATTCATCACAAAGTGATCTCTCTTAATGTGAGGACAAGAACCTTCATTAGAATTAGGCACTTAAACAAAAGAGCGAAGGCAGAAATGATCAGGAAACTTGCAGCAAAGAAAAATCTTCAATGGGTTTCGTCATCTTCTTGAGCTACAGTGAGTAAGGACATATGAATAGTAACATGTTTTAAACTCTTAATACAACTGCTAGAAAGAACCTTCATTATAATACACAAGTGGATGTTTATTTCTTCCGATTTTACACGTAGCAGAGCTTAAATAACACATACTGAGGGGCTAGCCGGCATCTCACCCTACTGTAGTCCAGAAACGGCCGCACCAGACCGGGTTCGCAGACCGCAGACCGTTCTACTGTAGGAGGAAGTTTTTGCCAAGAGAAAATATTGCAACAAAATGTTCAAATGTGGGGTGTAGAAAGAAGTTGGGTGATGATGGACTTCTTCGAAGTTCTCGGAGTTCGATCTAGTCGTTCCTCGGCCGCTCTGGTATCTGCATGGACTCTTCTTCTCAGGGGTAGCCGCGGATATGGAAGGATAATGTTGTTTTAAATAAAAGATTATTTATAATTTCCCAACGAATCTCCAAACTTCGAGATTTATTAAGACTGAAACTTTTTTAACATAAATCAATCGATATCAATATTCTCTGGACGAGATTTTGGTAAATAAAAATACAATCTCGTGAAAACTCATAAGTTGTGCCAACATATTCAATGATTTTCGAAGCCTCTTGTGTTTTTAGTTCAATTGCCCAATACATTTATGTCTTAAAATTGCTAATCTTATTCTTGCCAGTTCATAATAATAACATTGTAGTTGTAAAGGCAGCATGAGCTGACAATTAACTATGTCCTTCTTGTATCTTGTAGAGTAATGTAAACGTTTATTTGTAATTTGGAGTAGATGGATTGATAAATGTAGCACATGAAAGGCATTTGTTATATACGAGACAATCTCTAATTATAATAACTATTAGCGAGGAGAAATTGCAAACCAAAAGAGTTGCTGTCCAGAGATGGCAGCACCAGTAATATCCTATACTGCGGAAGGAAATGTTGAAATATTTATAAAGTTTAATATCATGCTGCTATCTATTTATTTACCTTCAGTTAGGATTTAGCTGTTATTTATTGTGTTAAAATAAACAGAGGCTACAGCTATCACAGAGATTATCTCAAGTCAATAAGTTATTGTGTGTGAGAAAGTAAGCCTTCTGAGAAAATTATATCACAATACTTTTTGTGTCTATAAAGCATGGTTTTTCGTGTAATTATAGGAGAATATCATATTGTTTTGTTGGAACTTTATACAATATTAACTAAGGCCCACCTTGGTAGCATAGACACGTGAGGCGTCTGTGCTTCACGTTCAAGAGGTCCCGAGTTCGAACTCGATTAAGGCCAGTTACCGGATAAGGTTTATTCAGGGTTTTCCCTTATCCTGAAAGACGAATGTCCAGTAAATCTGACCTGGGCTCATTTCAGCCCCTCCTCTGCCATTACATTCATCGTCCGATATGACTTAACGTTGGAGGTTTTCTCTTATCCTGAAAGATGAATGTCTGGTAACTCTAAGCTCTATGTACCCTGTACTCATTTGAACATCATTTCATTCATCGTCCGATATGACTTAACGTTGGAGGTTTTCTCTTATCCTGAAAGATGAATGTCTGGTAACTCTAAGCTCTATGTACCCTGTACTCATTTGAACATCATTTCATTCATCGTCCGATATGACTTAACGTTGGAGGTTTTCTCTTATCCTGAAAGATGAATGTCTAGTAACTCTAAGCTCTATGTACCCTGTACTCATTTGAACATCATTTCATTCATCGTCCGATATGACTTAACGTTGGAGGTTTTCTCTTATCCTGAAAGATGAATGTCTGGTAACTCTAAGCTCTATGTACCCTGTACTCATTTGAACATCATTTCATTCATCGTCCGATATGACTTAACATTGGAGGTTTTCTCTTATCCTGAAAGATGAATGTCTGGTAACTCTAAGCTCTATGTACCCTGTACTCATTTGAACATCATTTCATTCATCGTCCGATATGACTTAACGTTGGAGGTTTTCTCTTATCCTGAAAGATGAATGTCTAGTAACTCTAAGCTCTATGTACCCTGTACTCATTTGAACATCATTTCATTCATCGTCCGATATGACTTAACGTTGGAGGTTTTCTCTTATCCTGAAAGATGAATGTCTGGTAACTCTAAGCTCTATGTACCCTGTACTCATTTGAACATCATTTCATTCATCGTCCGATATGACTTAACGCTGGAGGTTTTCTCTTATCCTGAAAGATGAATGTCTGGTAACTCTAAGCTCTATGTACCCTGTACTCATTTGAACATCATTTCATTCATCGTCCGATATGACTTAACGTTGGAGGTTTTCTCTTATCCTGAAAGATGAATGTCTGGTAACTCTAAGCTCTATGTACCCTGTACTCATTTGAACATCATTTCATTCATCGTCCGATATGACTTAACGTTGGAGGTTTTCTCTTATCCTGAAAGATGAATGCCTAGTAACTCTAAGCTCTATGTACCCTGTACTCATTTGAACATCATTTCATTCATCGTCCGATATGACTTAACGTTGGAGGTTTTCTCTTATCCTGAAAGATGAATGTCTGGTAACTCTAAGCTCTATGTACCCTGTACTCATTTGAACATCATTTCATTCATCGTCCGATATGACTTAACGTTGGAGGTTTTCTCTTATCCTGAAAGATGAATGTCTGGTAACTCTAAGCTCTATGTACCCTGTACTCATTTGAACATCATTTCATTCATCGTCCGATATGACTTAACGTTGCAGGTTTTCTCTTATCCTGAAAGATGAATGTCTGGTAACTCTAAGCTCTATGTACCCTGTACTCATTTGAACATCATTTCATTCATCGTCCGATATGACTTAACGTTGGAGGTTTTCTCTTATCCTGAAAGATGAATGTCTGGTAACTCTAAGCTCTATGTACCCTGTACTCATTTGAACATCATTTCATTTATCGTCCGATATGACTTAACGTTGGAGGTTTTCTCTTATCCTGAAAGATGAATGTCTGATAACTCTAAGCTCTACGTACCCTGTACTCATTTGTACATCATTTCATTCATCGTCCGATATGACTTAACGTTGGAGGTTTTCTCTTATCCTGAAAGATGAATGTCTGCTAACTCTAAGCTCTATGTACACTGTACTCATTTGTACATCATTTCATTCATCATCCGATATGACTTAACGTTGGAGGTTTTCTCTTATCCTGAAAGATGAATGTCTGGTAACTCTAAGCTCTATGTACCCTGTACTCATTTGAACATCATTTCATTCATCGTCCGATATGACTTAACGTTGGAGGTTTTCTCTTATCGTGAGAGATGAATGTCTGGTAACTCTAAGCTCTATGTACCCTGTACTCATTTGAACATCATTTCATTCATCGTCCGATATGACTTAACGTTGGAGGTTTTCTCTTATCCTGAAAGATGAATGTCTGGTAACTCTAAGCTCTATGTACCCTGTACTCATTTGAACATCATTTCATTCAACGTCGGATATGACTTAACGTTGGAGGTTTTCTCTTACCCTGAAAGATGAATGTCTGGTAACTCTAAGCTCTATGTACCCTGTACTCATTTGAACATCATTTCATTCATCGTCCGATATGACTTAACGTTGGAGGTTTTCTCTTATCCTGAAAGATGAATGTCTGGTAACTCTAAGCTCTATGTACCCTGTACTCATTTGAACATCATTTCATTTATCGTCCGATATGACTTAACGTTGGAGGTTTTCTCTTATCCTGAAAGATGAATGTCTGATAACTCTAAGCTCTACGTACCCTGTACTCATTTGTACATCATTTCATTCATCGTCCGATATGACTTAACGTTGGAGGTTTTCTCTTATCCTGAAAGATGAATGTCTGCTAACTCTAAGCTCTATGTACACTGTACTCATTTGTACATCATTTCATTCATCGTCCGATATGACTTAACGTTGGAGGTTTTCTCTTATCCTGAAAGATGAATGTCTGGTAACTCTAAGCTCTATGTACCCTGTACTCATTTGAACATCATTTCATTCAACGTCGGATATGACTTAACGTTGGAGGTTTTCTCTTATCCTGAAAGATGAATGTCTGGTAACTCTAAGCTCTATGTACCCTGTACTCATTTGAACATCATTTCATTCATCGTCCGATATGACTTAACGTTGGAGGTTTTCTCTTATCCTGAAAGATGAATGTCTGGTAACTCTAAGCTCTATGTACCCTGTACTCATTTGAACATCATTTCATTCAACGTCGGATATGACTTAACGTTGGAGGTTTTCTCTTATCCTGAAAGATGAATGTCTGGTAACTCTAAGCTCTATGTACCCTGTACTCATTTGAACATCATTTCATTCATCGACCGATATGACTTAACGTTGGAGGTTTTCTCTTATCCTGAAAGATGAATGTCTGGTAACTCTAAGCTCTATGTACCCTGTACTCATTTGAACATCATTTCATTCAACGTCGGATATGACTTAACGTTGGAGGTAAATTATATTAAAAAAAGACAATTGTGAACTTCTATGTTCTTTCCCACGAACGTCGCACATACCATTTGATTTTAAAGTAATGTGAGAGAACTTCATAAATACTTCCGGTATACCTACCTCATATTTGAGAGGTTAACTCAGTAATTGTAATTAGTTTACTAATGGTTATTTGAATATTTGTTGCTTGGACTCGCAGTCTTAGTCTTTTTATAAACCCGTATTTGTCCATGTGCATCATGTTAATCGAAATATACATTGTTGTTATTATTATTGTGGGTGCAAGGGAAAAGGGGAGAACAGTAACTTCTTAGCAATATGCTCAAGTTCTTCTCGGGCAGCAAGCTAGGCGAAAAGACGATTGCAAAGAGACGTTTCGGGAGTGTACATCTCTCCCATCATCAGGATATTTATTAAATGTCATTACCACAAATGTATGACTGGATATAACACACATATAAACATTGCAATAATGAACAAAAGACTGTTCTTGGTAAATCAAATGCCAGGTCAAAAAAACTTACTACTTAACTTGATGATCGAGCTATATAAATCTGTGCTCCTTAAGTCAACGGATTTCCATTTGTTAGGCTGGTTTCCAAGAGGAGCTGTGAAATGACATATACGTTTTTGTTGAGTAAGACTTTGTTAGTTGTAATGAGTACTGACGTGTGTACTGTGTCATTGACCATTTCTGTACTAATGTTACAGATGTTAACTGTTCACCAATAATCACTTTTCTGTTGCAACAAGTAAAATGTACTGATACACGAGTGTCTATTTTGCGGACTTACTCACACGTCCTTTCACCATGGAAGTCAAATGAAGAAGGAATCACCTCCACTTCAGGTGCTTATATAGTCTTCTTGCCGTTGTCATGACGACAAATCAACTTTTATACATCTCCTAATAAATTTTGTATAATCGTTTTTTCATACAACTATTGAATATTCCAAATAATTCTTTTTACTTATTTAAATTATTAAATAGATTTAAATAATCATTTAAATTGTTTCAATATCATCCTGCCATACAACGCCGAGACACCCGCTGAAACTTCTACTCTGAAAGAGACCACCAGATGAGAGATAATGTGAAATGAAATGGAGGGACACGAACTTCGGAGGATGTACAGTAGCGCTGGTGGAACGGTAATTGTCGCGCTAGTGGAATGGTTACCATGGATTCATCATTGTTAACAGGAACCTCTCAGATAACTCACTGATTATTCTTGTATGAGTGAGAGGGGCACTGACGAGCCTCCCATTCGTGTGCTAAGCACCAATGAAATTCGCAGGAATCACAAATGACAGATATATGTTCACTCCACGTGGAGTAATCAGTGCGTTATCTGAGAGGTATCGAGGGCTATCCAGAAAGTAGATTACGTTTTCGTCTGTTTCCGCTAGGGGCGGGGCTAGCGCGGCCATCTTGGGGTTAGAGCGTTGCGCAGCTCAGTCGGCATCTAGCCGTGCTAGTGAGAGGTTCGTGCTGTGCTCCGTTCCGATACTGTGACGGTTTGAAATGTCTGCGTTAATTGAAAATCCCGCGAGCTGCTAGGTGCGTGCAGTAATAAGGTTTCTGACTGCAAAAAACTGTAAACCGATAGAAATCTATCGGCAGCTTTGTGAAGTGTATGGGGACAACATTATCACTGAAGGTGGAGTGCGTCAGTGGGTCATTAGATTTAAAAATGGCCGAACCAATGTTCACGACGAAGATCGAAGTGGGAGACCCAGCATAGTGACTGCCGAACTTGTCGAAAAAGTCGATGCTAAAGTCCGTGAAAATCGAAGGTTCACAATAACGGAACTTTCTTTGAGTTTTCCACAAATTTCGCGAAGTTTGTTGCACGAAATCATCAGCGAAAAGCTTGGTTACCACAAGCTTTGTGCAAGATGGATTCCAAAAATCTTGACAGAGGACCACAAAAATCAGCGAATGGCTGCAGCGTTGAACTTTTTGGACGTTTACCATAAGGATGGTGACTCTTTACTCGATCGCATCGTTACTGGTGACGAAACATGGGTGAAACACGTGAACTGTGAAACGAAATTGCAATCAATGCAGTGGCGGCACACAAGTTCTCCCCAAAAACCCAAGAAATGCATGCAAACAATGTCGGCAAGGAAGATGATGGCGACTGTTTTTTGGGACAGAAAAGGTGTGATTTTGGTGGACTTCCTGGAAAGAGGCACTACAATAAACTCTCAAAGGTATTGCCAAACTCTCCAAAAACTCAGAAGAGCCATTCAAAACAAGCGCAGAGGAATGTTGAGCTCTAAGATCTTGTTGATTCACGACAACGCCCGGCCCCACACGGCAAATGTCACTCGTGAAGTTCTTGAATCTTTTAAGTGGGAGTTGTTTCCTCATTCGCCGTACAGTCCCGACCTGGCACCGAGCGACTTCCACCTATTCCCAGCAATGAAGAAGTGGCTGGCTATGCAGCGTTTTGATGACGACGCACAGCTGCAAGAAGAGGTAACGAAGTGGTTGAAGGCGCAGGCGGCCGAATTTTTCGACGAAGGAATTTCCAAGCTCGTACATCGCTACGATAAATGCCTTAATTTGAATGGTGACTATGTCGAAAAGTAGTATTTGAGTGTGGCTTTCATCTGTATATAATAAAATTTGTTTCCTATACTTTGTTTACTTTTTATTCCAAAACGTAATCTACTTTCTGGATAGCCCTCGTATTACCGAAAATAAATCCATGGTAACCATTCGAACAGCGTCACTATAATCAACCTACCCAATATTTGCCTGGGTACCCGGGGAAACCCCCGTAAAATCTCATGGGTCAGGTAGGTCAGTCACGGAAATCGAACCAGAATGTGGGTCTCAGTCGAAACCAGCTGAGCCATCCACATCTGTAAACTATCCTTTACAGAGAGATTGAGAAAGTAAAGTCTGTTTTTAAATGGTGTGCACGTCGGCGCTGTCTTTGACGAACCCTCGTAATCGTTTTACAACCCCGACCCTCCTTCTCCCAGATCTTTCCGCAAGGTTGCCACCTTTCTCGATACGTCATGGGTATCGTACGAGGTTTCGTCTAAATAAATTATCTTATATCCATTACTGCAAAACTTCCTTAGTTTTGACAAATACAATTCTACTGGATTCCATAATAACCCTTATCTTATTCGAAGTGCGGTATTTGAAACCCAGCTCCTTTAGGAGACCGCGCAATGTGCAGTGCCCATAAGGAAAATCACAAATTTCTTGCAAATGTGCAACCAATTCATCTAAGGTGGGTGCTCTCCCTTTTGCATAGAATCTATAAATTTCTCGACGAATTAAATCGCATGTGAAATTATCTACTTTAGAGAAACGTTTCCTTTTGTTTTCACACTTGATTGGCGTCTTTGGTATTGCTTTCGTCACAATATTTCTTACTGTATTTCTGTGAATACCTAGAATTTATCAGTTTCATTGCACGACCACTTACCAAGATTATTTGTCAGCACATATTTATATATGTTCAAAACAAACGCTTGAATTTGCTTAGAAATAGTTCCCGTTATAACTTTGTTTTTTAAGGCTTTTCCAGTAATATAACTCGGCCCAGTTATTCACACTGTCTTCACTTTGATTATTTTAACTTGACTGAAACTTATCAACTACTTCATTTGCATTTATCACTGCATTTCCCTCCCACGGTCTCCACATCGTGACACACAACGAATTGCTGCACGTAATGAAACAGAACAACTGGAAGTTGGAACTTTGGCAACTGAGACTCCACGTGGAGTAAACATGCGATTGTCACTTCGAGAAAATCAGGGTTGCTATTGGTCCTCAACGACAGTGTTCCATTTCTGAAGTGTGGAGATAGATTTATGACGGTCATTATTGGGCGGGAGAGTAGTTTCCTTTGAGCGGCAAACTGCACTCCCGTTCACTAGACAGACTTTAACTCAAGCAAATATTTAAATAAAACAGAATGAAATGTTGAATGTATTTATATACAAGTGTATAAACACTAAATTGTCTGGGAATAATCTGCAAAGAGTTTTACATAAGTTTGTTTACTTAGTAAACGTTAAGAGATATTTATTAATCTATTTATCTCAAGTGTGTGTGTGTGTGTGTGTGTGTGTGTGTGTGTGTGTGTGTGTGTGTGTGTGTGTGTGTGTGTGTGTGTGTGTGTGTGTGTGTGCAAACAAACATTTCCAGCTATTGGTTTCTATTGTAGAACGCCTCGTCGTTTTTAAAGTGCTGTTCAATTGTTTGTCACGGCGTCATGGAAACAGTACGGACTTTTAAACCCAGCTTAGAGCGAGACGCTGTTAAACATCTGCCTATCAACTCGTACACTTAACGAAGTGCGTTATGAAACTGCTCATGTTTTGGTTTGTCTCATTTAATACAAAGTAGTTATAAACATAATAATCATTATCCTTTATTCACCATTAAGCTTACAAGAAGCAATAGGTTTCGTCAGTTATAAAACGTATTTACAATGTATTTACAAGTCCAGAAGGTTTACAAATTAATGCGTATAAAGTTCTAGGTGAAATCAGATTATTTGCATGGCTTAAGCTGGTAATTATCGTAAGTTAACTTTACTATAATAATAATAAAATTAAACAATTAGGTACCTACTACTATAATTTGCAATAGATTTACATAAATTCACTAGCATGTATGTTATATTCTAAGTATTCTTGTACAGTATAAAATGCTTTTTGTTTAAACCAGTTTTTTAATACTATAAAAAATCTGTTTTGTAGCAGTTCTTTTATTTCCAGAGGAAGCTTATTGAATAATTTTAACTGTTGATAACAGCGGCTATTTATGGTCTTTCTCAATCGGTTTAGAGGTGTATCTAAATTATGTTTGCATCGAGTGTCATAACTGTGTACTGAGAAACGATGTATAAATAAGTTTTGATTTTCTTTAACGTGTATGATATTGGTATATATATATACATTGATGGTAAAGTCATTATCTTATGGTCTGTAAATCTAGGCTTACATGTATCCTGTTGTCCTAATCCTAAAATTAGTCTGAGAGATTTCTTTTGCCATATGAATGCATTTTTTGAGGTAGCACAATTACCCCAAAGCATACGAGATTATAAGATAGTTTGTAGATGTCATTCAGCGATGGTGGTATAGAAAATCGTGCGACTGTATGGCTGTAGGTTATATAGTGGGTAACACTTCGTACACCTAACCTCCAAGAAGACGGGATGAAGTGAAGTAACCACAGAAGGGTACAGATGTTCATAACAGCTACAGACTTAGTGACCAGTTTCGCTTCTGAAGCTCCCTGGAAAGGTGTACGAACGACTTGTCGACCAAGCAACCCTCTGTCATCCACGGGGAGTACTGTTTCCTTTGAGCAAGCACTCAAAACCACGTAAAACCCTAGGTCGGAATGGACGGTCGATCGAACCCCGCAGGTTTCAGAATGCGAGCCATCCCGTTTGGACTGTAGCAGGTAGCTATTCTCAAAAAGAAGTTGGTAGAAGAATAAATCTGTGTAAGACTAGTTTACAGTAGAGAAGATGTGTGAATACATTAGACCTTTAAAAAAAAACTGTTCGCACCTTTATTACAATTCTGTCGCTTTAAAGGCAAATTTAAGCTTCAAGATGTTCAGAAAATGGGTGACAGTTATTCTCTATTCTCCCCAGAGAATACACAAAATAACTGGGATGAGTCGATACGAGTTCTTCTCGATAGTCGATTCTCGATATACGATATTTTCCACGATTTTCGATACTCGATACAATCATTTGTTTCTTTAGTTTCAATACAAAATAAAATGTTGGGATAACTGTGTAATGCCAATATAATTAAATAGGTGGACATCTTTAATGAGATAAAACTTAAAACCATTGTGTCCTAATTTTTAAACTCTACATTAGACATTTACAAGTAAAACAGTTCACTTTTATAAGTTTTTGTTCATTTTCACTCTTTCGGGGTCAAGTCTACTTCTTTTTCTGTCACATGAGTCCTGCTGTACTAAATAGTCTTTCAGAGAAAACAGTTGAAAGTGGAATATACAAATATTTAGCGGATAATTTGTTTTAATTCTCGAAATGTTAGAATTTGTTTTGCAGTAATGCAGTGCACTAGAAAGAGGAGGTGAGATATGTAGTCATTTGTTCTTGGGAACTGTTAACTGACAGTTGACACACGATTATTTTCTTGTGTAATGTTAATGTACAGCTACCACATTCCTGACAATTTCTCGGACTTTGTAATGTTTTACTTGCGACAGTAATATTTTGTGATTTTAAAATAAAATAAAAATTGCAGAAACACCACAGAAGTATCGAAAAAGTATCGAGGGAATTTTATGAAATATCGGTTGATGTCGATACCATGCAAATATCGCAAGTATCGACGTATCGCAAGAATCGAGGGCCATCTCTAAAAAACTCAAAGGAATGCAATTTCAAGGGAATGCACTTAACACCGTTATGCCATGGAAAGTTACAGCCAAGGTATAATTGGGAGGAAGAAAAAAAGGCAATAATAACTTGTACAGTCAACTGTTTTCTTTGTTGTAGAGTGTGCCCAGCAATGGCGATTTTCACACTTGGCTATACGGAGAAATTGCAGCACTGCAGTTCATTACCATAAAACGAATGACCATTATCAGCTTTGCTGTTTGCCTGCATTTGAAATTAACATTGATTGCCGATAGAATCAGGTTTTCTGCCAGACTTTCTGTGTCAGCAGGACTTTATCTAATTATTTCACAGAATTAACTGAGGAACTGTTGGGCGGATCCATTAGGTCTAATGAAGTGTTGACTCTATTTCTGTCACATTAGTGAATCAACAGACCAATTAAAGGTTACATTAAGTAAACTACCAGGCCGTCGCTTAGCAACCAGTTCTTAGAAGTGACAATCGTATTGTATCTACTGTATTCCTACCTTGTATCGGTTTGTGTAGTTCAGTTAGCGTGCCGTTCGATGCATTTATTCCTACTTTAATATTGTATATTTTTCTCCTCTACCCCTTCACAATTTTTCTAATTATATTTTTTCTTTTACTTGTATTAGTAAACCGCCTACAGATGTATTATTTTATCTTGGCAGGAATCCTACGCGGTAGGGATGAGTAGCAACTGTGGTGGGGATAGTGCACCTATCGCCACAATGCGTCACACGCGTCAGATTACGAGAGGGGAGGGCGGTGCATAAGGTGTCTAAAAACAAATTTCATTCTCGAAGTCAGTTTTGCAGCTCTTATAAACTAAGTTGTAATTCTTACTATGGCAGTAATCTCCACGCTTTTGTTGGATCTTAAATAGTACATAGGCATTTGGAACAAAACCCTGTCCTCCAGCAGGCATGATAAACAACTGACGGCCTTTCAATATCGCTGCAGAGTCCCTGTAACAAATTTCACTCCAGGCATATGTTCCAGTATGTGCTGTATTTATATAAGTTCCATCCATATAAACTATATAAACTTCACTTCGATATCTCCGAATATTTCGTAAATAATTAAGTCTTTTTGCACGTATGGTGCGATGTTTGATTAAAATTTGTCTGTCATGCTTAGTGTTTTTTTTCTTCAAATAGTCCTAGCTTCAAAAGAACACTTCTTAATGTTCAGACACTGCCTTGGAAGTCAGTAGAATTTTTAGCTTCATAAGCACTTTCTTCAAAGTTGGTCTTTGTTTTTCTGTGCTTTAAAAATTATTCATAGTTCGCCTAACTATTTCTGAATTAAAACATCCAAATTAGATTTTGTGCATGTTATTAATCTTTGTTTACTGGGCATAGAGAAGGACGTTGTTGCACTAGCACCAATGGCTTTTCTTTCCTTAATAACTCTCCTAAACTGCTTTCAGACACAATTGTTGCCTCAGATACCCTTCCCCAGATTTTTATAGCTGGTCCAGACCATTGTTCTTTTTTTTTTTATAAATCTATGGATATTGGTTTTACTTCTCGTGTTTTTAAATGTAGCACTTTATTTCCTAATGTGCTGCTAGGAGGCGTCATTTATAAATGCTCTCTTGGAACCAAGAGACAAGCACATTTTGAAACAAGCTGTAGTGTTACCGAGTAGCTCTGCACGTGTTTAGTTGCTCACAACTGGTACGCAACTGACCTGCCCTCCCCTCCAATTGCAACCGTTCTGAGGTGGACTCGTCCAGATACCACTGCGCATCGCTCTGCACTTTTCAAGATAAAGAAGTACGTCTGTACCTTTTTATTTCTCTCTTCTAGCTGACTTGTAAATATTTTCAATATAAGTGAAGCTCTTCTCCATATATTCTCTCCATTTTTAGACCTTCATATTCTGTAAATCATTAGCATGGAAGTAAAATAAAGCCGGTGGGTGGTAGATTTACAGCAACAGGCCTAGAAGCAAAATTAAGCGATATTTCACGCCAAATATAGAATGGAACGCTGAGAACTAAAGCAAACATAGGACGTCCATAGATAAAAACTCTACTTCAATTTTTTTCTTGTAAATATATTACGTAAGTTCTTGACATTAACAGGCAGTGTATCAAATAAAACTTTTTTGTGGGCTTCACCATTTCCCAAGTATTCTTTGTTACTCGTTTGAATGTTCAAATACTTCTACTTTTTCCAAGTGGGAAATCGTTATTCTTTTTTTCTCTTGGTAATACAAAGAAGGCGGTCAGCTCTTAAAACATTTGACTATCGCTTAAAGCTACTGAACTCTCCTATTTACTTATAAGGAAAAACATATGTAATAAACCAACAATTTGTCCTGCACCGTGGCTTAGTGGGCTAAAACGTCATGCTTTGGTTCCCTACCACGGAATGCA
This sequence comes from Mantis religiosa, assembly GCA_030765055.1. Lineage (NCBI taxonomy): Eukaryota > Metazoa > Arthropoda > Insecta > Mantodea > Mantidae > Mantis > Mantis religiosa. Next base: position 163,076,357 of record CM060954.1, read on the forward strand.
CCCGGAATCGATCCTACCCCTGGGAGGTGTGTATTTTATTTCCCGGGTCAGCTCTACTTGGCGTATGTGGGCGTGAGGCCGGCAGTCGGATTGGCAGCCTTTGGCCCACTTGGATTGTTACGCCAACAACGTTGTTGTTTTGAAATCTACGTATGTGCATCTTAACATTAAATAGATGACGGAATATGTTTTTAGAAAATATTTGGTTGAACAATGGTAGGGAAATGTAACGTCAGATTTTCCTGCAAAATCTTCGTGTTAACATATCTGTTCTTGTTTCCCTTCCAGCCTTTTGATGATGGTCCTCATGATGATGGTCCCAGATGAAACACGCCCATTTACACTGCAGTATTTGGTATGCCTGTCTCTGGTAAGTACATGATTCATATGCACTCCATTTCTCCGGGATCTCCGGTTTCCCCCGCCATCTCATTCCACCGGTGCTCCATATTTATCTCATGTATCATCACTGTCATCGCCTGCGATGCCATATGTAGTAAAAGCAGGCGTTAAACACTACACATATGCACTCCATACGTACAGCATTCAAGGTGTGAATAATTTGTTACCGTTTAATATTCAAATTATGATTGATTCTTAACGTGAACTTTTAATAACCTTTCAATGACGTTCTTTTCTGATAAGTACTGATTTGTTATAAAAGAAAAACTTACTTCCCATTTGAAAAAACCTAGACAGACAACTTGGTGCGTACATTTAACTTTAAACGTTATAAAAAGATACTTTGGTTACAAACTTTGTGTAAATTCTTCACCTGGTTGTGTTTGTTGCTAAGGAAAATCTCCATGGAAACATTAAAGATCGCAGTTACTCGTGTATAGTACTTATAAATATTCTATGGCTCATGTTGCATGTCTTTACAATTTTTTCAGGATGTACCACTAAGTTTCATTATTCATTGGTGTGCCTTAGGGTGACCATTCTATACTAAAATTATAATCTATTTTGATATACACAGTTGAAAAAGCCAACTCGTTCTCTGCAAAACACCTATAATATAATTTCATACATTACTTAAACATTAAACACCATTCACAAATCTCTTATACTTGTATACAAACACATTTAGATATATGAAGGCCACGACTTAAGTAGCAAATGCCACGGAGTAAAAACATAGTTACTTCACAGAATATAAATAGTGGTTAAACTGCAGAGTATAAAAAATTAATTACATTTTATTGCCCGGAATGCACATAGACGGCCATGATGTAACACTTTAATAGAAAAAAAGCACAGCGTTTAAAAAGTGACGAACGATTATGTCTTGTATTTGTTTCTTTCATGCCATTTATGAAGTACTACGGATGTGTATGTTATGAAACAATATTAAAACATCTGAATAACTTATGTTGTAATATACAGATGTTTGTAGTTACTGTGTTTGAAAAAGTCTAATAATGTTCTTGTAAGAATGTTTTGCTTTATTTTATTTGTATTTATGTTATAATCAAGATTCTTGGCAGAGTGGTTTAAATAGTTTTATAAACATCAAAAATTTCTGCTTTATATTAGTGATCACACTATTTACCTCCATTGTTGAAGGTAAGTTGCCAGCCTTGAGGTACAAAAACAGACCTTAAATAACTATGGGACGAAGTTCAAAACGTTCCAAATCTTTTTCTATGAATATCGGGGGATTCTCATAGTTATTTGGAGTAGTCAGGATAGTACAAAATTGCAATTATAAGCACTAATGCGTCTATAACCTTAATATTATTTTTATGAAGAACTTAGGGTTGAACAAAATAAATTAATTCATCACTAGGGTTTAAAAACCTAACCATACAAAACAAGTCGCGAAAAAGTTTAGAAACGCGAAGCATCAAGTATAACCTAGAGCCGAATTTTCATCAAAATGAAGATAAGAGGACAAGATACTGAGAAGGGCTAATTGGTCCTGAAACATTTGAAGGTGAAGCAGACGAAAACAAAAGATTGGGATAAGAAGTGGTGCATAGGAAATTTGAGGTAAAACAGAACTAAGGTATTTTTACCTGTCGAACCTGTGAAAACTAACGCATTCCTTAACCGAGACTTAGCTACGACCCAGCTCGGAGGGCTCTCAGTAAATTTAGAATGATTTTTTTGAATGAGCACTCCTGGTAATAAGAAACGTGGAGAATGTCACTTTTGTAAGGGATACGAGGTGATAGAACTGGTGTTCGTCTGATGTCATCTTCACGCTGTGCTGCATCTGTGCTCAAAATAGACACGGAAAACTAAATATGTTGCGGCGTTGGAACATAGTCAAGCGAGTGTTTATCAAATTTTGGAAGATTTTAGGGGGAGGGGATAAAATCCCCACCTGCATGGGTAAATTTTCTCAAAAGACTTTGGTTAAGACCAGTGTCGAGGCGTGACTTTCAAAGTGAGAGAAGTTCCAAATAATAATTTTCATTAATATAAGAGAGTAAAATGACTAAAAGAACTAAGGCTACTCTTCAGTACTCTTTCTATTGTACAGTCACACGTAGGTCCAGTAGCAAGGCGTGACTTTCAAAGTGAGGGAAGCTCCCAATAATAATGTTCATAAAAATAAGACAGAATAATGACTCAAAGAACTAAGGCTACTCTTTAGTACTCTTTCTGTTGTACAGTCACACGTAGGTCCAGTAACGAGACGTGACTTTCAAAGCGAGGGAAGCTCCAAATAATAATTTTCATTAAAATAAGAGAGAATAATGGCTCAAAGAACTAAGACTACTCTTTAGTACTCTTTCTGTTGTACAGTCACACGTAGGTCCAATAGCGAGGCGTGACTTTCAAAGCGAGGGAAGCTCCAAATAATAATTTTCATTAAAATAAGAGAGAATAATGACTCAAAGAACTAAGGCTACTCTTTAGTACTCTTTCTATTGTACAGTCACACGTAGGTCTAGTAGCGAGGCGTGACTTTCAAAGCGAGGGAAGCACCAAATAATAATTTTCATTAAAATAAGAGAGAATAATGACTCAAAGAACTAAGGCTACACTTCAGTACTCTTTCTATTGTACAGTCACACGTAGGTACAGTAGCGAGGCGTGACTTGCAAAGCAAGGGAAACTCCAAATAATAATTTTCATTAAATAAGAGAGAATAATGTCTCAAAGAACTAAGGCTACTCTTTAGTACTCTTTCTATTGTACAGTCACACGTAGGTCCAGTAGCGAGGTGTGACTTTCAAAGCGAGGGACGCTCCAAATAATAATTTTCATTAAAATAAGAGAGAATAATGACTCAAACAACTAAGACTACTCTTTAGTACTCTTTCTATTGTACAGTCATACGTAGGTCCAGTTGCAAGGCGTGACTTTAAAGCGAGGGAAGCTCCAAATAATAATTTTCTTTAAAATAAGAGAGAATAGTGACTCAAAGAACTAAGACTACTCTTTAGTACTCTTTCTATTGTACAGTCATACGTAGGTCCAGTTGCAAGGCGTGACTTTAAAGCGAGGGAAGCTCCAAATAATAATTTTCTTTAAAATAAGAGAGAATAGTGACTCAAAGAACTAAGACTACTCTTTAGTACTCTTTCTATTGTACAGTCATACGTAGGTCCAGTTGCAAGGCGTGACTTTAAAGCGAGGGAAGCTCCAAATAATAATTTTCTTTAAAATAAGAGAGAATAGTGACTCAAAGAACTAAGACTACTCTTTAGTACTCTTTCTATTGTACAGTCATACGTAGGCCCAGTTGCAAGGCGTGACTTTAAAGCGAGGGAAGCTCCAAATAATAATTTTCTTTAAAATAAGAGAGAATAGTGACTCAAAGAACTAAGACTACTCTTTAGTACTCTTTCTATTGTACAGTCATACGTAGGTCCAGTTGCAAGGCGGGACTTTCAAAGCGAGGGAAGCTCCAAGTAAAAGTTTTCATATTTTGTTTTCATATGTTCTTCAGAAATGAAATATATATCTGGAGTTTTCTGGAAAATTGCCTCTGTACTCCTATTCGTTCTGGATGACTTTTGCATAACCGATAAGCCGTAGACCTCCCTAAGGCACATGCTTCGAGAGAATGCATTTATTCTGCAGTTGACCATTTCCAAAGCATTTCTTGTTACGGGTTTGTGTTTTCCTGTAGACTTTCCTGTAACGGAAATTCTCTATTTTTATTATACCTATAATGAAATGCGTAATAAAGTTCTGTTTTATATTATTTGTCCAATTCGTAGAGTTTTTCTCGCAACCAGCTGGTGGCCACACCGAAGCCTTGGCGTGCGCAGTAGGAATACCTGAATGACATGAACACCGCTGGTATTTTTACCTTCTTGACTCTTTGCCACATTCTCAACACGTTCTGCCTCAAGGAAGGTCCTGAAGGAGTGTTTTAGAACAACCCTTCTGCTTGTCGAGTCTCGAGGTCATCACGGTATTCCCCACAATTATTGATTACGGTTTTCCTCATACATAAGGAAAATATAGCTTTATCACCACATAGCTACAGTCTGCATTTCAACACGTTTAAACTAGCTTTAGCGATGGATCGATACCACTGCTCTCGATAGTTGAAATCGATACTGATGTCTATACTCGATATGCTTCATCGATACGCATCATCATGCGAAAAAAGGTTTTTCTGCATATTTCAAACACTGTTCTACTATTATTGGTAGTAGCTACTTCAAAATAATACCATACTCATTTACGTGACTACGAGTTTGACTTGCAAAACACAAAGTAACAAATACGAGGGCTGTTCAATAAAGAATGATCATAATTTTTCGCACTAAAATTTAATCTTATTATATTCTGTTAACTTAATGTGAAACAAACACGACGTAGTAGTTTCATTGTTGGTACTCCTGGTCCCCGTCTGTGAGAACCAGGCAAGTTCAGACATGTTCAGTAACGCATACCGCTGCAATGGAGGTAACACGCGAGGAACAATATGCGGCTTTAATTCTTCTTTCGTCTCAACAAATCTTCAGTTGAGGCCTATACAATGTTACAGGAGGCCTATGGAGAGTCTGTTCTTCCTTACAGCACAGCTCGAAGGTGGTTTAAAATGTTTAAAGAGGGGAGACAATCAATTTCAAAGAAAGGTGGACCCGGTGCTCCAGTTACTGCTCTTACGGAAGAAAACATCAATACTGCTGCTGCCATTGTGAGAGAGGATCGACGAATTACCTTAAGATCACTTTCTGAAATACTGAACATTTCATTGGGTGCCACATTTCCGTGAAGCAATCTGGATGGTGTACCACGATAATGCGCGGCCGCATATTGCCAATGTTGTTGCTGAATATCTTGCAAAAAGTAACGTGAAGTGCATCCCTCACCCTACCTATAGTCCGGATTTAGCCCCATGTGTCTTTTTTCTATTCCCTAACTTGAAGAAACGCCTTCGTGGGAGGCATTATCCATCATCAGAGGCAGTGATGAAGGCTGTGATGGCGATTTTGAAGGATCTCTCATAAAATGGTTTCCAGCATGTCTTTGAAGACTGGCAGAAACGCTGGGACAAGTGCATCGCATTTTTTTTATTTAAACAATATTTTACAGCCCGTGTTTTACCTAAAAGTATATCACGGGATTATTTACAATAGTTATTTACACAGTACTATACAGATTTATTCAAGTGTGCGGTAGATACTCTTGATGAATACTGATACTTGAACTGTATTGAGGTGAATTTTCAGAAACACGGGTACAGGGGCTGAACAGAAAACGTCTGGTCGATCTTTCGAGAAATTACTGCACTCTGTCATCAAATGCAGAGCCGTCTGTGGGTGTTTTTCAGTTCAGTTACAGGATGGCGAGGCTCTTATTTTCATTTTATGAAGGTAGGCCTCGAAACGGCCGTGATTTGTGAGGAATTGTGTGGTTATGTGATTGGGCCATAGAGATAAGGACAGACGGTGTTGTATATTGGGAATGAAAGGCATTGTTGGATCTGGTGTATATGGAGTTCCAAACTGTAGTGTAGTATTCGGTTAGCAGCTTCAGGGGAGACTAGTTTCAGAAGGACCATCAAAATTATGAGGATGAGTAAAGGTACGTTGTCAAAAAGAATTGTGATCATTCTTTATTGAACAGCTCTGGTAGAAAGAAACAAACTTTTCCAGTGCTGCATTACTTCACGTCTTATCTCCAACTGGGTTCATAGATTCTGCTTACTCGAGTATCGAGGTATCGAAATATCGAGATTATTTACTTCTGAAACAACACCAACTCCAATACTCAGACCATAATACGAGAATCGATTGTAGGAAAAATGGCGGCGCTCGTGGCCCAGCTTGTTATGTTGTGGTTATATCTACAGAGTAAAGTGTGTGTTTGTTTACTTTGATTGTGTGTTTGAAGAATTAATGTAATTCATATTACAGTGGCAATTAGTGACTAACGAGTTAGTTTATAGTTGAGTATTTAACATAAAGTGATAACGTTTACCTAAATATATACTGTGAAGTATTGTCGAAATGCATCGTTGTTGTGTTCCCAGCTGCAATCTAGTTATGGTAGTGCACCTCACACGACATTTAAATTTCCGAAGGAAAAATCGTAATGGGATAAGTGGACCAGGAACATACAATGTATATATTTTAAAGTAAATGACAAAACTGTACTTTGTATTCATCATTTTGAACAGTGCTTTGAGGTTAAGGAAGACATCTTTCCAGTAAATGATGGTGAACCATTCGTGCCCTTCGAAAAATACCAAAATTAATAGATGATGCCTACCCCACGATTTTTAAGAATCAGCCATCCTATCACACATTAAAGCTCAACCAGAAAAGACGAAATCCTGAAGAATGCGTCCAAGACATTTTACAGAGAGTAAAGATAATTTTAATATTTTGTGTGCACAAGATGTTATTGACAGTTTTGAACCGAAGTGGTGAGGAGATTTTAACACATTGATAGTCACTATTAAAGACGATTAGTTACGTTCTTTTCAATAACATTCAAGATCCCAGCTTCACTGATGTTCCTTCACTTAATGAGTTTCAAAGTATTTCATAACCTAGCAGCAATATTATGAGCCTACCAGTGGAAAATTTTAAATGTATCTTGCAGTGTGAGGGAACTGACACCTTCAAACGTGACAATTGGAGTAAACTGGACAATCTGGTGAGTTCTCTTAAATATTATAGTATAAGCAGTATGTCCTTACTAGAAAAGGTTACTATGTAAACAATATAAAAGAAACTTTAGCACTTGCTACAGACGATAGGATGATTGAGTCCAATAAGATAAAGTTTGCTGTGTTTAATGCTTATGAGTTGTCATGCCTTATAAATTAAATTTTGATTGGAAGTATAAGGTGGAAAATGCATAGTACTGGTCGTGCTACTATATAATGTAATAAGATCTTAGGATTTGTCATGATGCTCTTTATTTATGTTATTACACGTTTTAGTTGAAAGTATAAAGTGATAAATGCTTAGGAGTTACCTCGCTGCTCCGTAATATGGATTATATTATGTCCATTGTGTACAGTTTCCTATTCTACGTAACCAGAGCCGCTGGGTTTGGACGGGCGCCATCTTGGAATCTGTATTATGGTCTGAGTATTGGAGTTGGTGTTGTCTGAAACAACTGATCTCCAGAATGAAGTCATTTACAAGAGATTCGATATTGTTTCTTTTATAGGTGATCTTTAGCTCCTACGGTTTCAGGTGTTATTCTAGGTAGGTATGTTTTTCTATGTATACTAGGTATAAAGGCCACTTAATTTTGCTCAGACGCCTCTTTATCAGTGCAGTAAACCTACAGCACGAGAATAGGCTTTACTTTACTTCCGAAGGAAGCCATACCAATGATTCTCACTTCCGAAAAAGAATCCATCATTTGGTTTAAACGCCCGTGATGAAGATGTTAGAGGACATTTCCAGAAAATTCAAAATATACATTTGTCATGAAAATGTCTTAAAATATATGGCATTTTAATCACAACATTTTTGAGGAATTTAATAATTTTTTAAAATCTCATGTAAGGCATAAACCCTGGGTTGGGAATTTCCTGGTCGCACCTCTCCCAAGTTTTATTTTTGACTCAGCTTTAATTTTCGTGGTTATTTATGCTCTCCGCGTGCACGGATATTTTTCCAAAAATTACCTTTCTTTTTTCATTTTGTGGTGGTATTTAGGGACCTCTAAAGATGTATTTTTGGTAAAGCATCTGTATGGAATTTGTAGATACAATACAATAGGAGTACTTTCCCTACCCAGCTTCTACTTGGCAGAGAAGGTAAAACTGAACAAAGAATTTAGCTGGGAGGTTGAAGGAGGGTTGGTAAGGGATGAACTGGAATGGAGAAAGAAACCACTTTCATATGCGGAGACGAAGAGAAAAGGCTGCGCTTGTGGTTTGCCCTTGAGCAGAAAACTTTAATTGAATACTGCGCAGTTTCATGCACAATGTAAAACGCTATTAACGTGCAAGGCTGTAGCTCTGCCACAGCGGTTCACATCCTGCGGTTAACTTTGGAAGAGTCTTGGCTGGCAAGTGCATAAACAAAGCAATGCATATCTCAGAAAAAAAATCGTATCTTAACATTTTAATTTAACAACTTGTGTTTCTCCTTAAACCGGCTGCCGCTGTGCGCGGGTATTAGCGAGTGCACTCTCTTGGCTGTATTGTACCGGCCACCAACATAACAGACTCTAGAACAACGCATTGTCGTATGTAAATGTGAATCACCGAGCTGTGTTCGCACACAATAGATTCAAATGTTCCTTGTTGAAGTGCTTCCTTCAAGATTTACAGTTCACGAGATTGTGAAGTAATTGGAAACCACTGGTTTCGTGATAAAGAATGAAAGCGGTCACGCAGTCCAGATAAACTTTGACCTTGCACACAAAACTCCAAAAGCCGATGTGCACAGTAGAATTTATAAACAGATGTTCAAAAAGCACTAGAAAAATATCCAGACTATAGACACATATACACTGATGGTTCGATAACTAATAACGGTGGTGGATGTGTAATAGTTATTGATTCTAAGAACAAGAAACTCCATAAACTACCACACCTATGCACTATTCTCACATGTGAATTGTTTGATATTAAGGAAGCTCTGTCATATGAGGGTGGGTCAAAAAGTAATACCTCCTATTTTTTTCTCTCTTTTAATTGCCAAGAAAATTGAATCCAATTTACATAACTTGAAAACTACAACATTGACGATTAATTTGTCACTATTCAATATAATCTCCGTCCTTTTCCACAGTTGTGGTCCACCTTTTAACTAGGGCATGTATTCCAGTGTGGTAAAACACACGGTCTTGCTTCCTAAGCCATTGACGCACGGACGTTTTCACAGCCTCCTCATCTTCAAAATGAATCCCACGATGAGCTTCCTTTAGTTGCCCGAACAGATGAAAGTCTGATGGTGCCAGGTCAGGGCTGTAAGACTTGCCATCCCAATTCCTCAATTTCTGCAGTGGTGTAACGGCTGGTGTGTGGTCTTGCATTGTCATGCAAAAGAAGAACATCCGCCATAGTTTCTGTTGGACGAACTCGGCGAAGACGTGCTTTCAGCTTTTTGAGAGTTCTGACGCATTGAACAGAATTTATTGTGCATCCCTGCTCCAAAAAAATCAATCATAAGCACACCCTCTGCATCCCAAAACACTGTCGCCATAACTGTTCCTGCCGACCTCTGAGTTTTGAATTTTTTTTGTTTGGTGACGTGTGATGCCATTCCATTGACTGCCTCTTTGATTCAGGTTCAAAAAAATGAACCAACGTTTCGTCTCCAGTAACAATTTTTTCCAGAAACTCCTCTCCCTGCAAATTGAAGCGCTACAAGTGTTCGGAGGCTATTGTTTTCCTTGTTTCTTTGTTTTGGGTGGTTAACATTCTTGGTACCCAACGTGAAGAAACTTTTGAGTAACCCAGTTGTTAAATAATCGTCATCACACTGCCTTTACTGAGGGAGGTAATGCGACCTGTTGTTACCCGGCGACTGAATGTTGCATGGAGTCACTGCCACTTCGCTTTTCATCTGTCAATGGTGTTTGCCCTTCAGCTTCGTTACAGCTACGAACCCATCGTCTAACAGTGCTGACATCCACCGTTGCATCACCATACACATTTTTTAGCCTTTCGTGAATGCAAATTGGCGTTTCACCTGCCGTAGTCAAAAACTGAATCACAGAACGCTGTCTAATACGAATGTCGATGTCAGCCATTTTGCAAGAGGATGCAGTGCTGCCACTTGTTGACTTAGGAAGTTACTACTGCAGGGGATTGAAGAAGAAGGTCTGAGAAATTGCGCCAAATTCAAAGTTTTCTCATAATTTATTTCAGGGAAAAAATAGGAGGCATTATTTTTTTTACCCATCCAGTTTGGATGCTGTTAACGATGGAGGCATGATCGGTCCAATATTCTACGAGCACAGTGGTACCGAACTGACATTTTATCATGAACTGACAGAAGAAGGGAAATCATATTGATGGTTCCAACAAGATTCTGCTACTTCCCATACAGCGGAGGAGTTCATGAATAAAATTACGGAAGCGTTTGAAGCGTTTGAGCGTTTGAAGCCCCAAGCTAACACTGCGTGGGGTGACTTGAAAGACAAAGTTTACAAGACAAATCCTCATACACTTGAGGAACTAAAACAAAATACTAGACATGAAATCGGAAACATTGTAGTGGCCCATCCTAATCAGAATGTGTTCTCCCGATATAATGCTTGTTTAGCATATTTTCTGTATCTTCTATAACGCAGGAGTCTCATATATGCTTTACGCGCGGAGTTTATGTAGAAGCAAAAGCAGCTGTGATACACCGCGTTAAGTCACATCGACCGATTAATGAAATTATGTTCAAATGAGTACAGGGTACATAGAGCTTAGAGTTATCAGACATTCATCTTTCAGGATAAGAGAAAACCTCCAACGTTAAGTCATATCGGACGATGAATGAAATGATGTTCAAATGAGTACAGGGTACATAGAGCTTAGAGTTATCAGACATTCATCTTTCAGGATAAGAGAAAACCTCCAACGTTAAGTCATATCGGACGATGAATGAAATGATGTTCAAATGAGTACAGAGTACATAGAGCTAAGAGTTACCACACATTCATCTTTCAGGATAAGAGAAAACCTCCAACGTTAAGTCATATCGGACGATGAATGAAATGATGTTCAAATGAGTACAGGGTACATAGAGCTTAGAGTTATCAAACATTCATCTTTCAGGATAAGAGAAAACCTCCAACGTTAAGTCATATCGGACGATGAATGAAATGATGTTCAAATGAGTACAGGTTACATAGAGCTTAGAGTTACCAGACATTCATCTTTCAGGATAAGAGAAAACCTCCAACGTTAAGTCATATCGGACGATGAATGAAATGATGTTCAAATGAGTACAGGGTACATAGAGCTTAGAGTTACCAGACATTCATCTTTCAGGATAAGAGAAAACCTCCAACGTTAAGTGATATCGGACGATGAATGAAATGATGTTCAAATGAGTACTGGGTACATAGAGCTTAGAGTTAGCAGACATTCATCTTTCAGGATAAGAGAAAACCTCCAACGTTAAGTCATATCAGACGATGAATGAAATGATGCTCAAATGAGTACAGGGTACATAGAGCTTAGAGTTACCAGACATTCATCTTTCAGAATAATAGAAAACCTGGGAAAGTAACCTTTTACAGATAACTTACTCTCACCAAAATTCGAACTTAGGAGCCCTTGAATGTTAGGTAGAGACGCTACCATCAACGCTAGAGAGGCGGGCAGTTAATTCAATAATTAAGTGCGCTGAAGTGTAAATACATAGGTCGCTCCTGGACTATTTTATTAATACAGACTGTTTACAGGAGAGAGCGCTATTTTGGCAAGTGCAAGGTGCAGCAGTTAGCTACATTGCGATTTTATTCTGCGGCAGGCGTGGCCCCGTACGAGGGGAAGGGGGGGCTCCTCTCTAGAAGATTATGTAATGGCGTGGTGTTGTTGCTCCAGAGAATCTTTAAATAGGTCATCATACCAGCAGCAAAGTGACTCACTCGCAGTGTGTGGAATTTAAAGCTTCAGCTTCTTCCAACTTTAGATGGTTCCTGGCTGGAAGGGCATTTCTGCGACGTAACCTCTCTGCGCGATACAAGAAACACGATATAACGTCGTAGTACGAAGTAACACAAATTAACACAGTATATAGTAAATACATAAGGGAAACATACAAAAATTACTTCATATATACATGTATGTATGTATATATTCACTGCAATATGGTACTACCCGGTGGCAGAGTTAAGAATACAGATCAAATTACAAATACTAGATTTACAACAATAACACAATAAACAATACAAACATGATGTTATTTTACTCTAGTCACTTAAAACATATCTAATTACTTCTCTATTTACATATTATATACCATTATAATTTAAAAGTTAAACTATAAACCATCTAGATATTTTCTAAATTTATTCATCGACAGGGGACAGCCCTGAAAGACTGCTACAGGCAATTCATTCCATTCTTCAATGGTTCTATTAACAAAATAAAATTTTCTTACGTCGGTTCTGTATCTTCTACCCTTAATTTTATATCTATGATCATTTCGTCCATAATAATTCGGATTATCTAACCTTACACTAACGTCCACCCATGCCTTTACACCAGCATTAGCTTTGAATAATGCTACCAACCTATGTTTTTTACACCTAATTCTTAATTCCTTCCATTTAGTCTCATCTCCTTTTATAGGCCCAAAATACTTGCCTCTTTTTATGAATTTTACTGCCCTCTTCTGTATTTTTTCTAATGGATCGATTTGGTTAGCTCTATACGGGTCCCAGCATGCTACTCCATATTCCATAACCGGCCGCACTAAGGCCTTGTAGGCAATTTCCCTGGACCTAGCGCTCCCCTTTTTCAATATTCTCATTACGAAATGTAATGCCTTCCACGCATTCCTAGATGTGGAATTTACTTGTTCGTCCCATCCAGCATTACTTGCCAGGTACACTCCCAAGTATTTGCAGCTGTCCACCTGTAGAATTTGCATCCCTCCCATGTGATAGTTAACAATAATTTTGCCCTTAGTTCTACTAAAAACAATGGACTTACTTTTCTTGGCATTAATTGACATTTTGTTAGCCGCAGCCCAATTACAGATTTCATTTAAATCATCCTGAAGAGCGGTTTCATGCACTGTATTCCGAGTTTTATTATAAATGATACAATCGTCTGCAAACAACCTTATCTGGCAGTTAATATTAACAGCAATGTCATTAACAAAAAGGAGAAACAGTAAAGATCCTAGTACTGAGCCGTGCGGCACACTCGAACTTACGGTTCCACTATCGGACAGCTCTTTACCTACTTTAACTTTCTGCGTTCTCCCTTTCAAAAAATGTTTAACCGATAATACTACGCGTTTGTCACTTGCTGTATTAGCTAGTTTACAAATAAGTAAACTATGTGGCACTACATCAAAAGCTTTAAAAAAGTCAATTACCACTGCATAAGTTCTTCCCCCTGCATCTACCTCATCTGCCAAATTTTGAAATAATGAAATAATTTGACTTTCGCACGAATACCCAAGTATAAATCCATGTTGCGCTTCATTAAACCACTTTTTATTTTCTAACTCCTCTCGTATATATTCTGCAATTAAATGCTCCATTAATTTACATACTACTGAAGTTAGACTAACTGGCCGATAATTATTTATTTCTGTTTTATTACCCCCTTTATAAATCGGAACTATAATAGCTGTTTTTCAGTCTTCCGGTAAGATAGGGAATCATGGCTTCACCCCCAAGCTGTAATATTTCAGTAGGTATATTGTCTGGTCCCCTTGATTTTCGGTTTTGCAGCATCTTAATCCTTTTGCGTAATTTGGGCACCATTATTTGAAAAATCGTTCCAAAACTTCTGCTTTTCTCCAAGTGGGAAAATCCTTTTATATCCTTTTAAGATTTTTTTTTTTCTAAAAATACTTATTTTTGAAGAAAAACGAAAATAAGATTAAAATTTCATTTTCTTACAGGTACAATAACATGTTTATGGTTATTAGATTGTACAGTATTACAATTTCGCGTCAAAACAGAAATATAATTTCAGTTTATGTTGCAATAAATGCTGATATTATTACTTTTCAATAAAGTTATTGGAGGTGGCTGATAGCAAGGAAAGATAGCAGTGATATGACTATCTTATCGCTAACTACCTGAATGCTATCGGTAATTTACAAGCAAACATGTACTTTGCAAGTCTGCAACTAGCTATAAATTTGCTAGAAACAGTATTTATTGCTTTTGTGTAATTGATAAAGCCTAAGAGACAGACAAAACAATATCTAGTGCATAAAAATTTTAGATCCGGTAAAGCTTACAGTTCATATTGTTCATTCCGTTAACCGTTTCGTTAGAATTTTCATTTTGACATATTTCTAAGGACCCACCGTTTAAAACTCTTAACACTTTAGTCTAACATGTTTTGTTTACGTCTAAAACAAAAGCATTTGTCGTGATGAACAAATGAATATACTTTTTGTAAGAATAGTCTGTAGAAAACTTGAGTAGAGAAATCGATGTGAATGTAACATTTATTTTCTATGATAAGCACGGTCAGTAGAGAAGAGTTGTATATTCCACCGAAAAACTAAAAAAAAAAAATGCTCGTTTCGGAGTTCTTTGAATGTCTTAAAACAAAGCATTTTAAGAAAATAATGGCATTTCTTTAATTTTATGAGAATAGCATCTGAAGTCTAGCGGCACCTTCCCAAGATTTGCAGGAGGAAAAAAAAAAAAAAAAAAAAAAAAAAAAAAAAAAAAGGAAAATTCATGCCCAACAATATTTATTTTTTCTGGGTACATTTTCAAAATTTATTCGCGAACATCCGGAGAATTTGACAGCTGCTTATAGATTCGAGTGACCAGTTCTGTGAGCTCATTCAACACTGTATTTACGCATTCGTAATCTTGAATACCATGCTTCGTAGTTTTTCGGAAGCAATCGCGACTCTTCGGTAGTTACGAAGCACTGACAGATAGAAGTCTCTGTAAATATATTTCAATAGTACTAGCAATAGTATTTTACGTTTTTTAAGTCCTCCAACGTTAAGTCATATCGGACGGTGAATGAATTGGGTGAAATGATGCTCAAATGTGTCCAGGGTCCATGGAGCTTAGAGTTACCCGACATTCGTCTTTAAGGATAAGAGAAAACCCCGAAGAAAACCTTATCCAGGTAACTCACCCTTACCGAGATTCGAACTCGGGACCTCTTGAGCGTGAGGCAGACACTACCGGGGCGGGCGTATTTTACGTAGATTAGTATTTAATGACAGAGAGGAAATTCTTGTGAAGCTTTAAATTATTGATAAAAGTGCGTGAATTTCATTCGTTCTCCACATAATTCACGCGGTGTGGGCCAGGGAACGTCTTTTTTCCCTTTTTTTTTTCCTTTTTATTATTTTTTATTCTATATTAGTTTTTATTTTTTGTTTATTATTGTTTTATTTTTATTTATTTTTTCTTTTCATTATTTATTTATTTATTGTTTATTTATTTAAGACGGGAATGGGTACCGGGTAAGAAATTTTCTTGTTTTATTGGCTTGTACTGTGAGACAAATGAAGGGTTCTATTTGCTTAAATGGTTATTAGATCTGCATTTGTTCCAAGTGATAAATGTATGGCTCCAGAGAACGCAAGGTTTTCTTCCGTATATAGGTCCATCTCTGCTCCTAGGCGCAGAGGGAAATGTAGTGTGAGCAGGGCCTACGTGGTCTGTACGATAGAAAGAGTAGCCTTAATTCTTTGAGTCATTATTCTGAACATTATTATTTGGAGCTTCCCTCGTTTTGCAAGTCAGGCCTCGCTACTGGACCTACGTGTGACTGTACAATAGAAGGAGTACTGAAGAGTAGTCTTAGTTCTTTGAGTCATTATTCTCTCTTATTTTAATGAAAATTATTATTTGGAGCTTCCCTCGCTTTGAAAGTCACACCTCGCTACTGCTGAAGTCCTCTTCCTGGATGACTTCTCTATAAATGGTAGACAAATTTTACTGCATAATAAATGCAATTTAAAATAAATAATTTATCTCAATGCATTATGGTTATTTTCGTGAAATTCCTTGTTATTTGATTGAAGTTTAAAGTATATATCTTATCTCAATTGGGAAATCGCTATTCATTTTTTAATGTTATGTAAAGAGAACGGAATGTCAAATACTTTGCCATAGCAACATGAAGCAAACAGAAGAGTAAGCTTGTGCGTGAACAATTTGCAGAGGGAAGTCATGTCAGAATTTTTTCGAAATGTTGAACGCTATCCACAAAAGGCGCATTGCGCGAATTTCTAGGAATATTTCGCCACATCGAAGGGGCTTTCCCATACAAATCAAAAGCTGTGGCGGGCGGCGATATTGCCGGAAGTGCCCTTGAAATGTGTTGTGTAACATGACGAAGCGGGTTGTGTAACCAGTTAGTTCATAAGGAACCAAGTTCGCGTGGGAGCTGATATCATGACCTCTAATGCAATTGTCGCCAATTGTACGTTTTCCGCACACCTGCTACATCACCAGCGAACCACGCTATTCGTCCAAAACGCCTACTTTTTTTTTGTTTTCTCTTGGGTACCTTAAGTCGTTGATTACCGCATTAATGAACAAACCAATGAGTTGATGCTAAAATCATTTCCCAATTCAATTTTTTTTTCAGCAGCCTTTTTCTTTACTCTTTATTGTGCTATGTAGCCACTATTTTATTGTTACACGAAACAAAGTGCTGACACTAGCTACAAACTTACTCGACCATGTTGTCAACACTGGCTCATGGATAGAGAGCGAAATTTAGACTATTGCAAAAAGTAAGCATCAAAGCATATGAAATGTGATCATAAAATGTTGAAAATGTATTTTTCCTTAACGAATCTTTATTTGTTCATTAGCATTATCCCCCTCGGATATAATACAGTTAGTATTTCAGTATTTTTTTTAGAATTTTTCAAGGTAACTTTAATAAAAATTGTATAACAATTAGCCACCACACCAAAACAGGCATAATCTTTTCGATTGTTGGTAAACAAACATCAAAACAGCTGAAACACACATCAGGAACTCGTGTACCTACAATAAGTTTTGAAAATCGAACTTGTAAAGATCGCGAAAATAAAATAAAACCCGTTATTTTTATTACACCTCGCACTAGTAATAAGTAATTAACAAAGAAGCTGATTTGGCCAAAGATAAAACATAAATAAGAATATATTGAATGCAGTAAAAATTTTAAGGCTATTTTGCAAACATAAACATCTGCATTCGTTCCGGAGTAATTATCTAAAAGGAAAATTGCTGCATCATTTTGTAGATAATGATGTACCCAAAATTTGATATCAAAGTTTTTAAGATCATTTCCCACAAAGTAAATTTTTGTGAGTGAGTGAGTGTGTGGTGTTTAAGGGCCCGTCGACAACAAGGTCATTTGGGCCCTTAAATTTTTGTGAACCTTGCCCATTCAAAGACTATTGAATGGATTTAAATGAAACTATTTGTGCATAATCTAGGAAACGAACCAGAATTATGTGACTGTTTTCATTTTATTTTAAGTAAATTTGAATTTTGAACTTAATTTTTAAAGTTTTTATGCGGGTACGTGCTTAATTCTGATTATTTCCCCAAAACGAAGCTTAAACATTAAAATAAACATGACAGAAATAATATATATATAAAGTACTCAATTCCATACGGATAAACCTGGTAAGATATTGATATTTTGAGTAATTAAATTAGACTTGTAAATTAATGTGAAATTGAGGTTAGATTCATCTAACATGAAGTTTTAAAGGTTTAATTTGTATGGTTGATCCATATGGAGTAGATAACTTGAATATTCCTCCCTTTTATAGGCATTAATCCTTTACCTGTTACGTTATAATGGAAACAGTCGAACAGTAATAAAAATAACTTGGTAACAATGAGGCAAGTTCTGTAGTGGGCATCTGCCATGTTTATCGAAAGGTATGGAGTTTGTTTCCCTTGTAGAATCAAGATGGACTTCTGAAATTGTGCTTTGGGGACCTAGTGTAGTGTAGCACTTGAAAATAGATGTACCATTACTGCCGATTGGTTCTCAAAGGTTCTTTCACAGCATTGTTTTTAAGAGTTCGTGAAAAAGGACCCAAACGTGAAAATAATTTGATATAATATCGTTGTGTATTTCAGAATTAACAACCGATTATCTGGACTGTCTGTAACCATGGTTACAGCCCTGACCTGGTATATTGTGATTTATTTTTGTTTTCAAGATTAAAGATAAAATGCAAGGAATCACTTTTTCATAGTGGAACGTAAAAAAATTTCTTTTTCATAGACTAATTTCATGGTATACAAAAATGTATTCAATATTTTAAAAAGCAAATCCTTTTGTGGTAGAGGAAAATAGGCAGATAGGAAATCTCATGTAAAATTCTTACAAATGTAAGTTCGTGTCGCCATGGTTATTGGTTTTGGCCGCATGAAACAGTTGCTATCTTCGCGACGTGCCAAACAAAGGCGCAATGCAGTATCGGGGGTGTTTAAAAGGATTGAGGAGGTGTCAGAGACCTCTGTAATTACGTTTCGGTATTCTGGACGTGTTGTAAACAACGAACTTCGTGCTTCATCACGCTCGTGTCTACAAGGTCACAATTATATTTAATTAAACACTTTCACTTTCCATTTTGTTGCTTATTTCAGAACTACAAGATGTCCCACATTTCATGCAGCTTCTTTCTTTCTTTCTTTCTTTCTTTCTTTCTTTCTTTCTTTCTTTCTTTCTTTCTTTCTTTCTTTCTTTCTTTCTGTCAGTATCCGCTTAATCAGTTCGGTTAGTATACTAATGATACCTTGCTTGCGTTTAGGTTAAATATCTGAGATGTTGCACTATTTACTATTCCGCAAAGTATTGTTACAAAAACTTTTTTCTCTATTTAACCTTTGTTTATTTCATTTTTGTGATCAGTATGCTTCCACAGTAAGTGGGCAAACTTCTCAACCGAGGTCCCAGGTTCGATTTCCAACCGGATGGTGATAAAGAGTTCCCCCCCCCCCCTTCCTAGTTCGAATTATTTCCTATCCTCCATAAAGGTTGAAAGTCAGTGTGAAAATTATTTATAAACTACGGAAACGTACCTAACCTACAACTTCAAAGAATAAAATCCTTCTGGTGGTCTGTTAACAAATATAACAATTGAAAGGGCGTTTGTCAGATTTTTTTAAAAGTGGTTTGCCATATGACGACATCGAAATCCCATGTTTATTCCACGACTACGAAACAAAATGAATAGCGACATACTATCACTGGAAAGAAAAACGCAGACATATTTGAACATTTAAAGGAATCAACATTCCTGAAATTAACATAAATTATGGATTTAATAAAATTACCTTTTTTATGAAGCAAGACTTTTTACTGTTTACAGTAATACAGAAATATTTTGGAGTGAAGAGAAGTTTCGATGCAATTTAAGATATACATAAAAACATTTTGAACATGGTATTTTTATTGTGAGAACAATTTTAGGTAAGCAGAATTCATTGGCAAAACTTAAAAAGCAAATTTTATATTTTATTTGTTTATTTATTTCAAAAAAAAAATTCATATCCATATAGGCTACAGATTAAAAGCTGCACATAAATTTGTTGTAATCCAATATCCACTAAATATTCGAAAAACCTATAGTAAACCATATTCTTGTGTCTATTTCCTTGAAGGGTTTTACTATTTACATTAAATATGTCGATAGCATACACCATTTCCTGTAGGTAAGAGCACCTTTTTACCTAGTGGCCGTTCCAACGACGCAACTCCAAGACCGGCGCGGCGGGTTAGCTAATCCATACTTAGCCGAGCAGCCTGCCAGTAGTGCCAACCAATCGATGTTACGCTGTGTGCAACATGGCTGGCACCTAACAATATCGGCATTCACAAACATCTTACAACTGCGTATTTAGAGTAAGAACAGAAATGCGTGTTTGGACATCCCTGAATTAACTAAAATTAGCGAAAGATCTGTGAATAACTAAATTCAAAACGGAAAAGTTGGTTAATCCTAACTTGGAATTAAATTCTGTGCACTTCAAGAATGCAACACGAAGATTTAGAAAAATCCCACCGCAAATTATTGTTTACATGAAAAACGGTCTTTAAAATCCGAGTGGGAGGGCTCAAGCCGGTCCGCGCTCGATTCCCGTGGCCGACCTACCTGACCCATGGGTTTTCTCGGGGTTTTCCCGGGTCGCTAGGTGAATGCTGGGTAGGTTAATTACATCCCCCGAATTTTCTTGTCCTTCCATTTCATCTGCATTATTCTGCACTGTCACGACTCCTTCGGACGGCTCTCTCTGTCTCCTCTTGCCTCATCCTTCCTCCCGATGATGCCCCACTTGAGGTATAGGTACAATAGACCAAGTTTGGACCTCCACGCCTCCCCTCCGTAGCGTAATGAAATCTAATGATGTTCACATACACACGAATTACGTTTTGTATCCAGGAACCTCAAAATATATACGAGGTCTAGTTAAAAATTACAGGATTTCACTTTTTTTCTTACAGAAAATACACTTGTACTTTTCCCAATCTGGGAAGTACTTGTGGAACTCATTTTCGTTATGTTGTTCAGCGATTCTGTTTTTATTTCATCAGTGTTGACAAAACGACGTCGTTTCATGGCTGTCTTCAATCTCGGGAATAGAAAGAAGTCGCAGGGGGCCATGAGACAATATAATTGCTTTGTTTTGGACAAAAAATCACAAGAAAACATTAATTGAAGCATTATCGTGATACAATATACACGAATGTGTTTGTCAAACCTTTGTGATAGCGGTTCTGCTATTTTACAGAATTACTTTGTTTACTTCCTCCAGATTGTCGTCTTTGAAACATATGTCATACAGTCAACATTTCAAACGGCACGCCGCACTTTATTTCAAAGCAAAATGTAATGCAAATTAAGGAACGTTATAACGTTTTTGCTTTCAACAATAAACTAAACTTCCAAAACAGCTGAAAATTCAAACCTAAATGAGGCACGTGTGTACGAACAAGAGGCATAAAGCCCGCGAAATTAAAATTTTCCCGTAATGTTTTGAACACACGTCGTATTTCCGGTTTAATTCTGTTACCGACTATTTTGGGTGAAGTAGATAATTCTCACTATCTACTGCGTAAAGCCGTTGTAGAGAAATTAAGTGTATCCTGCTCTCTTTCGTAAGTCATAACATTCAATTCACGTAACGTATTTCCTGCACTGCTGTAACGTCCGGATTACTTCGGAGCCTTAATGCTTCAAAATGCGGCACTTCACGATCTTCCTTACACAGGGTGTTGAATCGAAAGTTGCACCGTACACTACAAAGTGTTTTAACTCTTGTCTTATTAGAACTGCTTTACCCGAGGGATTATATTTTGTGAAATACATGTTTTGAGGTCTCCTGAGTATATAAACAAATAAAAATGTTTGTGGGTTTATCAGCACCTTAATTCAAAACAAAGGGTCCAACAAACATCAGATCTGTATTTAAATTCAGGATTTCTCCAAAGTTTGACACATAAACGTTTATAATAAAATTTACAAATTCAAAACTACTTTTAAGTGATAAATATTTCCGTTTAGTTTCCCAAAAATGTACTGTAACATTCCGGATTAAGATAGCTATACGACTAAGTGTTCGCTGTTCTGTTGTTTAGGGAAAGAGTAGGCAATTTCATCGTCAGCAACACTTGATCGTGATTCAGACACTTGTATTGCTAGTTTACCTTCAGAAAATGAGTGACGATATCACTTGTGTAACCTGAAATAGGGGGAAAAGGATCTTACGTAAGAAAAGTTAGTAGAAGAGATGTCAAAGTAACTGACTCTGGCTAGAGAATTTCCATAATCCGCAAAAGTTTAAAATTGCGTCGTTTAGAACATTTCAACAGCCTCAAAAGAAAGAAAAAGTGTAATGCTACGAAACGACAGCATCACACACACACACACACACACACACACACACACACACACACACACACACACACACACACACACACACACACACACACACAGAGAGAGAGAGAGAGAGAGAGAGAGAGAGAGAGAGAGAGAGAGAGAGAGAGAGAGAGAGAGAGAGAGAGAGAGAGAGAGAGAGAGAGAGAGAGAGAGAGAGAGAGAGAGAATTCAAACAACTAACTCAAAAATGGTAAACTCCGCAAAATAAAATATAAATGGAAATGAATTGTTCTTTCAAACTAGCTGTGTGTAGGACGCGCTATGAAAGATGTGAAATGTGTAGTGTTTAACGCCCGCTTTTACTACATACGGCACCGCAGGCGGTGACACTGATGATGCATGAGATGAAGATGGAGCACCGGTGGAATGAGATGGCGGGGGAAACCGGAGGTCCCGGAGAAAACCCGCCCCAACGCCGTGTTGTCCACCACAAATCTCACTTTGTGGTCGCCTGGAATCGAACCCGGGCCGCCTTGGTGAGAGCCAAGCGGTACGCTATGAAAGAGTAGAGCCAGACTGAAAAATTCAATGAGCTCAATGGTTTAGAGCGGCTGGACGGAGGCCAGAAGATCCGTGGTTCAAATCCTGGCTATGGCCTTGAATTTTTCAGTCTGGCTCTACTCTTTCATAGTGCGTCCTACACATGGCTAGTGTGAAAGAACAATTAATTTCTATTAATTGTACCTAATACTGGTCCGAACTATAAAGCCCGGGCCTTAAAGTACTTACAGCATAGTAAGTCGCCATTAAGGTAGTTGTCTCATGTGTTTATGAGAACTCCTAGTGGTTTATTGGGAGAAACACGAGTCAGTTGGAGAATTTAATGTCATGTCGGCACGTTGGCCATAGTAGTTCAATGGTTTAGAACGGCTGGACGGAGACCAGAAGATCCGTGGTTCAAATCCCGGCTATGGCATTGAATTTTTCAGTCCGACTCCACCCTTTCTTAAAATATAAACTTTTTCCTACAAATAACTATTTTCGAAGTATTCTTGTTATGGTTTGAATTTTCAAAAGTAAATACGAATACAAATTTTCAAATAATAGCAAAGACTTTTTAAGAAATTGTTTATCGAGAATGTAAAGTAATTTGGCAATAAACAAGTGTTACATTGGTCAGTTTTTGACACTGTAACTGTATCCTGGACATCCCTAATTCTTCCGCTAACACACTTCCTTCATAATCACGAGGTTGTCTGCAGAGGAACAACACATACTCAATTTGCATATGCAATTGGCATTCATGCGCACTAATGGCTTAAACTGGCCCTTTCGGGTCATTTAAACAAGTGAGCAGCGGAGTGATGTAGCTTTTTACCTTATCTTGCGAACAGAAATCTACTGCGTCATTATAAAACCGATGTCGTAAATCCCAAGTGCGATTGCAATTCATAAAGGAACTTAAGATACTGCTTTTATCGCGTTTTAAAACGTGGAATTTTCTTGATAGAATGTTATAAAAGTTAGTTAAAAAGTCTTACTGAAAGTAAGTTATTTTTTTCAATAATTACAAAGAGAAAATTACATTGTTTTCTATTGGAAGCACAGTCAAAAACCAACATGGCAGGTTTCCGTAATATAAACATGTGTGTATTGATGTGCAATTGTTTTAAAAAGGTAAAGTATAACCTTAAAATGAAGTGTTTTCAAGAAACGATAGGTGTGTGCATTGCTATGGTTACTAAAATATATGGAAGGCCACATCGAAACAAGCAGATATTGCAACGTGTGCAATACTACATAAGTAATATCAGGGCTTCGGTCATTCCTCCCTAATTATTCCAGCACGTGTGTTATTTGAGCTAATGAGGCTTGCTAAATCTTTAATTATCCGCAATTATGCTTTCGTAGCATTCGTCGATAAAACTGGTGCAAAGTACACGATGTATCTGCACTGCAAACACTTCTGGTTGGGTTTTTAATCCTTCGTCGACAGTAATTCTGTGATTACAAAGGGCATTTTTCTCTACAGCACTTTTTTATAATTTAATATCTTTTAATCGGTTAGGTCACATCGGACAATGAATTGAGATGGGTAAAATTACGTTCAAATGAGCATGGCCCCCCATAGGACTTTCAGGATAGTGGAGGACCGCGAAAAAAGTAACTCACCTTAACCGAGATTCGAAGTGGGTGCCCCTTGAGAGGTTGGCTTCTACAGCACTTGAGTTTAATTTTATGGATATTTAAAATTTGGTGCATGCGTGACTTAAATTATTTAATGAATTATTTAATTTCTATGTTATGTTTACTAAAGTTCTCGAGACGATGTCAACTATAAGTAGTTCGAATACTGGGAACATTAGAATAATTACATTTCCACGGCCTCCAAAAATAACAAAAATAGAGTGGGTTAATATAACATTCATTGAATTGCTCTGCGATATCAAATTATGGAGTAATAACACGTCTTATTTGCTCTTTCTTTTGTTTTGACTTCCTTAGTAACTTTGTGTATGTTATTTACTGACAATAAACAAAATTAAATTAGCATTAGTTAAACTAATAAAAGTGCTTTTGTAATGTTTTTAAATCATTCCACAGAAACACTAGGCTACCAAGTCTAAATGTAGAAGAGATTTATTTAGCGTTTTTAAAATATGATTCACAATAGAAGTTTATCTGTGGTAGTATCTACTTAAAGAACCATGAAAAACAATAGACTACACTTTTAAAAATAGTTTTATAAAGATATAGTGGCTGTTTATTAATTGTAAAGAAAAAAACCAAAGATTAACTAAAGCGAACATACATTCCCTTTAAGAAAATGTGACGGTCTGAATAATAGACAACAGTAAACTATCTTTCTACGATCAAGATTGCTAAGTGAAGCACATACATTTAATTTCACTACACAAATATAAAGAAAGCTATAACAAATACGCCGTGAACCTAGGAAGCGCTGTAGATATAGCAACTTTCCAGAAACATCTCTTCATGACATGCACTCATCGTAACATTGCAAAACGTGCTATTGGCACGGAACGAAACCTACACTGAGAAATAATGTAGAAGTAACACAAGGATTATAATTAATAAAAAGCGAGAAGAGATTATAGAAGTTACACTTCCATAGAATGCCATACACACGCAAACCATTTGCTTGTTTTGGCTGCCTAATTTCAAATTAGCTGAGACAACAGAATTTTCTTAAAATAAAAAAATATAACTACTCACCAATTTTCCTGATCACGCAAATTATTTTTCCTCTCTTCTTTTCCAGAATTATTTTATTCGTTTTGCTTCGTTTTCGCTTGAAGATGTCTTCTTGTAGAATTTTTTTTCGATTTTTTTTCTTCTCTCTTTTAATAAGAAACGTTTCTAATGTGAGAAATGAGAGTTTATTTTTTTTTTTAATTACACGTATAAAAGTACAAAAATACAAAAAAGAGTCTTGGGTTTTTGTGTGTCTTGTCTTTCCGCCTGTCCACACACGCCCGTCTCACACGCGACAGTAGCGCACCGGGCCTCTGGCGCAGTGTCTATAACACGCTCGGTGCTCTGACGTCACGCCGCTACGTCACTCGGGAGTTGCCATGGCGACCCGGCAGACAACATAACCTATAAAACGCAGTTCTAGGTTGCGTCACGGAAGATGCGCGAGATCGATTCGTTGTCTGTCCGCGGCGCTTTCGTTTGATTTTAATATTATTTATTTAGGCATTAGACAGGGAAAGCCTGCAGATGTAATGCGCTTACGCTGCAACAGATTATTCAAGAGGGAAACACAGCTAATCCGAAGGGATGAACTTGGGCTCGTTTTAGTCAGCCTTTTGTAGCGACTATGTACGTAAATCATCTTAATGTACTTATCAGTGGCGTGTACTCCATGGATGTACTCACTGCACTCGTTGTAGAATTTGTCGATAGTTAAAGAATGCCAGAGGAACCAACAATAAACGAAAAACCAAGTGAAAAATGCAGGAATTTTGTTTCAAAGAAGCATTTGTTATCTTGAATAGTGCATAATATACTTGTGTGGGTTTAGTTCTTCTAACGGCCTAGGCGTGGTGCTGGCGTGTTCTCACCTCATTATAACGTCATAAGAACAACTAACAGATACATGCATCACGTGTAATGCCCGATTTCAACAACATATGTTAAAACAACGTTAACAAATGTAAAGTAACAATTGTCACAGCGCTAACACTACTGTTAAATGTCTTGCATTTCAGCAACCTGTTTTCTGAAAATGCTAACTAACACGTGTTAACGACAAGAAACTTGTAAATATTACAGCTATAGAAGGCTATGGATGACTTGTATTATTTTCTGAACGTACTGCGACGCGTTTTTGTTTTCATTTTCATCTGCACACAGCTAAAAAAATGGCGGGTAAACAAAAGCCGTGAAACAAATTTTTCATCAATAGAGAAGGAATTGTTACTTGAATTGGTGACGAAGTGTAAGGATATCGTGGAAAATAGGAGGACGGATGTGGAGAATGTAAAAGAGGAAGATGTCACGTGGGAAAGTATTCGAAACGAATTTAATTCAAATGCATGTGTCACTACTACAAGCATGAAACAACTTCGTCAGTATTTACGTAAATTTAAAACGAGGAGCGAAGAAGGACAAGTGACGAGTGACTTAAACGTTTCAAGACGGGAGGTGGACAGTGGATTATCCACATAATTCAGTGAATTATAAAATCGCAAAGTTATTAATACTTGAAGCAAAGGCAAGATTGCCATATTCCTTTCGATGCATGTTCTAACTCAGTATTACGTAAATTTAAAACGAAGAGCGAAGAAGGACAAGTGACGAGTGACTTGAACGTTTCAAGACGGGAAGTGGACAGTGTATTATCCACATAATTCAGTGAATTATAAAATCGCAAAGATATTAATACTTGAAGCAAAGGCGAGATCTGCATATTCCTTTCGATGCATGTTCTAACTCAGTATTACGTAAATTTAAAACGAGGTGCGAAGAAAGACAAGTGACGTGTGACTTGAACGTTACAAGACGGGAGGTGGACAGTGTATTATCCACATAATGGAGTGAATTATAAAATCGCAAAGTTATTAATACTTGAAGCAAAGGCGAGATCGTCATGTTCCTTTCGATGTATGTTCTAACTCAGTATTGCGTAAATTTAAAACGAGGAGCGAAGAAGGACAAGTAACGAGCGAATTGAACGTTTCAAGACGGGAGGTGGACAATGTATTTTCCACATAATTCAGTGAATTATAAAATCGCAAAGTTATTAATACTTGAAGCAAAGACGAGATCGGCCTATTCCTTTCGATGCATGTTCTAACTCAGTATTACGTAAATTTAAAACGAGGAGCGAAGAAGGACAAGTGACGAGCGACTTGAACGTTTCAATACGGGAGGTGGACAGTGTATTATCCACATAATTCAGTGAATTATAAAATCGCAAAGTTATTAATACTTGAATCAAAGGCGAG
The DNA here is from genome assembly GCA_030765055.1 of Mantis religiosa. Classification (NCBI taxonomy): domain Eukaryota; kingdom Metazoa; phylum Arthropoda; class Insecta; order Mantodea; family Mantidae; genus Mantis; species Mantis religiosa. Next base: position 163,103,730 of record CM060954.1, read on the forward strand.
ATCGGCATATACCTTTCGATGCATGTTCTAACTCAGTATTACGTAAATTTAAAACGAGGAGCGAAGAAGGACAAGTGACGAGCGACTTGAACGTTTCAAGACGGGAGGTGGACAGTGTATTATCTACATAATTCAGTGAATTATAAAATCGCAAAGTTATTAATGCTTGAAGCAACGGCGAGATCGGCATCTTCCTTTCGATGCATGTTCTAACTCAGTATTACATAAATTTAAAACGAGGAGCGAAGGACAAGTGACAAGTTACTTGAACGTTTCAAGATTGGAGGTGGACAGTGTATTATCCACATAATTCAGTGAATTATAAAATCGCAAAGTTATTAATACTTGAAGCAACGGCGAGATCGGCATATTCCTTTCGATGCATGTTCTAACTCAATATTACATAAATTTAAAACGAGGAGCGAAGGACAAGTGACGAGTTACTTGAACGTTTCAAGACGGGAGATGGACAGTGCATTATCCACATAATTCAGTGAATTATAAAATAGCAAAGTTATTAATACTTGAAGCAAAGGCGAGATCGCCATATTCCTTTCGATGAAGTTCTAACTCAGTGTTACGTAAATTTAAAACGAGGAGCGAAGAATGACAAGTGACGAGTGACTTGAACGTTTCAAGACGGGAGGTGGACAGTGTATTATCCACATAATTCAGTGAATTATAAAATCGCAAAGTTATTAATACTTGAAGCAAAGGCGAGATCGGCATATTCCTTTCGATGCATGTTCTAACTAATTATTACGTAAATTTAAAACGAGGAGCGAAGAAGGACAAGTGACGAGTGACTTGAACGTTTCAAGACCGGAGGTGGACAGTGTATTATCCGCATAATACAGTGAATTATAAAATCGCAAAGTTATTGATACATGAAGCAAAGGCGAGATCGGCATATTCCTTTCGATGCATGTTCTAACTCAGTATTACGTAAATTTAAAACGAGCAGCGAAGAAGGACAAGTGACGTGTGACTTGAACGTTTCAAGACGGGAGGTGGAGAATGATTTATCCACATAATTCAGTGAATTATAAAATCGCAAAGTTATTAATACTTGAAGCAAAGGCGAGATCGGCATATTGCTTTCGATGTATGTTCTAACTCAGTATTAGATAAATTTAAAACGAGGAGCGAAGAATGACAAATGACGAGTGACTTGAATGTTTCAAGACGGGAGGTGGACAGTGTATTATCCACATAATTCAGTGAAGTATAAAATCGCAAAGTTATTAATACTTAAAGCTTAGGCGAGATCGGCATATCCCTTTCGATGCATGTTCTAACTCAGTATTACGTAAATTTAAAACGAGGAGCGAAGGACAAGTGACGAGTGACTTGAACGTTTCAAGACGGGAGGTGGACAGTGTATTATCTACATAATTCAGTGAATTATAAAATCGCAAAGTTATTAATACTTGAAGCAAAGGCGAGATCGGCATATTCCTTTCGATGTATGTTCTAACTCAGTATTACGTAAATTTAAAACGAGGAGCGAAGGACAAGTGACGAGTGACTTGAACGTTTCAAGACGGGAGGTGGACAGTGTATTATCCACATAATTCAGTGAATTATAAAATCGCAAAGTTATTAGTACTTGAAGCAAAGGCGAGATCGCCATATTTCTTTCGATGCATGTTCTAACTCAGTGTTACGTAAATTTAAAACGAGGAGCGAAGAAGGACAAGTGACGAGTGACTTGAACGTTTCAAGACGAGAGGTGGACAGTGCATCATCCACATAATTCAGTGAATTATAAAATCGCAAAGTTATTGATACTTAAAGCAAAGGCGAGATCGACATATTCCTTTCGATGTATGTTCTAACTCAGTATTACGTAAATTTAAAACGAGGAGCGAAGAAGGACAAGTGACGAGTGACTTGAACGTTTCAAGACGGGAGGTGGACAGTGTAATATCCACATAATTCAGTGAATTACAAAACCGCAAAGTTATTAATACTTGAAGCAAAGGCGAGATTGGCATATTCCTTTCGATGCATATTCTAACTCAGTATTACGTAAATTTAAAACCAGGAGCAAAGAAGGACAAGTAACGAGTGACTTGAACGTTTCAAGACGGGAGGTGGACAGTGCATTATCCACATAATTTAGTGAATTATAAAATAGCAAAGTTATTAATACTTGAAGCAAAGGCGAGATCGCCATATTCCTTTCGATGTATGTTCTAACTCAGTATTACGTAAATTTAAAACGAGGAGCGAAGAAGGACAAGTGACGAGTGACTTGAACGTTTCAAGACGGGAGATAGACAATGTATTATCCACATAATTCAGTAAATTATAAAATCGCAAAGTTATTAATACTTGAAGCAAAGGCGAGATCGGCATATTCCTTTCGATGCATGTTCTAACTCAGTATTACGTAAATTTAAAACGAGGAGCGAAGAAGGACAAGTGACGAGTGACTTGAACGTTTCAAGACGGGAGGTGGACAGTGTATTATCTACATAATTCAGTGAATTATAAAATCGCAAAGTTATTAATACTTGAAGCAAAGGCGAGATCGGCATATTCCTTTCGATGTATGTTCTAACTCAGTATTACGTAAATTTAAAACGAGGAGCGAAGAAGGACAAGTGACGAGTGACTTGAACGTTTCAAGACGGGAGGTGGACAGTGTAATATCCACATAATTCAGTGAATTACAAAACCGCAAAGTTATTAATACTTGAAGCAAAGGCGAGATTGGCATATTCCTTTCGATGCATATTCTAACTCAGTATTACGTAAATTTAAAACCAGGAGCAAAGAAGGACAAGTAACGAGTGACTTGAACGTTTCAAGACGGGAGGTGGACAGTGCATTATCCACATAATTTAGTGAATTATAAAATAGCAAAGTTATTAATACTTGAAGCAAAGGCGAGATCGCCATATTCCTTTCGATGTATGTTCTAACTCAGTATTACGTAAATTTAAAACGAGGAGCGAAGAAGGACAAGTGACGAGTGACTTGAACGTTTCAAGACGGGAGATAGACAATGTATTATCCACATAATTCAGTAAATTATAAAATCGCAAAGTTATTAATACTTGAAGCAAAGGCGAGATCGGCATATTCCTTTCGATGCATGTTCTAACTCAGTATTACGTAAATTTAAAACGAGGAGCGAAGAAGGACAAGTGACGAGTGACTTGAACGTTTCAAGACGGGAGGTGGACAGTGTATTATCTACATAATTCAGTGAATTATAAAATCGCAAAGTTATTAATACTTGAAGCAAAGGCGAGATCGGCATATTCCTTTCGATGTATGTTCTAACTCAGTATTACGTAAATTTAAAACGAGGAGCGAAGAATGACAAGTGACGAGTGACTTGAACGTTTCAAGACGGGAGGTGGACAGTGTATTATCCACATAATTCAGTGAATTATAAAATCGCAAAGTTATTAATACTTGAAGCAAAGGCGAGATCGGCATATCCCTTTCGATGCATGTTCTAACTCAGTATTACGTAAATTTAAAACGAGGAGCGAAGGACAAGTGACGAGTGACTTGAACGTTTCAAGACGGGAGGTGGACAGTGTATTATCTACATAATTCAGTGAATTATAAAATCGCAAAGTTATTAATACTTGAAGCAAAGGCGAGATCGGCATATTCCTTTCGATGTATGTTCTAACTCAGTATTACGTAAATTTAAAACGAGGAGCGAAGGACAAGTGACGAGTGACTTGAACGTTTCAAGACGGGAGGTGGACAGTGTATTATCCACATAATTCAGTGAATTATAAAATCGCAAAGTTATTAGTACTTGAAGCAAAGGCGAGATCGCCATATTTCTTTCGATGCATGTTCTAACTCAGTGTTACGTAAATTTAAAACGAGGAGCGAAGAAGGACAAGTGACGAGTGACTTGAACGTTTCAAGACGAGAGGTGGACAGTGTATCATCCACATAATTCAGTGAATTATAAAATCGCAAAGTTATTGATACTTAAAGCAAAGGCGAGATCGACATATTCCTTTCGATGTATGTTCTAACTCAGTATTACGTAAATTTAAAACGAGGAGCGAAGAAGGACAAGTGACGAGTGACTTGAACGTTTCAAGACGGGAGGTGGACAGTGTAATATCCACATAATTCAGTGAATTACAAAACCGCAAAGTTATTAATACTTGAAGCAAAGGCGAGATTGGCATATTCCTTTCGATGCATATTCTAACTCAGTATTACGTAAATTTAAAACCAGGAGCAAAGAAGGACAAGTAACGAGTGACTTGAACGTTTCAAGACGGGAGGTGGACAGTGCATTATCCACATAATTTAGTGAATTATAAAATAGCAAAGTTATTAATACTTGAAGCAAAGGCGACATCGCCATATTCCTTTCGATGTATGTTCTAACTCAGTATTACGTAAATTTAAAACGAGGAGCGAAGAAGGACAAGTGACGAGTGACTTGAACGTTTCAAGACGGGAGATAGACAATGTATTATCCACATAATTCAGTAAATTATAAAATCGCAAAGTTATTAATACTTGAAGCAAAGGCGAGATCGGCATATTCCTTTCGATGCATGTTCTAACTCAGTATTACGTAAATTTAAAACGAGGAGCGAAGAAGGACAAGTGACGAGTGACTTGAACGTTTCAAGACGGGAGGTGGACAGTGTATTATCTACATAATTCAGTGAATTATAAAATCGCAAAGTTATTAATACTTGAAGCAAAGGCGAGATCGGCATATTCCTTTCGATGTATGTTCTAACTCAGTATTACGTAAATTTAAAACGAGGAGCGAAGAATGACAAGTGACGAGTGACTTGAACGTTTCAAGACGGGAGGTGGACAGTGTATTATCCACATAATTCAGTGAATTATAAAATCGCAAAGTTATTAATACTTGAAGCAAAGGCGAGATCGGCATATCCCTTTCGATGCATGTTCTAACTCAGTATTACGTAAATTTAAAACGAGGAGCGAAGGACAAGTGACGAGTGACTTGAACGTTTCAAGACGGGAGGTGGACAGTGTATTATCTACATAATTCAGTGAATTATAAAATCGCAAAGCTATTAATACTTGAAGCAAAGGCGAGATCGGCATATTCCTTTCGATGTATGTTCTAACTCAGTATTACGTAAATTTAAAACGAGGAGCGAAGAAGGACAAGTGACGAGCGACTTGAAAGTTTCAAGTTTATAATTCAGTGAATTATAAAATCGCAAAGTTATTAATACTTGAAGCAAACGCGAGATCGGCATATTTCTTTCGATGCATGTTGTAACCTTTCTTGTACTTCCGCAGTAACCTTCATAGCAACTCAATTAAGACAATTCCTTTGGTCACTGCATATTCAAACTGAAATTATAATTCTTTCAGCATTAAAAAGCAATAATGTTTATGGTTTTAACGTAAAGTATAGGTATAGAATAATACGCGTTTGTACAAGAGTAGAGAAGGTCATGCATGTGTAACACGTCAGATGTTTGCTTTGCTTGCTTTTCTTTATTCTGTGTTGGTGAGCTATGAGATTTGATAAGTTGTTACAGAGACTGGATAAAAACAGAGAGAAACGTGCAAGATCAGAGCAGGTTTGTGGATTATAAAACATTCCAGTTTTCTTGCAATAAACCTCTTACAGTGCAACGTGTCGCAGCTGCTAATCCTGAGGTCAAGCAACAAATCTACTTTTGAGGCGAATGTTTCAAATAAAGAAAGGGAATTACATTAAAGTGTATAAACAGCTACTGAGACATTATTGGACAAACCAGGGTGAAATTGACTAATGTTTTCTATATTCGCTATGCATTTCACACACGTTCAATGTGCATAATTGTTTTTGCACGATCGTGTACATGAATTATTAATAAGCAAAATAATTTCTAATGAACTTAAACGTTGTCACGTCGTATTTCCTGCAATACAGTATGTAAATTCCACATCTGTTACTAATATGAGGAACCTATGGAAGATCTGCGTCCCTGGAGAGAGGGGTGAAATGAGAGGGTAAAGTCTGTTTAGTTAACGCGTGTGCACGTCGACTTCTGCCTTTGACAAACCCTTATAATCGCTTTACAACCCCCGACCCTTCTTCTTCCAGATTTTTCTGCAAGGTTGCCGCCTTTCTCGATACGTCATGGGTAACGTACAAAGTTTCGTCTAAATAAATTATCTTATGTCCATTACTGCAAAACTTCCTTAGTTTTGACAAATATATATATATATCGCCAAGCTACAAGTCTAAAGTCTACTGGATTCCATAATAACCCTTATCTTATTCAAAGTGCGGTATTTGAAACCCAGCTCCTTTAGGAGACAGCGCAAAGTGAAGCGCCCATAAGGAAAATCACAAATTTCTTGCAAATGTGCAACCAATTCGTCTAAGGTGGGCATTCTCCTTTTTGCATAGAATCTATAAATTTCTCGACGAATTAAATCGCACGTGAAATTATCTACTTTAGAGAAACGTTTCCTTTTGTTTTCACACTTGATCGGCGTCTTTGGTATTCATTTCGTCACAATATTTCTCACTGTATTTCTGTGAATACCCAGAATTTATCATCAGGTTCATTGCATGACCCCCTATCAAGATTATTTGTCAGCACACATTTATATATGTTCAAAACAAGCGCTTGAATTTGCTTAGAAACAGTTCCCGTTATAACTTTGTTATTTTTTTAGACTTTTCCAGTAATATAATTCGGCCCAGTTATCACACTGTCTTCACTTTGATTATTTTCACGTGACTGAAAGTTATCTCTACTTCATTTGCATTTACCACTGCATTTTCCTCCTACGGTCTCCACATTGTGACACAAAACGAATTTCTGCACGTAATGAAGCAGATCAACTGGAAGTTGGAACTTTGGCAACTGAGACTCCACGTGGAGTAAACATGCGACTGTCATTTCGAGAAAATCAGGGTTGCTATTGGTCCTCAACGACAGTGTTCCATTTCTGAAGTGTGGACATAGATTTATGACGGTCATTAGTGGGCGGGTGGCTCAGGTTCCTTTGACTCCGAACTGCACATGCGTTAACTAAACAGACTTTACCAACTGTGATGATGATGATTATAAGGGTGCTCAATTGCAGAGGTCATCAGCGCCCTTTTGAAACAAACTGGTCATGGCAAAAGCCAGATATAAATTTCTCTAAAACACTATAAATATGTCAATAGACTTACAAAAAATACATACACGTAAAAAAACCTATAAAAACAATAGAAATATAATCTAAAAAGCCATAAATTCTAATCGCTAAATCCTAAAATCTAATCTAGAAAAGAATCTAAAAGCTTCTCCACTACTGCGTTATCGTCCGCTAGCATTTCTGCAAAGCTGTCCGGCAGCTGCAGAGACGTCCTAAGGTGTGCTAGGTGAAAACACTCTAGCAGCACGTGTCGTACCGATAACGCTTCATTGCAAAACGTACACAGTGGAGAAGGCTCCTTTTTAAAAAGAAAACAATGAGTAAAAAAAGCAGTGCCCAATTCGTAACCGAGCCAAAATCACCTCCTCGCGACGAGATGACCGACAGGAGGTAACCCAGGGAATCGGAAGTTCTTTCACAGATCTAAGTTTATTATTGCGGAGAGCGGACCACTCTTCCTGCCAGCAGGTTTGCACAGCTCTCCGCAATACGGCCCTAAAATCTTCCGATGTCACAGATGGTACTCGAACCCGGGCTTCATGGTAGCCGTCTTGGCTGCCGAATCCGCTATTTCATTCCCCCGCAAGCCTACGTGACCAGAAATCCATGTACACACCACGCTCACGCCAGAAGCGTGTATAACGCGGAGGGCATCCTGTATCCGCTACATAATAGGGTAGTAGTTGTACAGCTGCCGTAGACTTTGAAGTGCACTGAGAGAATCACTCAGCATTAAGCAGTCTCCCAACTTTCGTCGACGTACGTGTAAAATGGCCCGGTATATTCCATAAAGGTCTGCAGTAAAAATGGAAGTGCTAGTGTGGAATCCGAATGTATACGGTTCGGTTCCACACACGTAAGCACAACCAACACCATTTGAGTTCTTGGAGCCAACAGTATAAATTACAAGATGGTCCTCATATCGCGATAAAAATTCTAAAAACATGTACGGATACTAGACATAGACATGGTAGATTTATCATATTTGCCCAGATCAACGTGGGACGCTCTGCACAACCAAGGAGGGTATGTCCTCTCCCCCCTAGGATACATCTTGGGCAGTTCAGTATCAAGATGTCCAAGGAGCTCCCGGAAACGAAAACCAGGAGGCTTTGGTTTAATAGAAGTATTGCTATAACGCACGTCCATTAAAGTGTTAAAGAACGGCGTAAACGTTGGATGTGTGGGCATGCAATTAAGTCCACAGCCATAATTTGCTAATAACATGTTGCGCCTGTACTGCAGAGGAGGTTCTGCAGACTCAGCATACAGGCTTATAACTCGGCTCGTTGGAAATGCCCCAACTGCTATGCGTATGCCACAATTATCGACTGTGTTTAATCTCTTCAGTACAGATGGTCGTGCTGAGCCATATACCATACTACCATAATCTAATTTGGAACGGATGAGTGCGCGATAAAGTCGCAATAACACTGTACGATCCGCTCCCCACGATTTCCCACTTAGTACCCGCAAGATATTTAAAGATCGGTCACATCGTGCTTTCAGTTGTGCTATATGCGACGACCAACTAAGTTTTCTATCAAATATCAATCCAAGGAACCTCGTCTCATCTGCAAAAGGTAGTAGAGCAGCGCCTAACCGGAGCCTTAGAGGTAGTCGACTCTGCTGACGCCAGAGTCTACCAACTGTGATGGGACATACTATCGTTCTTCTGCTTTATTTTCAAGGACATATACTTTTGTCGAAATAATATTAGTGATCTTTTTAAGAGCTTATTTCTATGTGTTAGTTTTAAAAATTCTGTTCCCTTTGCATCTCCAGGGCATAAAAAGGGAATAACTTCCTGTTTGAGCAAAGTATAAGTATTTGAAAATCCATACCGATAACAAAAAATGTATGGGAAATGGGTAACTGCACAAGAAAGTGTATTTGACATAAATTCTGTGATTTAACGAGATTTAAATTTCTTGTGCAGTAGGATTTTTTTTTCTATATGTTTCGGTTTCTCAGTTATGGAAAAATAATTCAGATTGAAGTGAGGCTATTGCCTGACTAAATTATGATACATTGATACAATAAGTTTTGTATCAAAGTTCCACGTTGTCGCGACAATTTGTAGCTAAGATGATTGGCAAGGTTTCCACGTTGATGCTACTTTGAAGCTATTATAATGTGTGGCTCAGGGTAAAACAATGAGGTTTCTCACAGGGTATGCGTGGATGTGTGTGAGAAGGATACTTTAGTGACACTGGAATGCCCGTTTCCAACTTATTTATTTACTGCTTCCTTTTTTAGAACACCGAAATTGAAGTTGCCGACCAAGGGTTACCAATATCCCTGTTTAGAGTTACTGACGGCAGAATGTTTATTACTCGGTAAACTTTTTTCGTTCCTCACGTATATACAGGATGTTACAAAAAGGTACGGCCAAACTTTCAGGAAAGATTCCTCACACACACACAAAGAAAGAAAATATGTTATGTGGACATGTGTCCGGAAACGCTTAATTTCCATGTTAGAGCTCATTTTATTACTTCTCTTCAAATCACATTAATCGTGGAATGGAAACACACGACACCAGAACGTACCAGCGTGACTTCAAACACTTTATTACAGGAAATGTTCAAAATGTCTTCCGTTAGCGAGGTTACATGCATCCATCCTCCGTCGCATGGAATCCCTGATGCGCTGATGCAGCCCTGGAGAATGGCGTATTGTATCACAACCGTCCACAATACGAGCACGAAGAGTCTCTACATTTGGTACCTGGGTTGTGTAGACTAGAGCTTTCAAATGCCCCCGTAAATGAAAGCCAAGAGGGTTGAGGTCAGGAGAGCGTGGGGGCCATGGAATTGGTCCGCCTCTACCAATCTATTGGTCACCGAATCTGTTGTTGAGAAGCGTACGAACACTTCGACTGAAATGTGCAGGAGCTCCATCGTGCATGAACCACAATGGGGTATTTTGACAATTGTCTGCACGAATGATTTCAATTTACATTTTAAGAGAAATACTAAAATGAGCTCTAACATGGAAATTTAGCGTTTCCGGACACATGCCCACATAACATATTTTCTTTCTTTGTCTGTGAGGAATGTTTCCTGAAAGTTTGGCCGTACCTTTTTGTAACAGCCTGTATGAACCGACAAATATCCAAGACAGAACAAGAGGACTGCCCTACTCGCCCTCACGCCTAGGACCGCTCTAATCGGCTCCACGCCGAAAACTCTTGTCCACAGCTGCGCGTGGGTGTATCACTTTCACTTTCCGAAATCCCTCTTCATTCAACCAAAAATCTCTTTGTAGCTGTTTTGTCGCCATTATGAATGATCCAAAGAATACTCTATTCATACAAGTCAAGTGACCTCCTTTAGAAAACTGCTAAGGACACTGTTTCTTACATTGCTTTTGTTATAACAACTTTCCCCCACAACTGCTATTCGCCTCAGCTGCTCTTGCACTTGTCGTAACAAAGAACCAACATTCCTTTGACATCCATCATGATTCTTTACTTATGGTAAACCTTAATTTTGGTATCAACATATACATTTTATTTGAAAAGAAAATATCTTCAACAAACGGAAGTTAATGACATAGTTGCAACTGTTTTTTAATAAAATCGGTAGTTTTGAAACAAAATTCTTCAAAAAGTCTGTTGGAGGAGGGAATTTTTTTTAAATATATTGTACTTTGGTATCTCTTCGACTAATTATTTTTTCCAAAGCCGTTATTGAAGTTCTGAGTGGAATAAAACGCTTCCCCTACTTACGTAAAAATAAAACATTACAAGTTTATTAATTTGTCAGCTGGAATTTGTTAATATTTTATATAATATATGATTATTATGTTACAGTATTCATATAGAAAGTTATTCTTCTGTGCACATTACGTATATTTCCGATACATTTTGCCTGAAAATTATTTCAGTTCTCACATCAAGAGCTTAACTAAATGCGAAATGATGAAGCAATGCTAATATGTTTATATAAGTAATAGAATAAGCTAAAGCAAAGCGAGGAGAGGAAATCTAGGAAGGATGAGGAATAATCCTGGGTGAAAAATGTCCCAGCATCCAGCCGGGATTCGAACCCGGAAACTCTGTGTTTTAAGATTAGCATGCTGACGATCAAACCACAGAGGCAATATCTCCCGATACTTTTATGTACAGATGTATTATTTTATCTTCACAGGAATCCTGCGTGGTAGGGATGAGTAGCAACTGTGGTGGGGATAGTGCACCTATCGCCACAATGCGTCACACGCGTAAGATTACGAGGGGGAGGGCGGTGCATAAGGTGTCTAAAAACAAATTTCATTCTCGAAGCCAGTTTTGCAGCTCTTATAAACTAAGTCATAATTCTTACTATGGTAGTAATCTTCACGCTTTTGTTGGATCTTAAATAGTACATAGGCATTTGGAACAAAACCCTGTTCTCCTCCAGCAGGCATGATAAACAACTGTCAGCCTTTCAATATCGCTGCAGAGTCCCTGTAACATATTTCACTCCAGGCATATGGTCCAGTATGTGCTGTATTTATATAAGTTTCATCCATATAAACTATATAAACTTCACTTCGATATCTCCGAATATTTCGTAAATACTTAAGCCTTTTTGCACGTATGGTGCGATGTTCGATTAAAATTTGTCTGTCACGCTTAGTGCTTTTTTTTTTTTCAAACAATCCTAACTTCAAAAGAACTCTTCTTTATGTTCAGACACTGCCTTGGAAGTCAGTAGAATTTTTAGCTTCATAAGCACTTTCTTCAAAGTTGGTCTTTGTTTATCTGTGCTTTAAAAATTATTCATAGTTCGCCTAACTACTTCTGAATTAAAACATCCAAATTAGATTTTGTGCATGTTCTTAATCTTTGTTTACTGGGCATAGAGAAGGACGTTGTTGCACTAGCACCAATGGCTTTTCTTTCCTTAATAACTCTCCTAAACTGCTTTCAGACACAACTGTTGCCTCAGATACCCTTCCCCAGATTTTTATAGCTGACCCAGACCATTGTTTCTTTTTTATAAATCTGTGGATATTGGTTATTACTTCTTGTGTTTTTAAATGTAGCACTTTATTTCCTAATGTACTGCTGGGAGGCGTCACTTATAAATGCTCTCTTGGAACCAAGAGACAAACACATTTTGAAACAAGCTGTAGTATTACCGAGTAGCTCTGCACGTGTTTAGTTTCTCGCAACTGACCTGCCCTCCCCTCCAGTTGCAACCGTTCTGAGGTGGACTCGTCCAGATACCACTGCGCACCGCTCTGCACTTTTCAAGATAAAAAATACATCTGTACTTCGGAATGGCCTTATTGACTTGTAAAAAAAATTTTCCCTTTAAACTGGGTTAGTATTACTGTTGTGACTTGGTGCGTACTGTCTATTGACTGTTAGGCTTTTTTTTTTCTGCTTCTAGCTTTCCAACGCAGTAGTGCAAATGACTGTCTTCCCCTTTTTGCATAAAAACTTCTGCGGAAATTCGCCAAAGAAACAGCAGGATATAAATTTGAATGAAACATACAGGGCAAACGATCGGCCTTTGTTTCAGATATAGAAATTTCACACGGAACCACAAGGGACCAGAGATTTCTACTCATATCTCAATACAACCTATGGATAGTTCGTTAAGCCGGCAATACCTTTTCAAGTCAGCTGGCGCCGAAACCTGGCCCTACCCAAGCCGAAAACCAGAAGCAGACTAAACATTTTATACTTTCAAATAGCACGAACATTTCTAAATCTGTACAACACAGAATTTTCCAAGTCATTTCATCAGATCATGACTGTTAGACACAACTTCAATGTCCATTTTGTCGTAACTGCATAGGATCATTCACAAATCTATGCCCAAAGTCATATGTTTCAACAGCAGGCCACTATATGCTCGCCTTTCTGCCCTATAATCTTTACTTTATCGCATGAGAAGCAAACAAATGACGACTGAACACAACAAAATATTTCAAAATATTGAAAAACTCGTAGCAAAATGTAATAAATAGATTTTGTTGAAAAACGTTCCATTTTTTCCTGTAGAAAGGTTACATCCATATTTTAATATTTTCCAGTTAAACCGAAATCTGTCCAGATGAAGCGTGTAGTGTAGGGGTAGCATACCTAACTTATATTCAGGAGGTTCCGCTTTCCCAAGTTACCTGGATAAGGACATGTTCCGGGGTTACCATATTTTGAGAAGATGAATGCAGGATATAGCTGAAATACTGGAATCATTTAACCATAAATTCACTAGTTTTATTAATACGTCCTCCGATATCAACCTTCCTTAAGTTATGGAAACCTGAAGATCTTGTTTCAACGTTTTTTTTTTTTTTTTTTTTTTTTTTTTTTTTTTTAATTTACGTCCTCCAGCATTAAGTCATATCGGACGATGGATGAAATTGGTGAAATGATGCTCAAATGAGTCCGGGGTCCATGGAGCTTAGAGTTATCCGACATTCGACTATCAGGATAAGGGAAACCCCGGAAAAACTTATCCAGGTAACTCACCCTGACCGGGATTCGATCTCGGGACCTCTTGAACTTGAGGCAGACATGCTACCACCACGCTACCGAGGCGGGCTTCAACGGCTTTGTGAATGAGCTCTCTCGCGAATTATCGAGTGAGTGAGTGAGTGAGTGAGTGAGTGAATTGGTGAGCGTATTTCTGATGCTACAAGTGAGTTTGTGACACACACGAGAGACTAAGGACTTATGTTGATTCCACAGCGAGTGAATCCGAAAAGGAGGCTGCTTCACACGTATTTCAGTATGTATGCGGCTATGTCGTGAAAAAAGTGGCAGAGAAAATCAAAATTGGTCACATTAATGAAGTGGCTTGGGTGAACTAGTGAAGTCTCAGTTAAAATTGAACTAGTTCATATAGTGAACTGAGTGAAGTTAAAGTGAAGGGTTAACTAGATTACATCACTGAAGTGATAACATCAAATTGAACTTGATAAGATCATTGAAGTGACGTCATAGAGAAAACTGAGCTTAATCACAGCAGTGAAGCGACTAACGCACACTATGTGATACATTTTATGCATCTATATGGTAAACGAATTATCATTTATAAACAAAATCACTGTAGACATTTTCGAGTAAATAAAAAATAAATGAGGTTTCCGGAGTGATTTGGGGTTCTCTTTTGAGTTATATTGTTGATAGACACTAGTATCTACAGAATACAGACTTCTGAAAGTAGGTTATTGTTAGAGGTATGCAATTACAGTCAGGGACGACGCTCCATTGTTGAAAACCATGTGCAATACCCAAGCTCTGGCTAATGAGAAACAAAAGAAGAGGCAGTAGGTTTTTAAAATACATGGTGGACATTGAAACAAAAGAAGGAAGATAACCTGCAAAGAGCTAGTGTTTGGAAGAAATTGCAGTTTTTATGTGTTTTACGGTTTTTCTCTCATGATTTACTATTTATATAAAATTTAGTGAGGATGAACAGGGGGTTATTTACAGAAAATAAAAGCTAATCATATTGATTAATACGTCAATATATTTGTCATTATTAATGTTTACTTATATACGTTTATTATGTAGAAAAACTATTGTGTTCTGTACAAAAATTCCACACCGAATTTCATCAAAGATACATGATTTCAGACTTCACAAATTCAGAGAAGCATTTTTAGAAAACGTACTCTCTCTTTCGCTCTCTCTCTCTCTGTATGTGTGACTAAGAAACATAATTGAAGGAAGAAGTGTAATATACCAATCTTAGTGTTTAAGTCCAGTGTCTTCCAGATATGGGACACCAAAGTTTTTAAAAGAAAACTGTTGTGACCCCTCACATCGAACATTTTTTGATATTTTCAATGTTATTGAAAATAGCTTAAATATTAATTAAAATATCACATGATTAAAATGTTTTCATGACAAATGATGTGTAAGTATATCTTGAATTTTCTGTAAATGTCCTCCTGTGAAAGCTACGTGACTGTTACACTTTATGCGAGCTCTTATGTACGTAGTGATTCACGGTTCATCCTGTAATCGGAAAGTGAAATCTGACATTTAGAAGAAGAAGATAAACCACTTGTCGACGAACACCAACGCCCAGAGCTCATAGAAAGCTTCGGCAACTTCCTTGGGGCAGGGATTTTGTTATCTAGGAAGTAACGCCCCCCATTTCTGTCAACAACTGGTAAAAGCCGGGCCATAGAGTATTTAGAGTAACGGTATTTCGCCGGTTAGAGTGTCAGGGTGATCGTTTGGTTAAATTAAACCATTCACAACTGAACTGTTTTTATGAAAAACTTGAATAATTTTATTCTCAGAGCGTCATTTATTTCCACTTGTTGTTAAAGATCATTGCCTCAACCATGATATCTAAGGTAGGCGTGGGTGAATTGGATCATTATTTTAAAAATCCCTACTTGTCTCCAGGGACGGTTCCTCCATAAGGTTGCAGGTTTGCGCTACACCCACTGATTCTGAATGTACAACAGGTGCATTTTGCACATTAAAGCTGTACTTGTTTGCACTGTTTTATATACAAACATGTTTCAATTACGCTTATCGTCTGTAGCTGTCCATGACCGCAGAAGTCGAAATAAACAGTGATTAGCTGTAGGAGCCGCAGGTTTACAGTGAAGAGTTAACCTAAGATTTCGGCCAAATGTTGGCCCTCTGAGGGTGTTACGGGAAGGTGAAGAGATGGGAGTGGCTTCTTATACATTGCTTAAATGGGGGTTTATAAACCTAGCTCCTCCTACTCTTAGCAACGGCTATAGCGAGACCATCAGGCTTAGCTTCTGTGTGCCCTGCTTTTCGAACACAGGGAGAATTTGATTAAATGCATGGAGGTTATTCAGAAGAGAGCTCTGTTAAACAACAACGCCACACTTGTTCAGGCTTCTGGGTTTATGGCCACTTTGAAAGATGATAATTTTGTATTCTGGCTGTCTTTCTTCTACAAGATCATGCCCCATGTGGATATTTTGTACAATCAGCTGCAGAAACGAGACTGCAATGCAACATTTGCCATCGCCCAGCTAAACGCATTTAAAAGGGAAGTGCAAAAGGTAAGAAATAGCGTGGATATCGAGGAACACGAAGAAACTGCAATTAAGAGGAGAAGAATAGAAGATCATGATGTGAAAAGAAGAGAAGCTCTTGAAGTATGTGACGTTCTTAGAGAAGCAAAGGACAGATTTAGCTTCACGGGGCATCTGGTAGCCTCGACTGTGTTTCATCAAGAAAATTTCTAAGATATTTCCAGAGGATTCCCTTAGAGAAACAATAAGGTTCTATCCTTTTATCATTGGAACAAAATTCGTAGAGAACTGACTATAATTTACAGTCGAGAGGAATTTCGTGGAATGTCCGGCGCTTTGTGCTTGATGGACTTCAATAAGGAAAACAATTTATGTTCTACATTCAGCGAATATGTCAAACTCCTCCGAGTACTGTTAACTATTCCAATGTCTACCGCTGAAGCAGAATGCTGTTTCTCAACTTTAAAAAGAATAAAAACTTTCCTTAGGAACACAATGTCACAGGACCGATTGTCAGCATTAGCAATGCTTTCAATTGAGAGAGATTTTGTTATGAAGATCAGCGACTTCAACGCAAAAGTTATCGATAGATTCGCCAGGTCTAAGGAGAGTACTGCAGAGAATCTGTATAAATAGGTGAGTCATTACTACTCTGTATTTTATTTTTCATTTGTGCACCACCAATAATTTAACCCACCAGCCGCCACTGCTTGTCTCGTAAATATGAAAGTTGGGGCCTTATATTGATGCCTGGACATTCTAGATTATGTTAAGTCCTACGTTTTTCTATGAAGAATTTTCTGTATACTTCCGTTTTCAGTTTTTAATCTTAATTGGCCGCAATTGGCGAAGCGGAGAATTGGAATGCTACATTCAATTTCAGCACGTATTGTAATCACGAGAACAAAATAACACATATATACACTTGTATATTAATATATTTATGTATCTCACTCACATTTTCCATTTTCATTCTCCATTTTTCTGCGCTCATTTGAGCAGTCGCCTCCTCATTCCACCCTGCAGAATCTGTTGATCAAGAGATTACAGATGAAATTTCATTGACTGTAAGGCAGTATCTCAGCACACCATACTTGCTAGAAGATGTGAGGAAAACAACTGTAGCAGAAGTACCTTCGACGTCCTCTTGCTGAGGCGGACCGACTACCTGCCATTAGACCCAGTGAGCTCCAGGGCGCACTCCGGCGTCTAAATCCCAAAAAGGCGTCGGGACCTGATGGGTTGACCCCTATCATGCTCCGCCACCTTCCCTTCAAAGCCGTTCTTTTTCTTACTCGGGTTTTTAACATGTGTCTCGCCCTGGGCTACTTTCCACGGCAGTGGAGGGAGGCTCAGGTGATTTGCATTTTGAAGCCCGGTAAAAATCCGGCTCTCCCCGCCAGTTACCGCTCCATTAGCCTCCTGTCAGTCCTCTCGAAAGTTTTCGAGAGGCTTGTTTTAGTCCGCTTGTCGCCCCTACTGGGGGACATTCAAGCCATTCCTCCCCATCAGTTTGGTTTTCGTCCTGGGCACTCGACATCACAGCAGCTGCTCCGTCTGGTGGAGACCGCTGCCCTGGGTTTCCAGGAAAGGGCATTCACCGCGGCAGTATCTCTGGATGTCGAGAAGGCCTTCTCTACCACCTGGCATGCAGGCCTCCTACACAAACTAATCACCCTGGGGCTTCCTGCACACATGATACACATTCTACACTCATTCCTCAAACACAGACATTTCATAGTTACTGTGGCTGGAAAGCTATCTACCAGACGACCCATCAGAGGAGGCCTCCCCGAAGGTTCTGTCTTATCCCCTACACTCTTTAGCGTGTATGTGGCGGATCTCCCCACGGAGCTACACGTCAACATAGCCCAATATGCGGACGACGTGCTATTGTACAACACAAATAGAAACGCACGCAGAGCCTTCAACCCAATACAGCGACACCTAAGCCTCATTCAAGACTGGTGCAGGCTTTGGCGATTGTCTATCAACCCAGAGAAAATCCAAGCCATACTCTTCACCAAGCGTCACTTTCCCGCCAACCTCCCCGCCTTTAACTATTCTGGCAGAAGGATAGAGTGGACAAACACTCTTAAGTACCTAGGTGTAAAGCTGGACAAGGGCCTAACTTTTCGGGGTCACATCCAGGAGGTAGCTCATCGGGCATGCGGAGCTTCGGCTTCGTTATGCCCCATGATGCGCTCAGGAATGCCGACACCCCTTAAGTTGCGCCTTTTTCAGGCTTTAATTCTTCCAATCATGTTTTATGCTTGTGAGATCTGGGGCATGGCCGCAGGATCCAATCTGCGACAAATTCAGCGTGTACAAAATAGATGTCTTAGGGCCATCTATTCTGTTTGCTGGAGGTTTCCCGTGAGATACCTTCATGAAGCCTCATCTCTCCACTATGTGGAAGATGTTATTAGGCGCCGGGCCACAAAATTCTACGCGAGTTTGCCTCAACATCAGAGCGCCCTGGTTAGGTCTCTAGGGAACTATAGAACCTCCGAAAGACGCTACAAGCTCTACCGGCTTCCCCGCATGACATGCGGGCACACCCGGTAACAATAAAGTTGTTATTACAACCTTAAAGTTATTACAGTTTGAAATTAATAGACTTTCTAAATTAAACTCTTCCTAAAATTATCACACCAGCGGTGCTAACATAGCGTTGCACCCGAGTTGGCTACCATGAGGAGCTACGGCTACCTCCCTTCTTTTCATCTACGTAATCTTAAACCACCAACCTGCAAAACCCCACATTTCCTGTCATTAAGTGGTTAAGTCCGTGTAGGACAGGTACACGAATGACACACATCGTGCTGACCCTCAGTCAGCCGCCAGCTGCTTGAATGAATCTAAAGTCTGTTTAGCCAACGTGTGTGCAGTTCCCAGTCAAAGGGACCTCAAAGAACCTGACATTTCCGCCCACTAATGACCGTCATAAATCTATCTCCACACTTCAGAAATGGAACACTGACGTTGGGGACCAATAGCAACCCCCATTTTCTGAAAATGACAGTTGCATGTCTACTCCGCGTGGAGTCTCAGTTGCCAAAGTTCCAACTTCCAGTTGTTCTGTTTCATTGGGTGCAAGACGGTGATGTTAAAATGTTGCAACCTTGTAGAGGGGACCGTCAGGTGGAGGGTCCATGTTGTAAAACGATTATGAGGGTTCCTCAAAGAAAGCGGCCGCCGTGCACTTGCGTTGAGTAGACAGACTTTAGCAGAAGTGGGGAATATACGAGTAATTAACTCTGTCCGCACATACAAAGCAGCGGGTGCTGACAATGTACCCTATGCTGCATTGAAAGCTCTTCCTCACTCATGATTCCTATTACTAGTGCATCTATTTAACAGCTTACTAGTATTAGCTTACTTCCCGGTTGCATGGAGACATGCAAACACTATCACTCTCCCGAAGCCTGGGAAAGACTCATAACAAGTAAGCAGTCATAGATCCAGTCTCCTTCCTTCGATAAGCAAACTCTATGAAAAGGCACTCCAGCTACGCTTACAGAACTTGCTAGACCAACATAATGTGCTCCGTCCCCAACGTTTTGGATTTCGACGGCAACACTCCACCACGCATCAACTACAGATATATTTTTTTATCTTGAAAAGTGCAGAGCGATGCGCAGTGGTATATGGACGAGTCCACCCCAGAACGGTTGCAACTGGAGAGGAGGGCAGGTCAGTTGCGTACCAGTTGTGAGCAACTAAACACGTGCAGAGCTAAAGTCTGTTTATTTAACGCGTGTGCACGTCGGCTTCTGCCTTTGACGAACCCTTATAATCGTTTTACAACCCCCGACCCTCCTTCACCCAGACCGTTCTGCAAGGTTGCCACCTTTCTCGATACGTCATGGGTAACGTACGAGGTTTCGTCTAAATAAATTATCGTATGTCCATTACTGCAAAACTTCCTTAGTTTTGACAAATATATATATATCGCCAAGCTACAAGTCTACTGGATTCCATAATAACCCTTATCTTATTCAAAGGACGGCATTTGAAACCCAGCTCCTGTAGGAGACCGCGCAAAGTGCAGTGCCCATAAGGAAAATCACAAATTTCTTGCAAATGTGCAACCAATTCGTCTATGGTGGGCGCTCTCCCTTTTGCATAGAATCTATAAATTTCTCGACGAATTAAATCGCACGTGAAGTTATCTACTTTAGAGAAACGTTTCCTTTTGTTTTCACACTTGAAAGGCGTCTTTGGTATTCCTTTCGTCACAATATTTCTCACTCTATTTCTGTGAATACCCAGAATTTATCATCAGGTTCATTGCATGACCACTTACCAAGATTATTTGTCAGCACATATTTATATGTGTTCAAAATAAGCGCTTGAATTTGCTTAGAAACAGTTCCCGTTATAACTTTGTTATTTTTTTAGGCTTTTCCAGTAATATAATTCGGCCCAGTTATTCACACTGTCTTCACTCTGATTATTTTCACTTGACTGAAAGTTATCTCTACTTCATTTGCATTTACCACTGCATTTACCTCCTACGGTCTCCACATTGTGACACACAACGAATTTCTGCACGTAATGAAGCAGATCAACTAGAAGTTGGAACTTGGGCAACTGAGACTCCACGTGGAGTAGACATGCGTCTGTCACTTCGAGAAAATCAGGGTTGCTATTGGTCCTCAACGACAGTGTTCCATTTCTGAAGTGTGGAGATAGATTTATGACGGTCATTAGTGGGCGGTCGGCTCAGGTTCCTTTGACTCCGAACTGCACATGCGTTAACTAAACAGACTTTACTCGGTAACACTACAGCTTGTTTCAAAATATGCTTGTCTCCTGGTTCCAAGAGGACATTTATAAACGACGCCTCCTAGCAGCGCATTAGGAAATACAGTGCTACATTTAAAAACACGAGAAGTAATAACCAATATCCATAGATTTATAAAAAAGGAACAATGGTCTGGATCAGCTATAAAAATCTGGGGAAGGGTATCTGAGGCAACAGTTGTGTCTGAAAGCAGTTTAGGAGAGTTATTAAGGAAAGAAAAGCCATTGGTGCTAGTGCAACAACGTCCTTCTCTATGCCCAGTAAACAAAGATTAAGAACATGCACAAAATCTATTTTGGATGTTTTAATGCAGAAGTACACTCCTGGAAATTGAAATAATATCACCTTGAATTCATTGTCCCAGGAAGGGAAAACTTTATTGACACATTCCTGGGGTCAGATACATCACATGATCACACTGACAGAACCATAGGCACATAGACACAGGCAACAGCGCATGCACAATGTCGGCACTAGTACCGTGTATATCCACCTTTCGCAGCAATGCAGGCTGCTACTCTCCCATGGAGACGATCGTAGAGATGCTGGATGTAGTCCTGTGGAACGGCTTGCCATGCCATTTCCAGCTGGCGCCTCAGTTGGACCAGCGTTCGTGCTGGACGTGCAGACCTCGTGAGACGACGTTTCATCCAGTCCCAAACATGCTCAATGGGGGACAGATCCGGAGATCTTGCTGGCCAGGGTAGTTGACTTACACCTTCTAGAGCACGTTGGGTGGCACGGGATAAATGCGGACGTGCATTGTCCTGTTGGAACAGCAAGTTCCCTTGCCGGTCTAGGCATGATAGAACGATGGGTTCCATGACGGTTTGGATGTACCGTGCACTATTCAGTGTCCCCTCGACGGACACCAGAGGTGTACGGCCAGTGTAGGAGATCGCTCCCCACACCATGAATGCCGGGTGTTGGCCCTGTGTGCCTCGATCATATGCAGTCCTGATTGTGGCGCTCACCTGCAAGGCGCCAAACACGGACATGGCCATCATTGGCACCACGGCAGAAGCGACTCTCATCGCTGAAGACGACACGTCTCCATTCGTTCCTCCATTCACGCCTGTCGCGACACCACTGGAGGCGGGCTGCACGATGTTCGGGCGTGAGCGGAAGGCGGCCTGACGGTGTGCGGGACCGTAGCCCAGCTTCACGGAGACGGTTGCGAATGGTCCTCGCCGATACCCCAGGAGCAACAGTGTCCCTAATTTGCTGGGAAGTGGTGGTGTGGTCCCCTACGGCACTGCGTAGGATCCGACGCTCTTGGCGTGCATCCGAGCGTCGCTGCGGTCCGGTACCAGGTCGACGGCACGTGCACCTTCCGCCGACCACTGGCGACAACATTGATGCACTGTGGAGAGCTCACGCCCCACGTGTTGAGCAATTCGGCGGTGCGTCCACCCGGCCTCCCACATGCCCACTATACGCCCTCGCTCAAAGTCCGTCAACTGCACATACGGTTCACGTCCACGCTGTCGCGGCATACTACCAGTGTTAAAGACTGCGATGGAGCTCCGTATGCCACGGCAAACTGGCTGACACTGACGGCGGCGGTGCCCAAACGCTGCGCAGCTAGCGCCATTCGACGACCAACACCGCGGTTCCTGGTGTGTCCGCTGTGCAGTGCGTGTGATCATTGCTGGTACAGACCTCTCGCAGTGTCCGGAGCAAGTATGGTGGGTCTGACACACTGGCGTAAATGTGTTCTTATTTCCATTTCCAGGAGTGTAGTTAGGCGAACTATGAATAATTTTTAAAGCACAGAAAAACAAAGACAAACTTTGAAGAAAGTGCTTATGAAGCTTAAAAATTCTACTGACTTCCAAGGCAGTGTCTGAACATGAAGAAGAGTTCTTTTGAAGCTAGGATTATTTGAAAAAAAACACTAAGCGTGACAGACTAATTTTAATCGATAATCGCACCATACGCGCAAAAAGACTTAAGTATTTATGAAATATTCGGAGATATCGAAGTGAAGTTTATATAGTTTATATGGATGAAACTTATATAAATACAGCACATACTAGACCATATGCCTGGAGTGAAATACGTTACAGGAACTCTGCAGCGATATTGAAAGGCCGTCAGTTGTTTATCATGCCTGCTGGAGGAGAACAGGGTTTTGTTCCAAATGTCTATGTACTATTTAAGATCTAACAAAAGCGTGGAGATTACTGCCATAGTAAGAATTACAACTTAGTTTATAAGAGCTGCAAAACTGGCTTCGAGAATGAAATTTGTTTTTAGACACCTTATGCACCGCCCTCCCCTCTCGTAATCTTACGCGTGTGACGCATTGTGGCGATAGGTGCACTATCCCCACCACAGTTGCTACTCATCCCTACCGCGCAGGATTCATGTCAAGATAAAATAATAGATGTGTACCATGTATCGTGAACGAGGTGGTTAAAGGTTTCAACAACCTTCATTACGTTGCAGTCCTTTTCCTAGACAACTCCAAAGCCTTCGACACAGTGTGGCATGAAGGACCTCTCCATCGCCTTATACACTATAATATCCCATCGTACTATCACACAGCTCATCATTATCTCAAAAACCTTACCTTCGTTGTATCAAAAGACAACATCCTCTCTCATCCTTATGGCATAAATGCAGGGGTGCCTCAAGGTAGTGTCCTTGCTCCTCTGCTCTTCCTTATCAACATAAACTCCCTTCCAAACTTAAGAGGCTGCAACCTCTGTTTATTTGCGGATGACACATCCATCACAGTAGCATCAAATCGCCATGTAAATGCAGTTCAGCGTGCTCAAACCTTCGCAAATATGCTACATGTCTGGTTCGCTACTTGGCAGTTGAAACTTTTTTTTTTGATAATTTTTATTGATCGATCAGCAGTACAATGCTTTACAGATCAGAGTGAAAAGAAGGTAACAGTACAATAAGAACAATAACACTCAGGAGTAGGCTAACAGGCCGCCCCATAACTACATTAAGTTAGAACTCCAATAATACACTCTGAGAAATTATGTCAATATTGAAGATGTAAGACACACATCAAGTACTAGAATCACTCGAATCAGATGTATCACTTAGAAGCAGGTCCTGTGGTAGTCTCCTCTTTAAGCGTGAGGGTTGGCGCGTGCGGACACCGATGTTACAATGCACAGCTCCTGGAACTTCTTGCAGAGTGGAAAAGAAACGACGGGCGATCCTGCGAATGTAGTCGTGAAGTGGTAACAGTCCTAGCTCGTGATGGAGCTGCTGATTACGGATGTACCATGGAGCGTTGGTAGCGATGCGCATGAAGCGATTCTGTATGACCTGAAGACGACGTAGATGACATGTGTGTGCGGCCCCCCACACTTGGCAGGCATAAGTAATAAGCGGACGAACGAGTGATTTGTAGAGTAACAATGAAGACTGTAGGCCGAGGCTGGAACGGCGGTGCAACAGAGGTGAGAGTTTTGAAAGTCGTCCGGAGGCCAGTGATATAAGACGATCGATATGAGCACGCCAGGTCAGTCGAGAGTCCAAAAGCACTCCAAGGTATTTAACAGGGGTTGTAGTGGGGAGTCAAGGGACATTGTTCCTGTAGAGAGACAACGGAGTAAGCGGAGTATATCGGCGAAGAGTGGCGATTTTAGCTTCGGTTTTCTGAGCGTTCAAAGAGTTCCGCCAAGTGCTGAACCAATGAGTTAGGCGATCTAAAGAGAGCTGTACTACTTGTTGTGCGCGCTGGAGATTAACATGAGAATAATATAGTACTGTGTCATCATCGTAAAGATCTAAAGAAGTCGGAGCTAAGTCAGGAATATCAGAAATGTATATATTAAATAGAGTCGGGGCCAAGATAGAACCCTGTGGGACACCTGCGGTAATATTACGTGGGAATGAAAACTTTCCACCAATGCGTACTGAAAAGCTGCGGTCGTAGAGGAAACTGTGGATTAGATGTGATAAGTAATTAGGAAGACCGATGCGGTAGAGCTTAAGGAGCAAACCATCATGCCAAACTCTGTCAAATGCCTGTGCCACATCAAGGAAGACAGCCGTGGTATACTGATGGGCCTCGAAGCCGTGAACAATTGACTGAGTTAATCGTAAAAGCTGATGGGTAGTGGAATGTTTGTGACGAAATCCAAATTGATAAGGCGGTAGAACATGTTTATGATTAATGTAAGACAGAACACGGCGATGAATTACTTTTTCAAACAGCTTGGAGAGGGTCGGCAACAGACTTATAGGACGATAGCTTTCGGGGAGGTGTTTGGCGGTTGAAACTAAACGCCACCAACTCCCAAGCCGTCACCTTCACTAGAAGACCTTTCCAGGACGTTCCAAACCTGCGTTTGGCAGGAGCAGATATTCCTTGGTCTATGCATGCCAGCTACCTGGGTGTAGTTTTGGACATGCATTTAACATGGAAGGAGCATATAACAACCGTGACAAATAGAGTAAATAGAAAGATTGCCATGCTGTATCCCTTATACAACAAAAAGTCCACTATGACGCTTAGCAACAAACTTATGTTATATAAGCAGGTACTCAGACCTGCAGTCACTTACGCCTGCCAAGTCTGGGGTGCAGCGGCCAAATCCCATCTCTCCAAATTTCAGATTCTTCAAAACCGTTACCTTCTGTCAGCAATCGCTGCCGATTGGTACATCCCAAATGACAATATCCACTCTGATCTATCCTTCCCAATACTGTTTGACTATATCCCACACCTATCCCATACCTTCTATGCCAAATACCTTCCAGTTTCAATAATGTTATCCGTGGCCTCGGGGAATACGATCTTGAACCTGGTGAGAGACATAAACGTCCCAGACTTGTCCTTGGACCTCAATAATATCAAATCCCTTCCTCATAAGTGAATTTTCCTTAATTTTTATATTGATCCCAAATTTATCATCACCATCTAACCACCATCCCTAATAAAATCCCCACCACCTTGCCAGTAAGGGACCTAGTCCCGGTATGGCAAGAGTCGAAGGACCCTACTACACGGAGTAGGAGAGCCCTTTAACGGCCCCACGGCTCGTGCATTTCACCCATTTCATTCACCGTTCGATGTTAATTAACGTAAATAAAAAAGACGTAATTCCCATCTTTTCGCCTGCTTTGTAGCGGTATTTATTTTTGCCCGTTGGCAGCACTGATTAAGTAACCATCATAACAACAAGGAAAAGAATTATGGATGTATGACCATGACCATGTGGTGCTGGCTGGCTGTATATAGTCAGAAGGTTTTTTCTGCGTGCCCACCCGTTAAGGGTTTCACCGCAGGTAAAGTATTTGAACGGGATTTTGTACGATGGATATGGTGTAAGTTTTGAGAATTGAAGAATTTTGTGAGGTTACAATTATTGTACCTTCGGGATGAAAGGACAGGATGCAATTCCCTGCACCCTGGTGTTTTTACTTTAGTTTGTTTCCAAACAACTTAGGAGATTATGTGGAGCTCAGCTTTAGCTGCTGTTAGGATTAGCTCATGGGTTATCTTTGGTGCAGCTTGCCATGCGGGGGACCCGATGTTGTCTAGATCGGCGTGTAGTGGGGTTATAATCTCCCAGTGATCTAACAAGGGCGCTTCTGTGAGTTGGTAAAGTTGCGTAGAATTTTGAAGCCAGGTGCCTAACTTCGTCCTCCACATATGGAAGTCCCGGGGCTTCGTGAAGCAACCTGGTAGGAAAATAGCAACCTACAGAATAGATAGACCATAGCCCTCTATTCTGTCGACGTTGAAGCCATGACAACCAGCTACCTGCGGCCATGCCCCAGATCTCGCAGGCATATAGCATCACGGGGATCACCAGCGCTCGGAAGAGGTATAACCTCAGGCCAAGTGGCATCGAGCTCGACCCCAACATAGGATACAGGGAAGCGATAGCTCCCTGTACCCTTGCCGCTAGGTCTCTGATGTGTTGGCGAAAGGTTAGGCCTCTATCCAATGTTACTCCAAGGTATCGGACAGAGTTAGTCCACTTTATTCTTCGACCTCGGATGCTTAAGTTGGGGTAGTCTGCGGGGGTGTGGAGCTTTGTGAAAGGTATGGCCTGGCCGGATTTACGGATATCCGCCAACGCCGGCACCACTGCTGTGTGAGACGGAGGTGTCTCTGTATGGGGTTGAAGGCTCTGAGTATGTGTCTGTCTTTGCAGAACAGAAGCACGTCGTCAGCATATTGTGCCATTACGACTCGTGGTTCTGTGGGGAGATCTGCCATAAAGACGTTGAATAAGCTGGGGGACTCCGCCTCTCACTGGTCTAAGTGTTGATGTTCTCCCCGCGACTGTGACTTTAAAGGTGCGGTGTCGTAGGAAGCTGTGTAGCATGTTGATCATCTGGGTTGGGAGCCCCAGTTGGATCAACTTATACAGTAACCCGGCATGCCATACCGTAGAGAAGGCCTTCTCGACATCCAACGAAACCGCAGCCGTGAAGGCGCCTTCCTGGAAGCCCAGGGCGGCGGTCTCCACCACATGCAGTAACTGCTGGACTGTCGAGTGCCCCGGACGAAATCCAAACTGATGGTCGGGAATGGCTTGAATGTCTCCCAGAATGGGGGACAAGCGGGAAAGAATCAATCTCTCGACCACTTTCGAGAGAGTGGAAAGGAGACTGATGGAACGGTAGCTGGAAGTGTGCACCGGATTCTTCCCAGGTTTCAATATGCATATCACCCGGGCCTCCCTCCACTCGCGTGGGAAGTACCCAAAGGTGAGGCACACATCGAAGACCCTAGTTAGGAAGAGAACCGCGTTGAAAGGAAGATGGCGGAGCATGAGGGGTGTCAGCCCATTAGGCCCCCGCCTTTTTTAGTTTGAGACGCTGGAGTGCGCCTTGGACTTCACTGGGTCGGATGCTAGGGAGTCTTTCCGCATCCTCAGGAGGACGACGTAAGAAACGTCGCACATCTGGACGGACACGTTCGGAAAAGATGTCGTCCTGGGGGTCGTCTCTTGGACACAATGTACGTTCAAGGTAATATGGATGTATGAACGTCTGCAGTTCTTCTTGTACAACTTTCTGGAGCAATTTAAATGCATATTCGTTCTAAATCTATCTTAAGCGAACTTAAAAAAGTAACAAAATACCAGTAATGGAACAATTACGTACCTCCTTTCCGGAAAAGAAGCTCGGTTTCTTACTTAGACTAAAAAAAAAAAAACACACAATCGTATTACACAGTCAACTGTCTTAGGTAGTTAACTTCATCCTTCCAACAAAACAATACACTACCGTCACCTAGGGAACAGATTTTGAAAAACTAACCCTAGTCGCCCGCCAGTAGGAATCATTGCAGTAGGATTTTTGTATCTCTTACAGTTTACCATTTTTGTAAAATTGTTCTGAGCACATTCCAAGAAAGTAAATTACATGCGTTTCATTTTTCTGCAAATGTCCTAAATATAGGGTATTTAAATCAAAATCCTTAGAGCATTTTTGTAAAACTTAAACTTTTAGTAACGAATAGCTTGGAGTGTGGGATTTTCACGAAAAGTTTTTGGCTTCATATCCATAGAACAATCCCAATCCAAAATCAAATTTCGTATTTGACCGATATTTAGTTTTTGAGTTATGGTGTTTACTAGTGTGAACATTTTTATTCAGGGGACCACAAAAAGGGTGTTTTCGCTACCCACTCCTCTCTCATGCCTAATCCAAAAAGCTGTCTACCATTTCTTAGTTATATAATTGTTTTATTGGCAGCCCTGAAGTGGTTAAACTGAGCATAAGGTCGGATGCAGAACTGGGTGCAAGGTACCAGCCAGCAGGAGTAACTAAGGTAGTACCTGCAGACACATCGTATTGATCGGCTACAGCCTGGGTCAGGTCAGGACTCCTGCACCATTGTTGTCAACTCAACTCTCTGCTGCATTCATTTATTTTTGTTTCATAAGCTACTTATTTCGTTAAATTCCTAGGCACTTGGGATATCACAGGCACCTCATTGTAAGGAATTCTATTAAGTGATAGTCAAATGTTTTAAAGAACTGGTCGCTACTGAAGGCTTTGTAATTCCCTCCTGTTTGCTACCCCAAGGGATAAAAATGCGAAATTTACTTGCCATTTGAGAAAATCATTTTTAATTAATGTATCTGAAATGGTGAAATCAGCAAAAAATTATTTAAAAAATATATTTCAGCACATATTGTGCTTTAAAATGTACATTTTTTTGTCTAGTCAGATTATCTTTGTCTCTTACGATTTAACAGTTATGCAGATGTCATCAAGAATGAAGGAGCCCACTGTCTGTCTCACATTCAAGAGATCAGGAATTTGAATATCGGTCTGGATGAGTGATCTGGATAAGACATTTTCCCCAGTTTTTCCCTCTACCGAAAGATGTATTTCTGGATAAGCTCTATTAAGATGAGTGTCTGGTAACTCTAAGCTCTATGTATACGGTACTCATTTGAACATCATTTATTTCATCGTTCGATATGACTTAACGTTGGAGGTTTTCTCTTATCCTGAAAGATGAATGTCTGGTAACTCTAAGCTCTATGTGCCCTGTACTCATTTGAACATCATTTCATTCATCGTCCGATATGACCTAACGTTGGAGATTTTCCCTTATCCTGAAAGATGAATGTCTGGTAACTCTAAGCTCTATATACCCTGTACTCATTTGAACATCATTTCATTCAACGTCCGATATGACTTAACGTTGGAGGTTTTCTCTTATCCTGAAAGATGAATGTCTGCTAACTCTAAGCTCTATGTACCCTGTACTCATTTGAACATCATTTCATTCATCGTCCGATATGACTTAACGTTAGAGGTTTTCCCTTATCCTGAAAGATGAATGTCTGGTAACTCTAAGCTCTATGTACCCTGTACTCATTTGAACATCATTTCATTCAACGTCCGATATGACTTAACGTTGGAGGTTTTCTCTTATCCTGAAAGATGAATGTCTGCTAACTCTAAGCTCTATGTACCCTTAACTCATTTGAACATCATTTCATTCATCGTCCGATATGACTTAACGTTAGAGGTTTTCCCTTATCCTGAAAGATGAATGTCTGGTAACTCTAAGCTCTATGTACCCTGTACTCATTTGAACATCATTTCATTCATCGTCCGATATGACTTAACGTTAGAGGTTCTCCCTTATCCTGAAAGATGAATGTCTGGTAACTCTAAGCTCTATGTACACTGTACTCATTTGAACATCATTTCATTCATCGTCCGATATGACTTAACATTAGAGGTTTTCCCTTATCCTGAAAGATGAATGTTTGGTAACTCTAAGCTCTATGTACCCTGTACTCATTTGAACATCATTTCATTCATCGTCCGATATCACTTACCGTTGGGGGTTTTCCCTTATCCTGAAAGATGAATGTCTGTTAACTCTAAACTCTATTTACCCTGTACTCATTTAAACATCATTCCATTCATCGTCCAATATAAGTTACCGTTGGAGGTTTTCCCTTATCCTGAAAGAGGAATGTCTGATAACTCTAAGCTCTATGTACCCTGTACTCATTTGAACATCATTTCATTCATCGTCCGATATCACTTACCGTTGGGGGTTTTCCCTTACTGGTAACTCTAATGCTAGCTTATTTTGTAATAATTATACAATGTTTTCTGTGTGTATTGAATGTATAGTAACCTAATGCTCTTGGTTTTTGTTTTGACTGTAATTTGTACGTCGTTCTGTGCTCAAGTGAAATGATGTTCAATTGATGTGTGATGAATGAAATGATGTTCAATTGAGTGCAGGGTACATAGTGCTTAGAGTTACGAGACATTCATCTTTCAGGATAAGAGAAAACCTCCAACGTTAAGTCATATCGGACGATGAATGAAATGATGTTCAAATGAGTACAGGGTACATAGAGCTTAGAGTTATCAGACATTCATCTTTCAGGATAAGAGAAAACCTCCAACGTTAAGTCATATCGGACGATGAATGAAATGATGTTCAAATGAGTACAGGGTACATAGAGCTTAGAGTTATCAGGCATTCATCTTTCAGGATAAGAGAAAACCTCCAACGTTAAGTCATATCGGACGATGAATGAAATGATGTTCAAATGAGTACAGGGTACATAGAGCTTAGAGGTACCAGACATTCATCTTTCAGGATAAGAGAAAACCTCCAACGTTAAGTCATATAGGACGATGAATGAAATGATGTTCAAATGAGTACTGGGTACATAGAGCTTAGAGGTACCAGACATTCATCTTTCAGGATAAGAGAAAACCTCCAACGTTAAGTCATATCGGACGATGAATGAAATGATGTTCAAATGAGTACAGGGTACATAGAGCTTAGAGTTACCAGACATTCATCTTTCAGGATAAGAGAAAACCTCCAACATTAAGTCATATCGGACGATGAATGAAATGATGTTCAAATGAGTACAGGGTACATAGAGCTTAGAGTTACCAGACATTCATCTTTCAGGATAAGAGAAAACCTCCAACATTAAGTCATATCGGACGATAAATGAAATGATGTTCAAATGAGTACAGGGTACATAGAGCTTAGAGTTATCAGACATTCATCTTTCAGGATAAGAGAAAACCTCCAACGTTAAGTCATATCGGACGATGAATGAAATGATGTTCAAATGAGTACAGGGTACATAGAGCTTAGAGTTATCAGACATTCATCTTTCAGGATAAGAGAAAACCTCCAACGTTAAGTCATATCGGACGATGAATGAAATGATGTTCAAATGAGTACAGGGTACATAGAGCTTAGAGTTACCAGACATTCATCTTTCAGGATAAGAGAAAACCTCCAACATTAAGTCATATCGGACGATGAATGAAAAGATGTTCAAATGAGTACAGGGTACATAGAGCTTAGAGTTAACAGACATTCATTTTTCAGGATAAGAGAAAACCTCCAACGTTAAGTCATATCGGACGATAAATGAAATTATGTTCAAATGAGTACAGGGTACATAGAGCTTAGAGTTACCAGACATTCATCTTTCAGGATAAGAGAAAACCTCCAACATTAAGTCATATCGGACGATGAATGAAATGATGTTCAAATGAGTACAGGGTACACAGAGCTTAGAGTTACCAGACATTCATCTTTCAGGATAAGAGAAAACCTCCAATGTTAAGTCATATCGGACGATGAATGAAATGATGTTCAAATGAGTACAGGGTACATAGAGCTTAGAATTACCAGACATTCATCTTTCAGGACAAGAGAAAACCTCCAACGTTAAGTCATATCGGACGATGAATGAAATGATGTTCAAATGAGTACAGGGTACATAGAGCTTAGAGTTACCAGACATTCATCTTTCAGGATAAGAGAAAACCTCCAATGTTAAGTCATATCGGACGATGAATGAAATGATGTTCAAATGAGTACAGGGTACATAGAGCTTAGAGTTATCAAACATTCATCTTTCAGGATAAGAGAAAACCTCCAACGTTAAGTCATACCGGACGATGAATGAAATGATGTTCAAATGAGTACAGGGTACATAGAGCTTAGAGTTATTAGACATTCATCTTTCAGGATAAGAGAAAACCTCCAATGTTAAGTCATATCGGACGATGAATGAAATGATGTTCAAATGAGTACAGGGTACATAGAGCTTAGAGTTATCAAACATTCATCTTTCAGGATAAGAGAAAACTTCCAATGTTAAGTCATATCGGACGATGAATGAAATGATGTTCAAATGAGTACAGGGTACATAGAGCTTAGAGTTATCAAACATTCATCTTTCAGGATAAGAGAAAACCTCCAATGTTAAGTCATATCGGACAATGAATGAAATGATGTTCAAATGAGTACAGGGTACATAGAGCTTAGAGTTATCAGACATTCATCTTTCAGGATAAGAGAAAACCTCCAACGTTAAGTCATATCGGACGATGAATGAAATGATGTTCAAATGAGTGCAGGGTGCATAGAGCTTAGAGTTACCAGACATTCATCTTTCAGGATAAGAGAAAACCTCCAACGTTAAGTCATATCGGACGATGAATGAAATGATGTTCAAATGAGTACATGGCACATAGAGCTTAGAGTTACCAGACATTCATCTTTCAGGATAAGAGAAAACCTCCAACGTTAAGTTATATCGGAGGATGAATGAAATGATGTTCAAATGAGTACAGGATACATAGAGCTTAGAGTTACCAGACATTAATCTTTCAGGATAAGAGCAAACCTCCAACGTTAAGTCATATCAGACGATGAATGAAATGATGTTCAAATGAGTACAGGATACATAGAGCTTAGAGTTACCAGACATTCATCTTTCAGGATAAGAGAACACCTCCAACGTTAAGTCATATCGGACGATGAATGAAATGATGTACAAATGAGTACAGGGTACATAGAGCTTAGAGTTACCAGACATTAATCTTTCAGGATAAGAGCAAACCTCCAACGTTAAGTCATATCGGACGATGAATGTAATGATGTTGAAATGAGTACAGGGTACATAGAGCTTAGAGTTACGAGACATTCATCTTTCAGGATAAGGGAAAACGTCCAACGTTAAGTCATATCTGACGGTGAATGTAATGATGTTGAAATGAGTACAGGGTACATAGAGCTTAGAGTTACGAGACATTCATCTTTCAGGATAAGGGAAAACGTCCAACGTTAAGTCATATCGGACGATGAATGTAATGATGTTGAAATGAGTACAGGGTACATAGAGCTTAGAGTTACGAGACATTCATCTTTCAGGATAAGGGAAAACGTCCAACGTTGTCATATGTGACGATGAATGAAATGATGTTCAAATGAGTACAGGGTACATAGAGCTTGGAGTTACGAGACATTCATCTTTCAGGATAAGGGAAAACGTCCAACGTTAAGTCATATCTGACGATGAATGAAATGATGTTGAAATGAGTACAGGGTACATAGAGCTTAGAGTTACCAGACATTCATCTTTCAGGATAAGGGAAAACGTCCAACGTTAAGTCATATCTGACGATGAATGAAATGATGTTCAAATGAGTACAGGGTACATAGAGCTTGGAGTTACCAGACATTCATCTTTCAGGATAAGAGAAAACCTCCAACATTAAGTCATATCGGACGATGAATGAAATGATGTTCAAATGAGTACAGGGTACATAGAGCTTAGAGTTACCAGATATTCATCTTTCAGGATAAGAGAAAACCTCCAACATTAAGTCATATCGGACGATGAATGAAATGATGTTCAAATGAGTACAGGGTACATAGAGCTTAGAGTTACCAGACATTCATCTTTCAGGATAAGAGAAAACCTCCAACGTTAAGTCATATCGGAAGATGAATGAAATGATGTTCAAATGAGTTAAGGTTACATAGAGCTTAGAGTTACCAGACATTCATCTTTCAGGATAAGAGAAAACCTCCAACGTTAAGTCATATCGGACGATGAATGAAATGATGTTCAAATGAGTACAGGGTACATAGAGCTTAGAGTTACCAGATATTCATATTTCAGGATAAGAGAAAACCTCCAACGTTAAGTCATATCGGACGATGAATGAAATGATGTTCAAATGAGTACAGGGTACAAAGAGCTTAGAGTTACCAGACATTCATCTTTCAGGATAAGAGAAAACCTCCAACGTTAAGTTATATCGGACGATGAATGAAATGATGTTCAAATAAGTACAGGGTACATAGAGCTTAGAGTTACCAGACATTCATCTTTCAGGATAAGAGAAAACCTCCAACGTTAAGTCATATCGGTCGATGAAAGAAATGATGATCAAATAAGTAAAGGGTACATAGAGCTTAGAGTTACCAGACATTCATCTTTTAGGATAAGAGAAAACCTCCAACGTTAAGTCATATCGGACGATGAAAGAAATGATGATCAAATAAGTACGGGATACATAGAGCTTAGTGTTACCAGACACTCATCCTTTAGGATAAGGGAAAACCTCGGAAAAAACCTTATCCAGGTAGCTCATCCTGACCAAGATTCGAATTCGGTACCTCTTTAACGTGAGGCAGACACGCAACCATCTATGCTACCGAGGCGGGCCAACTTTGGACCTTTTGACATGAAACAAACTCGGTACCTCTACGGCACAGAGGCCGGATTGGGTATTTCCGCCATTCCAAATAACCATTTAATAGAAAATGCTCCAACATTTTTATTTTCTCAAAAATAGGTTTATGGATATTATATAAAATGCCATTTGTTTAAGAAATTTTCATGATGAATGGAATCTTTTCAGAAGTCTTCTCCTTTCTCATTTTTTTTCTATGACTGGCCAAAAGTTTACTATACTAAAAATACAGATATGGTTAAAAGACACAATTTATCAGAGAAAGTTCCTTTTGTTGGTTTAAATTGCCAAATACTTAAAATAGGAAGTCATTTGTTTGTTACTGTTGGCGGTACAAGGAGAACAGTTGACTGTGTCAACACTGTGTCAGAGTGTATTTTTTTGTTCCTCAGGTAAATATTTCATTACGTTAAGTTTGTGAAGCAGGGTTATTGTCCGTTTAACTCGGTCTTTGAATTTCAGATGACGCTACAGGTGACTTCTTTATTCCCATTAAACATGCAACGCCTTTGTCGTTCCTTCAGCTTCACACTTCATTTACTCGAGAGCTGTTTTTGTCAGAACAGTCCTTTGTCAGGTCATTCGTTCCATGTTACAACTTAATTGTGATCCTAAGTCACTTTACATCAATACTTGCTTTTACATTAATAGTTTCCGAACCTGCTATGTTATTACCGAGCGGGCGGTCTTAGTCTGGGGGACGCTGCCCCTGTTGTTGTCCTCCTCCGGCACGATAAGAGTTGGTATACTTTCCCCCATCCCTCCTTGATACCGGGAGGAATATAGGTACAAAATAATTTCCATAAATGCCCTATGCACTGCGACCACTTATGATTAGAGCTTGGAGCTTGGCTTTCTTTGCTCCTTTGTTTAATATTAGGTTTGTATTTTTTGCCACGGTGGGAGTGAGTGCCTGCCGCAGAGGTAGTCAACCCATTCTACCGCCATTGTTGTTTGCCGCCGATAAATAACCAAAAAGGTCAGCCGCTAGCTGACGTCACGAAGCCGGAAGTGTAGCATCATTGTTAGCGCGCAGAAGTTTTCTATAAATAGGACGTTTATTTCCGGAAGCCTAGAGCATTCTATTGTTTTTATTGTTTTTTTTATTTTATTTTATCCATCGATCAGCAATTATGCTTTACAGATGTTTGTTATAAGATACATAGGAACAGGACACATAACAATGGAGATAGCCATGAACGACTCCTCTAACTAAATATGGAGGACAACTGTAACACAAATTGAGAACTTAAAGTCTTATGGTAGTAATCACGTGTCTGAGTCTGTGCTGGAGACGTCACTCAGGAGAAGATCTTGGGGCAGTCTGCGCTTCAGGCGAGTTGGCTGGCGAGTGCGACAGCCGAGACGGTACGTAACAGCTCCAGGGACCTCCTGGAGATGGTAAAAGAATGGACGTGCCAGGCGTCGGATGTATTGGTGAACGGGTAAAAGACCAAACTCATGATGAAGCTGCTGGTTTCGGATGAACCATGGAGCGTTTGTAACTGTACGAAGCACCCTGTTTTGTAGTACCTGCAGTCGGCGGAGATTAGTCTTACAGGTGCCACCCCAGACTGGAGCTGCATAGGTAAAAATAGGACGGACTAGAGATGTGTAAAGAAGCAGGGAGGATTCATAACCAAGTGAAGTGCGCCTGTTGAGTAGAGGGTACAGTTTTGATAGCCGGGCAAACGCAAGCGTAACAGACCGACAGATGTGGGCGTTCCAAGTAAGTCGGGTGTCCAGTAACACCCCAAGGTATTTCACTGGCACATTGCTTGGTAACCATGAGAGCGGTTCCCCCAGCAGCCGTAGTGAAGGAGGATCCCTATAAGGTCGTAAAGAGAAGATCTTAACCTCTGTCTTGTTAGTATTGAGGGAAATGCGCCAGTGAGAGAACCAATGAGCTAATTGATCTAGGGCAATTTGCAGTTTCTGAATGGCATGAAGAATATTGGCGTGAGAATAATAGAGAGCAGTATCATCTGCGTATAACGCCGTACAAACTGGAGCTATATCAGGAAGATCATAAGTGAATATATTAAAGAGGAGTGGTGCAAGTACTGAACCTTGAGGTACACCTGCTAAAATAGGCCGTCGGGTGGATGTGAAACCAGCAATGCGCACCACAAAGGTTCTATTGGTGAGAAAACTTGCTATGATTTGTATCAGATAATAAGGGAGACCAATGCGATATGCTTTAAGTAGTAGTCCACTGTGCCACACCTTGTCGAATGCCTGGGCGATATCTAGGAATGCTGCTACGGTGTATTGCCTGTTTTCGAAACCTTGAATAATAGACTGCGTGATTCTGAGCAATTGGTGAGTGGTAGCATGCTTCGGGCGAAAGCCAAACTGAAAAGACGGAATTATCTGATTATGGATCAAAAAATGAGAAATACGTTGATGAATAATCTTTTCAAAAAGCTTAGAAAGTGTAGGTAATAAGCTGATTGGTCTGTAACTTGAGGGAAGATTTTTTGGCTTGTTGGGCTTGTGGAAGACTATAATTTCCGCATGTTTCCATGTAGATGGAAAATGACCAATGCGCAGAGCAGCATTGAAGATTGATGATAAATAAGCTAGGGCTTTGTTTGTCAAATTCTTCAGCACAACGTTAGGGATAAGGTCATGACCGGGAGACTTTTTAACGGGAAGACGATGAATAAAGCGGGACAATTCACGTGGAGTAGTGAACGAAATTCTGTTGTGCGCTGTAGGACGAAGTTGGTACTCAAGGAGTTCCCTGTCCACGGAAGAGGGAATATTAGAGTCAAGACAGGTGTTAGGCGTGAATGTACGCTCGTAGTGAGTAGCTAGAGCGTCACACTTGGCAGCAGAGTCACTCAAAAGGGTCCCATCAACCTGAAGAGGTGGAATCACTGTCGGCTCTCGGAGAATCCTCTTAGTGATGTTCCATAAGGTATGATCTCCGGGACGGATAGTGGCTAATTGTCGCTGGTACTCCTGAAATCGGTGTTGCTCTAGTGCGGTCCGTACTTTTCGAATGAGACTATTTAATCTTTGGCGCAGCCAGGGTAGACGCTGACGTTGCCACAATCGACGGATGCGATGTTTCTCTTGGATGAGTTGAGTAATATGGATAGGCAAGGAGGGGAAATGGCGAGGTTGAGGACTGCGGACAGTAGAGGATCGTACACTGGAAGAGAGCGCAGAGGTAAAATGGTGAACGGCAGTGTCAATGGCATCCGCATTACCCAGTTGATAAGAGGTGTGGAGTGCAGCATCCAGGTGTGTGCGAAAGATGTCCCAGTTGACAAAACCATCGATGAGTCGCGGGATTTGTGGCAAAATATCAGGAGTGAGGTTAAATGTGACCAACACTGGACAGTGATCGGAATCGAGCGCTGGCAGTGCAGAAATCGATGCAGGTAATCGTATATTGCGATGTACCCCAATGTCCAAAATGTCAGGAGCTACCTGTGGGTTGCCAGAATAGTAAGTCGGTTCTGTGGGAGCCAGTATGTGAAGACCAGTGGCATTAATAGTGTCAAACAGACGCCGTCCATTCGGGTTTGTGACTCTACAGCCCCAAGAAGTGTGCTTCGAGTTCAAATCCCCTAGCAAGAGAGTGCAGCTTTCTGCTGGGAAAAGGAAAGAGAAATAGTGAGTATTAAGCTTACTATTTGGGGGCTTGTAAGCACTCATTAGAACGAGATCGTTGCTATCGCGAAGCGAGAGTTTAACGCCCACTACCTCAAAACCGGGAATCACAGGTAGGAATATTTCATGATGAGTCAGAGAACGTTTAACTAGCACAGCTACTCCCCCAGAGGCGGTAGGTGCATTCCGATCAAATCTATAAATCCTGTAGCCTGGAACGGAGAAACGTTCATTCGGGAGAAGATGAGTCTCGGTGATACAGGCAGCATCTATACTGTGCAAGCTGAGAAAGGCAGCGAAGGAGGCACGTTTAGTGCGTATGCCATTAGCGTTCCAGTTCAGGAGAGTGAGTGATGAAAGAGATGGCCTATTACACGCCACCATTGCGGAAAGTAGTTAGAAGAGCGTTTTGGAAACATTGTGTAAATTGCGGTAAGAGAGGAGTGAGGAACGTGGATAAAGAATTTAGAAGTTGAGTGAACAGGCTAATTAGCAGAGCCGAGAGAGATGAAGAGTCAGAGGGATCTTGTTGTGCAGTAGTACGCCTCGTCGAGGAAGCAGAAGTTACACTGGCATAAGTTGCTGGTGAAGAAGTTGAAGGTACTGGTGATGCAGCTGGGGGTTGTAATGGTTGCTGTGCAGGATTGTCTGATTGTTTTAGGGGACGGGAGCGATGAGAATTCCCAGGCTGTTGCCTTGTGTTGCTATTTTGTGTTCTGAATTTCAGTTCTAAATAATGCCGACAACCTCGGTAGTTAGCTGGATGGTTTTCATGACAATGAACACACTGAGCTGGAGTGTCTCTCGGTTTAGTGCACTGTGAGAAGTGATGATTTTCTAGACAGCGAACACACCTCGGGGTCAGCTGACAATAGTTCTTTGTGTGACCGTAATTCTGACAGCGGGTGCATTGCGGTATGTCAGTGTTACGACGGCGATGTTCCACCTTAACAACACTGTAGAACAGGCGAGTTAGGTTGAGTATGGC
Source organism: Mantis religiosa (assembly GCA_030765055.1). NCBI lineage: Eukaryota > Metazoa > Arthropoda > Insecta > Mantodea > Mantidae > Mantis > Mantis religiosa. The sequence continues at coordinate 163,143,260 of CM060954.1, forward strand.
TTTACCATCATCGCTGTTTAACAATTCCACCGCACAGAGAGGAATGGGTTGTTTCGACCGATTCATAAGTCGAGTGACCTTCCGCACTGGGTAGTTCTGTAAGCACAGTTCGTCATAGATTTCCTTATCAGTGAGCGAAGGAGGGATGTCTCGGATAATTACCGAGAAAAGCTTATCTGTCGGATTTCTGTAAGTGTAGTATTCCTGTTGTATGGAGCTGAAGTATGTAGTAAGTTTACGGAAATCGTCAGAAGTAGAGGGATGAACCTTAAGGATAGACCCGCGAAGCTCTGTGTGAAATTCAGAGGTAACATTATTTTTTAGATCTTGTAATAGAAGTTGATAGTTACCAATGTTGCGCAAGCAAATTGGTGGAACTTTTTCCTTAGGTGTCTCGGAGTTGCTTGTCTCGTCCATGGCTGTGTTGTCTTCTAGTAGTGCGAAGCGGTTGTGCGTGGAAACAGAGTAAGCATAGCGCGAGGCACTTGTTTGTTCTGATGGGGCAGCTGTACAGCGACGTTTGCTCGGGCCAGCTGTGGCAGCAGCATATGTAGCAGCGCGACTAGAGCTGGTTGCAGGTGAACTGTTAGATGGGGCAGTCTCATGCATGATAACGTCACTCGTAGTTTTAGCGGTAACTATAGCAGCAGTTGACGTGGTAAGATGTAATTGTGACGGGCGTAAGGGTGATTGACGCACTGGTGAATTAGGATTAAAAGTATTGGTGCGAGAAACCTGGGTTGGCTGCGTAGACACTGGTTGAGCTTGCTGTAGAGGCACTGGTAACTGTGGGAATTCACTAGTGGTATTATAAACCATATCGATAGCTGAGCGTACTAGATGGCCGGTAGTTTCCGGCGTGAGAGACATAATAGGTGAGGAAAGAAAAGAAAAAAAAATAATAATAGAGAAAAAGAAAGAAACACACCTGTACCCAAAGGGCACTAGTACACGTTAGTAAAAGAACACTGTTTACACTGATTGTGAAAATACAATTCACTAGAAGATATCGTAATCCACAGTTAAACACAGTTACACTGTAATCACTCACGGAAGCAGCGCGCACGAAACACGCCTGTCTGCCGCGACTGTCGGTACACGACTCGCCTAGAGCATTCGACTTCCAGAGCATTCTCGCCGCGACAGTTGAGACGTGAGTGGTCTGCAAGGAGTGTAGTGTAAAAGGGGAACGTTGTGTGTACGTTGGAGAAATTACAATCAGAGCAACAGACAATAAACAAGACAATGCTACGTAAAAAGACGTTTTTACTCTGTGTAGTTACAGAAATTGAAGGTGATTACTGAGTTAGGATTGGGCTAGCGATTCTAGTAACAAATAAAGCGAGTTTTATGTAACTTCGTGTTATTTTTGTTACAGTATAGTATGTTTCAGTCTTACTGTAAATAATTTCGCTTTGTGTGATTTTTCGTAGTTTAAGGTCCTGCTATAGCTTTTTACTACTTACAGTAAATAGGGTAACCAAAATTTTGATACCGATATTTCACAAATTCGTAATTTTTAATGACTTTTAATAATAAGAAAACAGTATAGCTTTATCAAGTATAAGTCAATTACTTTTTATAATAAACATTTTAGCATTAGCCTTTGCTGATTTAATTTATTTTTCACTTATTAATTCATGCTTTGTTTAAAGCACTACCTGGAAAAAAAAGTTCTTTGTGAACAGCGTAACTGAAAAACAAAAAGTTGGTTGGTTAAGAAACTGAAGATTTCCAAGAAAATTCCAATTTAAAATTAAATTAAAAAATAAATTATTGTGTTTTCTCTATATAATACAGTTTCTAAGCTTAATTTAAGTCTGTGTACAAGATATAAATTTGAGCTCCGGGTTGAATACCATTCAATTCTGTGAAAGGAGTCGACAAGTGAACGTCGAGCGCGCAGGTTGTCTCTGAACGCTCTGCTTACAAATCACGTGTTTTTGTAGTTAGCTGTATCAGCTAGCTTTTGTTTATTGTTCATTGCTATATATCATATATCTACATGGCTCTACAAACGGATGATACTGGCAGAATATTATATTCAGCGCTAAATGTATTAAATAACGACACGAACTTCCGGGATAGCTCCAATTCTAGGCTACAACTGACGTCATCTAACCAGCACTACCAATCTCAACTGTCTTCTGCTACCGGGGATAATACAGTAATGCCCGATTTCACCAACAAATGTTAAGACTTAACACGAGTTTAGCAATAGTTAAAACAAAAATTGCATTTCACCAACAAGTGTTAGCGTAACACAAGTGTTAAATCTCATGTTAAACTAACACGCCGAATTTTTATGTTAAATTCTTAACAATTGTAAATAGTCAAGATGGCGGGCATGAACGCAGCTGTTGATGTCGATTTGCTATATTTAAGACCGTCTAAATGGCATTCGTAATAAGAGTATGGCCTATGAGGAGAAATGATTTTGAGGAACTATCCGAAGAAAACTGTTTTACGGAGGCATATACTGTCGAAACATGCTGCTATGAAGGTTACTGCGGAAGTACAAGAGAGGTTAGAACATGCATCGAAAGGAATATGACTATCTCGCCTTACCTTCAAGTATTAGTAACCTTGCGATTTTATAATTCACTGAATTATGTGGATAATACATTGCCCACCTGCCGTCTTGAAACGTTTAAGGCACTTGTCCTTCTTCGCACCTCGTTTTAAATTTACGTAATACTGAGTTAGAATATACATCGAAAGGAATATGCCGATCTCGCCTTTGCTTCAAGTATTAATAACTTTGCGATTTTATAACCTACTGAATTATGTGGATAATACACTGTCCACCTCCCGTCTTGAAACGTTCAAGTCGCTCGTCACTTGTCCTTCTTCGCACCTCGTTTTAAATTTACGTAATACTGAGTTAGAATATACATCGAAAGGAATATGAAGATCTCGCCGTTGCTTCAAGTATTAATAACCTTGCGATTTTATAAATCACTGAATTATGTGGATAATACACTGTCCACCTCCCGTCTTGAAACGTTTAAGGCACTTGTTCTTCGCACCTCGTTTTAAATTTACGTAACACTGACAAGTTGTTTGGTGCTTGTAGTGACACATGCATTTGAATTAAATTCGCGTCCAATATTTTCCCCGCGACATCTTTCTCTTTTACATTCACTGCATCCGTCCTATTATTTTACACGATATCTTTACACTTCGTCACCATTTCAATTAACAATTCTTTCTCCGTCGATGAGAAATTTGTCTCACGGCTTTATTTATGATTTTGTTCATCCGCCATTTGTGCAGACGAAAATGAAAACAAAAAAGCATCGGAGTACGTTCAGAAAATCATTCATAGCCTTCTATAGCTGTGATATTTACAAGGTTCTTGGCGTTAACACATGTTTGTTAACATTTTAAGAAAACAGGTTGGTGAAATGCAAGAAATTTAACATTTGTTTTAGCGCTATGACAATTGTTACGTTACATTTGTTAACGTCGATTTTAACATCTGTTGGTGAAATCGGGCATAAGTAAATCAATACTACGACCATCTCAACTTCACTCAATTCAGCCCCTTAATACACTAAATAACAACGTGCAGCACGACGATGATACAGTGGCAGACTCTGCCCCATCTGACTGTTTAAAGCGCAGCCAACGCTCACAGCCCTCTCTCACCCAGTTTTTTTTTTTTTTTTTTTTTTTTTTTTTTTTTTTTTTTTTTTTTTTTTTGGCCTTCGGTAAAATCGTATATGGCCATCGTAGGGAAAAATAAGAAAGATAATAATGTAAGGAAAATTAAGAGGATGGGAGGAGACTAGATCTGTAGATCACTTTCTTTAAGAAATTGTAGAAGAGCTTGGTATACAGGTTTGTGGCATAACTGTAATATGGTGTTGACGCTAGCGGGAAAAGGAACAGACTGCTGAAGTAGGCGGCGGAGGAAGGAAGAACGGTGGGCTCGGTAGCGAGAGCAACTGAACAGGAGATGATTGAGGTCAGCGGTTTCGCCTGGGTCATCAGGACATACAGGGGAATCGATGAGACGTAGTCGGTGTAGATGCGCAGGATAACATCCATGTCCAAGTCGCATTCTAATGATGGAGGTGAGATGTCGACGTGCAATTCTGAAGTTGCAGAACCAAGGGGTCGTGGATAGATGCGTCTGAACGGCGGCGTAGTGTTTGCCTTTGATGGACTGCGAACGAATCCAGGCGTCATTCCAGCGACAATAGGCGTCACGATGAAGGACCGGGAAGAAATCCGTGTAGGGCAGTTGGATGCCTTGGAAGGTGCCTTGAGTGACTCCCTCTTTTGCCAGACGATCGGCGACTTCATTGCATCGAATTCCGACATGCCCTCTGATCCAAAGGAAGTGAATTTGATGTCCAGCAATGGTAGCGTTATTCACCAACGTCAGTATATCGTAAAGATAACAGTGCATATCTCTCGTCCAGCGGGGAGATGAGAGTCTCTGCAGCACACTCTGCGCATCGGTTAAGATCAGCAGTTTGGGGAAGCCCTGAGAAACCCCATATTGCAAAGCGTCACGAATGGCCAGAACCTCCGCAGTGTAGCTGGAAGCTTCCATAGGTAGGCGGTATCGAGCCAGGGCATTAGTAGAAGGACAGACGTATGCATAACCTACTCCATCAGCAGATTTAGAACCGTCGGTGTAAATCGTGGTGAAATCTGGCCATGTAACCTGCAAGAAATGAGAGAGGGCGACGTTCACGTCAGGGCTCCGAATGATGTGATCAGGAAGATAATGCACCGAAACATTCAAGAAGTGTAAGTCATGTGGATATTGAAACCCAGGAAGAGAGGGACTTTTCAAAATTAAGGGAAAAGCGTGGTATAGATACCGAAAACCCAGTAAGAGTAAGGGCAATCGTCGTACAGCTGGAAAATCCACGTTGAGGTAATTAGCAGCAAGATACTGCAACGTCCGCAATACTGGGTGGGCGTCCTCGGAGAAAACTCGCAATAGAAAGCGCTGTTTTAAGAGCTGTCGACGGATCTCCAATGGTGGTTCTGAGGCCTCAACCAAAAGTGCATTCGTCGGTGTAGAAAGCATAGCACCCAGGCAAAATCTAAGAGCACGGTACTGAGCAATATCCAACTTGCGCAAGACCGCACCCAGGGTTCACAACAAAACAAACGCCGATGAACTGCCTCTCTTTCCGAACAACCTACTCTCTCACGCTATGCATACCCAATTCCTACATCTAATCGCTTCAATCCTTTAAGTGAAGCACCAGACCACGATTCTTCTGACACAGCCTCCATCTCTCAGAAAGAGAAAATTCCTCCTATATGTGTCCGCAATGTGCACAATTATCAATTGCTACTACAAGATGTAAAAAAATGTGTCTTATCTGAATTTCACAGTGAGCTACGGGGAGCCATTCTTAAGGTCTACACTTCGACGTCCACAGACTACCGCAACCTTACCTCGTACTTGACATCAATCAAGCAAGAATACTACACATTTCACAACCTTTCAGACAAACTTTTTCTGTCGTCATACGCAACCTACCGTGCTCCCTCAGTGACCAAGAGATTTATGATGAACTTTGTGCTCAGAACTTCCGTTTTCGTAAAGTTACATGTTTACTACGTAAGAACAAGGAACCAATGCCTATCTGTGTGGTTGACCTCCTTAACAATGACCAAGGTAAGCATATTGTTAATCTATCCCGACTACTGTACAGCGTAGTCAAAGTAGAACATCGCCGACACAATACGGAACTGCCTCAGAGGACTAACTGCCAAAACTATAGCCACACCAAAAATTACTGCCACCTAGAGCCCCGCTGTGTTCGCTGCACAGGCAACCATCACTTTTCTCAGTGCACGAAGCCCTCTACTACACCAGCTCAGTGTGTTAATTGCCAACAAGATCATCCGGCAAACTATCGCGGTTGTTCTCATCACTTACAGCTGAAGGAACGACAGTCTCGGCGCTTTCAGCAGCAGGCAATACCGTCCCATCACAGCAACCAACCTCAGCTTCACAACAACAGTCACTGGTTCAGCAACAACAAGCACAGCGTCCACAACAGCAACAACAAACACGATACAGTGCTTCCGCAACTGTTCCTTCTCCGCCATCCCGGACTTATTCACAGGTACAACTGGGCGTTCACCTCTCTCTCAAGGACGTTCTTCAATTCCTTCACCAGAGGATTCTGCATCTGCATTCCCGTCTTGGACTTCGTTGAAAGAAATGATTTCACCGCTAGGTACGCTTCTGTGCAATCTGTTTTCTCCAGTTCTCCCGCAATTGCTGCAGCTTCTTCGTTCCCTTCTTTCTCCAATCTTCCACAATGGCCACCCGTAATTTGTCATCTCTACGTCAGCTGACACTCCTGAATTAGAACTCTAACGGTCTTCGGGCTAAACGTTCCTCCTCCATAGCATTTCTTACGTATCACAATGTTGATATAGCTTGTGTAACAGAGACACATTTTCTTCCCAATGAGAATTTCACTGTTCCTGGTTACGTCACTTACTGGCAGAACCGTGACGCAGATAAAGCATCTGGTGGAGTGGCTCTTCTCTTCCGACGTTCTCTGAGTCACAGCGAGATATTTCTCCCACATGTGCCCAATTTGGAAGTGGTGGGTATTAAACTCTATTGTGCAGACGGTAGTGACCTTGTCATTCTTAGCGCATACAAACCACCAAATCACAGGCTGAATACTACATATCTCTCACTTCTCTTCCCTGCGGGGAACAGCACTCTTCTTCTAGGTGATCTCAACTGTAAGCATTCCTCCTGGGGATGCCGAACGACAAATCCAAATGGCCGACTTCTGTTTACAGCCCTTGCTACTTATGGCCTATCGATATTGGCGCCCGAAGATCCTACTCATTTTCCTTCCAATCCCTTATTTGCCCCTGATATTCTAGATATCGGTATACACCGTAATCTAAACCTGCCCACTTTTGTGTCTTCCATACCAGAACTTGATTCTGATCATTGCCGGGTGATTGTCACCTTTTCTATTCCTACTGCCTTCCACCACTTGGCCCCTAGGCTACTCAACGGTTACATCCATTTGGAAACATTTCAGTCTCAGCTGCATGCAACACTCACCAGTTCGTACCAACTTGCCACTAATCACGATGTGGACCTCGCGACACAGCACTTCACTGACACCATTTGCAGCTGCGCCCGACTTTCCACTTCTCCACATAGACGACATCATTCTTCCCCTTCTTACCCCTCTCCATTTTAAGTCTCATCCGAGACCTGGCTCCGTCGAAAGCTCAACGGACTCATTCGTCGGGCGAAGCTGGAGTTGGAGCGACATCGTCTAGAGTCCTTTGAACGCTATCTTGCGTCACTCTCTCCTTCTGACCAAACTCTTTGGGAGGCCACAAAACGTGTTCTTCGTGAGCCGACTGTTGTACCGGCGCTGTCTGCAGGTGATAGACTGGTTACAGATATTCCCACCAAGTGTGAAATTTTGTCCGATCACTTTGAGCATGTGTTTGCACTTCCCATATCAGCCGATGATGAGACTATTGCAGACGTGGAAAAGGAGCTACATACCTATCGCACTCGACCCACAGTCTCACAAAGGATTTCATTTACAAGCCCACGGGAACTATCTTCCCTGATACAAGCCCTCTCGGTACGCCTTGGTTCCTAACATTGTTAGCTCACCAAAAAGCAGTTGCATACTTGCCATCCATCCTCAATGCCTGTCTACGCCTCGGCTATTTTCCGCGCACCTGGAAGTTTGCCCATATAGCAGTCTTCCATAAGCCCAATAAACCCAAACACCTCCCCGAAAGCTATCGTCCTATAAGTCTGTTGCCGACCCTCTCCAAGCTGTTTGAAAAAGTAATTCATCGCCGTCTTCTGTCTTACCTTAATCATAACCATGTTCTTTCGCCTTATCAATTTGGATTTCGTCACAAACATTCCACTACCCATCAGCTTTTACGATTAACTCAGTCAATTGTCCACGGCTTCGAGACCCATCAGTATACCACGGCTGTCTTCCTTGATGTGGCACAGGCATTCGACAGGGTTTGGCATGATGGTTTGCTCCTTAAGCTCTACCGCATCGGTCTTCCTAATTACTTATCAAATCTAATCCACAGTTTCCTCTACGACCGCAGCTTTTCAGTGCGGATTGGTGGAATGCTTTCATCCCCACGTAATATTACCGCAGGTGTCCCACAGGGTTCCATCTTGGCCCCGACTCTATTTAATATATACATTTCTGATATTCCTGACTTAGCTCCTACTTCTTTAGCTCGTTACGCTGATGACACAGTACTATATTATTCTCATGTTAATCTCCAGCATGCACCACAAGTAGTACAGCTCTCTTTAGATGGCCTAACTCATTGGTTCAGCACTTGGCGGATCTCTTTGAACCCTAAAAAAACTGAGGCTAAAATCTTCACTCTTCGCCGATATACTCCGCTTACTCCGTTGTGTCTCTACAGGAACAATGTCCCTTGGCTCCCCACTACAACTCCCGTTAAATACCTTGGAGTGCTTTTGAACTGTCAACTGTCCTGGCGTGCTCACATCGATCGTCTTATATCACTGGCCTCCGGGCGACTTTCAAAACTCTCACCTCTGTTTCATCGCCGTTCCAGCCTCGGCGTACAGTCTTCATTGTTACTCTACAAATCACTCGTTCGTCCGCTTATTACATATGCCTGCCAAGTGTGGGGGGCCGCACACACATGTCATCTGCGTCGTCTGCAGGTCATACAGAATCGCTTAATGCGCATCGCTACCAACGCTTCATGGTTCATCCGTAATCAGCAGCTCCATCACGAACTAGGACTGTTACCTCTTCACGACTACATTCGCAGGACCGCTTGTCGTTTATTTTCCACGCTGCAAGAAGTTCCAGGAGCTGTGCACGTCCGCACGCGCCAACCCTCACGCTTAAAGAGGAGACTACCACAGGACCTGCTTCTGAGTGATACATCTGATTCGAGTGATTCTAGTGCTTGATGTCTTTCTTACATCTTCAATAATGACATAATTTCTCAGAGAGTGTTATATGAGTTCTAACTTTATGTAGTTAGGGGGCAGTCTACCCCTGAGTGTTATTGTTCTTATTGTTCTGTTACCTTCTTTTCACTCTGATCTGTAAAGCATTGTACTGCTGATCGATCAATAAAAATTATAAAAAAGGTCCTGTGACAATTGCGCATCAATAGAACGTTACATTCCGAATTATTTGTGTTGCGAAACATCCTGTAAACAAAACTGACATAGAAAATGTTTTAGTTCTGTAGCTTTTTCAGAAAAAAATGAGATCTTTAAATACAATTTTTTAAAAGATTTATCCTCAGTGGTCGAAAAATTATACAGTCGCATGCCTTCTTAATAGCGTCTTCTGAGTTTGTTTCATCATCCAGATCCTCAGTTGTTAGTTTTGTTGAATATGTTGCCATGGTGTAAGATTGTTTTCCCTTTGTGCATCTTTTTCAGAAACTTTTTCAAACATTTCCGATCGTGTACCAATCGATAACAACGATTTGTGTTTCTATTAATGATAGAGTAGTATTTATATTAAAATGTGGCAGCACTACGTATTGTAGACTAGATTCTGTTCAAACGAGACACTTGAGTGGATTGACTTTTGTGCTCAGGATCATAACAATAAATCCAAGATTCATCACCAGTAACAATATCCCATATCAAATTTAAAGTGGAGCCTTGGAATTTTTCCAGAGTTTTTCTGCACCAATCGAAGCTTTGTTGTTTTTGATCGAAATTCGAAATGTTCTTACGCGTTATTGTTGATGTCTCGTTGGCGCCCAATAAATTTCTATCGATCTCTTTCATGTATTGCTCATACTTAGCAATATTTTCATCAGTAACAGCAGTTCTTGAGTTCCAATTCTTTTGAATACTGCGCGCCAGATACAAATGGAGCTTCTTCGTTATGTGCACTTCTAACCAAATCTTCTCTTCGTTTAGGCGTTAGTGGTAATTGAAAATAGTAAAGAAATAATAGCACATGACGATCAACTTGCGTAACATTATAAATTGGATGTCAAATGTAAACAATTTTATTTGTTTTTGTACTCTAAATGACAGAAGGTACTACTCTCGTTATTGAAGCTGTTTCAAAGTAATTGTTAGAGAAAAAATTGGAATTTTGAAATTGTTCACCAAATTTCATCTATGGGTACAATAATTGCTGGAGAAAAAGAAGTTAACTGGAGGCTAAAAAAATGGTTTGTAAAATGACACAATACCCCAGTCTAGGTGTGAACGCTATCAGGGCGTGATGTACGAAATAGGAACCTAACCTCTGTGCTTCAACTAAACGCGACACTATTAATCAAAATACAAAATGAACGATTTCAGCAATACGTGCACTCTTTCTGTTGTTGCAGTCACATTTAATTAGCATACAATCACTACGCCTGTTTAAATAAAACCTTTTAATAATAATATCAAAAGACAGGCGCGCCTCAGTTCTGGGAAACACCTGAGTTAGGCGTGTTGGCATAGCAACGTGACACAATTACGTTACGCCTCCCTATCGAACTGAGTTAACAGGTTTCAATCGTTTGACAAGTGTTTCATAAACTGTAATGCAACTTTGATGCAAATAGCATGTGAACAGTGGCGAAGGATGCAATGAAGTGCTCGAAACGCCGTTTGCCCAAAAATTTCAGGAGAAAAAAAAAACAAAAAATTCATGCCAATATTTCCTCGGCATACATTTTCAAAAGTTATTCACGAACATCCGCGGTGCTGCGGGCAGTTTCACAGCTGCTTAAGCTCGAGTGACCGGTTCCGCGAGCTCATTCAATGCTGTATTTACGCATTCGTAATCTTGAATACCATACTTCGTAGGTTTTCGGAAGCATTCGTGACTCTTCGTTAATTAGGGAGCATTGACAGATTTTGTCACGTGAAGTCCCTGTAGCATGTGAACATTGTTCTTTATGTGGCACTTTTAAGTACAAATGTAACTATATTTCAATAGAATTAGCAATAGTATTTTACGTAGTTTGATATTTGGTGGTGACACATAAGAAATTCTTGTGAACTCTCAAGTTATTAACAAAATTGTGTAAATTGCATACTTTTCCATGTTAGATTACCATTTCACGCGGTCAGAGCCAGCTGTAGGAAAAATTGGAACGTCTGAGTGGAGAAACGGAGCTTCTAGAGTGAGCAGGACCTACGTGCGACTGTACAATAGAAAGAGTACTAAAGAATAGTCTTACTTCTTTGAGTCATTATTCTCTCTTATTTTAATAAAAAATTATTATTTAGAGCTTCCCTCGCTTTGAAAGTCACGTCTCGCTACTGCACCTACGTGTGACTGTACAATAGAAAGAGTATCCTTAGTTCTTTGAATCATTATTCTGTCTTATTTTAATGAAAATTATTATTTGGAGCTTCCCTCGCTTTGAAAGTCACGCCTCGCTACTGGACCGACGTGTGACTGTACAATAGAAAGAGTACTGAAGAGTAGCCTTAGTTCTTTGAGTCATTATTCTGTCTTATTTTAATGAAAATTATTATTTGGAGCTTCCCTCGCTTTGGAATTCAGGCCTCGCTACTGGACCTACGTGTGACTGTACAATACAAAGCGTACTAAAGAGTAGCCTTAGTTCTTTGAGTTATTATTCTCTTTTATTTTAATGAAAATTATCATTTGGAGCTTCACTCGCTTTGAAAGTCACTTCTCGCTACAGGACCTACGTGTGACTGTACAATAGAAAGAGTACTGAAGAGTAGCCTTATTTCTTTGAGTCATTATTCTCTCTTATTTTAATGAAAATTATTATTTGGAGCTTCCCTCGTTTTGAAAGTTACACCTCGTTACTGGACTTACGTGTGACTGTACAATAGAAAGAGTACTATAGAGTAGCCTTAGTTCTGTGAGTCATTATTCTCTCTTATTTTAATGAAAATTATTATTTGGAGCTTTCCTCGCTTTGAAAGTCACGTCTCGCTACTGGACCTACGTGTGACTGTACAATAGAAAGAGTACTGAAGAGTAGCCTTAGTTCTTTGAATCATTATTCTCTCTTATTTTAATGAAAGTTATTATTTGGAGCTTCCCTCGCTTTGAAAGTCACACCTCGCTACTGGACCTACGTGTGACTGTGCAATAGAAAGAGTACTAAAGAGTAGCCTTAGTTCTTTGAGTCATTATTCTCTCTTATTTTAATGAAAATTATCATTTGGAGCTTCACTCGCTTTGAAAGTCACTTCTCGCTACAGGACCTACGTGTGACTGTACAATAGAAAGAGTACTGAAGAGTAGCCTTAGTTCTTTGAGACATTATTCTCTCTTTTTTAATGAAAATTATTATTTGGAACTTTCCTCGCTTTGAAAGTCACGCCTCACCACTGGACCTACGTGTGACTGTACAATAGAAAGAGTTCTGAAGAGTAGCCTTAGTTCTTTGAGTCATTATTCTCTCTAATTTTAATGAAAATTATTATATAGAGCTTCCCTAACTTTGAGAGTCACGCCTCACTACTGGATCTACGTGTGGCTGTACAATAGAAAGAGCACTGAAGAGTAGTCTTAATTCTGCTAGTCATTATTCTCTCTTATTTTAATGAAAATTATTATTCGGAGCTTCCCTCTCTTTGAAAGTCACTCCTCGCTACTGGACCTATGTGTGACTGTACAATAGAAAGAGTACTAAAGGGTAGCCTTAGATCTTTGAATCATTATTCTCTCTTATTTTAATGAAAATTATTATTAGGGACTTCACTCGCTTTGAAAGTCACACCTCGCCACTGAACCTACGTGTGACTGTACAATAGAAAGAGTACTGAAGAGTAGCCTTAGTCCTTTGAGTCATTATTCTCTCTTATTTTAATGAAAATTATTATTTGGAACTTCCCTCGCTTTGAAAGTCACGCCTCGTCACTAGATCTACGTATGACTGTACAATAGAAAGAGTACTGAAGAGTAGCCTTAGTTCTTTGAGTCATTATTCTCTCTTATTTTAATGAAAATTATTTCCTTGGGTTTCCCTCGCTTTGAAAGTCACGTCTTGCTACTGGAGAAAGCCAGGTGAGTGCAGTGTCTCAGGTTTGTATTTTCAGTATGATGTAACACAGTTTTTGACATGACGTTTCAAATGTAGCTATAAAACGCGTTTGTACAAGTTTCATATCAACTTGACTTTGAACCTTAAAATAGACGCGTATCGTTAAATTGCCGGAGAATGACGAGAATGCCTTTTCAAGTGAGCAAGTGAGTGCGTTGTATGTGGGTGGAGGAGTTGCCATGGTTACCACCGTCCTATATAGCACCTATCTGTCACTTGAGCTACATTTGCTGAACCCGGCTTCACCTTAGGCATGTGCACAACTGCGTATCACTTAGAAAACACTGTGAACTCCATGTCGAGGTGTCACCGTGTTTCCAGATCCTCTGAAATTCAGAAAAGTAGTTTTACAAAAAGTTACATATGTCCAATTATGCATTTGTCTTAATTTGTGTGTGAACGTGTTAGTATTTTAATTAAAACAAAACAAAACAACTGTTTCAAACCATTGCGGAAATGTTCCTTGTTATTGGTTTAAATTTTCAAATATACACACGTTTCTCAACTTTTTTTCTAATTTTTTATTGATCGATTAGCAGTACAATGCTTTACAGATCAGAGTGAAATGAAGGTAACAGAACAATACATTACAGAAAAATAACACTTAGGGGTAGGCTAACAGGCCGCCCACTAAATACATTAAGTTAGAACTCCAATAATACTCTCTGAGAAATTATGTCAATATTGAAGATGTAAGACAGACATCAAGCATTAGAAGCACTCGAATCAGATGTATCACTAGAAGCAGGTCCTGTGGTAGTCTCCTCTTCAAGCGTGAGGGTTGGCGCGTGCGGACGCCGATATTATAATGCACAGCTCCTGGAACTTCTAGCAGCGTGGAAAAGAAACGACGAGCGATCCTGCGAATGTAGTCGTGAAGAGGTAAGAGTCCTAGTTCGTGATGGAGCTGCTGATTACGGATGAACCATGGAGCGTTGGTAGCGATGCGCATGAAGTGATTCTGTATGACCTGAAGACGACGCAGATTACATGTGTGTGCGGCCCCCCACACTTGGCAGGCGTATGTAATAAGCGGACGAACGAGAGATTTGTAGAGTAACAATGAACACTGTAGGCCGAGGCTGGAACGGCGATGTAACAGAGGTGAGAGTTTTGAAAGTCGCCCGGAGGCCAGTGATATAAGACGATCGATATGAGCACGCCAGGTCAGTCGAGAGTCCAAAAGCACTCCAAGGTATTTAACTGGAGTTGTAGTGGGGAGCCAAGGGACATTGTTCCTGTAGAGACACAACGGAGTAAGCGGAGTTTATCGGCGAAGAGTGAAGATTTTAGCTTCGGTTTTCTGAGGGTTCAGTGAGATCCGCCAAGTGCTGAACCAATGAGTTAGGCGATCTAAAGAGAGCTGTACTACTTGTTGTGCGTGCTGGAGATTAACATGAGAGTAATATAGTACTGTGTCATCAGCGTAAAGAGCAAACGAAGTCGGAGCTAAGTCAGGAATATCAGAAATGTATATATTAAATAGAGTCGGGGCCAAGATAGAACCCTGTGAGACACCTGCTGTAATATTACGTGGAGATGAAAGCTTTCCACCAATGCGTACTGAAAAGCTGCGGTCGTAGAGGAAACTGTGGATTAGATGTGATAAGTAATTAGTAAGACCGATGCGGTAGAGCTTAAGGAGCAAACCTTTATGCCAAACTCTGTCGAATGCCTGTGCCACATCAAGGAAGACAGCCGTGGTATACTGATGGGCCTTGAAGCCGTGAACAATTGACTGAGTTAATCATAAAAGCTGATGGGTAGTGGAATGTTTGTGACGAAATCCAAATTGATAAGGCGGAAGAACATGGTTATGATTAAGGTAAGACAGAAGACGGCGATGAATTACTTTTTCAAACAGTTTGGAGAGTGTCGGCAACAGACTTATAGGACGATAGCTTTCGGGGAGGTGTATTCTCAACTAAGAAGCAATTGGTTTCTTCCATTGCCGTGCAAAGGACATGTTATTTCAAACACATCACATGCTGACATGGTCTATGAAAATCTGACATCGCTTGTAGTGTATTGTACAAATAAATGTGCAAATTTGAATATTGAAAATGTATCTGGTTTAACAATATTATAATAGTTTTTCTAAGAATTGTTTCCTGAAGGGTGAGTGGACAACGTCATCTGAATGTAACGATGACTTGGGTGAAGTATTTCACCCTCTTACAGCAACGAACAAAATTTACTGGCCAACCTGATTAATGTTAAAGGAATGAGTTCGTACGGCCGTGATTGATTGACTCAGATCAGGACCGACTTCGGAGTTAGTAGCTCCGTGCCATGGCGCTGCCATAAAAAATAATAAAAAATCATTTTAAATTATTTGCATACTCCTAATACGGTCGTGCTTACTATTGTTCAAGATGCAGATGTCTTACTTCTATACAGAAAATCACAGAAGCTGAAGTAAATCACTACAACTCAGTTTGCCACCCCATTGCTTCACTATTCTATGGATCGGTGCCATTTCGAGTATGGCACGATATTACGTCTTTCTTCACAATGATCAAGAACTATAGCGGGGAATGGTCCGGCAAAATCGGAGCCGGTTAGTTCCTGGCACGCCTATCGTTGGCAACACTTGCCATGCAGTAGTATCAAGTGCACTTACACAAGTACTAATATACTAATGAGGCATAGTTAAAAATAAGTGTAAAAGTTAGTGGAAAAAGCATCAGTTTACTTCTACTGAGAAAACCAAAACTATTAAATGTTTGAGAACTGTAATATGATAATTTCTTTATTTAACTAACACGAATTTAGTAAGATTTTATACAATACTTAATTCATAAGGTAAACCTGCGCTTTATCTGAGGTAGATGCAGGGGGAAGAACTGATGCAGTGGTAATTGACTTTTCTAAAGCTTTTGATGTAGTGCCACATAGTTTACTTATTTGTAAGCTAGCTAATACAGGAATTGACAAACGCGTAGTATTATGGGTTAAACATTTTTTGAAAGGGAGAACGCAAAAAGGTAAAGTAGGTAAATAGCTATCCGATAGGGGAACCGTAAGTTCGGGTGTGTTGCAAGGCTCAGTACTAGGACCTTTACTGTTTCTCGTTTTTGTTAATGACATTGCTGTTAATATTAACTGCCAGATAAGGTTGTTTGCAGACGATTGTATCATTTATAATAAAATTCGGAATACAGTGCATGAAACCACTCTTCAGGATGATTTAAATGAAATCTGTAATTGGGCTGCGGCTAACAAAATGTCAATTAATGCCAAGAAAAGCAAGTCCATTGTTTTTAGTAGAACTAAGGGCAAAATTATTGTTAACTATCACATGGGAGGGGTGCAAATTCCACAGGTGGACAGCTGCAAATACTTGGGAGTGTAACTGGCAAGTAATGCTGGATGGGACGAACAAGTAAATTCCACATCTAGGAATGCGTGGAAGGCATTACATTTCGTAATGAGAATATTGAAAAAGGGGGCGCTACGTCCAGGGAAACTGCCTACAAGGCCTTAGTGCGGCCGGTTATGGAATATGGAGTAGCATGCTGGGACCCATATAGAGCTAACCAAATCGATCCATTAGAAAAAATACAGAAGAGGGCAATAAAAT
The DNA here is from genome assembly GCA_030765055.1 of Mantis religiosa. Classification (NCBI taxonomy): domain Eukaryota; kingdom Metazoa; phylum Arthropoda; class Insecta; order Mantodea; family Mantidae; genus Mantis; species Mantis religiosa. The sequence goes on from CM060954.1 coordinate 163,159,899, forward strand.
TCATAAAAAGAGGCAAGTATTTTGGGCCTATAAAAGGAGATGAGACAAAATAGGAGGAATTAAGAATTAGGCGTAAAAAACATAGTTTGGTAGCATTATTCAAAGCTAATGCTGGTGTAAAGGTATGGGTGGACGTTAGTGTAAGGTTAGACAATCCGGATTATTATGGACGAAACGATCATAGGTGTAAAATTAAGGGTAGAAGATACAGAACCGACGTAGGAAAATTTTCTTTTGTTAATAGAACCATTGAAGAATGGAATGAATTGCCTGTAGCAGTCTTTCAGGGCTGTACCCTGTCGCTGAAGAAATTTAGAAAAAATCTAGATGGTTGTAGTTTAACTTTTAAATTATAATGGTATATAATATGTAAATAGAGAAGTAATTAGATATGTTGTAAGTGACCAAAGTAAAATAATATCATGTTTGTATTGTTTATTGTGTTATTGTTGTAAATCTAGTATTGTAATTTGATCTGTATTCTTAACTCTGCCACCGGGTAGTACCCAACTGCAGTGAATAAATACATACATAACTATATTACAAGAATGACGGTTAACTGCGTAAGAGTTAAAGGCAGTCATAACTGAGTATTAATGCAATAATTTCCTCCATTCGCTGTCGGATACCTCCTACCCGCTGTTAAACGACGTTAACGATAAAAAAAAGCGCAAGTAATGCCGGCACTACCAGCCGCCACTGCAATGTTTGGCGTATATTGGATACCATAGCTATGGATCTAAATCGCCATTATATGTTACAATGATTATAAGCAACTTCCGAAATCCCAAATGGGCTAAAAGTTCACGTGTTCGCCGCGTTTCGGTAATTTAGAAAACACTTGGTGATGTTTGTGGTCGCGGTTGCTTTTAAATGCAGTTCAATGTAGACATTTTCCCACCGTTACATAATGGGAACGTTAAGTAGGCTTAAGAGGAACGCTCGCCACATCTACCTTCCCCTGCAGTATAGAAAACTTAATTTGCAGTATAGAGAAATAGGCAAAGTTTAACAAGTTTATTTGTTCTATTTTTTTCAAAGTTTTACATTTTATAATTCCATAATTTGTTAGAATTACACTTATTTTTTCAACTTTTTCTGTATGTTGTTTAGAAATCCACATACATTTTGTAGAGCAAATTTAATTATTTGTTATCTGATATTGCTCTGAAAATGGATTTTGGTCAGCCGGAGGAGAAATATCTTCACGCTTTTATCAGTATTTAACCATTATTTTCCATTATCGGCTAAGGGTTATTTTTTTTTAAATTGGAAAATTTACTTCTCTGTGAGTTTAAACAGTACTGTGACAATAACTTAAATAAGGTCCTTTAAACCGGTTACGTCATATCGCACGATGAATGATATAATGTTCAAATGAGTACAGGGTGCATAGAGCTTAGAGTTACCAGACATTCTTCTTTCAGGATAAGAGAAAACCTCCAACGTTAAGTCATATCGGACGATGAATTAAATTATGTTCAAATGAGTACAGGGTACATAGAACTTAGAGTTACCAGACATTCATCTTTCAGGATAAGAGAAAACCTCCAACGTTAAGTTATAGCGGACGATGAATGAAATGATGTTCAAATGAGTACAGAGTACATAGAGCTTAGAGTTACCAGACATTCATCTTTCAGGATAAGAGAAAACCTCCAACGTTAAGTCATATCGGACGATGAATTAAATTATGTTCAAATGAGTACAGGGTACATAGAACTTAGAGTTACCAGACATTCATCTTTCAGGATAAGAGAAAACCTCCAACGTTAAGTTATAGCGGACGATGAATGAAATGATGTTCAAATGAGTACAGAGTACACAGAGCTTAGAGTTACCAGACATTCATCTTTCAGGATAAGAGAAAACCTCCAACGTTATGTCATATCGGACGATGAATGAAATGATGTTCAAATGAGTACAGAGTACATAGAGATTAGAGTTACCAGACATTCATCTTTCAGGATAAGAGAAAACCTCCAACGTTAAGTCATATCGGACGATGAATGAAATGATGTTCAAATGAGTACAGGGTACATAGAGCTTAGAGTTACCAGACATCCATCTTTCAGGATAAGAGAAAACCTCCAACGTTAAGTCATATCGGACGATGAATGAAATGATGTTCGAATGACTACAGGGTACATAGAGCTTAGAGTTAGCTGGCGTTCATCTTTCAGGATAAGAGAAAACGTCCAACGTTAAGTCATATCGGACGATGAATGAAATTATGTTTAAATGAGTACAGCGTACATAGAGCTTAGAGTTACCTGACATTCATTTTTCAGTATAAAACAAAACCTCCAACGTTAAGTCATATCGGACGATGAATGATATGATGTTCAAATGAGTACAGGGTACATAGAGCTTAGAGTTACCAGACATTCATCTTTCAGGATAAGAGAAAACCTCCAACGTTAAGTCATATCGGACGATGAATGAAATGATGTTCAAATGAGTACAGGGTACATAGAGCTTAGAGTTACCAGACATTCATCTTTTAGGATAATAGAAATCCTCCAACGTTAAGTCATATCGGACGATGAATGAAATGATGTTTAAATGAGTACAGGGTACATAGAGCTTAGAGTTACCAGACATTCATCTTTCAGGATAAGAGAAAACCTCTAACGTTAAGTCATATCGGACGATACATGAAATGATGTTCAAATGAGTACAGGGTACATAGAGCTTAGAGTTACCAGACATTCACCTTTCAGGATAAGAGAAAACCTCCAACGTTAAGTCATATCGGACGATGAATGAAATGATGTTCAAATGAGTACAGGGTACATAGAGCTTAGAGTTACCAGACATTCAACTTTCAGGATAAGAGAAAACCTCCAACGTTAAGTCATATCGGACGATGAATGAAATGATGTTCAAATGAGTACAGGGTACATAGAGCTTAGAGTTACCAGACATTCACCTTTCAGGATAAGAGAAAACCTCCAACGTTAAGTCATATCGAATGATGAATGAAATGATGTTCAAACGAGTACAGGGTACATAGAGCTTAGGGATACCAGACATTCATCTTTCAGGATAAGGGAAAACCTCCAACGTTAAGTCATATCGGACGATGAATCATATTAAGTTCAAATGAGTATAGGGTACATAGAGCTTAGAGTTAGCAGATCTTTCAGGATAAGGGAAAACACCCGAGAAGCTTTATACAGATAAATTATCCTGACCGATTTTCGAACTCTGAACCTCTTGAACGTGACGCAGGCACGATAACTCCACACCACAGAGGAGAGGTTAAAACCCACCCAAGGGTGTGACCTTTTTTTTTCGCATAAAAGTCTTAGTACAACTTGCTTCCAAAGGGATGTAAAGCTGGTGATACACTGTCGTAGATTGAGGGCGCACAGAAGTATTTCGAAACTGATAAAATATTAGAAAGGAAATCGTGGTTATTAATATATCTCGCACGTAACCTGGGAAACACTCGAACTACCCAAGGCTAGATGAACAATGGAGCAGAATTGGATCCAAACGTGAGCTTCAGAACGTCGCGCTGCGTGTAGTAAGCGTGCCCGTTAACAGGTAGCGGCGCCTTATAACTCTTCAACTGTTGACGTCAACACTGATAATGGTGAAAATGTCAACATTTTAGAAGAGGAAATTTATATTCATATCTTGTACATCCAACACATGTTACAGGCCGTTAACGTGACGTAGGAAGAACAGTGAAAAATATACAATGTTGCCTTTTTTGTGACACGGAACTTGCGTGAGTATACTTTTGAAGTTACAGTCCGGACTTCTGGTTTCATATTTAAAGAAACGAGAACAATGTTTTGTGGGGATAATAAACTTTACTCGTTCATTGGCTTAATTTACTTCGTCCATTTAGAGTACACAGACATCCCTTATAAAATAAGACACTTTAGACAAAAGCTCTTATAGCACCAGTCTGCACTCTGCTCGCCCCTATACCGTGTCTGCCTCAGGAGCTCCCCAGTTCGAATCCCGGTCAGGGTGAGTTATTTGGATAAGGTTTTCTCCGGATGTATCCTTATCCTGACTGGTAACTCTAAGCTCTATGTAACCTGTACTCATTTGAACATCATTTCATTCATCGTCCGATATGACTTAATGTTGGAGGTTTTCTCTTATCCTGAAAGATGAATGTCTGATAACGCTAAGCTCTATGTACCCTGTACTCATTTGAACATAATTTTATTCGTCGTCCGATATGACTTAACGTTGGGGATTTTCTCTTATCCTGAAAGATGAATGTCTGATAACTCTAAGCTCTATGTACCCTGTACTCATTTGAACATTATTTCATTCATCGTCCGATATGACTTATAGTTGGAGGTTTTCTCTTATCCTGAAAGATGAAAGTCTGGTAACTCTGAGCTCTATGTACCCTGTACTCATTTAAACATTTTATTCATCGTCCGATATTACTTAACGTTGGAGGTTTTCTCTTATCCTGAAAGATGAATGTCTGGTAACTCTAAGCTCTATGTATTCTGTGCTCATTTGAATATCATTTCATTCATCGTCCGATATGACTTAACGTTGGTGGTTTTCTCTTATCCTGAAAGATGAATGTCTGGTAATTCTAAGCTCTATGTACCCTGTAGTCATTTGAACATCATTTTATTTATTGTCCGATATGACTTAACGTTGGAGGTTTTCTCTTATCCTGAAAGATGAATGTCTGGTAACTCTAAGCTCTATGTACCCTGTAGTCATTTGAACATCATTTTATTCATCGTCCGATATGACTTACCGTTGGAGGTTTTCTTTTATCCTGAAAGATGAATATCTGGTAGCTCTGAGCTCTATGTACCCTGTGCACATTTGAATATCATTTCATTGTGCGATATGACTTGACATTGGAGGACGTAAATTAAAAGAAAACCGAGCTATCTACACAAGCTACCCGAATTACCTAATGTGCTTCACCTGCCCTACCTAATTTTCTAATCTACCCAACATATCCTACTTACACTAGTACTCAGCCTACCCAGACTACATAATGCACGCGAATTACCTAATCTGCTTAACCTATCCTAACTGAATTGCTAATTTACTCAACTTATACAACTACTTAGCCTACCCAAGGTACCTAATCGACCCGAATTGCGTAAGTGCCTAACCTATCTACCTACATTCCTAATCTACCTAACGCACCGTACCTACACATGCTACTCAGCCTATCTAAATTCGCAATTTGTTTAACCTACTGTATTTATCATGTCTAAGCTACCTAACCTAAAATTAGAGAGTACATCTGTGCACAGTTTTACGGAAGTTCTACTGGAGTCCTTTATGTTTGCCTGGGTAAATATTTGAAATGAAACATTTATGTTGGTTTCTGAGAAGGAGTCAAGGCCAATAAACTGATACCATATTACGTATGTGGGAGTAGTGTTTAATGGGATTAGACGTAATATACCTCGGACAGGTTCCACATATAACACAGAAAGTTCCTATCACGAGCGAACATGTGACTGCCACGCACGTGAGAAATTACTGCGCATGCTCAACACTTTGCTCGCGATCGATGGCAGCTGATGGTCGTGTTTTGTTTTGTTTATTAATAAAGTGCAAAGTCCCAAAGGCGTGTCGTGTGCTTTATTGATTACTGCTGCTTTCTAGATTTTATTCTGCCCCAGGGAAATACAAAATAAAAGTATAATGTGCACTTTCGACGCATCTCTCTGTCTTTATTCTATTATATAATGTTTTCCAGTTTCTTTTACGTTATGCAAAGTTAATGGAAATGCCATTGGTGTTCGAATAACGTCATCTAGATTTTAGATGACTTTTTCGAACTTTGATTGTGTTTTTTTTTCTTTACTTTTGCCTCCAAGTCCACAGAGAGAAGGTCAGAATAATTTGTTCACGTTGAGAATTAAGCCTCGGGAGTAGTTCCGGCACAGAAGACTATAGCTACAGAGACGCTCATAAATAATCGAACAGAGTACTAAGTTTTGAAAGTGAAAATGAGCATTTGATGTGTTATTTTATTGAAATTAATGATAATCGACAGTTACATGGTTCGTTCTTGTAAGAAAATAAATGTTACTACACGTAAAATTATATAATGCGTGCTTTTTTAAGAATTAAAAAGAAATTGCCGTTTTTTGTCCCTCAAAAGTAATCGGACATAACTTGAGTGTGATACAAAATATGGCTTAGTGCTTTGTGACTCTCCCTCTTCTTTTCACTACTTCTCGCAAAGTATTTGGCATGCTGTGAACCAGGTTTTTCAGGTAGGCTGTAGAAAGTTTGCTCCATTCCTCTTGTAGCCTCTCCTTCAAGTGCTGCTTGGAGGTGATGGGGTCTTCCGCACGGCCTTCTCCAGTTTATCCTATACTATATATATATATACTTTTTTATTGATCGATCAGCAGTACAATGCTTTACAGATCAGAGTGAAAAGAAGGTAACAGTACAATAAGAACAATAACACTCAGGGGTAGGCTAACAGGCCGCCCCCTAACTACATTAAGTTAGAACTCCAATAATACTCTCTGAGAAATTATGTCATTATTGAAGATGTAAGACAGACATCAAGCACTAGAAACACTCGAATCAGATGTATCACTAGAAGCAGGTCCTGTAGTCTCCTCTTCAAGCGTGAGGGCTGGCGCGTGCGGACGCCGATGTTATAACGCACAGTCCCTGGAACTTCTTGCAGCGTGGAAAAGAAACGACGGGCGATCCTGCGAATGTAGTCGTGAAGAGGTAACAGTTCTAGTTCGTGATGGAGCTGCTGATTACGGATGAACCATGGAGCTTTGGTAGCGATGCGCATGAAGCGATTCTGTATGACCTGAAGACGACGCAGATGACATGTGTGTGCGGCCCCCCACACTTGGCAGGCATATGTAATAAGCGGACGAACGAGTGATTTGTAGAGTAACAATGAAGACTGTAGGCCGAGGCTGGAACGGCGATGCAACAGAGGTGAGAGTTTTGAAAGTCGCCCGGAGGCCAGTGATATAAGACGATCGATATGAGCACGCCAGGTCAGTCGAGAGTCCAAAAGCACTCCAAGGTATTTAACGGGAGTTGTAGTGGGAGCCAAGGGACATTGTTCCTGTAGAGACGCAACGGAGTAAGCGGAGTATATCGGCGAAGAGTGAAGATTTTAGCTTCGGTTTTCTGAGGGTTCATTGAGATCCGCCAAGTCCTGAACCAATGAGTTAGGCGATCTAAAGAGAGCTGTACTACTTGTTGTGCGTGCTGGAGATTAACGTGAGAATAATATAGAACTGTGTCATCAGCGTAAAGAGCTAAAGAAGTCGGAGCTAAGTCAGGAATATCAGAAATGTATATATTAAATAGAGTCGGGGCCAAGATAGAACCCTGTGGGACACCTGCGGTAATATTACGTGGAGATGAAAGCTTTCCACCAATGCGTACCGAAAAGCCGCGGTCATAGAGGAAACTGTGGATTAGATGTGATAAGTAATTAGGAAGACCGATGCGGTAGAGCTTAAGGAGCAAACCATCATGCCAAACCCTGTCGAATGCCTGTGTCACATCAAGGAAGACAGCCGTTTATCCCGTACTGCTTCTATGGGATTAAGGTCCACGGACTGAGGGGGTGGATGCAGTACATGAGGAGAGTTGTAAAGTAACCATAGCTGTACAATGTGGGACGTATGCTTCGGATCATTATCCTGATAAAATGAGAAGTTGTCCAAAATATACATCATTTCTGAACTTTGTTTTAAATTTTGCTGAAATAGTCTAAGATAGACTTCCTTGTTTATGGTTGTGTCTATGATCAGCAGCTTTCCCACTCCCGTAGAGGAAATACAGCCCCATACCATTACACTTCCTCCTCCGTGTTTGACTGTGCCTTGTACATTGCTACCTTGAACAACCTTAAGGTTTGGAGTTTAAAAAACGGCTTCCGATTCTCCGCTGAGAAAACCATCTCTGTTGACTTCTGGCGTCAGCACAGTCGACTACCTCCAAGGCTCCGGCTAGGCGCTGCTCTACTACCTTTTGCAGATGAGACGAGGTTCCTTGGATTGATATTTGATAGAAAACTTAGTTGGTCGTCGCATATAGCACAACTGAAAGCACGATGTGACCGATCTTTAAATATCTTGCGGGTACTAAGTGGAAAATCGCGGGGAGCGGATCGTACAGTGTTATTGCGACTTTATCGCGCACTCATCCGTTCCAAATTAGATTATGGTAGTATCGTTCATGGCTCAGCACGGCCATCTGTGCTGAAGAGATTAGACACAGTCCATAATTGTGGCATACGTATAGCAGTTGGAGCATTCCCAACGAGCCGAGTTATAAGCCTGTATGCTGAGTCCGCAGAACCTCCTCTGCAGTACAGGCGCAACATGTTATTGGCAAATTATGGCTGTGGACTTAATTGCATGCCCACACATCCAACATTTACGCCGTTCTTTAATACCTTCATGGGCGTGCGTTATAGGAATACTTCTATTAAACCAAAGCCTCCTGGTTTTCGTTTCCGGGAGCTCCTTAGACATCTTGATATTGAAATGTCCAAGATGTATCCTAGGGGGCAGAGGACATACCCTCCTTGGTTGTGCAGAGCGTCCCACGTTGATCTGGGCATGACAAAATATGATAAATCTACCATGTCTATGTCTAGTATCCGCACATGTTTTTTAGAATTTTTATCGCGATATGAGGACCATTTTATAATTTATACTGATGGCTCCAAGAACTCAAATGGTGTTGGTTGTGCTTACGTGTGTGGAACCGAACCGTATACATTCGGATTCCACACTAGCACTTCCATTTTTACTGCAGAGTTTTATGCAATATACCGGGCCATTTTACACGTACGTAGACGGAAGTTGGGGGACTGCTTAATCCTGAGTGATTCTCTCAGTGCACTTCAAAGCCTACGGCAGCTGTACAACTACCACCCTATTGTGCAGCGTATACAGGATGCCCTCCACGTTTTACACGCTTCTGGCGTTAGCGTGGTGTGTGCATGGATCCCTGGTCACGTAGGCTTGCGGGGGAATGAAATGGCGGATTCAGCAGCCAAGACGGCTATCATGAAGCCCAGGGTTCGAGTACCATGAGTGACATCGGAAGATTTTAGGGCCGTATTGCGGAGAGCTGTGCAAACCTGCTGGCAGGAAGAGTGGTCCGCTCTCCGCAATAATAAACTTAGATCTGTCAAGGAACTTCCGATTCCCTGGGTTACCTCCTGTCGGTCATCTCGTCGCGAGGAGGTGACTTTGGCTCGGTTACGTATTGGGCACTGCTTTTTTACTCATAGTTTTCTTTTTAAAAAGGAGCCTGCTCCACTATGTCCGTTTTGCAATGAAGCGTTATCTGTACGACACGTGATGCTAGAGTGTTTTCACCTAGCACACCTTAGGACGTCTCTGCAGCTACCGGTCAGCCTTGCAGAAATGCTAGCGGACGATAACGCAGTAGTGGAGAAGTTTTTAGATTCTTTTCTAGATTAGATTTTAGGATTTAGCGAATAGAATTTATGGCTTTTTAGATTATATTTCTATTGTTTTTATAGTTTTTTACGTGTATGTATTTTTTGTAAGTCTATTGACATATTTATAGTGTTTTAGAGGAATTTATATCTGGCTTTTGCCATGACCAGTTTGTTTTAAAAAGGGCGCTGATGACATCATCATCATCATCATCATCATCATCATCTTCATCATTGTACATTGCTCCCTTCCAGCTCCGTGTTTGGTTTCCTCCACACAACCACCCTGCCATCGGAACCAGCAAGGTTGTATTTGCTTACGTCACAAACAATAACTTGGTCCCACCAATCGATTGTCTTGTTAATAAAGTCTTTGGCAAATTGTAATCGTTTCCTTTTATTCTTGCCGAAAATTTATGGCTTTTTTCTGGCTACACGACCATTAAAATCTTGTTTTCACATGGCCCTTCTAACAGTTTCAAAGCTGTCAGTCCCAGTTCTTCCTGAATCTGAGTACAAATTACCGGAGCACTTATACGCGGATTGTGTTTTACCTTCCGTATAATATAAGACTCCTGTTTTTGGATAAGAAATTTTGGTCGCCCTGGCTTTGCTCGAGATTCAATTCTGTCTTCATACTTATACCGGTGAATTATGTCTCTATTTCCCGGTATGTTTTGTTCTTTTCACAGAGATAGATCACTAACTGTCTCTATTCAAAGGTGCTCTGTTTACCTCTGGGCCACATACTATGTTCTTGCCTTCTTTGGTGAACAGTTGACGCACGTCTACGATGTTCTTTTGTCTACTGGCAGACTATAGCAACTCGTTTGTATTGCATTTCATTTGTGCTGTCCGATTCTTTTTGTGCCGTAAACTCATGATGTTTTTTTTAATATATTTATTAGATCGATCAGCAAAAATATATGCTTTGCAGATCTGGGAGAACAGATACAAAATAATTATATAGTAATAATATTGTAGAGGTAGGACAATGTGCCTCCTCTGAACTAAACAAATGTGTTATTGCACTAATATAAATGTGGCACTGAACTAATAAAATGGTATACATACTTTATAGTGAGAATTTACATAGTAGAACAGAAGAATAGAAAAGATAAATTGAAACAGTAGATTATTCAGAAGTGGAAGTGTCATCACTGTAAAGCAGGTCCTGTGGTAGTCCTCGCTTCAGTCGCGTTGGCCGGCGACTTCGGACGCCGATGTTATACGTCACAGCTCCTGGGACGTAGCGTAGATTGTAGAAGAAGCGTCGAGCAGTCTGTCGGATGTAATGGTGGAGAGGAAGAAGTCCCAGCTCGTGATGCAGCTGCTGGTTGTGGACAAACCAAGGAGCATTGGTGGCGATTCGCAAGAATCGACTCTTGATGACACGTAGACGCCTCAGGTGACAAGTACTGGCAGCCCCCAGACCTGGGAGACATAAGTAATAAGAGGTTGAACCAGAGATTTGTATAGGAGCAGTGAAGATTCTAAAGCAAGAGAAGTCAGTTTGTGAAATAAATGAGAGAGTTGTGAAAGACGAGCGGTTGTCAGGGTAATGGTGCGGTCACGTAAGCCGAGTGTCCAGTAACACTCCAAGGTACTTGACTGGTGTAGGTTAAGGGAGCCACGGCACATGATCAGTCAGAAGGCGTATAGGCGCAGGGTAATGGTGCGGTCACGTAAGCCGAGTGTCTAGTAACACTCCAAGGTACTTGACTGGTGTAGGTGAAGGGAGCCACGGCACATGACCGGTCAGAAGGCGTATAGGTGCAGGGTAATGGTGCGGTCACGTAAGCCGAGTGTCCAGTAACACTCCAAGGTACTTGACTGGTGTAGGTGAAGGGAGCCACGACACATGATCAGTCAGAAGGTGTATAGGCGGAGGGTAATGGTGCGGTCACGTAAGCCGAGTGTCTAGTAACACTCCAAGGTACTTGACTGGTGTAGGTGAAGGGAGCCACCGCACATGATCTGTCAGAAGGCGTATAGGCGGAGGGTAATGGTGCGGTCACGTAAGCCGAGTGTCTAGTAACACTCCAAGGTACTTGACTGGTGTAAGTGAAGGGAGCCACGGCACATGATCAGTCAGAAGGTGTATAGGTGCAGGGTAATGGTGCGGTCACGTAAGCCGAGTGTCTAGTAACACTCCAAGGTACTTGACTGGTGTGGGTGAAGTGAGCCACGGCACATGATCAGTCAGAAGGTGTATAGGTGCAAGGTAATGGTGCGGTCACGTAAGCCGAGTGTCTAGTAACACTCCAAGGTACTTGACTGGTGTAGGTGAAGGGAGCCACGGCACATGATCGGTCAGAAGGCGTATAGGTGCAGGGTAATGGTGCGGTCACGTAAGCCGAGTGTCCAGTAACACTCCAAGGTACTTGACTGGTGTAGGTGAAGGGAGCCACGGCACATGATCGGTCAGAAGGCGTATAGGTGCAGGGTAATGGTGCGGTCACGTAAGCCGATTGTCCAGTAACACTCCAAGGTACTTGACTGGTGTAGGTGAAGGGAGCCACGGCACATGATCGGTCAGAAGGCGTATAGGTGCAGGGTAATGGTGCGATCACGTAAGCCGATTGTCCAGTAACACTCCAAGGTACTTGACTGGTGTAGGTGAAGGGAGCCACGGCACATGATCAGTCAGAAGGCGTATAGGCGGAGGGTAATGGTGCGGTCAATATGAGGCTTCCACGTAAGCCGAGTGTCCAGTAACACTCCAAGGTACTTGACTGGTGTAGGTGAAGGGAGCCACGGCACATGATCGGTCAGAAGGCGTATAGGTGCAGGGTAATGGTGCGGTCACATAAGCCGAGTGTCCAGTAACACTCCAAGGTACTTGACTGGTGTAGGTGAAGGGAGCCACGGCACATGATCGGTCAGAAGGCGTATAGGCGGAGGGTAATGGTGCGGTCACGTAAGCCGAGTGTCCAGTAACACTCCAAGGTACTTGACTGGTGTAGGTGAAGGGAGCCACGGCACATGATCAGTCAGAAGGCGTATAGGCGGAGGGTAATGGTGCGGTCAATATGAGGCTTCCACGTAAGCCGAGTGTCCAGTAACACTCCAAGGTACTTGACTGGTGTAGGTGAAGGGAGCCACGGCACATGATCGGTCAGAAGGCGTATAGGCGGAGGGTAATGGTGCGGTCACGTAAGCCGAGTGTCCAGTAACACTCCAAGGTACTTGACTGGTGTAGGTGAAGGGAGCCACGGCACATGATCGGTCAGAAGGCGTATAGGCGGAGGGTAATGGTGCGGTCACGTAAGCCGAGTGTCCAGTAACACTCCAAGGTACTTGACTGGTGTAGGTGAAGGGAGCCACGGCACATGATCAGTCAGAAGGCGTATAGGCGCAGGGTAATGGTGCGGTCACGTAAGCCGAGTGTCTAGTAACACTTCAAGGTACTTGACTGGTGTAGGTGAAGGGAGCCACGGCACATGATCGGTCAGAAGGCGTATAGGCGCAGGGTAATGGTGCGGTCACGTAAGCCGAGTGTCTAGTAACACTCCAAGGTACTTGACTGGTGTAGGTGAAGGGAGCCACGGCACATGATCGGTCAGAAGGCGTATAGGCGCAGGGTAATGGTGCGGTCACGTAAGCCGAGTGTCTAGTAACACTCCAAGGTACTTGACTGGTGTAGGTGAAGGGAGCCACGGCACATGATTAGTCAGAAGGCGTATAGGCGCAGGGTAATGGTGCGGTCACGTAAGCCGAGTGTCCAGTAACACTCCAAGGTACTTGACTGGTGTAGGTGAAGGGAGCCACGGCACATGATCAGTCAGAAGGCGTATAGGCGCAGGGTAATGGTGCGGTCACGTAAGCCGAGTGTCCAGTAACACTCCAAGGTACTTGACTGGTGTAGGTGAAAGGAGCCACGGCACATGATCGGTCAGAAGGCGTATAGGTGCAGGGTAATGGTGCGGTCACGTAAGCCGAGTGTCTAGTAACACTCCAAGGTACTTGACTGGTGTGGGTGAAGGGAGCCACTGCACATGATCGGTCAGAAGGCGTATAGGCGGAGGGTAATGGTGCGGTCACGTAAGCCGAGTGTCCAGTAACACTCCAAGGTACTTGACTGGTGTAGGTGAAGGGAGCCACGGCACATGATCAGTCAGAAGGCGTATAGGTGCAGGGTAATGGTGCGGTCACGTAAGCCGAGTGTCTAGTAACACTCCATGGTACTTGACTGGTGTAGGTGAAGGGAGCCACTGCACATGATCGGTCAGAAGGCGTATAGGTGCAGGGTAATGGTGCGGTCACGTAAGCCGAGTGTCTAGTAACACTCCATGGTACTTGACTGGTGTAGGTGAAGGGAGCCACTGCACATGATCGGTCAGAAGGCGTATAGGTGCAGGGTAATGGTGCGGTCACGTAAGCCGAGTGTCCAGTAACACTCCAAGGTACTTGACTGGTGTAGGTGAAGGGAGCCACGGCACATGATCGGTCAGAAGGCGTATAGGCGCAGGGTAATGGTGCGGTCAGGTAAGCCGAGTGTCCAGTAACACTCCAAGGTCCTTGACTGGTGTAGGTGAAGGGAGCCACGGCACATGATCGGTCAGAAGGCGTATAGGTGCAGGGTAATGGTGCGGTCACGTAAGCCGAGTGTCTAGTAACACTCCAAGGTACTTGACTGGTGTAGGTGAAGGGAGCCACGGCACATGATCGGTCAGAAGGCGTATAGGTGCAGGGTAATGGTGCGGTCACATAAGCCGAGTGTCCAGTAACACTCCAAGGTACTTGACTGGTGTAGGTGAAGGGAGCCACGGCACATGATCAGTCAGAAGTCGTATAGGCGGAGGGTAATGGTGCGGTCACGTAAGCTGAGTGTCCAGTAACACTCCAAGGTACTTGACTGGTGTAGGTGAAGGGAGCCACGGCACATGATCGGTCAGAAGGCGTATAGGTGCAGGGTAATGGTGCGGTCACGTAAGCCGATTGTCCAGTAACACTCCAAGGTACTTGACTGGTGTAGGTGAAGGGAGCCACGGCACATAATCAGTCAGAAGGCGTATAGGTGCAGGGTAATGGTGCGGTCACGTAAGCCGAGTGTCCAGTAACACTCCAAGGTACTTGACTGGTGTAGGTGAAGGGAGCCACGGCACATGATCGGTCAGAAGTCGTATAGGCGCAGGGTAATGGTGCGATCACGTATGCCGATTGTCCAGTAACACTACAAGGTACTTGACTGGTGTAGGTGAAGGGAGCCACGGCACAGGATCGGTCAGAAGTCGTATAGGCGCAGGGTAATGGTGCGGTCACGTAAGCCGAGTGTCCAGTAACACTACAAGGTACTTGACTGGTGTAGGTGAAGGGAGCCACGGCACATGATCAGTCAGAAGGCGTATAGGCGCAGGGTAATGGTGCGATCACGTAAGCCGATTGTCCAGTAACACTCCAAGGTACTTGACTGGTGTAGGTGAAGGGAGCCACGGCACATGATCAGTCAGAAGGCGTATAGGCGCAGGGTAATGGTGCGATCACGTAAGCCGATTGTCCAGTAACACTCCAAGGTACTTGACTGGTGTAGGTGAAGGGAGCCACGGCATATGATCAGTCAGAAGGCGTATAGGCGGATGGTAATGGTGCGGTCAATATGAGGCTTCCACGTAAGCCGAGTGTCCAGTAACACTCCATGGTACTTGACTGGTGTAGGTGAAGGGAGCCACTGCACATGATCGGTCAGAAGGCGTATAGGTGCAGGGTAATGGTGCGGTCACGTAAGCCGAGTGTCCAGTAACACTCCAAGGTACTTGACTGGTGTGGGTGAAGGGAGCCACTGCACATGATCGGTCAGAAGGCGTATAGGTGCAGGGTAATGGTGCGGTCACGTAAGCCGAGTGTCTAGTAGCACTCCAAGGTACTTGACTGGTGTAGGTGAAGGGAGCCACGGCACATGATCGGTCAGAAGGCGTATAGGTGCAGGGTAATGGTGCGGTCACGTAAGCCGAGTGTCCAGTAACACTCCAAGGTACTTGACTGGTGTAGGTGAAGGGAGCCACGGCACATGATCGGTCAGAAGGCGTATAGGTGCTGGGTAATGGTGCGGTCACGTAAGCCGAGTGTCTAGTAACACTCCAAGGTACTTGACTGGTGTAGGTGAAGGGAGCCACGGCACATGATCGGTCAGAAGGCGTATAGGCGCAGGGTAATGGTGCGATCACGTAAGCCGAGTGCCCAGTAACACTCCAAGGTACTTGACTGGTGTAGGTGAAGGGAGCCACGGCACATGATCAGTCAGAAGGCGTATAGGCGGAGGTGGATTATAGCGGCGTAAAGTAAAATTATTGGCTTCAGTTTTCTGGGTATTAAGGGAGATGCACCAATTTTGACACCATTGAACGAGGCGATCAAGAGAGAGCTGTAAGGTTCGTACAGCAGAATGTAGATCGGAGTGAGAGTAAAATAAAACAGTTTCGTCAGCATACAGGGCAATTGAGGTTGGAGCCATGTCTGGAATATCAGAGGTGTAAACAGTAAACAGCGTTGGTGCCAATATTGAACCTTGTAGAACGCCTGCTGTAATACGACGCTCAGTTGAAAGAGTACCTCCTATGCGCACCGCAAAAGTGCGATCAGTGAGAAAACTGGTAATAATGTGGGTTAAGTAGTCCGGGAGAACAATGCGATAGACTTTAAGTAGCAAGCCAGAATGTCATACCTTATCAAATGCCTGTGCTACATCAAGGAAAATAGCTAGGGTATGTTGACGATGAAACTCATGATGTAAACAGGGTTGAATGGGGAAGCTCTTAGTTTAGCCACATTTTCAATCTCTAAAATGGATATTCATAGCAAATGATTTTTACTTAACACAAGGAGTACCTTGAGATTGATAGATACACTTAATCTATCCTGCTTTATAGAGCACTCCATAGTGAAATGCAAGGTCTGTCCGATTATTTATGGGAGTCAGTGTATATCCTTCTGGTTCTTGTAAACATATACAGTAAAACCTCTCTAAAACGGAAAGCGACTATCCCGGCATTTATTTTCCGTCTTACAGAGGGTTGTGTTTGGATACAAAGAAATTACGTAAGCTATAGTCGCACAGGTTTACAGTGAAGCAATAATATAAAATGAAGTGTAAATAATAATAGGCTGATATGTATTATGTACTATAGTTTCAACTTATATACAATAATTGTAGTTTATTGCGTAGTTAAGTGCAGAAGTTCTACTCCCATTAGTCCTGGACCCGTAGGACTAAGGACCCGGGCCTCGTCCTACCCTGGAGCGATGGAAACTCCGGGGCTCTTTCCATAGGGCAATACCTGGAGTCTAAAAGTCCGCCCCCCCGCTGAGCACAACGTCAAGACGGGTGGAAGTGAATACGCCATTTACGCGCGTCAACCCCGAAGGGAAGACTACCGATAACCTCGGTGGGGCCGCCTGCTGATCTAGCACACCTTCTACTAGCTCTGCAGGCTAGCACCCGGGACTTCTGAGGAAAACCTCTACCCCTTCCGGACGGCCGTAGCCTGGTGATCTAGCACACCTTCTACTAGCTCTACAGGCTAGTACCCGGGACTTCTGAGGAAAACCTCTACCCCTTCCGGACGGCCGTAGCCTGGTGATCTAGCACACCTACTAGCTCTGCAGGCTAGCACCCGGGACTTGTGAGGCAATCATCTACCCCTTCCGGACGGCAGTAGCCTGGTGATCTAGCACACCTTCTACTAGCTCTACAGGCTAGTACCCGGGACTTATTAGGCAATCATCTACCCCCTCCGGACGGCCGTAGACTGGTGATCTAGCACACCTTCTACTAGCTCTGCAGGCTAGTACCCGGAACTTATTAGGCAATCATCTACCCCCTCCGGACGGCCGTAGCCTGGTGATCTAGCACACCTTTTACTAGCTCTGCAGGCTAGTACCCGGAACTTCTGAGGCAATTATCTACCCCCTCCGGACGGCCGTAGCCTGGTGATCTAGCACACCTTCTACTAGCTCTGCAGGCTAGTACCCGGGACTTATTAGGCAAACCTCTACCCCTTCCGGACGGCCGTAGCCTGGTGATCTAGCACACCTTCTACTAGCTCTGCAGGCTAGTACCCGGGACTTATTAGGCAAACCTCTACCCCTTCCGGACGGCCGTAGCCTGGTGATCTAGCACACCTTCTACTAGCTCTGCAGGCTAGCACCCGGGACTTGTGAGGCAATCATCTACCCCCTCCGGACGGCCGTAGCCTGGTGATCTAGCACACCTTCTACTACCTCTACAGGCTAGTACCCGGGACTTATTAGGCAACCCTCTACCCCCTCCGGGTGGCCGTAGCCTGGTGATCTAGCACACCTTCTACTACCTCTACAGGCTAGTACCCGGGACTTATTAGGCAAACCTCTACCCCCTCCGGACGGCCGTAGCTTGGTGATCTAGCACACCTTCTACTAGCTCTGCAGGCTAGTACCCGGGACTTATTAGGCAAACCTCTACCCCTTCCGGACGGCCGTAGCCTGGTGATCTAGCACACGTTCTACTAGCTCTGCAGGCTAGCACCCGGGACTTGTGAGGCAATCATCTACCCCCTCCGGACGGCCGTAGCCTGGTGATCTAGCACACCTTCTACTACCTCTACAGGCTATTACCCGGGACTTATTCGGCAACCCTCTACCCCCTCCGGGTGGCCGTAGCCTGGTGATCTAGCACACCTTCTACTAGCTCTACAGGCTAGTACCCAGGACTTCTGAGGCAAACCTCTACCCCTTCCGGGTGGCCGTAACCTGCTGATCTAGCACACCTTCTACTAGCTCTACAGGCTAGTACCCGGGACTTATTAGGCAACCCTCTACCCCCTCCGGGTGGCCGTAGCCTGGTGATCTAGCACACCTTCTACTAGCTCTACAGGCTAGTACCCGGGACTTATTAGGCAAACCTCTACCCCTTCCGGACGGCCGTAGCCTGGTGATCTAGCACACCTTCTACTACCTCTACAGGCTATTACCCGGGACTTATTCGGCAACCCTCTACCCCCTCCGGGTGGCCGTAGCCTGGTGATCTAGCACACCTTCTACTAGCTCTACAGGCTAGTACCCGGGACTTATTAGGCAAACCTCTACCCCTTCCGGACGGCCGTAGCCTGGTGATCTAGCACACCTTCTACTAGCTCTGCAGGCTAGCACCCGGGACTTGTGAGGCAATCATCTACCCCTTTCGGACGGCCGTAGCCTGGTGATCTAGCACACCTTCTACTAGCTCTGCAGGCTAGCACCCGGGACTTGTGAGGCAATCATCTACCCCCTCCGGACGGCCGTAGCCTGGTGATCTAGCACACCTTCTACTAGCTCTACAGGCTAGTACCCGGGACTTATTAGGCAACCCTCTACCCCCTCCGGGTGGCCCTAGCCTGGCCGGAGGTACCCAATTCCCCGTGGGTGTCGGGAACACACTTCGCCCTCGAATCCAACCCAATCCGAACAACTACCATTCGGGAGGGGCTCGAATGTTCGGCCCGAGGTTCCTCTAGTAACGTCAGAGGTACCACGAGTGCTAAGGGTCCGCAGCGCCCGCACCTTGGCAGCTGAAAGGGACGAATCCCCTCCCCTACGGGAAGTGGGGGTAGTGCCCTTGGCACTCAAAAAAAAACGGATCGCTGCACGCAATTCGCACTTGGCGGCGGATGTGGTTGGAAGCTCCATCGCAAACGGCTGCCCAGCCAAGACTAATATTTGCAACGGGTTGGTTGAGGTGGAGATTTGAAGGGGTGAAACCAAGATACACGCCAGTGTTGCCGGATTTCGCATAATGGCGTTCCTCAACGCTACAGCGCCTTCGAGACGCCTCGTATATATGTTGCCGCAACTTTGGGGCATCGAAACCCACAACAACGGAAGAATCCTGCTACACAGGACTTTATGGTTGAAAATGCAGTTGCCCTCAAAATTATTTCACTTTTTAAAATACATATGTACGTTGTAACCTATTACAAATTAAATAATACGTTTTAATCAAGCTATTTACACACACGGTTCCCAAAAAATATTTCCGTTTCCGCGTTAGGCAGTTTTCCCGCTTAGAGTATAATTTTACATGGGAAATAGCTACGTTCTTAAACTTATTTTCCGTTTTTCCAGGTTTCCGGTATATAAGGGGTCCGTTCCAGGCAGATTTTACTGTATTTGAAAATATTTAATCTGTACTTCTTGTGTAGATGTTCATTTTCTTCCACTTTTCCAATACTTTCCACTTTCTCTGCCATATACGTAGAGGAATTATTACAATCCAACCAAATATTCTTTTGAAATGCATGTAAAATCCAAAAAACGGAACCCAGAAAGCCTTGGACCGGGTACGGAGATCCAGAAAACTTCTGGAAATAACAGAAAACTTGTATTTAAAATCAGCGTTTTTAAAAATACATTACAAAATTTTCAGCGAATTCAGAACACCTTTAAACAGAGAAAAATTGACGATCATGGGATACACCATGTATCGCAATGAACAGACAAAACACGCTCGTCCGGAAGCGAGCGTCAAATGTCTACTCGTGTCGCTCGTGTACACGGGCCTTAAAGAAACGTCATTTTCTGTTCTCTTTAATGTACATGTATTACTGTGCCTTCCTTTTATGTTATACAGGTACACGCAAATAATAACAATCTTGTATTTGCAAGAAGTTATGAAAAGTGAAGTAATATTACGTGAGCACGGATGGAAGAAACACAGAAAGGGAAAAGTATTCAAGCAGAAAGATGGCAGTAAAGAATGTTTTAATAAAGAAGGCAGAGAAGAAATGGGAACAACTGTTTCAAACAACATGTGTAAATATTGACTCATAATGTCTTCAAGATTAATAAACTTATAAATGAAAGACATTCTTATAATTTCTTAAAGTACACGTTTCATTTCGGACCGAAACTTTATATTTAAGAAGTAGTCATACTCCAAGAATTCTATTATTCTCAATTTTAAAAATGCTTACAAATTAAACGTTCTTGAACACTAAGGTAATATCTAAGCTCACGGCACAATCATGTGGATGTATGAACGTAACAACTACTATTTTGAAATACTTTTTCTATTGAAACCTTTTCCAGATTTGTTGCAGACAAACGATTTCCTATAAGCTTCTAAATAGCCCTTAAGTTCGACTATGACTAAATATAGTAATTACACGACCGGAGCTGCACTTTAATGGAACTCATTAAACTGTACCTCTTCATTAAAGTGCAGGTTTCCAGCAATAAGAAGATCCATATTAACAATCAATACTTTCATCCCTACGATTAATACTATCGATTATTATCGTATTCACAATCGAGGAACTCTTCGTGCGAGTTTATAAAAAGTAAAAATATCGTACAAAATGGCATGCCGAAAAGGGCAAAAAGGCACACTGTGTGACAATCCTCCCATATGCGTAACAAACGTACTTCATGTAAACAGAGCGAGAGGAATGTCCGTGTACGTAAAACTTCTCAATGAATGCAAAGAGAAACATTCTGCGTAACGGGCAAAAAAGGTTAAAAGTATTACTTTTAAAATGTGTCACTCTATATGTTTCAGTATATCACTGCAACAATTTTATTGCAACTGGCGAGAAAAACAAATGGCAAGTGAGTAAAATGGCGGCCACATTAAGGTTAAGTTTATCGTATGAGTTGCATTGGGCAAAATGAATGTTCAGGGCAACAAGAAGCAACCTAAATATAAACTATTGTTACAAAAACCACAAACACAAAGGACAAAGAGACCTGCCTATGTAGTAGATAATTGTAGCAGTCGAATGTTCTCGAATTACGATATGGAACGGTTTCGAATAAAAATATGACCCCCTTCTGGCTTTGTGATGTCAGCTAATGGCCGCCCCACACGTTTCTCCCGCTCCTCCAGCCAGCAGACAACAGAGGCGGAACAGTTCCGCTACTTCTACTTAACTTCTCCACGGCAGACCTGCGATGGCCGCAATGTGACAATACAAAATGTCATAAGAACGAGTTAAAATGTTGTAAGTGAATAACAAGTGAAGCAAGGGAAGTTATTGTTGAAGAAAAGCAATTAATCCTTGTTTCACATAAGCTTGCCCTGTATCTCTTAACGGCCACGTGACCTTATCACCTCTCATTGGCTGCTCTTGTGGTGCAGACTGTTGTGCGGTAAAAGTAAGTTGTTATTTAACATGGTGATATGTCTTTATATGTTGGAAGAGAATTGTGAAATTTATATTTCCGTAACTGTTTTAATTAAATATATTACGCAACAGACTTGATTTATCTGAAATGCATGTTAATTCTTAAACGAAGTAAAGAGGAGGTTCCTTTTCTCTCAAGCACGTGACACGATAGCACGTGATTTAGCGGTAGTGATGACATATTTGTTTATATGACTTTTGTCACTGAACTTGTTTTGAACTGGACGGTGTGCTATATCGAGTGCGAGAGCTAAATTATTTTATTGATCATTTATTGCGCGTGTACTTATATGTATAATGGCAGAGTCTACCGCCAGTTTTTCGCTGAAGCATCGCAATGGAAAACCTTTACAAAGCGGCGAAAAAAGAATTGTGTTGCATGTGTTTAATGCACTCACAGAGAAGAATCCGTCTTTGTCAGTGAGAGAAGTCGAACAGCTGTGCTCTGAACTTACAGGTGTGTTAGATGCGTAGGAACATCGCGACATGAAATTGAGACAACAGGAAAGCTTAGCCCTCCAGGGGCGATATTACTGTGTGGCGAAGACGTTATTTAAGGACAATCAGACTGTACCGAGATACAAGTCGCAAAATATACTACCTTGACGAGACTTGGCGTGACACAACTTTTAAGACTGAAAGACAAGCATTTTTGCAAGGTATGTGTGCTGGTTTAAAAAATCCCAGTGGAAAAGGCCGAAGTCCTTTCATTATAAACTTGTTTCAGTTTCATTGCTCATTCATTCAGTTTCAACTTGCTCAGTTTCATTATAAACTTCATTACTTTTGCATGCCTTCACATTCTTATTTGTATGATTTTATCTATCTTCCTGGCAGTTATTATGACGTTTACTGCAGGTTTAAATGTGACGGGAAGGCACCGCCTATGGCGTGAAAGCATTAGCCAATTAGGGCAAGGGGGAAGGTAGTTGCACTCGGAGTGATACAAGTCAACGGGGCAAGGCTATATGAAACAGAGGTTAGTTAAGTTAGTGAAGATAATGCAATGAGATGTTACGACGAACTCTGCAAAAAATCGCATTAGTTGCCTGGAACTCATGACGTTGAGTAATCGCTGCAGAAATACACGTTTTGAAAACTAGTCACCGGAAAGAAAATTGTTGGAATTTAGAAAATCACAGAGTTATGTTTTAGATGCGGAACTTTGGCAGAGTAATCATGAAGTAGACGGGACTTCTGTTGATATGAGAGTGTGAACTTCTGGTCTTACAGAAGTATTTTACAGCGATTTATTATCGCCAGTCGTAGCCTTAAGTCCGCGATCGGGTCTTGGCGGTAGCCCCAAGCAAATTTCAGCAACTCACAACCTGCCATTCTTGTTACAAAAGTAGATACAATACTTAAAGTGCTAAGATTCAGAAATGTACATCCTTAAACATTTGAAACTCTCATTTATTAGTGTCTATTAAATTTGTCACTGAACTATTGTCAGTTGTCACACACGCGCGTGCGCGCGTATACCCTAAGAGAAATGTTCAATTGTTCGTTACTCTAGCAACCGGCAGTAGAAAGTTCATGTTGTTGTTGTTTTCAAATGCTAGGCTTTGGCAATGAAGCCATTAGCTCTCTTGCTCTCCAATATTTCTGTGTAGTTGGTCCGGCAGGTAGGACCTCACAGGTTAAAAGATGTTTTCCAGTCATTTCCTCTTCTTTGTTGTCAAATGCTAGGCTTTGGCAATGAAACCATTAGCTCTCTTGCTCTCCAATATTTCTGTGTAGTGGGTCCGGCAGGTAGGGCTTCACAGGTTAAAAGATGTTCTTCAGTCATTTCCTCTTCTTTGTTGTCAAATGTTAGGCTTTGGCAATGAAACCATTAGCTCTCTTGCTCTCCAATATTTCTGTGTAGTGGCTCCGGCAGGTAGGGCTTCACAGGTTAGAAGATGTTCTTCATTCATTTCCTCTTCTTTGTTG
This sequence comes from Mantis religiosa, assembly GCA_030765055.1. Classification (NCBI taxonomy): domain Eukaryota; kingdom Metazoa; phylum Arthropoda; class Insecta; order Mantodea; family Mantidae; genus Mantis; species Mantis religiosa. The sequence goes on from CM060954.1 coordinate 163,183,395, forward strand.
TCAAATGCGAGGCTTTGGCAATGAAGCTATTAGCTCTCTTACTCTCCAATATTTCTGTGTAGTGGGTCCGGCAGCTAGCACCTCACAGGTTAAAAGATGTTCTGCAGTCATTTCCTCTTCTTTGTTGTCAAATGCTAGGCTTTGGCAATGAAGCCATTAGCTCTCTTACTCTCCAATATTTCTGTGTAGTGGGTCCGGCAGGTAGCACCTCACAGGTTAAAAGATGTTCTGCAGTCATTTCCTCTTCTTTGTTGTCAAATGCTAGGCTTTGGCAATGAAGCCATTAGCTCTCTTGCTCTCCAATATTTCTGTGTAGTGGGTCCGGCAGGTAAGACTTCGCAGGTTAAAAGATGTTCTGCAGTCATTTCCTCTTCTTTGTTGTCAAATGCTAGGCTTTGGCAATGAAGCCATTAGCTCTCTTACTCTCCAATATTTCTGTGTAGTGGGTCCGGCAGGTAGCACCTCACAGGTTAAAAGATATTCTTCAGTCATTTCCTCTTCTTTGTTGTCAAATGCTAGGCTTTGGCAGTGATGCCATTAGCTCTCTTGCTCTCCAATATTTCTGTGTAGTGGGTCCGGCAGGTAAGACTTCGCAGGTTAAAAGATGTTCTTCAGTCATTTCCTCTTCTTTGTTGTCAAATGCTAGACTTTGGCAATGAAGCCATTAGCTCTCTTGCTCTCCAATATTTCTGTGTAGTGGGTCCGGCAGGTAAGACTTCGCAGGTTAAAAGATGTTCTTCAGTCATTTCCTCTTCTTTGTTGTCAAATGCGAGGCTTTGGCAATGAAGCCATTAGCTCTCTTGCTCTCCAATATTTCTGTGTAGTGGGTCCGGCAGGTAAGACTTCGCAGGTTAAAAGATGTTCTTCAGTCATTTCCTCTTCTTTGTTGTCAAATGCTAGACTTTGGCGATGAAGCCATTAGCTCTCTTGCTCTCCAATATTTCTGTGTAGTGGGTCCGGCAGGTAAGACTTCGCAGGTTAAAAGATGTTCTTCAGTCATTTCCTCTTCTTTGTTGCACAGAGGACAATTTGGACTTGTATAAATTCTTATTCTGTGTAAGTGTTTGGCCAAATAATCATGTACCGTAAGTAATCTAAAATTTGCCAAGTCCTGCTGCTAAGTCCGCTTGCCGTTTGCCCCGGAGTTTAACAGCTACGGTGCCATACCAGGATGTGCAACGTTTTTTCCGTCGCCAACTCCTATCTGCTTGGCAGCAATCCTGGACAGCTTTGGAAGGCACACAACTCCGGGCAATAAAGGAGAGCGTACAACCCTGGCTAACTTCCTGCAGGGATAACCGGCGATCCGAGGTGATACTCACCCGGCTGAGAATTGGGCACACACGTGCGACTCATGGTCATTTGTTAAGAGGGGAACCGGCCCCAGTGTGTGCTCCATGTGCAGTACGCCTCACTGTGCGGCATGTATTGCTTGATTGCCCGCAGTACACCCGCGTTCGCCAGTCTTTGGGCCTAAGGACTAACTTGCAAGGTATTTTAGGGGACGACCCAGTGTCCGTGGATGAGGCTCTGCGGTTTGTTTTTAAAATCGGTTTTAATAAACAAATCTGACTTGTATTTTATATTTATTAATTTTAGAGATTTAAAATTTTTAGTACCGGGATGAGTTTTTTATGTGCTTTTAATAGCTGAGTGTTTTTATTTTATCTTACTTTTTAGCTTTGTGTAGCTTTTAGTTTTTAGAATTGACTTCGGGCCCAAATGACCTTGTTGTCGACGGGCCCCAAAACACTACACACTCACACTCTAAAATTTGCTACTGCAGATTTACGTGGGATTTCTGGAATTATTTCTGGATTTTTAATTAAAATGTTCCATTTTTTATCTTTGGCTTTGTTAGATATTGATTGGTTTTGTTTGTTTTTCTATTTGCTTTTAATTAATCTTTTTATGGATGTAAAGGGTAAGATTTTACTTTTGTTCTGAATTAAATTTGCACCTTTTTGGCAAGAAAATCAGCTGATTCATTTCCTGCAATTCCACAATGTGCAGGTATCCACTGTAATATAATTCTTTTCTGTAGTTTTTGAAGTTTTTGGATCATTTTGTGACATTCTTTAATTTGGATTGACCTCATTTTATATGAACTTATTGCTTTAGAATCAGAAAGTATGACAGTATTTTTGAATTTATGTATGGAAGGTGTCGGAGTGAAATATGAATAGCCGTTACTTCTGCATCAAAATTTTTTGTGTGGTATCCTGCTGGTTGATAGAATGAGAACAGTGCACACTTAATTCCTGCTCCTGAGTTGTTGTCCAAGTTAGATCCATCTGTGTAGATATGTAACCATTCTTCAGGTGGTATCCATTGTTCACAGTTTCTAATGCTAGTGCTTTTAGTACAGGTTTGGAAGTTTCAGATTTTGTAACTATTTGTTCTAAATCTAATTGAATATTAATTGGTTCAAAAGTCAGTGGGTTTTCTTTGATTAAAATGTTTTCTTTAGAATTAGGAAGATTCAGATCTGTTTTTAATTCCTTAACTTTGTGTAGGAAACCTGTTTGGTAGAAAGTTCATTTAATGCGGAGATATTGGAGAGTGTCGTACAGCGAGAGACGCAATCACGTTACTGAGGAATTTTCCAGAGAGCTAGTTCCACCGTCTGCCGCAACACACCTACCGCTGTCACTTGATCATACAGCCCTAAAACAGATGAAAAGTGGGACACGAAATCAGTGATAGAATTGGAATTATCCTTAACATTCACCTACTATCCAGGAGAAAGCACGAAAAATCTATCATCAGAGTGACCGTTCAACGGTAATCGAACAGGGGACCTTACATGTAACCGCAGACATTTCATTGGTTTATATCTGCAAATGTAAGTACTAGGTCAGTTCATACGGAGTTTTAGAAGCTTCCTTCATTCGCGTGTGTGTACCAATTATGAGGGTGAACGATTTTTAGAAATTTGAAAAGCCATCGCAGCGATGCGCGCTTGGCTGGGGTTATCGATCGATGCAAAGCCAGCTGCATATTAAAGAGTTTTCCTCTTGCTGCTCCTGCTGCTACACCAATGTTAGCTCAACTCAGCCGGATTTTCTTTAACGCCAGGTGGCTTTTGTCTCTCTCTAAGAGCACTGCAATTAGCCCTAATGGAAATTAAGAAAGCCTATTAGACTGAGTGAAGTGGCCAATGTTTTTGGTTTCCTCCAGTCACCAGATAAATATTTCAGTGCAACTCTAACAGAGAGAACGGGTCGGTCTGGTTAAGCACTGACTTGTACAGTAAGTGATTGTCAAATGTTTTAAAACTAATCGTTATGTGAACTTCCATTCTTTTGTTTAGGAAAGGGATAAAAAGTGAATAACGACCTACCGTTTAAGAAAACCAAGCGTGATGTCTCAGGCGGTTTCGTATCCGTGGCGCGCAATCGGTAGGTCCTGGTTTGATTCCCGTGGCCGACCCATTGGGTTTTTCGGGGTTTTCTCGGGTCGCCAGACGAATTCTGTGTAGGACAATTACATCCACCGAATTTTTGGTCGATCCATTGCATCTCCTTATCATTTCACATCATCTCTCATCTGGTGGTCTCTTTGGCATAAAAGTGTCGGTGGTATCTCGGCGCTGCATGGAAAGATGATAAGTTCACCGATAGGACTGTCTCCAGGCACCGGGTGGGCCGTTTCTGGAGCACAGTAGGATGGGATGTGGGTTGCAGTCTGTCGGGAAGTTTAAACTGGTAAATTGTAGAGACCCTGCCCTCTGCACTGTCGTGGCTCTCTAGGACGGCTTCCCTGTCTCCTCTCACCTCATCCTTCTTCCTGGCGATGTCCTCTTGGATGCAAATATACAATAAACCAAGCTTGGACCTCCTTGCCGAATTCCCTCCAGTCCAGTCGAGTCTCAATATCTCTATTTACCTTAAAACCTCGCATTTGATGTTTTATGTGCCATGCAGTAATCATCTACCTGCTGGGTGATGCATAGTAGAGAAAGCACAAATGACATTCATAGGGAGAAAGTCGCGACCAGTGTTTGACGTGACAACAGAATATTAGCAAATGCAAAGTTGTACCCAAATGTTGACAAAACACGATCGTTATTTATAAAGCTGGAGTGCTTCCCTAGAGAGGTCTCTCATTAAAATCCTGAAAGGCTGTCGCTAGATATTAATTTGTATCTGCCGTTTGAACAGCTATGCACCTCAATATTTGTAATTACATATCCTTATAGAATTCTGTGTGGTGCTAACGAGCCAGACTTAACGATATTGTACCGCAAGTGTTGACAGAGCGTTTGTTTATATACAGGATGTTTCATGAATAATGTGACGTTGTGGGTTCGTGAAATGAAAAGTCCAATTACACAAACTCAACAATGTTCTTTATTTCCACCGACTTACAGTTGAACACTTGCCAATTACACAGAATTACGTAATGCACACAATTACAATTCACCAGTTCGTCCGTTACCGTTCCGATGCACGCACTCAGTCTTCTCGTCCGTTCACTAGCTCGTCAAGCACTGACTGACTGACTAGCAGAACCAGCAGAAGAGTCGGGTCGTCCAGGTTTACCTGGACGGAGTGTTTGCTGCCCAGCACCTTAGCCGCTTATTGAGTCTTTATCTGGACAGTATAGAAGAGTCATCATTTGTCTCAGGCGGTTGTTTTCGGCAGTGGACATATCTTGTGAGCGCAGTCGCCCCGGGGGGGGGGGGATGCGCCAGTGCTGGCTGCGCTCTTCCGCCTGCCTGGGAGGCATCTGAGCACAGTCCGCTTAACAGGCTAGAGGGAAAGGAACAGTGTTAAGGTGTTGAGTTTGCCAAGCCCATTTCTGGGCTTAGGAGGTTGGAGTCAGGGGAATGTGGCCCTGTTCAGTATAGTACTAGTTACCCAAGGCATCTTTGGGTAACCGGTAGCTCGGTCGGCGGCGAGGAACCCTGTGGTCGTAACGGCCTAGGGTGTTCACTAATATGTTCGGATGAGAGTCCAGCTTATCGTAGATGGTGCGGGATCTCTCCCGCACCACGTCCACGATATACGGGACCCCAGAGGATGTGGGACGGGAATCTACGCCCGGTATCGTAGATCATGCGCAGTGCCCTGTTCTAGACGCGCTGGAGTCTGCGGATAGTGGTGGGAGCCACTGATTTCCAGACTTCGCAGCCGTACAGAATCAGGGACGGTATAATCGCCCGATACAGGCGTAGTTTGAAGTGCGTTGGCATTGAGGATTTGAGAATATGGCAGCCCTTTTTATAGGAATATCGCCGTCTTCTCGAAGTCTCTAGTTTCCGTGAATCCACGCGAAGGTTCCAGATGGCAGTGGTAGGGGGGAAAGAGGCGGCCAGCAACAAGTGACATTTCCCTAATCATCCCCTCAGTTAGTGACAGAGACTGATGGGAAGGCGTGGCTCGGCTGCCTCTGGTCCCGTCTCAGCTGTCGTTCGTCTGGCGTTCCGATAATTGGGTGACAATAAGAAGCGAATTACATCTGTTTTACTTAGCTATCTGTTCGAGTAAAGAGAACTGATTTTCAAGGTCTTCACATAGAGTCTGATTTATAAAAGAAGATACGTGATGGTCATCTGTTTCCCCACGTGGGAGCTGCAATGTTGCCCACCAGATCTCCTTTCTTTATCTTCTCAACACTCGAAACATAAACAAGGGTTCGAGTTATCTCACCTCAGTAAAAATATGTACAGTTAATCTGTATTAGCCTACTTTAAGAACAGAAATAAGTCGTTCACACATTCACTGAGTTGCAGCGTCTTCACATGTGTGAGTTCTTTTAAATAATTCTTTGTACTATGTAACTAATATTCCATACTTCCCGTTATTGTTGCTATACATCGTAAGTTGACATTCCCGTACTAGTGCGGTAAATATTTCTCCATAGAAACACATATACGCGATGTACGTTCTAAATTCTAACATTTATCTTCAATTATACTTATTGATATTTCAGCTAATATCTTAACTACTAAAATTCAGATTGATATAAATACACAGAGTACAAAAAATAATGTGCAACACACATAATGGAATCTCGAAAATAGAAAAAAAAAAACTCGGTGCAAGCGCCTTGTTTTTCAAACCTTTCCTCGTTCCGTATACATTAATATCGCAATATACTATTATTAACGACTTTGCTAATTGACATGTTCATATCAACGCCACCGATATGTCGGAATTTTGACCTACAGGAATTCTTTTACGTGCAAGCATGGATAAACTGCTTATTTACCAAAAAAAGTGTGTTAGGGTCATGTATAATCTAAAAGCAAGAGAATATTGCAGGGATACCTTTATAAATAAAAAAAATAGCCACCATCTACCCTCTGTATGCTTATACAGCTATAATGTTTATTGTGGACAAGTGTAATCCAGTTAAAAACAATCAGGTACATGAACATAACACCAGAACCAATATGAATTACTATAGAGATAGTGCAATTAAAACTGTCTCTCAAAAGGATGTACATATACTAGGAATTAAACTTTACAATAAATTGCCATCTGATATTAAATCAATAGCTAGCATCTCAAAACAGCCGTTTAAATGGAAGTTAAAGGCTCTCCTCAATAAATAAATTTATATAACTTAAATGAATTATGACATTGCAGCTTTAATTATACTAGAAAGTGATAAATTCATTAAACTGATTAAGGGATCATGTGTAGAATTAGTTTCTAATGCTGTAATTGACTACGTAAATTAGTTTCTAATATCTATTTACAATATTTATTTGCTTTTTCTACTTTAGACCCTTGTTGGATCCTGTATCTGTTACAGTTTTTAGTCTTATGTAACTTTTTATATTTATCTTTGTATCTTGAACTGACGTATCCTATAACATTTGTATTATGTTGCAAAGGATGAAATAAATACAATACAATACTGACATGTGACTGTCGCTTTTAGATAAAAGGAATAAGCTGTTCATTGATAAGGAGCAAACTCTCGTCTTCCTGTTGGAAGAATTCTCTAAGAGAACAGACAAATTCTCTAGCTTGACGATGCAATGTAACAACCCGACCGTAAGCTGATCTTTGCCTTGGGCCATGATTCCTCGGTCCACCTCTAATCCTACCGCCGCTACGTCTTGCTTCCATAAAAACGTATTTTAATTGTGTTTTAACAAAGTAGTTCAAAAATACACAACGCAACTGAATACTCAAGCGAACAAACTGTGTTTCCCGTATACAACTAGCGATAACTGATCTGAGGAGTATGTGTTTCACCAGTGTATCCAATCTGGCAACCTTTGTTTACGTTAGCATAGCAACGGCCCTCCCTTCTTACTCTTCGAGAAAATGTTTAAAACATCTAAATTTTTTATTGTTTTATAAAATAGTATATAGTGTTAGCTATCAAACACCAAAATATTATGACTGTACGTGGTCTGTATGTACCTTTAAAAAGTTAAATGCCCTAGTGTTGCATAGTAGCAACACATAGTCTTCCATCAGCTGTCTTGGAATCTATAAAGCCCACCTACCAATTCTTAGCACACCCAGACTTGCTAAAATAATGTCTCTATGGAGAGATACAAAACCCAAATGAAAGCCTCAACAGTTTGGTATGGAAAAGGTGTCCCAAAACATCATTTGTGTCTTCCATAGTTGTGAAAATTGCTACATTTGATGCTGCAATAGTGTTTAATGATGGGAATGTTGGCAAAAAGAAAGTTATGCATCAGTTAGGGTATCAACCTGGTGTGTTTATGGAAACAAAGTTGCAGAGTATCGTCAACATTCGCATTGCTGGTGCAGAAAGAGCTATGAAATTAATGCAGAAAGAAGCAAGACAGAAGAGGAATTTAAAAAGAAGACCAGAATGAGGATCCAGACTATGGATATGGGAAGGTCCGACTTAAAATTAAAAGGCAAACTGAATAATACTAATTGTATTTTTAATTGCCTTTCCCCGTAACTAGCATTTTCTGCAACTTCAACCCATTTTTCTCTCAAACTACTTCATCTACAGTGATGCAATTTAGCACACAGCTTTCTTATGTCTCAATAACAATTTGCTGGTTCTAGAAATTAAGATTAAGCTCCAGATGGAATGTGATGTTACAAAATATATCAAATTATTTTAATTTTTAAAGGATGCATATGATTAACATTTTTTTAAATTCTATACAGCTTCAATAAGAAATTTAATCCAACAAATTCATTTTAATGTGTTTTAAAATAACATACCAAATTTCAGAAAGTTTATTTTTAATCTATATGTATTTAATAAATAACAAGAATGGTATCCATTGTAAAAAGGTTGAGACGTACTGGCATAAGCCAAGTGAAAGCTGGTTTAAAAAGTGTTTCATTTTATACCAAATATAATTATCCCTGCTTTGTTTTCCATATTGTTGTTCATATTGCCTGTGTACTATAACATGTGTCTTATGTTAACTTTTGTACATATATACGCTATTAAACTTTATACCTATAGACATGTTCAATGTTCACAGCCTTTTCTGGCTACAAGTGAACCTACTGAACGCAAATCAATCTAATATAATCTAATCTAGCATATGTGAATTTTGAAGAAAAATGGGCTTAAGTTTGTAAATATCTCTGCATATAGAAAAATATGTAGCATTACTTATAAACTATGGAAAATTATGAAACAAAGTGTGCATATTAACTGTATTATCTTAAATGAGTATGCTAAGTTTCACTTCTCTAACTTGAAAACAGTGGATGTTATGGCTATTTATGTAAGACCCTGAATATTTGCATACGTCCCACCTTAAAAATTAGACTGTCGCGACCACTGTTAAGGATTTGACTGTCGCTGAAACCTACTTTATACCTACAACGCAAATGTTTAACAAAGAAACGTTATCTACAATGATTTCTGAAGCCCAAACTTCCATTTCCTATACCGAAAAGGTTTATTTTTAGATAGATAAAAGTTTTATGCCGATCCACGTTTACCAACTTCATTTTGAAGTGCAATCACACATGTGGCAACGACCCTTTTCACTTGTACATGTTTAATAAATTCGCTTTGTTTGACTAGATTTTGCATTTCATGATATAAAAGCTAATGGCACTCACATACGTTCACAATTCAATTTATCGCTATACGTCGTTCAGTTAACCTGTTCTTTGTGTTGATCTGTATCGATCAGCTGAATAAAATGATGGTAGAGCTGTACTTTGCTAGCTAACATTTGAACTGACACAAAACAGTGTGGTATAGCATATAATAAGATAAAAAAAAAAAAGACATCTAACTACATTCTCATATTACGAGGATCGGCTGATAAGTTCCGGGCCTCACACAGAGGCCTCACTGTGACACTTGTATCCATAGTTACAGGTCAATAGCTTGTTTAGTTTTTGAATGACAGCATTTTAAACCAGACAATTGTAGAGGTTTCACATAATGGAGGATTTGGAAAAGGGAGCAGTGATTAAATACTTCCATTTGAAAGTCTTAACGCCTAAAGAAATCAAGGAGGAAATGGACAGTACATTGAAAGACTCTGTCCCTTCATATTTCACAGTTACTGTGGCGGGAAAGCTATCCACCAGACGACCCATCAGAGGAGGCGTCCCAGAAGGCTCTGTCTTATCCCCTACACTCTTTAGCGTGAATGTGGCGGATCTCCCCTGGAACTACACGTCAACGTAGCCCAATATGCAGACGACGTGCTACTATACAACACAGATAGAAACGCACGCAGTGCCTTCAACCCAATACAGCGACACCTAATCCTCATTCATGATTGGTGTAGGATTTGGCGATTGTCTATCAACCCAGAGAAAAGCCAAGCCATACTCTTCACTAAGCGTCACTTTCCCGCCAACCTCCCCGCCTTTAACTATTCTGGCAGAAGGATAGAGTGGACAAATTCTCTAAAATACTTAGGTGTAAAGCTGGACAAGGGCCTAAATTTTCGGGGTCACATCCAGGAGGTAGCTCATCGGGCGTGCGAAGCTTCGGCTTCATTGTACTCCATGATGCGATAGGAATGCCGACACCCCTTAAGTTGCGCCTTTTTCAGGCTTTAATTCTTCCAATCATGCTTTATGCGTGTGATACCTGGGGCATTGCCCCAGGAACCAATCTGCGACAACTTCAGCGTGTACAGAATAGATGTCTAGGTCCATTTATTCTGTTTGCTGGAGGTTACCCGTGAGATACCTTCATGAATCCTCATCTCTCCACTATGTGGAAGATGTCATTAGGCGCCGGGCCACAAAAATCTACGCGAGTTTGCCTCAACATCAGAGCGCCCTGGTTAGGTCTCTAGGGAACTATAGAACAACCGAAAGACGCTACAAGCTATGCCGGCTTCCCCGCATGGCATGCGGGCACACCCGGTAACAATAAAATTCTTATTACAACCTTAAAATTATTACTGTTTGAAATTAATAGACTTTCTAAATTAAACTGTTCCTAAAATTATCACACCAGCGGAGCTCACATAGCGTTGCACCCGAGTTGGCTACCATGAGGAGCTACGGCTACCTCCCTTCTTTTCATCTACCTAAACTTAAACCACCACCCTGCAAAACCCCACATATCCTGTCAATAAGTGGTTAAGTCCGTGTAGGATAGGTACACGAATGACACACATCCTGCTGACCCTTAGTCAGCCGCCAGCTGCTTAAATGAATACAATATTTAAAAGGTTAGCTGTAGAGTTTAAAATGGGACGTACGAGTACTAGTGATGAGCCTCGCTCTGTCCCTTCATATACAATAATTAAAAGGTTGGTTGTAGAGTTAAAAATGGGACGTACGAGTACTAGTGATGAGCCTCGCTCTGTTTCTTCATATACAATAATTAAAAGGTTGGTTGTAGAGTTTAAAATGGGACGTACGAGTACTAGTGATGAGCCTCGCTCTGGCCCTTCATATACAATAATTAAAAGGCTGGTTGTAGAGTTTAAAATGGGACGTACGAGTACTAGTGATGAGCCTCGCTCTGTCTCTTCATATACAATAGTTAAAAGGTTGGTTGTAGAGTTTAAAATGGGACGTACAAGTACTAGTGATGAGCCTCGCTCTGTCCCTTCATATACAATAATTAAAAGGTTGGTTGTAGAGTTTAAAATGGGACGTACAAGTACTAGTGATGAGTCTCGCTCTGTCCCTTCATATACAATAATTAAAAGGTTGGTTGTAGAGTTTAAAATGGTACGTACGAGTACTAGTGATAAGCCTCGCTCTGTCCCGTCATATACAATAATTAAAAGGTTGGTTGTAGAGTTTAAAATGGTACGTAAGAGTACTAGTGATAAGCCTCGCTCTGTCCCGTCATATACAATAATTAAAAGGTTGGTTGTAGAGTTTAAAATGGTACGTAAGAGTACTAGTGATAAGCCTCGCTCTGTTCCGTCATATACAATAATTAAAAGGTTGGTTGTAGAGTTTAAAATGGAACGTAAGAGCACTAGTGATAAGCCTCGCTCTGTCCCGTCATATACAACAATTAAAAGGTTGGTTGTAGAGTTTAAAATGGTACGTACGAGTACTAGTAATAAGCCTCGCTCTGTCCCGTCATATACAATAATTAAAATGTTGGTTGTAGAGTTTAAAATGGTACGTAAGAGCACTAGTGATAAGCCTCGCTCTGTCCCGTCATATACAATAATTAAAAGGTTGGTTGTAGAGTTTAAAATGGTACGTAAGAGTACTAGTGATAAGCCTCGCTCTGTCCCGTCATATACAATAATTAAAAGGTTGGTTGTAGAGTTTAAAATGGAACGTACGAGTACTAGTGACGAGCCACGCTCTGTCCCTTTATATACAATAATTAAAAGGTTGGTTGTAGAGTTTGAAATGGGACGTACGAGTACTAGTGATGTACAATAATTAAAAGGTTGGTTGTAGAGTTTAAAATGGGACGTACGAGTACTAGTGATGAGCCTCGCTCTGTCCCTTCATATACAATAATTAAAAGGTTGGTTGTAGAGTTTAAAATGGGACGTGCGAGAACTAGTGATGAGCCTCGCTCTGTCCCTTCATATACAATAATTAAAAGGTTGGTTGTAGAGTTTAAAATTGGACGTACGAATACTAGTGATGAGCCTCGCTCTGTCTCTTCATATACAATAATTAAAAGGTTGGTTGTGGGGTTTAAAATGGGACGTACGAGAACTAGTGATGAGCCTCGCTCTGTCTCTTCATATACAATACTTAAAAGGTTGGTTGTAGAGTTTAAAATGGGACGTACGAGTACTAGTGATGAGCCTCGCTCTGTCCCTTCATATACAATAATTAAAAGGTTGGTTGTAGAGTTTAAAATGGGACGTACGAGTACTAGTGATGAGCCTCGCTCTGTCCCTTCATATACAATAATTAAAAGGTTGGCTGTAGAGTTTAAAATGGGACGTACGAGTACTAGTGATGAGCCTCGCTCTGTCCCTTCATATACAATAATTAAAAGGTTGGTTGTAGAGTTTAAAATGGGACGTACGAGTACTAGTGATGAGCCTCTCTCTGTCCCTTTATATACAATAATTAAAAGGTTGGTTGTAGAGTTTAAAATGGGACGTACGAGTACTAGTGATGAGCCTCTCTCTGTCCCTTTATATACAATAATTAAAAGGTTGGCTGTAGAGTTTAAAATGGGACGTACGAGTACTAGTGATGAGCCTAGCTCTGTCCCTTCATATACAATAATTAAAAGGTTGGCTGTAGAGTTTAAAATGGGACGTACGAGTACTAGTGATGAGCCTCTCTCTGTCCCTTTATATACAATAATTAAAAGGTTGGTTGTAGAGTTTAAAATGGGACGTACGAGTACTAGTGATGAGCCTCTCTCTGTCCCTTTATATACAATAATTAAAAGGTTGGCTGTAGAGTTTAAAATGGGACGTACGAGTACTAGTGATGAGCCTCTCTCTGTCCCTTCATATACAATAATTAAAAGGTTGGTTGTAGAGTTTAAAATGGGACGTACGAGTACTAGTGATGAGCCTCTCTCTGTCCCTTTATATACAATAATTAAAAGGTTGGCTGTAGAGTTTAAAATGGGACGTACGAGTACTAGTGATGAGCCTAGCTCTGTCCCTTCATATACAATAATTAAAAGGTTGGTTGTAGAGTTTAAAATGGGACGTACGGGTACTAGTGATGAGCCTCGCTCTGTCCCTTCATATACAATAATTAAAAGGTTGGTTGTAGAGTTTAAAATGGGACGTACGAGTACTAGTGATGAGCCTCGCTCTGTCCCTTCATATACAATAATTAAAAGGTTGGTTGTAGAGTTTAAAATGGGACGTACGAGTACTAGTGATGAGCCTCGCTCTGTCCCTTCATATACAATAATTAAAAGGTTGGCTGTAGAGTTTAAAATGGGACGTACGAGTACTAGTGATGAGCCTCTCTCTGTCCCTTCATATACAATAATTAAAAGGTTGGTTGTAGAGTTTAAAATGGGACGTACGAGTACTAGTGATGAGCCTCTCTCTGTCCCTTTATATACAATAATTAAAAGGTTGGTTGTAGAGTTTAAAATGGGACGTACGAGTACTAGTGATGAGCCTCGCTCTGTCCCTTCATATACAATAATTAAAAGGTTGGTTGTAGAGTTTAAAATGGGACGTACGAGTACTAGTGATGAGCCTCTCTCTGTCCCTTTATATACAATAATTAAAAGGTTGGCTGTAGAGTTTAAAATGGGACGTACGAGTACTAGTGATGAGCCTAGCTCTGTCCCTTCATATACAATAATTAAAAGGTTGGCTGTAGAGTTTAAAATGGGACGTACGAGTACTAGTGATGAGCCTCTCTCTGTCCCTTTATATACAATAATTAAAAGGTTGGTTGTAGAGTTTAAAATGGGACGTACGAGTACTAGTGATGAGCCTCTCTCTGTCCCTTTATATACAATAATTAAAAGGTTGGCTGTAGAGTTTAAAATGGGACGTACGAGTACTAGTGATGAGCCTCTCTCTGTCCCTTCATATACAATAATTAAAAGGTTGGTTGTAGAGTTTAAAATGGGACGTACGAGTACTAGTGATGAGCCTCTCTCTGTCCCTTTATATACAATAATTAAAAGGTTGGCTGTAGAGTTTAAAATGGGACGTACGAGTACTAGTGATGAGCCTAGCTCTGTCCCTTCATATACAATAATTAAAAGGTTGGTTGTAGAGTTTAAAATGGGACGTACGGGTACTAGTGATGAGCCTCGCTCTGTCCCTTCATATACAATAATTAAAAGGTTGGTTGTAGAGTTTAAAATGGGACGTACGAGTACTAGTGATGAGCCTCGCTCTGTCCCTTCATATACAATAATTAAAAGGTTGGTTGTAGAGTTTAAAATGGGACGTACGAGTACTAGTGATGAGCCTCGCTCTGTCCCTTCATATACAATAATTAAAAGGTTGGCTGTAGAGTTTAAAATGGGACGTACGAGTACTAGTGATGAGCCTCTCTCTGTCCCTTCATATACAATAATTAAAAGGTTGGTTGTAGAGTTTAAAATGGGACGTACGAGTACTAGTGATGAGCCTCTCTCTGTCCCTTTATATACAATAATTAAAAGGTTGGTTGTAGAGTTTAAAATGGGACGTACGAGTACTAGTGATGAGCCTCGCTCTGTCCCTTTATATACAATAATTAAAAGGTTGGTTGTAGAGTTTAAAATGGGACGTACGAGTACTAGTGATGAGCCTCTCTCTGTCCCTTTATATACAATAATTAAAAGGTTGGCTGTAGAGTTTAAAATGGGACGTACGAGTACTAGTGATGAGCCTCTCTCTGTCCCTTCATATACAATAATTAAAAGGTTGGTTGTAGAGTTTAAAATGGGACGTACGAGTACTAGTGATGAGCCTCTCTCTGTCCCTTTATATACAATAATTAAAAGGTTGGCTGTAGAGTTTAAAATGGGACGTACGAGTACTAGTGATGAGCCTAGCTCTGTCCCTTCATATACAATAATTAAAAGGTTGGTTGTAGAGTTTAAAATGGGACGTACGGGTACTAGTGATGAGCCTCGCTCTGTCCCTTCATATACAATAATTAAAAGGTTGGTTGTAGAGTTTAAAATGGGACGTACGAGTACTAGTGATGAGCCTCGCTCTGTCCCTTCATATACAATAATTAAAAGGTTGGTTGTAGAGTTTAAAATGGGACGTACGAGTACTAGTGATGAGCCTCGCTCTGTCCCTTCATATACAATAATTAAAAGGTTGGCTGTAGAGTTTAAAATGGGACGTACGAGTACTAGTGATGAGCCTCTCTCTGTCCCTTCATATACAATAATTAAAAGGTTGGTTGTAGAGTTTAAAATGGGACGTACGAGTACTAGTGATGAGCCTCTCTCTGTCCCTTTATATACAATAATTAAAAGGTTGGTTGTAGAGTTTAAAATGGGACGTACGAGTACTAGTGATGAGCCTCGCTCTGTCCCTTCATATACAATAATTAAAAGGTTGGTTGTAGAGTTTAAAATGGGACGTACGAGTACTAGTGATGAGCCTCGCTCTGTCCCTTCATATACAATAATTAAAAGGTTGGCTGTAGAGTTTAAAATGGGACGTACGAGCACTAGTGATGAGCCTCGTTCTGTGGAAGTCAGAACTCCAGAGTTCATTGAACTAATTCATCGTTTAGTACTGGAAGACCACAGATTAAAGTTGTTTGAAATAACAGAGGCCGTAAACATAACAAAAGAACGTGCAGGTAATATTTTAAGTAAGGTTTTGGGCTTTCACCAGGTCTGTGCCGCGTTTGTTGACACCTGATCAAATGTTGTAAAGAAGAACTGTTTCTGTTAAGAATTTGTAGGTCTGCCGGAAAAATCGCAGTGAATTTTGAAGCGGCTTATTATATTTATGACACTTGGATACATCACTACACTCCAGAAACTAAATCACAAGATTGTACCAGGTGAACCAACTCCAATTTTTTCATACATTGAGTCAACATTTACGCCAGAGGTTCTACTGCCAGTAGTAGTACCCGTAGGACCAAGGAACTGCGCCTCCTTCTACCCTGGACCCGAAGCTCCGGGGCTGTTTCTATAGGGCAATATCTGGAGTCTAAAAAGCCCCCCCTCCAATCGACTCAAAAATCAAGACAGGTGGAAGTGGATACGCCACTTACGCGCGTCAACCCCGCAGGGAAGACTACCGAAAACCTCGGTGGGGCCGCCTGGTGAACTAGCACACCTTCTACTAGCTCTGCAGGCTAGTACCCGGGACTTATTAGGCGACAATCTATCCCCTCCGGTAGGCCGTAGCCTGGCTGGAGGTACCCAATTCCCCGTGGGTGTCGGGAACACACTTCCCCCTCGAGTCCAACCCAATCCGAACAACTCCCCGACGGCAGGGGCTCGGCTGTTCGGCCCGAGGTTCCTCTAGTAACGTCAGAGGTACCATGAATACTAAGGGTCCGCAGCGCCCGCAATATTGAGTCAACATGAAAAATTCAATGCCATGGCCGGGATTTGAACCACGGATCTCCTGGTTTCCGTCCAGTCGCTCTAACGCATTGAGCTACCATGGCCAACGTGCCGTCCTGACATTAAAATCTCTATTTGAGTCATATATTTCCCGGGTATACCACTAGGGGCTCTCGCATTCGAGATACACCGTTTGTGGCAACTTACTTGAGTTCCAGGCTTCATCATTTAACTCTTAATATTTTAGTTAATTTGTTTTACTCTCGCGCCAAGGCCTACCAGTCTGACTGCCGGTCTCACGCGCACTTATGCACAGCAGAGTTGGACGATCATCCAACCGATACGGGGAGGGGATGTGTTCAACATCTCGGCAACACCCAGCCGGAACTTTGGTTTTCGTGACCAGGACCGCCTACCTAGCGTAAGCTCATTTTCTTCACGATGCTGAGTGGTCACCAGTCCTATACCCGGGACTAAAAATCCGCACCCTATGGGTGGTATCGAACCCGGGCCACTTTTCGTGGCCAGGGATCAAGGCATGCTGCGTTAGCCCGCTGCGGCACTGCGCAGGACCAACTCCGAAAATGGCTGTCAATTTTGTCAGCTAACAAGGTTATGGCGAGAGTTTTCTGGGATGTACAGGGAATTATTTTTATTGATTACTCGGAAAAGAGTAAAAGTATCACTAGTGACTACTACGTAAGCTTACTATAACGTTTCAGCGATGATATGAAAAGAAGACCTCATTTGGCATTTGTTTCTTCACGACAATGCTGCGGCCCATCGTTCAGCCATTGCAATGGGAAAAATGTGCGAATTAAAGTTGGGATTACTTGAACATTCACAGTATTCGCCAGATCTAGCACTCAGTGAATACCACCTGCTCACAAACCCAGTGGCGGCTGGTGGGTTAAATTATTGGTGGTGCACAAATGTAAAATAAAATACAGAGTAGTAGTGACTCACCTATTTATACAGAAACTCTGCTCTCCTCTCCTTAGACCTGGCGAATCTATCGGTAACTTTTGCGTTGAAGTCGCCAATCTTCATAATAAACTCTCTCTCAATTGAAAGCATTGCTAATACTGACAATCTGTCCTGTGACATTGTGTTCCTAAGGAAAGTTTTTAGTCTTTTTAAAGTTGAGAAACAGCATTCTGCTTCAGCGGTACACATTGGCATAGTTAACAGTACTCGGAGGAGTTTGACATATTCGCTGAATGTAGCACATAAATTGTTTTCCTTATTGAAGTCCAGCAAGCACACAGCGCCGGACATTCCACGAAATTCCTCTCGACTGTAAATTACAGTCAGTTCTCTACGAATTTTTGTTCTAATGATAAAAGGATAGAACCTTATTGTTTCTCTAAGGGAATCCTCTGGAAATGTCTTAGAAATTTTCTTGATTAAACAAAGTTGAGGCTACCAGATGCCCCATAAAGCTAAATCTGTCCTTTGCTTCTCTAAGAATGTCACATACTTCAAGAGCTTCTCTTCTTTTCACATCATGATCTTCTATTCTTCTCCTCTTAATTGCAGTTTCTTCGTGTTCCGCGATATCCACGCTATTTCTTACCTTTTGCACTTCCCTTTTAAATGCGTTTAGCTGGGCGATGGCAAATGTTGTATTGCAGTCTCGTTTCTGCAGCTGATTGTACAAAATGTCCACATGTGGCATGATCTTGTAGAAGAAAGACAGCCAGAATACAAAATTATAATCTTTCAAAGTGGCCATAAACCCAGAAGCCTGAACAAGTGTGGCGTTGTTGTTTAACAGAGCTCTCTTCTGAATAACCTCCATGCATTTAATTAAATTCTCCCTGTGTTCGAAAAGCAGAGCACACAGAAGCTAAGCCTGAAGGTCACGCTATAGCCGTTGCTAAGAGTAGGAGGAGCTAGGTTTATAAACCTCCATTTAAGCAATGTATAAGAAGCCCCTCCTATCTCTTCACCTTCCCGCAACCCCCTCAGAGAGCCTACATTTGGGCGAAATCTTAGGTTAACACTTCGCTGCAAACCTGCGGCTCCTACAGCTAATCACTTTTATTTCGACTTCTGCGGTCATGGGCAGCTACAGACGATAAGCGTAATTGAAACTTGTTTGTATATAAAACAATGCAAACAAGTACAGCTTTAATGTGCAAAATGCACCTGTTGTATATTCAGAATCAGTGGGTGTAGCGCAAACCTGCAACCTTATGGAGGAGCCGCCCCTGCCCAAACCTCAAAAAAGTTAATGGAGGACGAAGATTTCACAGCAACGAGTTAAATTGGAACACCGATATTACAAATGTATTGGCCTTTCTGGAGATTATGCAGAGAAATAGACAAAAAAAAATGTTTTATTGTGAGGCTCCGCTTATCAGGAACACTAACAAAATAAAAAGGTTTCGAAAATCGAATGAATATATACGCAGAAATTAAAAAATTCCGTTAGTTTTCTATGACACCTGTGTATATCAGAGCTGTCCTTACCGTTGACTTGCCGATAACACTACGGACATGAATTTACCTCCGCGAAGATAATACACGTTGTTTTAATCCACTTTCACGCGTACACACTTTCGTGTCCTACACGATTACATATGCTGATACTTACAAAATGTAAAGGTGAGAACATAAAGTCTAAATATCTTTTTATCCTGATGTGATAAGAGATTTCTGAGGCGATTTTTAAAATCAGAACATTTTTTTAGTTAAGAATCGCCTACCTTTATCGCGGAGGTATAGGTAATTGTTTTTTGGGGGAGGGGAGTAGTGTAATCGATCACAGCAGACACTTCCGTAAGAGTGGACAGCGATGAAGGGAAAGACGGGAATTATAGAAATAACGCTGTTTTATTAACATAATTCCTGCCTAGTTAGGACTCTCCATCAACTTAACCTGCCAATTCGTATCTAATACATAATTTTACTCTGTGACTGCTCAATCCTAAACATTTATTTCATTTTCCGTTCTAATTTTCTCGCAACATCACCTATATCTTTGTAAGCAATAACTGTAGTAGTTTGGTACATTGCTAGCTTAAGAATAATTACTTTCACGGCCTCATAAAATAACAAAAGAACACTGAAGTAATATGCTATTCCTTTATCTACTCTCTGACTGGAGTCAAACTTGTTTTTGTAGTTTTGACTTTCTTATGTTTTGTTTCGAAACAGTTGTTATTAATTCCAAACCCCAAAGCATTACTATTTTTAATATTTGTTGCTCTAAAATGTTTAAGAAGAAATCTTTTGGAACTGCTTGTGATGTGAACGAGGTTAATCAATAAGTGAAAGAAAGACGTGTGACTTATAAATGTGAAATATGTGTGGAGGCGTTTGTCGTTAAGGCAACGCCAATCAATAATCTTGATTCTTTTTCAAAAGAGACGAGAAGTGTTAATACGTGTTCTTGAAACGTACATATAAAAGTTATTCAGTAATTATACCCTCTTTTGGAAAACGACGCTAAAAATATAAGAGTTGGAAAGATTGAGTCAGACTGAAAAATTCAATGCCATAGCTGGGATTTGAACCACGGATCTTCTGGTTTCCGTCCAGCCGCACTACCATTGTGCTACTATGGCCAACGTGCCGACATGACATTAAATTCTCCAACTGACTCGTTTTTTTCCGGTAAACCACTAGCAGTTCTCATAAATACACGAGACAACTACCTTAATGGCGACCTACAACATTTAAGTACTCTAAGGCCCAGGCTTAATAGTTAACCACTATTAGGTCAATTTATGGAAATTAATTGTTCCTTCACACTGGCCGTGTGTGTAACCATTCAATGGCTAGAGCGCTGGACGGAGACCAGAAGATCCGTGGTTCATATCCCGGCTATGGCATTGAAGTTTCAGTCTGACTCAATCTTTCCATATTTTAGCCTCCACTGTTTTGACTGTGATTTATTTTCTGAAGTGTAGTGATGCATCCAAGTTTCATCCATGGGAATAAGCCGTCTCAAAATTCCACTGGGATTTCTACGGTAGAGCTCCAAATTATTAGCAGAAACAGTTTTTCTTTGTAACTTTTGAACAGGTGTCAACAAACGCGGCACAGACCTTGTGAAAGCCCAAAACATTACTCAAAATATTACCTGTACGTTCTTTTGATATTTTTACAGCCTCTGCTATCTCAAACAACTTTAATCTGTGGTCTTCCAGTACTAAACGATGAATTTGTTCAATGATCTCTGGAATTGTGACTCCCAAAGAGTGAGGCTCATCACTAGTACTGGTACGTCCCATTTTAAACTCTACAACCAACCGTTTAATTATTGTATATGAAGGGACAGAGAGAGACTCATCACTAGTTCTCGTACGTCCCATTATAAACTCTACAACCAACCTTTTAATTATTGTATATGAAGGGACAGAGCGAGACTCATCACTAGTACTCGTACGTCCCATTTTAAACTCTACAACCAACCTTTTAATTATTGTATATGTAGGGACAGAGCGAGGCTCATCACTAGTACTCGTACGTGCCATTTTAAACTCTACAACCAACCTTTTAATTATTGTATATGAAGGGACAGAGCGAGGCTCATCACTAGTACTCGTACGTCACATTTTAAACTCTACAACCAACCCTTTAATTATTGTATATGAAGGGACAGAGCGAGGCTCATCACTAGTACTCGTACGTGCCATTTTAAACTCTGCAACCAACCTTTTAATTATTGTATATGAAGGGACACAGCGAGACTCATCACTAGTGCTCGTACGTCCCATTTTAAACTCTACAACAACCTTTTAATTATTGTATATGAAGGGACAGAGCGAGGCTCATCACTAGTACTCGTACGTCCCATTTTAAACTCTACAACCAACCTTATAATTATTGCATATGAAGGGACACAGCGAGACTCATCACTAGTACTCGTACGTCCCATTTTAAACTCTACAACCAACCTTTTAATTATTGTATATGAAGGGACAGAGCGAGGCTCATCACTAGTACTCGTACGTCACATTTTAAACTCTACAACCAACCTTTTAATAATTGTATATGAAGGGACACAGCGAGACTCATCACTAGTGCTCGTACGTCACATTTTAAACTCTACAACCAACCTTTTAATTATTGTATATGAAGGGACACAGCGAGACTCATCACTAGTACTCGTACGTCACATTTTAAACTCTACAACCAACCTTTTAATTATTGTATATGAAGGGACAGAGCCAGGCTCATCACTAGTACTCGTACGTACCATTTTAAACTCTACAACCAACCTTTTAATTATTGTATATGAAGGGACAGAGCGAGGCTCATCACTAGTACTCGTACGTCCCATTTTAAACTCTACAACCAACCTTTTAATTATTGTATATGAAGGGACGGAGTGAGGCTCATCACTAGCACTCGTACGTCCCATTTTAAACTCTACAACCAACCTTTTAATTATTGTATATGAAGGGACAGAGCGAGGCTCACCACTAGTACTCGTACGTCCCATTTTAAACTCTACAACCAACCTTTTAATTATTGTATATGAAGGGACACAGCGAGACTCATCACTAGTACTCGTACGTCCCATTTTAAACTCTACAACCAACCTTTTAATTATTGTATATGAAGGGACAGAGCGAGGCTCATCACTAGTAATCGTACGTCCCATTTTAAACTCTACAACCAACCTTTTAATTATTGTATATGAAGGGACAGAGCGAGGCTCATCACTAGTACTCGTACGTCCCATTTTAAACTCTACAACCAACCTTTTAATTATTGTATATGAAGGGACAGAGCGAGGCTCATCACTAGTACTCGTACGTCCCATTTTAAACTCTACAACCAACCTTTTAATTATTGTATGTGAAGGGACAGAGCGAGGCTCATCACTAGTACTCGTACGTCCCATTTTAAACTCTACAACCAACCTTTTAATTATTGTATATGAAGGGACAGAGCGAGACTCATAACTAGTGCTCGTACGTCCCATTTTAAACTCCACAACCAACCTTTTAATTATTGTATATGAAGGGACAGAGCGAGGCACATCACTAGTGCTCGTACGTCCCATTTTAAACTTTACAACCAACATTTTAATTATTGTATATGAAGGGACAGAGCGAGGCTCACCACTAGTACTCTTACGTCCCATTTTAAACTCTACAACCAACCTTTTAATTATTGTATATGAAGGGACAGAGCGAGACTCATCACTAGTACTCGTACGTCCCATTTTAAACTCTACAACCAACCTTTTAATTATTGTATATGAAGGGACAGAGCGAGACTCATCACTAGTACTCGTACGTCCCATTTTAAACTCTACAACCAACCTTTTAATTATTGTATATGAAGGGACAGAGCGAGACTCATCACTAGTGCTCGTACGTCCCATTTTAAACTCTACAACCAACCTTTTAATTATTGTATGTGAAGGGACAGAGCGAGGCTCATCACTAGTACTCGTACGTCCCATTTTAAACTCTACAACCAACCTTTTAATTATTGTATATGAAGGGACAGAGCGAGACTCATCACTAGTGCTCGTACGTCCCATTTTAAACTCTACAACCAACCTTTTAATTATTGTATGTGAAGGGACAGAGCGAGGCTCATCACTAGTACTCGTACGTCCCATTTTAAACTCTACAACCAACCTTTTAATTATTGTATATGAAGGGACAGAGCGAGACTCATAACTAGTGCTCGTACGTCCCATTTTAAACTCCACAACCAACCTTTTAATTATTGTATATGAAGGGACAGAGCGAGGCACATCACTAGTGCTCGTCCGTCCCATTTTAAACTTTACAACCACCATTTTAATTATTGTATATGAAGGGACAGAGCGAGGCTCACCACTAGTACTCGTACGTCCCATTTTAAACTCTACAACCAACCTTTTAATTATTGTATACGAAGGAACAGAGCGAGGCTCATCACTAGTACTCGTGCGTCCCATTTTAAACTCTACAACCAACCTTTTAATTATTGTATATGAAGGGACAGAGCGAGACTCATCACTAGTGCTCGTACGTCCCATTTTAAACTCTACAACCAACCTTTTAATTATTGTATATGAAGGGACAGAACGAGGCTCATCACTAGTGCTCGTACGTCACATTTTAAACTCTACAACCAACCTTTTAATTATTGTATATGAAGGGACAGAGCGAGACTCATCACTAGTACGCGTACGTCCCATTTTAAACTCTAAAACCAACCTTTTAATTATTGTATATGAAGGGACAGAGCGAGGCTCATCACTAGTGCTCGTACGTCACACTTTAAACTCTACAACCAACCTTTTAATTATTGTATATGAAGGGACAGAGCGAGGCTCATCACTAGTACTCGTACGTCCTATTTTAAACTCTACAACCAACCTTTTAATTATTGTATATGAAGGGACAGAGCGTGGCTCATCACTAGTGCTCGTATGTCCCATTTTAAACTCTACAACCAACCTTTTAATTATTGTATATGAAGGGACAGAGCATGGCTCATCAGTAGTACTCATACGTCCCATTTTAAACTGTACAACTAACCTTTTAATTATTGTATATGAAGGGGCAGAGGGAGGCTCATCACTAGTACTCGTACGTCCCATCTTAAACTCTACAACCAACCTTTTAATTATTGTATATGAAGGGACAGAGCGAGACTCATCACTAGTGCTCGTACGTCCCATTTTAAACTCTACAACCAACCTTTTAATTATTGTATATGAAGGGACAGAGCGAGACTCATCACTAGTACTCGTACGTCCCATTTTAAACTCTACAACCAACCTTTTAATTATTGTATATGAAGGGACAGAGCGAGACTCATCACTAGTACTCGTACGTCCCATTTTAAACTCTACAACCAACCTTTTAATTATTGTATATGAAGGGACAGAGCGAGACTCATCACTAGTACTCGTACGTCCCATTTTAAA
The DNA here is from genome assembly GCA_030765055.1 of Mantis religiosa. Lineage (NCBI taxonomy): Eukaryota > Metazoa > Arthropoda > Insecta > Mantodea > Mantidae > Mantis > Mantis religiosa. Next base: position 163,207,636 of record CM060954.1, read on the forward strand.
CTCTACAACCAACCTTTTAATTATTGTATATGAAGGGAAAGTGCGAGACTCATCACTAGTACTCGTACGTCCCATTTTAAACTCTACAACTAACCTTTTAATTATTGTATATGAAGGGACAGAGCGTGACTCATCACTTAGTGCTCGTACGTCCTATTTTAAACTCTACAACGAACCTTTTAATTATTGTATATGAAGGGACAGAGCGAGGCTCATCACTAGTACTCGTACGTCCCATTTTAAACTCTACAACCAACCTTTTAATTATTGTATATGAAGGGACAGAGCGAGGCTCATCACTAGTACTCGTACGTCCTATTTTAAACTCTACAACCAACCTTTTAATTATTGTATATGAAGGGACAGAGCGAGGTTCATCACTAGTACTCGTACGTCCCACTTTAAACTCTACAACCAACCTTTTAATTATTGTATATGAAGGGACAGAGCGAGGCTCATCACTAGTACTCGTACGTCACATTTTAAACTCTACAACCAACCTTTTAATTATTGTATATGAAGGGACAGAGCGAGGTTCATCACTAGTACTCGTACGTCCCATTTTAAACTCTACAACCAACCTTTTAATTATTGTATATGAAGGGACAGAGCGAGGTTCATCACTAGTACTCGTACGTCCCACTTTAAACTCTACAACCAACCTTTTAATTATTGTATATGAAGGGACAGAGCGAGGCTCATCACTAGTACTCGTACGTCACATTTTAAACTCTACAACCAACCTTTTAATTATTGTATATGAAGGGACAGAGCGAGGCTCATCACTAGTACTCGTACGTCCCACTTTAAACTCTACAACCAACCTTTTAATTATTGTATATGAAGGGACAGAGAGAGACTCATCACTAGTTCTCGTACGTCCCATTATAAACTCTACAACCAACCTTTTAATTATTGTATATGAAGGGACAGAGCGAGACTCATCACTAGTACTCGTACGTCCCATTTTAAACTCTACAACCAACCTTTTAATTATTGTATATGAAGGGACAGAGCGTGGCTCATCACTAGTACTCGTACGTCCCATTTTAAACTCTACAACCAACCTTTTAATTATTGTATATGAAGGGACAGAGCGAGGCTCATCACTAGTACTCGTACGTCCCATTTTAAACTCTACAACCAACCTTTTAATTATTGTATATGAAGGGGCAGAGCGAGGCTCATCACTAGTACTCGTACGTCCCATTTTAAACTCTGCAACCAACCTTTTAATTATTGTATATGAAGGGACAGAGCGAGGCTCATCACTAGTAATCGTACGTCCCTTTTTAAACTCTACAACCAACCTTTTAATTATTGTATATGAAGGGACAGAGCGAGGCTCATCACTAGTGCTCGTACGTCCCATTTTAAACTCTACAACCAACCTTTTAATTATTGTATATGAAGGGACAGAGCGAGGCTCATCACTAGTACTCGTACGTCCCATTTTAAACTCTACAACCAACCTTTTAATTATTGTATATGAAAGGACACGTCGAGGCTCATCACTAGTGCTCGTACGTCACATTTTAAACTCTACAGTCAACCTTTTAATTATTGTATATGAAAGGACACGTCGAGGCTCATCACTAGTGCTCGTACGTCACATTTTAAACTCTACAGTCAACCTTTTAATTATTGTATATGAAGGGACAGAGCGAGGCTCATCACTAGTACTCGTACGTCACATTTTAAACTCTACAACCAACCTTTTAATTATTGTATATGAAGGGACAGAGCGAGGCTCATCACTAGTACTCGTACGTCCCATTTTAAACTCTACGACCAACCTTTTAATTATTGTGTATGAAGGGACAGAGCGAGACATCACTAGTACTCGTACGTGCCATTTTAAACTCTACAACCAACCTTTTAATTATTGTATATGAAGGGACAGAGTGAGGCTCATCACTAGTACTCGGACGTCCCATTTTAAACTCTACAACCAACCTTTTAATTATTGTATATGAAGGGACAGAACGAGGCTCATCACTAGTGCTGGTACGTCCCATTTTAAACTCTACAACCAACCATTTAATCATTGTATATGAAGGGACAGAGTGAGGCTCATCACTAGTACTCGTACGTCCCATTTTAAACTCTACAACCAACCTTTTAATTATTGTATATGAAGGGACAGAGCGAGGCTCATCACTTGTACTCGTACGTCCCATTTTAAACTCTACAACCAACCATTTAATCATTGGATATGAAGGGACAGAGCGAGGCTCATCACTAGTACTCGTACGTCCCATTTTAAACTCTACAACCAACCATTTAATCATTGTATATGAAGGGACAGAGCGAGGCTCATCACTAGTACTCGTACGTCCCATTTTAAACTCTACAACCAACCTTTTAATTATTGTATATGAAGGGGCAGAGCGAGGCTCATCACTAGTACTCGTACGTCCCATTTTAAACTCTACAACCAACCTTTTAATTATTGTATATGAAGGGACAGAGGGAGTCTCATCACTAGTACTCGTACGTCCCATTTTAAACTCTACAACCAACCATTTAATTATTGTATATGAAGGGACAGAGCGAGGCTCATCACTAGTACTCGTACGTCCCATTTTAAACTCTACAACCAACCTTTTAATTATTGTATATGAAGGGACAGAGCGAGATTCATCACTAGTACTCGTACGTCCCATTTTAAACTCTACAACCAACCTTTTAATTATTGTATATGAAGGGACAGAGCGAGGCTCATCACTAGTACTCGTACGTCCCATTTTAAACTCTAAAACCAACCTTTTAATTATTGTGTATGAAGAGACAGAGCGAGACTCATCACTAGTACTCGTACGTCCCATTTTAAACTCTACAACCAACCTTTTAATTATTGTATATGAAGGGACAGAGCGAGGCTCATCACTAGTACTCGTACGTCCCATTTTAAACTCTACAACCAACCTTTTAATCATTGTATATGAAGGGACAGAGCGAGACTCATCACTAGTGCTCGTACGTCCCATTTTAAACTCTACAACCAACCTTTTAATTATTGTATATGAAGGGACAGAGCGAGGCTCGTCACTAGTGCTCGTACGTCCCATTTTAAATTCTACAACCAACATTTTAATTATTGTATATGAAGGGACAGAGCGAGGCTCATCACTAGTACTCGTACGTCCCATTTTAAACTCTACAACCAACCTTTTAATTATTGTGTATGAAGAGACAGAGCGAGATTCATCACTAGTACTCGTACGTCCCATTTTAAACTCTACAACCAACCTTTTAATTATTGTATATGAAGGGACAGAGCGAAGCTCATCACTAGTACTCGTACGTCCCATTTTAAACTCTACAACCAACCTTTTAATTATTGTGTATGAAGAGACAGAGCGAGACTCATCACTAGTACTCGTACGTCCCATTTTAAACTCTACAACCAACCTTTTAATTATTGTATATGAAGGGACAGAGCGAGGCTCATCACTAGTACTCGTACGTCCCATTTTAAACTCTACAACCAACCTTTTAATCATTGTATATGAAGGGACAGAGCGAGACTCATCACTAGTGCTCGTACGTCCCATTTTAAACTCTACAACCAACCTTTTAATTATTGTATATGAAGGGACAGAGCGAGGCTCGTCACTAGTGCTCGTACGTCCCATTTTAAACCCTACAACCAACCTTTTAATTATTGTATATGAAGGGACAGAGTGAGGCTCATCACTAGTACTCGTACGTCCCATTTTAAACTCTACAACCAACCTTTTAATTATTGTATATGAAGGGACAGAGTGAGGCTCATCACTAGTACTCGTACGTCCCATTTTAAACTCTACAACCAACCTTTTAAGTATTGTATATGAAGGGACAGAGCGAGACTCATCACTAGTACTCGTACGTCCCATTTTAAACTCTACAACCAACCTTTTAATTATTGTATATGAAGGGACAGAGCGAGGCTCATCACTAGTACTCGTACGTCCCATTTTAAACTCTACAACCAACCTTTTAATTATTGTATATGAAGGGACAGAGCGAGGCTCATCACTAGTACTCGTACGTCCCATTTTAAACTCTACAACCAACCTTTTAATTATTGTATATGAAGGGACAGAGCGAGGCTCATCACTAGTACTCGTACGTCCCATTTTAAACTCTACAACCAACCTTTTAATTATTGTATATGAAGGGACAGAGCGAGGCTCATCACTAGTGCTCGTACGTCCCATTTTAAACTCTACAACCAACCTTTTAATTATTGTATATGAAGGGACAGAGTGAGGCTCATCACTAGTACTCGTACGTCCCATTTTAAACTCTACAACCAACCTTTTAATTATTGTATATGAAGGGACAGAGCGAGACATCACTAGTACTCGTACGTGCCATTTTAAACTCTACAACCAACCTTTTAATTATTGTATATGAAGGGACAGAGCGAGGTTCATCACTAGTACTCGTACGTCCCATTTTAAACTCTACAACCAACCTTTTAATTATTGTATATGAAGGGACAGAGTGAGGCTCATCACTAGTACTCGTACGTCCCATTTTAAACTCTACAACCAACCTTTTAATTATTGTATATGAAGGGACAGAGCGAGACATCACTAGTACTCGTACGTCCCATTTTAAACTCTACAACCAACCTTTTAATTATTGTATATGAAGGGACAGAGCGAGACATCACTAGTACTCGTACGTGCCATTTTAAACTCTACAACCAACCTTTTAATTATTGTATATGAAGGGACAGAGCGAGGTTCATCACTAGTACTCGTACGTCACATTTTAAACTCTACAACCAACCTTTTAATTATTGTATATGAAGGGACAGAGTGAGGCTCATCACTAGTACCCGTACGTCCCATTTTAAACTTTACAACCAACCTTTTAATTATTGTATATGAAGGGACAGCGCGAGACTCATCTCTAGTACTCGTACGTCCCATTTTAAACTCTACAACCCACCTTTTAATTATTGTATATGAAGGGACAGAGTGAGGCTCATCACTAGTACTCGTACGTCCCATTTTAAACTCTACAACCAACCTTTTAATTATTGTATATGAAGGGACAGAGTGAGGCTCATCACTAGTACTCGTACGTCCCATTTTAAACTCTACAACCAACCTTTTAATTATTGTATATGAAGGGACAGAGTGAGGCTCATCACTAGTACTCGTACGTCCCATTTTAAACTCTACAACCAACCTTTTAATTATTGTATATGAAGGGACAGAACGAGGCTCATCACTAGTGCTGGTACGTCCCATTTTAAACTCTACAACCAACCTTTTAATTATTGTATATGAAGGGACAGAACGAGGCTCATCACTAGTGCTGGTACGTCCCATTTTAAACTCTACAACCAACCTTTTAATTATTGTATATGAAGGGACAGAACGAGGCTCATCACTAGTACTCGTACGTCCCATTTTAAACTCTACAACCAACCTTTTAATTATTGTATATGAAGGGACAGAACGAGGCTCATCACTAGTGCTGGTACGTCCCATTTTAAACTCTACAACCGACCTTTTAATTATTGTATATGAAGGGACAGAGCGAGGCTCATCACTAGTACTCGTACGTCCCATTTTAAACTCTACAACCAACCATTTAATCATTGTATATGAAGGGACAGAGGGAGTCTCATCACTAGTACTCGTACGTCCCATTTTAAGCTCTACAACCAACCTTTTAATTATTGTATATGAAGGGACAGAGTGAGGCTCATCAGTAGTACTCGTACGTCCCATTTTAAACTCTACAACCAACCTTTTAGTTATTGTATATGAAGGGACAGAGCGAGGCTCATCACTAGTACTCGTACGTCCCATTTTAAACTCTACAACCAACATTTAATCATTGTATATGAAGGGACAGAGGGAGTCTCATCACTAGTACTCGTACGTCCCATTTTAAGCTCTACAACCAACCTTTTAATTATTGTATATGAAGGGACAGAGTGAGGCTCATCACTAGTACTCGTACGTCCCATTTTAAACTCTACAACCAACCTTTTAATTATTGTATATGAAGGGACAGAGTGAGGCTCATCGCTAGTACTCGTACGTCCCATTTTAAACTCTACAACCAACCTTTTAATCATTGTTCGGTTTCAGGTTTTTATTTTGCGTTTTATGGCCTGGTGCCGGTACAAAGGGGCCCGGCTTACAGGCTAAAATTTTCATTGAGGTTATATTTTGGGAATTAAATGCTTATTGTCTACGTGGGTATATATGAGACCCATACGGTGACGGACCGCGCCGTGGCTTAGTGGTTAGACGGCTTGGCTCTCACCAAGGTGGCCCGGGTTCGATCCCAGGCAACCGCAAAGTGAGGTTAGTGGTGGACAACACGGCGCTGGGCGGGATTTCTCCGGGACCTCCGGTTTCCCCCGCCATCTCATTCCACCGGTGCTCCATCTTCATCTCATGTATCATCAGTGTCTTCGCCTGCGGTGCCGTATGTAGTAAAAGCGGGCGTTAAACACTACACATTTCATTTTCCATACGGTGACCTTTCTTAGCCCACGGAGAACAGTTTTACTATGTTAGTGTCTTACAGTGTCCTTTTTCTTGTTATGTACAGTATTTACAAGCGCTTATTTTGCACTTTTATTTACACACACACACACACACACACACACACACACACACACAGACACACACACACACACACACACACACACACACACACACACACATTTCATTATTTACACTGCTCCGTGCGGCAGCGTGCTGCTGTCTCCTGGGCTGCTGTGACGGCGGTCTCTGCATATGTGGAAAGGTCTGGGCCGGAAGGACTTGGGCGCACATTGTGGTGTAACGGTGGCATTAGAATATTTTTATGCGTGTATGCTTACGGTGTTTTGGTTCACCTTTCCCAATGTTGCTAATTTATGGATTGCTATGTTGCCGTATGCGCGCCCAGATGGAAGAGGCTCATTTTATTACGGCCTAGGGGATGTAGGGGATATAGGTTTCTTGATGAAGGCTGGCAGTAGTCGTGCGGTTAGGGACAGATAGGATTTTACGTAAGGAGAGGTTTTGTAAGGTTTGGAGGTATTTTAGGGCGGTTTTGGAGGTGTTGGCCCTGACCACGGAGGCGTACAGGACCACGGATAAAATAAAACATTTGTAGAGCACAATTTTAGAGCGCAGCTTTAGCTGTTTGCTCATAAATATGGGGGCGCACATCTTTAATCGCTGCCGCCCTTTGTTGACGCTATCTTTTAGGTGGGTAGTCCAGTGCGTCGTGCGTATTAACGTCACGCCGAGGTACTTGTCCTGCTGACGGCAGTGCAATACTGGACCATCGACCGTTAGGTCCATTGCCAAAGGGCGCCGCTTTGTAAAATGTATAAGCTGGCCTTTGTTCGCATTAATTTTGATTTTCGAGTCATGAAGCCATGAAAGGAAGCGGCCAATGTACCGCTGCATCTCTAAAAGTCCATAACAAGGATTTGTATGTATGAAGGGACAGAGTCTTTCAACGTACTGTCCATTTCCTCCTTTATTTGTTTAGGTGTTAAGTCTTTCAAATGGAAGTATTTAATCACTACTCGTTTCTCCAAATCCTCCATTTTCGTGAAACCTCTACACTTGTCTTATTTAAAATGTTGTCATTCAAAAACTGAACCAGCTTTGACATGTAACTATGGATACAAGCTAGTCTAGAGTTAAACTGGCACAGTGGTGCCATCTCTATGTGAGGCCCGGAACTTAGCAGCCGACCTTCGTAGTTGATAAATATAAAGCATATGGAAAGAAGACTAGAAATAATAACTATTTCTTTAACAATTATTTCTTATTATTTCAGTTTGTAGTTTTAAATATGTTGGTTAAGTATTAAGAATAAACGTTATTGCCTTTATTTCTTCCCAGTAAGATTTTTTTCTGTAAATAGCGCAAGTACTACAACGCGGAAGTCATTACAAACAATGCTTTTGCAGCACATTGTTGTAATACATCAAGGTAGGCTTAGTTTCTTTATAATAATGTAAACGTTACCGTCATTAAGTCAACTTTTAGCAGTTGAGTCACAAATAACTGTTCAAATATGTAGTGAAGTGGTGTGATATATGGAAAGCTCTCATTCATTTGTTAGGGGTAAAAAGGTGTTGAATGGAAGGAAGTCGAAAGAGGGCAAAGCTGTTGGTGGAGCTATGCCCGGGAAACAGCCGACAAAGAACCCGCCCGCTATATCGATTCGCTTTTACGTACAGATATAGGTCAGCTGTTGATAACACGTTTCTGCTCATTCAGCCTTTCTTATCACTCATTCCAGGAAAATACAACTTTTACTCTAGCTGACTGGAATAAACCCGTCAAAAAAATTCCACCCACTTTCATACATTCCACGAGTTTTGAGGTCATTCGAAATGAAAATAAAATAGTTTAAGTCTGATTACGCACTCACATGATTTTCTCTATTCGTTCTAGTATAAATTCATCTTTGTATCCACTTCCTTTTAATACAAATAGCCATTTATACAATTGTTTTATTACAGGTTTCCGTGCAGAATGGGAATATGTTAAGTTGCAACAACTGTTTTAATTTCAGCCCCAAAAATCTTATTATTTTTATATTTGATATTCTAAATTTATTAGGTTTGTCATAAGTAATATAGTTTTATTTTTAAATTTGGTGTGCTGGAACATTTCTTTGGTTTCCTTGGTTTGGTAATTTTTTATATACTAGAGCTGTTCAATAAAAAATGATCACGATTTTTTTTTTTTTTTTTTTTTTTACAACGTACCTTTACTCATCCTCATAATTTTGATGGTTCTTCTCAAAATAGTCTCCCCTAAATGCGATGTACTTGTCCCAGCGTTTCTGCCAGTCTTCAAAGACATGCTGGAAACCAGTTTTTGAGAGATCCTTCAAAATCGCCTCCGCAGCCTTCACCACTGCTTCTGATGATGGATAATGCCTCCCACGAAGGCGTTTCTTCAAGTTAAGTAATAGAAAAAAGTCGCATGGGACTAAATCCGGACTATAGGGAGGGTGAGGGATGCACTTCACGTTGATTTTTGCAAGATATTCAGCAACAACATTGACAATATGCGGCCGCGCATTATCGTGATGCAGCATCCAGCCTGCTTCACGGAAATGTGGTCTTTTGCGCCTGATATGGTCTTGCAATGTTTTCTGGACATCCCTGTAGTATTGTCCATTTACTGATGTGTGTGCAGGTACAACATGCTGATAAACCATTCCATGAATATCAAAGAATGAGGTGACCATAACTTTCCCAGCAGCAGAAACCACTTTTGCTTTTTTGGGGGTTGGTGATGAAGGAGATTTCTACACTGAGCTTTGTTGTTTGCTCTCAGGATCAAAATGATATAGCCAAATTTCATCAGCAGTGATTACGTTTGAAAGAAACTCCCGATCTTCCTCTAACATCAACTTTAACTGCATGTTACCTTCATTTCAGCGGTAGGCGATACTGAACATGTCTGAACTTGCCTGGTTCTCACAGGCGGAAACCAGGAGTACCAACAATGAAACTACTACGGCGTGTTTGTTTCACATTAAGCTAACAGAATTTAATAAGATTGAATTTTGGTGCAAAAAATTATGATCATCCTTTATTGAACAGTCCTCGTAGATCACGTCCTCCAACGTTATGTCATATCGGACGGTGGATGACTTGGGTGATATGATGCTCATATGAGTCCAGGGTCCATGGAGCTTATAGTTACCCGACATTCGTCTTGAAGAATAAGGGAAAACCCCGGAAAAACCGTATCTAGGTAACTCACCCTGACCGAGACTCGAACTCGGGACCACTTGAACGTGAGGCAGACATGCTACCATCTACGCTACCGAGGCGGGTGGTTTGGCAATGACTTGCTAGTGTTGCTGCGAGCATGTATCTGTCTTCAGTTGTTAATAAACAATTACAAAATGGAGATAACAAAACACTACTGGAAACAAGATTATAAAGTCGCTGTCGCAGCTCGAAGAATATGTGAAAGGAAGGAGGAGGTGTGGTTAGTGAGCGTGTGGCACAACGATGGTTCCAACGTTTCTACAATGGAGAGGAAAACACTAAAGATTTACCACGTTCTGGAAGACCTAAAGTATGGAATATTGAGGATACACATCAAGTTTTGCGAGAAAATCCGCAGAAATGTACCCGTAAGCTTTCAGAAGAACTTGCTGCATCAAGAGATACCATATATATATATATATATATATATATATATATATATATATATATATATATATATATATATATATCGTCATATTAAGACACCTGGAAAATCATACAGAAGCTGTAAATCTGTACCTCATGAACTGACACCTCAACAGGCTGAACGTAGAGTGGGTATCCGTCGTCAGCTTATCGTAATGCCATGGATGATAGATTTGTCAGGAGAATTGTCATATGTGATGATAAATGGATATATTACCGAAACTCTAATGACTCGAAACAATGACTTGATCCCCACCAACCACAAAGGCATTGTTAAAATCAGTTCTGCGCAAAGTAATGTTGTATGTCTGGTGGAATTTTGAAGTTGTGATTAACTGGGAGTTCGTTCCAAACGGGCGGGCGATTGATGCCGATCTTTATTCTCAACAATTGGAACGAGTTCATGAAATTTTGAGACTGAGATACCCAGCTTTAGTTAACCGAAATAGAGTTCTATTACACAGGGACAATGCAACACACCATACTGCACTAACAACCATGGAAAAACTTCAGGAATTGGGAGGAATCGAACTGCTACCACACCCAGCATACAGCCCTGATCTTGCACCATCAAATTATCATATTTTTCGATCCATGGACCATTTTCTACGCGGAAGAAATTTTGACAACATTAAAGCAAGCACTGCACAGTGAGTGTTACCAAATTCTTCTCATCAAAAAAACCAGAGATTCGTGGGATAATAAACCTCACTGTACGATGGCTCAAGACCATAGAATATATTGGTCTATATTTTGAAAATTAGTTAACTGCTTGTCAGAACACATTTCCAATAATTTTTTTTTTTGTTTTTTTTGTTTTTTTTTTTTTTTTTTTTGCTTGTTCCATTTATACCCCGCCTTTAACTACTATGTTCATATCGGCGGCCGTTCTCCTTTGGAACATACTGAAGATGTTAACTCGTTATCTGTTTGGTTTTTAATCATTACATCACGCACATATTCACACTCTCATTCATACTTCCAGACTCTGGGGAATTATCTTGATCGGAGAAAAATCCTCACCCCCACCGCCGGGAATCGAACCCGGAACCCCTAGCACGGTAGGCAGGTGCTCTACCGACTGAGCTACGGTGCCAGCCATTTCCAGTAATTGTTTTTCTTCAAAAATGCCATTACTTATGAATCAATATATATATATATATATATATATATATATATATATATATATATATATACTATAATATTTAAGAATAAATCCTTGTGATATTTTGGAAGTGTTTGTGAAGTGAACGAGATTAAATGAGTGAAAAAGGAAGACCTGTGATAAAGTGAGTTAGGAATAGAAAAGTGTCAGTGATGTTAATTTGTTTTAACAAAAATTATTTGGAATGATGTTCAACTTTTTAAATTATGTTTTGACATTCGGGGTATGTAATTAACTTACCCAGCATTCGCCTGGCGACTCGAAAAAACCTTGAAAAAACCCATGGGTCAGGTAGATCGGTAATGGGAATCGAACGCCGGCCTCCCGAATGCCGGCTACAGACGTAACTAAGCCATCCCCTCGGTAGGAAGTCGAAAGTCCAAGGAAGTGCGAATTACCTTCAAGTGGCTGGAGTCTATAAACATTTGAATCGTTTTTGCTTCCTGTGTTCTTGAAAATACTTCTGTACACGTTTGTCTCTAACGACTTATGTAGATATAGAAAATAAGTTTTACTTAGAATTGTTTGTGGAAACTATATAAAAGCAAACAACAGTGGTTAGAGAAACTGTCATAACAAGAGATACAATTTTTCCCCACTCTGCTTCAATCTTCTACCACAAGGTATGTATCACGTGAGAGAAACAATTTACAAAGAAGAAAACCTTTAATAAATTCTCCACAAATTGCCTTTGAAACATTATACGCATATGGAACGTTTCTAAAGTCTTCTGCTGACCTTGCTGCATACAAATTGTTAACCGTTTTCGCATAAAGTTAATATACAATTTAGAAAATTCGTTCGTTTCTTCCTCCATTTGTGTTTTGTTTACGTACGTATATTCTACAATATACACAAAACTTTAATTTACTGTACTTTGTTTTAGTATTACCAATGTTTGGTGCAACAGTCTGTTATAGTGATTTATGTGACTGCGAGGTAAGTTAATGTTTATTAGCGAGTGAAAAAGATGTTATCTCCCAAGAGCATGATAAACACCAAACTTGGCTAATTCCATACGTAATTTTATCCGTTATCTAAGAAAATATCGAGTTGAATTCTGAATTATATTCCTGTACATTGTAGATGTCGTATGTTTGTTGTTTTTCAAGCTAAAGAAAAATTGAACATCGAATTAAGCTGTCTACAAGATAATTGATAGTCAAAGAGATTATAATATAGTATCTTTGACTCTATATTAGAGTAGGCGATGTGTTTTTTCTCGTAAATTTTAGCTTTATTATTCTGCTATATTGACTCTGCTAGAGATGTCTAACATTATTTTATTAATATGACTACTTTTCAGTAACAAAAGTATCGAGTATGTGTTTCTTCTTGTGGTGACGGATAAAATAATTTATATGCTGTGCTTGCAACACTAGAAATAGCTTTACGACGAATTTCTCATAGGTACAGTAAAAATAGATGAATACAGTCTTTATATGAGGCTTTGGAATTCTGTTCTGTTTGTAAATAAAAACCAATAAAACCTTCCTATTTGGGTAAGTACAGGGATATTTTGAAGACGATGTGGATTTTCAGAGGCCAGTAGCGACTGTTATGACCACAGAGGTGGAACCACGCCTCATCGGAAAAGAACAGACTCGGTGGATCAATTAAATCATTGGTGAAAGAAACCATACGTGATACTGGGTCACTTTGTTTTAAAGCATGGACATTCTTATATTTATACAGTTTAAGTTTTAATAATTTAGTTTCTCTATGTACAGAAGACTCTGAAATTCCCACCTGGTGTGCTAATTTTGGGATGTAATTGGTTGGTGAACGTTCATAATATGCGCCTGTGTCTTCTTAACCTTTCTTCTGTGCGTTTACGCTTTTGTTTTTATTTGTGACAGAATCGATGCTTTCGAATTCCTTCACATTTTCGTGAATTGTAAATCTTGAAGGAAGCACTTCACCAAGGAACCTTTGAATCTATTCTGTGCGAGCATGATTTAGTGATTCCCATTTACACACGACATTGCCTTGCTCTAGAGTCGGTTCATGTTGATGACGGTACAATACTGCAGACTGGAGTGCACACCGCTAGCCTCCGCGCACAACGGCAGTCGGTAGTGAGGGAATCCAGCAAGGTCGAGGGAGAGGTGGAACGCTGTGTGCTCCGTTAGGTTTTATATAAAGATTCCTGTGAACGGTAACCAGGTATGCCTCGGGAGTGGTTAGCTCTGAAAGAGAAAAATATTTCATATAAGCTGTGCTTTAACTAGATGTACATTTTCCGTATAGTGAGATTTTATCGAAATTTTTCCATATATAGGTTAGTTTGGGATGGAGAAATTTGACCTCGTGAATTTTAATAGCAAGTTTGTTTTTTAACTGATGTTTTCAATAGTTATGCTGTTTACACAAATATAAAGATATTGAAATTGAGTTATTTAACTACTATGGTTCTATATGGCATCTGAGTATAACTGCCAGAGGTTTGCTTGCACTAAACAAAAGTGATTACGGACATTTTTGCCAAGCAGGCATGTACCAGGTCAATTGGAAGCCCCCACTCCCACGTCTCAGTGTCCTTCACCTAGATCCTACCCTGGATTTGGGGTACGCGTGGCTGTCCTCTTCCCGGGTTGTGCGTAACTCAGCAGTTCCACCAGTAATCCTCTCCTTACACAAAAACACGTCACTTCTTCAAACAGCAGTGACAAAGTAATTAACGCAATTCATTTACATCCCCCGTTAGTTATTAACTTACATATCTGGCATAGCCCCTATACTTGGAGGCACTTAAAATATTACACAAGACATTTAAAAAATTCATTAACACTCTGAGGAAACTAAAAGCAAATACATAATAATAAAGTGCAGAGAAAATTTTATGCAACAGCACAAAAGTCATTAGAAAGTCATTTTTAGTCATTAGAAAGGAATAATGTCACTTTAAGTAACGTTAATATAACCCTGTTTGTTCTCAATCATCAACATATACAAAACTACAACGAAAACAGAGAATCAAAACAAAATAAAGACAAAGTTCGCTGTATTATTACTCCATGAGAAGTAATATTATGTGAAATCACTGTTTTTTGTTGTTTTTTGAGGTCGTGAAAGTTTGTATACAGGTGATGAAAAAATAATAGTGATTTTACTTTTCCTGAAGAATCCTAATTTATTCATCAACCTCAAAGTAATCTCCCTTAAATATAATATAATTGTACTTTTTCTAATCTTGGAAGTACTTCTAGAATTCACTTTTCATTATGGTGTACAGCGATTCGGTTTTTATTTCATCAATGTTGACAAAACGACGTCGTTTCATGGCTCTCTTCAATCTCGGCAATAGAAAGAAGTCACAGGGGGCCATGAGATAACATAACTGTTTTGTTTTTGGACAAAAAGTTATGAACAAACATTAAGGGGAGCTTTATCGAGGTACAATTTACGCGAGTTGCTTTGGGAAACCTTTCTTATGGTGATTTAACGATTTTCCAGAACCATTTTCTTTACTTCTTCCACATTGTCGTCAGTAATTGGTGTCTCGACGTTGTTTGAACCGTTTCTACTACCCGTTTACTCCTGTTTTACTCATAGTAAACATAGTCAACATTTGAAACGCGATGCTGCACTTTATTTCATGTCCAAGCAAAATGTATTGTAAATTAAGTAAAAATTCACCAAGCACTCGAAAGCAGGAATAACTTTTTCGACTGTCAACAATAAATTAAACATCCAAAGCATCTGAGAATGCAAACATGCATTTGGAACATGTATACCAACAAGATAAAAAAAGATTTTTTGAAAATTAAATTTTTAAAGACTGCGAATTTAAAAAAAAGAAAAACTGTATGTATATTAAAATTTTACAGTGTTCTAAAAGGCTTTTATAAGGAACCTAATTCATTTCGTGGAGTCTCAACTACTGCAAATAACGGATGAACATTTCTATGATATTCAGGAATAATAATGTGAAACATTAGCACATCTTGATGGAAGTAATCCTTTCTTCCACACTAGCCGTGTGTAGGCTAAGGTTTGAATGAGTAGAGCCAGACTGAAAAATTCAATGCCATAGCTGGGATTTGAATCACGGATCTCCCGCTCTCCGTGGGGTTGCTCTAACCCACTGAGATTTGAACCATGGATCTCCCGCTCTCCGTGCGGTTGCTCTAACCCACTGAGCTACTGTGGCCAACATACCGACATGACATTAAAAATTTACCTAAAAAATAGTGGTTTAACTATGAAGCCTGGGACTTAAATACTTACAGCATAGTAAGTCGCCACAAAAGGCGCGTGTCTCATAGCATATGAGAACCTCTAGTGGTTTACCGGGAAACATACGAGTCAGTTGGAGAATTTAATGTCATGTCGGTATGTTGGCCGTAGTAGCTCAGTTGGTTAGAGCAACCGCACGGAGAGCGGGAGATCCATGGTTCAAATCCCGGCTATGGCATTGAATTTTTCATTCTGGCTCTACTCATGCTAACTTAGCAGATCTTAGAAACTGCTGCATGTAATGGATATATAAGTACTCCTCGGTGTGAATGGTCGAGTAAGTTTTAAATAATTGTAACGGGTTACACTTTAACCTTCAGTTATTTAATAACAGAAAACTAAACAATTTTCATATAATGCGGATACACTTAGGACTCCACACTCGTATCAGAGTTTGCAAAGGCTATATAAAAATAAGGTATCGTGGATAGAGAAAGTCGTGTAAGTATATTTTATTTACTATAAATACAAAAGTAAAAGTGATTCTGTGATATTAGATTTGAGTCGTTGAGCTACTATAATTACCTGGAAGGTCCATTCACGTGACGTAGGTATTCAAAATGGCCGGTGCATCTAAAGGACGTTGGCTGCTTACTCGGAAGGATTTACGTCGGTATTACGGGGGAGTAGCGTTGCCATGGAAACCTCTTCGCCGGGCGGGGTGTCAGTGTGAGAGTTTGTTTGGTGTGACCGAGCTAGGTCAGGGTGCGTGCCACTCAGCCTGCCGCATCACTAGACACCACCGCTCTGCCGTCGTCCTACAACCCTGAAACAGGTGAAAGGAAATGAGGACAAGAAGAACAGCCAACCAGCTTTTACCTACCGACCCAGGAACACCGCAAAAAAGCCGTGGACGGGGAGGCGTGTTCGACAAGATTCGAAAACAAGTGTTGTACTGCCAACCTTAGAGTAAGAATTACTAGTTTCAAGTCAGCCAACCACCAGCGGCGTTATTTAAAATGTTTATTATAATGGTTCAACTAGGTAGTTTATAAAATAGTGCCTCTGTGATATGGCGGTTATCATGTTGCTGTTTAGATCCACAAATCCGGGGTACAGCCAGGATTATTCGACATACTTGCTAGTTTGGAAGTGTCAGTGTTAGTATGAATGTACTTAACCAAAGTAATGCCATTCACCTATAAAACAAGTGAACATCATTGATGTTGAACAAGTGTTTCAAAAGCAATATTAAATATTTACGAGATATCCACTATTTCAAATGCTTAGTCCTGCCCTGCGCACATCAAGTGTTTATACTCCAAAACTCTTACGGTGTTGTACTAAAACATATAACAAGGTCTTCTTTTGGAAGGCGTTTGTGTTGCAGATTAACGCAGTTATGTGAAGAGTTGTCAATTCATCGGTAAGACATATACGGAGGGATAAACAGTCCTCTCGACCAGCGTAAACACTAGAAACGCTAACCAGAATCTTCTGGAACTTTCCTTTCTCCCCGACTTTCGAACATGCTAGAACTCTGTGGAAAATTCCAGTGGCTAAGTAAACAAGCCTTCTCGCAAATTAGTCAATGCGTTCAGGGCATTATCCGAGTTAGTTGGGACGTGACGTACAGTGAATATTGCTACTTCGAGAGATTAGAGAAGTATTGGGTTCGACAAAAGTGGTGAACCATCTCAAGAAAGCGCTGCATCGTAGTAATTATTACACTGCTAAGTCGCGAAGAAAGTGAAGTGTTAGTCAGAATTTCAACTAGATTACACTGTTGAACTGACAGTGAGAACTTAAACTGAATCATTTTCGTGAAGTGACAGGAGAATCTAGTGAAGTGTGGTGAAAATGTAAACCTACAGCAAAAGTCTTCTGTCCTCTCGCTAGTTATATAGTAAATTTCGCTGTACATACAACAGGGACAGATGTAACCGAATGGATAACCAGAAATTTAACATTATGTCTGGAAATTCCGTACTGTATCCATGACGTCGTGAAAAACAACTGAATAGCAACGAAACTTTAATTATATGACAACGGTATGGACAAGTTCAAACCAGTAAGTGTATATGAGATGTGATTAATAAATAACGAGAACATCAATGCTGTTGAACAAGTGTTTCAAAAGCAATATTAAATATTTACGAGATATCCACTATTTCAAATGCTTAGTCCAGCCCTGCGCACATCAAATGTTTATACTCCAAAACTCTTACGGTGTTGTACTAAAACATATAACAAGGTCTTATTTGGAAGGCGTTTGTGTTGCAGATTAACGCAGTTATGTGAAGAGTTGTCAATTCATCGGTAAGACATATACGGAGGGATAAACAGTCCTCTCGCCCAGCGTAAACACCAGAAACGCTAACCAGAATATTCTGGAACTTTCCTTTCTCCCCGACTTTCGAACATGCTAGAACTCTGTGGAAAATTCCAGTGGCTAAGTAAACAAGCCTTCTCGCAAATTAGTCAATGCGTTCAGGGCATTATCCGAGTTAGTTGGGACGTGACGTACAGTGAATAATGCTACTTCGAGAGATTAGAGAAGTATTGGGTTCGACAAAAGCGGAGAACCATCTCAAGAAAGCGCTGCATCGTAATAATTATTGCACCGCTAAGTCGCGAAGAAAGTTAAGTGAAGTGTTAGTGAGAATTTCAACTAGATGGCTCTGTTGAACTGACAGTGAGAACTCGAACTGGATCATTTTCGTGAAGGACAGGAGAATCTAGTGAAGTGTGCTGATAATGTAAACCTACAGCAAAAATACTTCTGTACTCTTGCTAGTTATATTGTACATTTCGCTGTACATACAACAGGGATATAGGTAACCGAATGGATAACCAGATATTTAACATTGTGTCTGAAAATTCCGTACTCTGTCAATGACGTCGTGAAAAACAACTGAATAGCAACGAAACTTTAAGTATATGACAACGGTATGGACAAGTTCAAACCAATAAGTGTATATGAGATATGATTAATAAATAACGAGGATTTTTTTTAATTTCGCGGTTGTTTATACTTCTATTTTCACAACTGTTTTTGTTAACTTGTCAGTACGCACGTTCCTGATGTATGTTTTCATTTTCAGCTGTTTTGTTTGTTTAATTTATTGTTGGCAGTTGAAGGTTTCTTATGAAGAGTTCCGCATATTTTGTATAATGTGTATTTCTATCTCTTAAGGGGGGACGTATGCAAATATTCAGGGTCTTACATAAATAGACATAACATCCAAAATTTTCAAGTTAGAGAAGTGAAACTTAGTATACTCATTTAAGATAATACAGTTAATATGCACAATTTTTTTTCATAATTTTCCATTATTTATAACTAATGCTACATATTTTTTCTATATGCAGAGATATTTACAAACTTAAGCCCATTTTTTTTTTTTCAAAATTCACATATGCTATCTTTCTGAAATTTGGTATGTTATTTTAAAACACACTAAAAATGAATTTGTTGGATTAATATTTCTTATTGAAGCTGTATAGAATTTAAAAAAATGTTAATCCTATGCATCCTTTAAAAATTAAAATAATTTCATATATTTTGTATCATCACATTCCATCTGGAGCTTAATCTTAAATTCTAGAACCAACAAATTGTTCACTGTGGCATAAGAAATCTGTGTGTTACATTACATCACCGTAGATGAAGTAGTTTAAGAGAAAAATGGGTTGAAGTTGTAGAAAATGCAAGTTACCGGGAAAGGCAATTAAAAATACAATGAGTATTATTCAGTTTGCCTTTTAATTTTAAGTCAGAACTTCCCATATCCATTGTCTGTATCCTCATTCTGGTCTTCTTTTTAAATTCCTCTTCTGTCTTGCTTCTTTCTGCATTAATTTCATACTTCTTTGTGCACCAGCGATGCGAATGTTGTCGATACTCTGCAAAATTGTTTCCATAAACACACCAGGTTGATACCCTAACTGATGCATAACTTTCTTTCTGCCAACATTCCCATCATTAAACACCATTGCAGCATCAAATGTAGCAATTTTCACCACTAGGGAAGACACAAATGATGTTCTGGCACACCTTTTCCATATCAGACTGTTGAGGCTTTCATTTGGGTTTTGTGTCTCTCCATAGAGACATTATTTTAGCAAGTCTGGATGTGCTAAGAATTGGTAGGTGGTCTTTATAGATTCCAAGACAGCTGATGGAAGACTATGTGTTGCTGCTATGCAATACTAGGGCATTTAAGTTTTAAAGGTACATACAGACCACGTACAGTCATAATATTTTGGTGTTTGATAGCTAACGCTGTATACTATTTTACAAAACAATAAAAAAAATAGATTTTTTGAATATTTTCTCGTACGTACCCCTGAAGGCTAAACGGAGAAACTTATATAAAATTAATTATAAATCAAAAGGAATATTTCCATAAAATCAAGGTATAGAGTTTTATGTATCTTAAATATATAATATTTTAATTAAAGTCATAATCACTTTTCAAAAAATCAGAAGTGGTCTATTTAACGTGTGTAAGAGGTGTAGTTCTACGTTTGTACACATTTGGCGCTAGCTGCGAGGGTATCCAACGCTTACCATTTCAGCGACTCTTTGTTATAAACCGTAAATTAATTGATAGTTCAGTAGATATAATACTTCAATAACTACAATTTCTAGTGATAAGATTCAGAAACAGTTGACTGCTACATTCTTAAACAGTTGACAACTCACTTCAGACTCTTCATTTGTTAATGTGCAATAAATTTAGTAGTTTTTTTTTCTTCTCTTTAACCTTCTCGAATGTTGTTGAGAGCAGTCCCTTTTTAATATCCAGCAATAGCCCGCCACCTTGTGAGCACTCCTCTTCCCTTGATACCGTATTTCTATATTTTTTATATACTGCTGAAATATATCACATTCTTCTTCAGTAAAATCTCTTAAATTATCGTAGTAATGTCACGAGTGGGTTTTGAATTTATCCAGGAAAGTTCGAAAAAACGTGTTGCATTTGTAGAGACTATTACACGAATAAAAGAAGTTGTTAAAAGCAGTAAAACAAGTTATTTGATTCGGTAAATCACATGAGTATACACGAATGAAACTTAACCTCACAAGTCACGGCATACAAGATTAATAGTTCTAACAGGCCGTGCACAAGTCAGCACTGGTGAACGCAACTTTGGTCAGGTGGCGCTCATTTATTATAATAAAGTAATATAACCTCTATTTTCAAACAACGAACTTCTTTATTTTAAACTACAATAAAGTTGCAATGATTTAAGTTGAATATTCGAGAACAACAAACTTGATTTAAGTATTTAAATGCCAATTATAAAATTGGCAATTATTGAAGTTGAAGTTTATGTCCAACAGTTAAGGAACGTGTGATAATTGTGCATGGTGTACATTGTACATGTATATTTCATTATGCTCGACAAAAATATAGTTGGCTTTTTGCATTTTAGGGCCTCGCATTTGTCTGTAAAATATTTATGGACATTGATCACAATTTCCCTGCCATTTGGTCTTTATAGCTTTTCTCTTTCTTCCCACGCTTCCTAGATCTAAGAGACACTAGCACTATTCCTAACATTATGTTTAAAATTATAATAAAATTCTCAAATGCTAAAAACATTTCTCAAGTTTCCAACACGTTAACAGCGGATACTTCACTTGCAACATCACTGATGTCAGCTTGTGCTTACCCTCCTACCACAGTACGTAATTAGGGAATACAATAACACTTTAAATGGGACTGGCCATTTCAAGGAAAGATACCCAGCGGCCGTGCTAGACAAGGAATAGTGCAGAAAGTGGCAAGTTAAATCTCGTGCATTTTAATAGTTCAGTAGTGTAGGAGGCAGTCGTAGAACATTCATCAATGACGGAGATGACTTTGGAACTTGAGAGGTTTTGTGCGTATGCTCCTGACGGTACCACGCTCGGGAAGGTGGCTCAGGCGTCTGTGGACCGCATTCGGGAGGTCCCAGTTCGATTCCTGTGGCCGGCGTACCTGACCCATGAGCTTTTACGGCGTTTTCCTGGGTTGCCAGTCGAAAGGTGGGTAAGTTAATTACAACCCCTCAATTTCCTGAGGGGATCCGTCCCCTTCAACTGCCGAAGTGCGGGCGCTGCGGACCCTTAGCACTCGTGGTACCTCTGACGTTACTAGAGGAACCTCGGGCCGAATATGCCGAGCCCCTCCCGTAGGGGAGTTGTTCGGATTGGGTTGGACTCGAGCGGACAGTGTGTTCCCGACACCCACGGGTAAATGGGTACTTCCGGCCTGGCTACGGCCGCCCGGAGGGGGTGGAGGGTTGCCTGAATAGTCCCGGGTACTAGCCTGAAGAGCTAGTAGAAGGTGTGCTAGATCACCAGGCGGCCCCACCGAGGTTATCGGTAGTCTTCCCTGCGGGGTTGACGCGTGTAAGTGGCGTATCCACTTCCATCCCGTCTTGACGTTGTGCTCAGCGGGGGGGGGGGCTTTTTAGACACCAGATATTGCCCTATGGAAAGAACCCGGAGTTTCCATCGCTCCCGGGTAGAAGGACTAATGGGAGTAGAACCTCTGAGCTTAACTGTCCCTCCATTTCATCTCCATTATCATCTCACATCTGGTGGTCTCTTTCAGGGTAGAAATGTCGGCGGGTGCCCCGGCGCTGTATGGCAGGATGATGGGTTCGTAGAATTAAAAGTTCAATTTGCAGAAATTCAAGATGTTCTTCATTTCCGTAGAAATACACTTTGGTCAACCCTTACAGTAGCAGAATTAGGTCACAAACACAATTACAATCTTCCAGTTCGTCTACCACACCCACAAACAAAGAGTTCACTTTCAAAATACAGCTGCACGATTATCAAGTTCCATTTCGACTCTACCCTTCAACTAAACGCGGCTTCCTTCTATACGACCATTCATGATTCCAGACGATTGTGGAATGTTCTTTATCAATCAAGATGTCACTATAAGTTTCCAGCAAGTCATTTTATCTCCGTGCTAAACTACCTGCCCCGTTGTGTGTCAAGCCACGCTATCGTAATAATGGATTGGCAACAATTAATTGCAGAATATATACGAGATGAGTTAGAAAATAAACAGTGGTTTAATGAAGCGCAACATGGATTTAGACCTGGGTATTCGTGCGAAAGTCAAATTACTTCATTATTTCAAGATTTGGCAGATGAGGTAGATGCAGGGGGAAGAACTGATGCAGTGGTAATAGACTTTTCTAAAGCTTTTCATGTAGTGCCTCATAGTTTACTTATTTGTAAGCTAGCTAATACAGGAATTGACAAACGCGTAGTATTATGGGTTAAACAGTTTTTGAAAGGGAGAACGCAAAAAGTTAAAGTAGGTAAAGAGCTATCCGATAGGGGAACCGTAAGTTCGGGTGTGCCGCAAGGCTCAGTACTAGGACCTTTACTGTTTCTCGTTTTTGTTAATGACATTGCTGTTAACATTAACTGCCAGATAAGGTTGTATGCAGACGATTGTGTCATTTATAATAAAATTCGGAATACAGTGCATGAAACCGCTCTTCAGGATGATTTAAATGAAATCTGTAATTGAGCTGCGGCTAACAAAATGTCAATTAATGCCAAGAAAAGTAAGTCCATTGTTTTTAGTAGAACTAAGGGCAAAATTATTGTTAACTATCACATGGGAGGGGTGCAAATCCCACAGGTGGACAGCTGCAAATACTTGGGAGTGTACCTGGCAAGTAATGCTGGATGGGACGAACAAGTAAATTCCACATCTAGGAATGCGTGGAAGGCATTACATTTCGTAATGAGAATATTGAAAAAGGGGAGCGCTAGGTCCAGGGAAATTGCCTACAAGGCCTTAGTGCGGCCGGTTATGGAATATGGAGTAGCATGCTGGGACCCGTATAGAGCTAACCAAATCGATCCATTAGAAAAAATACAGAAGAGGGCAATAAAATTCATCAAAAGAGGCAAGTATTTTGGGCCTATAAAAGGAGATGAGACTAAATGGAAGGAATTAAGAATTAGGCGTAAAAAACATAGGTTGGTAGCATTATTCAAAGCTAATGCTGGTGTAAAGGCATGGGTGGACGTTAGTGTAAGGTTAGATAATCCGGATTATTATGGACGAAACGATCATAGGTATAAAATTAAGGGTAGAAGATACAGAACCGACGTAGGAAAATTTTCTTTTGTTAATAGAACCATTGAAGAATGGAATGAATTGCCTGTAGCAGTCTGTTAGGGCTATCCCCTGTCGCTGAAGAAATTTAGAAAAAATCTAGATGGTTTATAGTTTAACTTTTAAATTATAATGGTATATAATATGTAAATAGAGAAGTAATTAGATATGTTTTAAGTGACCAAAGTTAAAATAACATCATGTTTGTATTGTTTATTGTGTTATTGTTGTAGATCTAGTATTTGTAATTTGATCTGTATTCTTAACTCTGCCACCGGGTAGTACCCAATTGCAGTGAATAAATACATACATACAATATGCTCTGACCGCTTCCTCTTCCAGTACGATAGTCTTCGGTCTAGCCTGGTCTGGTGGGACCGTTTTCGGGGTACAGTAGGGTAGAATTTCGATTGTTCTGGCCTTTCAGGGTGTTTACAATTCTTAAAATGTAATGACGCTGCCCTCTGAACTGTCGTAGCCCCTTTGGACGGCCGCCCTCTCTCCTCTCACCACATCCTTCCTCCAGGGATGCTCCACTTGGGGGTATAGCTACAGTAGACCACATTTGGACCTCCGTGCCGAATTCCCTCCGTAGCATAGTCCAGTCCAGTCCCACCGACGTTTAGAACCCTGAAACGAAGTGAAACTGATGTTATAACTTCCACCAGCATATCTTAGATTTCCAACGACTTGGCATGTACATACAACGTTTTTATTTAAGAGCAGAACGCATATTTTGTGTAGTCAAAGTTTCTATTCATGCAGAGAACACGGCAGCTGTAAGGAAATACTTTTTGTTTCCTACAAATTCTTTATTTACATTTCACCGCAGTAAGTTACCAGTAATGGTCTTACAACTTGTGTTGGAAATGGAACTTTCCTTTGGAAGCTTTCATTTTCCGGAGAAGGGAATTATTTCCCTTTGAATCGCACTCCACGGAGCCCGGAAAAAGAATTTGCATGTTGCAAGAGAAAAGCTTTGCCTATTGAAAAAGCGTGAACTGCCTGGCGGTAGGTGAGTTAGCTATATTGACTCACAACAAAACAGCCCACGTTCTTCTCTTTTTTATTTTACGTTTCCAGGCTTTTAGATCTCATTATTTTGCAAGTGGAGATTGTTATTATTATAACTAAAAGCTGGATTTTCGATGCGAGAATGTGGGTTTTGCAGACTCGCTTTCAAAACGTTTCCTCTCGTGTTTTTCATTGCATACGTAGTGAATTTGTAATTGGATAAAGAAACACGTACGAGTACAGCACATTCGTGACCTTTCTCATTTCTCAGTCAGGTCGTAGAATTGAAGAACTAAGCTTTAATAAACATATAAATAGCACTCCCATCAGTATGACAATGTCTGGATTTAGTAGCCTTTTGTGTCTTGCTCTGTCGGGCCGTCCGGAGGGGACACAGCAAAGTACAGGTTTACCAACAGCTACAGATTGAAACACCCGAGTGGCGACTCGGGGTGGGCGGATTTTCTTAAAAATCATGCTGGACTTAAATACTGCCGCGAACCCATTGTTGCGACTGGCGTGGTCCACGTACACAAAGAGACAGATAGTGCAAGGCGGAGATAAAAAAGCTTGTCGAAACAGATAAAGATAGATAACTGGAAGGTTCGTCTTTCTAGTGCCGGCTTGAATCTTATTGAACATTCCTCAAATTTCTAGAAAGTACGAGGGCTGTTCAATAAAGACATGTCGTGTTTAACGCCCGCTTTTACTACATACGGCACCGCAGGTGGTGACACTGATGATACATGAGATGAAGATGGAGCACCGGTGGAATGAGATGGCGGGGGAAACCGGAGGTCCCGGAGAAAACCCACCCCGGCGCCGTGTTGTCCACCACAAATCTCACTTTGCGGTCGCCTGGGATCGAACCCGGGTCGCCTTGGTGAGAGCCAAGCGGTCTAACCACTGAGCCACGGCGCGGGTGGCCGACCTACCTGACCCATATATATAGGGTATCTACCAGGGAAATCCTCGCAGAGTGAAGAGTGACTCCCCCTCTGACGACCAGGGAGTTGCCGAGCTGCCCCAAAAGGGCGCCCAGTGGGGCTTTCCATAGGGCAAGACCTAGAGATTCACAACCCCCCCCCCCCCATCTGGTCAGAAAACACAAGACGGGTGGAAGTGGATACGCCACTTAGGCGCGTCAACCCCAAAGGTGAAGGCTACCGATCAACCTCGGTAGGGCCGCCTGGCGATCTATCACACCTTCTAAAGTCTGTTTAGTTAACGTGTGTGCAGTTCCCACTCAATGGGACCTCAAGGGACCTGACCTTCCCGCCCACTAATGACCGTCATAAATCTATCTCCACACTTCAGAAATGGAACACTGTCGTTGGGGACCAATAGCAACCCCGATTTTCTGAAAATGACAGTCGCATGTTTACTCCACGTGGAGTCTCAGTTGCCAAAGTTCCAACTTCCAGTTGTTCTGTTTCATTACGTGCAGAAATTCGTTGTGTGTCACGATGTGGAGACCGTGGGAGGGAAATGCAGTGGTAAATGCAGTTGAAGTAGTAGATAACTTTCATTCAAGTGAAGACAATAGTGTGAATGAATTGGAAAGTGTTGCTGGGCCGAGTTATGTTACTGGAGAAGCCTCAAAAAACAAAGTTATAAGGGGAACTGTTTCTAAGCAAATTCAAGCGCTTGTTTTGAACACATATAAATATGTGCTGACAAATAATCTTGGTAAGGAGTCGTGCAATGAACCTGATGATAAATTCTGGGTATTCACAGAAATACAGTAAGAAATATTGTGACGAAAGGAATACCAAAGACGCCGATCAAGTGTGAAAACAAAAGAAAACGTTTCTCTAAAGTAGATAACTTCACAAGCGATTTAATTCGTCGAGAAATTTATAGATTCTATGCAAAAGGGAGAGCGCCCACCTTAGACGAATTGGTTGCACATTTGCAAGAAATTTGTGATTTTCCTTATGGGCACTGCACTTTGCGCGGTCTCCTAAAGGAGCTGGGTTTCAAATACCGCACTTTGAATAAGATAAGAATTATTATAGAATCCAGTAGAATTGTATCTTGGCGATATGTGTGTGTGTGTGTGTGTGTGTGTGTGTGTGTGTGTGTGTGTGCGTGTGTGTGTCAAAACTAAGGAAGTTTCGCAGTAATGAACATAAGATAATTTAGACGAAACCTCGTAGGATATCCATGACGTACGGAGAAAGGTGGCAACCTTGCAGAAAGATCTGGGAGAAGAAGGGTCGGGGGCTGTAAAACGATTATAAGAGTTCGTCAAAGGCAGAGGCCGACGTGCACACGTGTTAACTAAACAGACTTTACGCGGGAATATATGGCCTCCCTCAACCTCGTCCGGAGACGTACCCGATCTCCCACGGGTATCGGGAACCACTGCCCTCTCGAGTCCAACCCAATCCGAACAACTCCCAATCAGGGAGGGGCTCGGCAGTTCGGCTCGAGGTTCCTCTAGTACCGTGAGAGGTACCACGAGTGCTAGGGGTACGCAGCGCCCGCACCACGGCAGCTGAAGGGGATACCTGACCCATGTTTTTTTTTAGGTTTCTTTCAAGATAGAAGTGTCGGCTTTTCTGGAGGGAAGATGTGGTCATCTGCGCCCTTTAAAAAACAAGTCATGGCAAAAGCCAGATATAAAAGTTTCTAAAAAATATATAATTATATATAAACCTATTAAAACTGCACACACACACACACACATATATATATACGAGGGCTATCCAGAAAGTAGATTACGTTTTCGTCTGTTTCCGCTAGGGGCGGGGCTAGCGCGGCCATCTTGGGGTCAGAGCGTTGCGCAGCTCAGTCGGCATCTAGCCGTGCTAGTGAGAGGTTCGTGCTGTGCTCCGTTCAGATACTGTGACGGTTTGAAATGTCTGCGTTAATTGAAAATCCCGCGAGGTGCGTGCAGTAATAAGGTTTCTGACTGCAAAAAACTGTAAACCGATAGAAATCTATCGGCAGCTTTGTGAAGTGTATGGGGACAACATTATCACTGAAGGTGGAGTGCGTCAGTGGGTCATCAGATTTAAAAATGGCCGAACCAATGTTCACGACGAAGATCGAAGTGGGAGACCCAGCATAGTGACTGCCAAACTTGTCGAAAAAGTCGATGCTAAAGTCCGTGAAAATCGAAGGTTCACAATAACGGAACTTTCTTTGAGTTTTCCACAAATTTCGCGAAGTGTATTGCACGAAATCATCAGCGGAAAGCTTGGTTACCACACGTTTTGTGCAAGATGGATTCCAAAAATCTTGACAGAGGACCACAAAAATCAGCGAATGGCTGCAGCGTTGAACTTTTTGGACGTTTACCATAAGGATGGTGACTCTTTACTCGATCGCATCGTTACTGGTGACGAAACATGGGTGAAACACGTGAACTGTGAAACGAAATTGCAATCAATGCAGTGGGGGCACACAAGTTCTCCCCAAAAACCCCAGAAATGCATGCAAACAATGTCGGCAAGGAAGATGATGGCGACTGTTTTTTGGGACAGAAAAGGTGTGATTTTGGTGGACTTCCTGGAAACAGGCACTACAATAAACTCTCAAAGGTATTGCCAAACTCTCCAAAAACTCAGAAGAGCCATTCAAAACAAGCGCAGAGGAATGTTGAGCTCTAAGATCTTGTTGATTCACGACAACGCCCGGCTCCACACGGCAAATGTCACTCGTGAAGTTCTTGAATCTTTTAAGTGGGAGTTGTTTCCTCATCCGCCGTACAGTCCCGACCTGGCACTGAGCGACTTCCACCTATTCCCAGCAATGAAGTGGCTGGCTATGCAGCGTTTTGATGACGACGCACAGTTGCAAGAAGAGGTAACGAAGTGGTTGAAGGCGCAGGCGGCCGAATTTTTCGACGAAGGAATTTCCAAGCTCGTACATCGCTACGATAAATGCCTTAATTTGAATGGTGACTATGTCGAAAAGTAGTATTTGAGTGTGGCTTTCATCTGTATACAATAAAATTTGTTTCCTATACTTTGTTTACTTTTTATTCCAAAACGCAATCTACTTTCTGGATAGCCCTCGTATATATTAAAAATAAATTTAAAAAATCAAAACTTTCTAAAAATTTCCTTCACTAAATCCTAAAGTCTAATTTGGAGAAGAGTCTAAGTACCTTCTCCACTACTGTGTTATCGTCCGCTAGCATTTCTGCGAAGCTGGCCGGCAGCTGCAGAGACGTCATAAGGTCTACCAGGTGAAAACACTCTAGCAGCACGTGTCGCACTGATAACGCTTCATTGCAAAACGGACACAGCGGAGCAGGCTCCTTTTTAAAAAGAAAACTATGAGTAAAAAAGCAGTGCCCAATACGTAACCGAGCCAAAGTCACCTCCTCGCGACGAGATGACCGACAGGATGTAACCCAGGGAATCGGAAGTTTATTGACAGATCTAAGTTTATTATTGCGGAGAGCGGACCACTCTTCCTGCCAGCAGGTTTGCACAGCTCTCCGCAATACGGCTCTAAAATCTTCCGATGTCACAGATGGTACTCGAACCCTGGGCTTCGTGGTAGCCGTCTTGGCTGCCGAATCCGCCATTTCATTCCCCCGCAAAACTACGTGACCAGGGTCATTCTGTATGCATGGAATTTCATGACTCAAAATGAGGTTTTGTATAAATAATGAACGTGATATTTTGAGGTTATGAGTTCTTAAGTCACCAGTGTTTGCTTCTTGCAGTGTTCATCACTAGTGTTTTAAAGATTTTATTGCTGCAGTCTTACCCATACACTGCAATCATTTCTGCAAATGTTCATCTAATTAACAAGAAGTACATACAAAAATAAGAACGTGACCAGGGATCCATGCACACACCACGCTCATGCCAGAAGCGTGTAAAACGTGGAGGGCATCCTGGATACGCTGCACAATAGGGTGGTAGTTGTACAGCTGCCGTAGACTTTGAAGTGCACTGAGGGAATCACTCAGGATTAAGCAGTCTCCCAACTTTCGTCGACGTACGTGTAAAATGGCCCGGTATATTGCATAGAGCTCTGCAGTAAAAATGGAAGTGCTAGTGTGGAATCCGAATGTATACGGTTCGGTTCCACACACGTAAGCACAACCAACACCATTTGAGTTCTTTGAGCCATCGGTGTAAATTTTAGCATGGTCCTGATGGGGAAGGATGAGGCGAGAGGAGACTGAGGGTGGCGGACCCAAGGAGACACGACAGCGCCAAGACACCCGCCGACACTTATAGTCTGAAAAAAAGACATCGGCATGTGAGATGATGTTAAATGATAATGGAGATGAAATGGAAAACCTACGCAGCATTCGCCTTGCGACCCGGAAAAACCCCCAAAAAATCATCGGTCAGGTAGGTCAGGCAGGTGAATCAAACCCCAGCCTCCTGAATGCATGCCACAGACGAAACCACCTCAGCCAACCCGCTCGGTTCAGAGAGTCGAACTTGGGACCTCTTAAACTTGAGGCAGACACGCTACCACCTACTCTACAGGGGCAGGTACTCCTAACTACAAGCTGTCCAGCTTAAATATCAGTTTGATATTTCTGAATGTTTTGTTTGTTTACAGAAGGGGCGGTTCCTCCATAAGGTTGCAGGTATGCGCTACACCCACTGATTCTGAATGTACAACAGGTGCATTTTGCACATTAAAGCTGTACTTGTTTGCATTGTTTTATATACAAACATGTTTCAATTACGCTTATCGTCTGTAGCTGCCCATGACCGCAGAAGTCGAAGTAAACAGTGATTAGCTGTAGGAGCCGCAGGTTTGCAGCGAAGAGTTAACCTAAGATTTCGCCCAAATGTAGGCTCTCTGAGGGGTTTGCGGGAAGGTAAAGAGATGGGAGGGGCTTCTTATACATTGCTTAAATGGAGGTTTATAAATCTAGCTCCTCCTACTCTTAGCAACGGCTATAGCGTGACCTTCAGCCTTTGTTTCTGTGTGCTCTGCTTTTCGAACACAGGAAGAATTTAATTAAATGCATGGAGGTTATTCAGAAGAGAGCTCTGTTAAACAACAACGCCACACTTGTTCAGGCTTCTGGGTTTATGGCCACTTTGAAAGATTATAATTTTGTATTCTGGCTGTCTTTCTTCTACAAGATCATGCCACATGTGGACATTTTGTACAATCAGCTGCAGAAACGAGACTGCAATGCAACATTTGCCATCGCCCAGCTAAACGCATTTGAAAGGGAAGCGCAAAGGGTAATACATAGCGTGGATATCGAGGAACACGAAGAAACTGCAATTAAGAGGAGAAGAATAGAAGATCATGATGTGAAAAGAAGAGAAGCTCTTGAAGTATGTGACATTCTTAGAGAAGCAAAGGACAGATTTAGCTTCACGGGGCATCTGGTAGCCTCAACTTTGTTTTAATAAGAAAATTACTAAGACATTTCCAGAGGATTCCCTTAGAGAAACAATAAGGTTCTATCCTTTTATCATTGGAACAAAAATTCGTAGAGAACTGACGGTAATTTACAGTCGAGAGGAATTTCGTGGAATATCCGACGCTTTGTGATTGATGGACTTCATTAAGGAAAACAATTTATGTGCTACATTCAGCGAATATGTCAAACTCCTCCGAGTACTGTTAACTATGCCAATGTGTACCGCTGAAGCAGAACGCTGTTTCTGAACTTTAAAAAGAATAAAAACTTTCCTTAGGAACACAATGTCACAGGGCCGATTGTCAGCATTAGAAATGCTTTCAATTGAGAGAGATTTTGTTATGAAGATCAGCGACTTCAACGCAGAAGTTATCGATAGATTCGCCAAGTCTAAGGAGAGTACAGCAAAGTATCTGTATAAATAGGTGAGTCATTACTACTCTGTATTTTATTTTTCATTTGTGCACCACCAATAATTTAACCCACCAGCCGCCACTGGTTTACAGATACATGGATCTTTTCTAATATGTCGTTTTTTGGTTCAATTTGTCTCAAGATGTATATTTCTAATGAAACCTGCTATCGAATTTTTAGGTGGGATGCACTCACTTGCCCTAATTACGTGGTAGAGAAGCTTTAAGTTACGAGGTTGGCAAACCTGGTCCCATCAATTATCTGTGTAACGCGATGTTAAAACGAGAAACGTCACTACCTTATCTTCAGCATGTACGCTGATAAATATTTATTGCAGTAGTGCTATCCCCTGCCTTATTTGCTTTGATTTCCATTTTAGCGCGTCCTTTTGTGGCACGGAACTGAAAGGTCATAGTTCGTATCCCTGTAATCCCCTACTCGATAAGGTCGGCAGGCGACCGCGCAGGCGCACCAGTTGATTCAGCATTAGATTGGATGATTGATCTGTGCGCACCACGCCGTCCCACCTTATTTTCGGTTTTGGATCTGAGCAGTGTTGCCAACCGTGGCGAAATTGCGCTAGGTCTAGCGAGATATTCTAGCGAGAAACCTAAATGGTAATAAATGTCAGTTTTAATTTAAAAAATTTAATATACGATGTTTTAAAATAAACATATTAAAAGCTGCATTAATATATGCTATTATAGTTTGTCCAGATACTTAACATATCTTAGTTCCATTGTTTTCTATTGGAAATAAGTTTTTTAAGAAATTGGACAAAGTGTATCTTAGTTATTTTACATTTTGAAGGAAAGTTCATCTTATCAAGTATTTCAAAATTTGTTGATAACAGAAACATTGCTATAGAGGGAGTGTCCTGTCTCGGGGATGTGAAAGCTGTCTCCTCTTACGTCATCCCACCCTCCCGGGGAAGTTCCTTCAGGAGTCGAAAGAGCAAACGCCCCTTTCGTATTCCCATAGAGTCAGATTCACCTCCCACAAAACAAAACAGGAACAAGCTAAAACATCAACAAAGAAAAAAATTATAAACAAAGGAAATTGCTGCATTTCATATCCAATACAAGAGAAAACATTAGATCCCATTCAAAGAACTAATGGATATCGATATTTCAAAGAAATACATGTTTTGGGATCTTCTGAATGTAAAAAAAAAAAAGTATTTTGAAAAAGGTTGACTGTGAGTAAAGAATATAACTTAAAAAATAAAATTTTATTAAATATCATACTTGGTATTCAAGTTATAAATCTTCCAAAACTACAAAACAAATACTTTCCAGAAAATACCTCAGTGGGAACTCACTTTTACATGGAAAATTAATCAATTCACTTCAAATAAATTTTTCGTATTTGAACTATTTCAGAGATATTCCTTGTTATTTGTTCCAATCGTCCAAAACTTATATTTATACTTATATTTTTCTCAAATGGGCAGTCGTTAGTCATATGTCCTGGACATTCAAGGAGAATGGAATGTCAAAGCTATTTACCTACAGGTTAAAACATTTGACTATCACACAAGAGTACTGTACTGTACTGTCGTATTCCCAAACCTATCCACCAGGAAATACACAGCAAAATATATAAACATATTTACTTCATTTAACTGAACAAGAGCCGTTTTAAAGAATAGCTTTACAAAAGTGAACTAAAACATAACATGTCAGTTCATTATTAAGCACTAATCCGTCGTCTTGGTCATAGAAAACGATATTTTATTTTAATTCTGTATAAAAATCGTTTAAAGATATTTTGCCCGGAATGTAGTGAGATTCGATGTTTTTTGGTTGGCAACACTGGATCTGAGCGGATGACGATCTTCATCTGTTGCGCAGAAAGGTGCGAAATTCTCGCACACAAGCAGGAGACTTTTACTATGTTTCAGCTCACACCATGGGGCTCATTGCACAAACATGCTGCAAGTAAATTAATATGGAATAACAAAATGATGCGCTTAGAAAATACCACGTAATAGGTACTCTAAAAGTTTGTTATCTCACTAACTTTTAGTTTTTGGGCCATGCACTCCACACATACACATACACACACATCCACACACACACACACACACACACACACACACACACACACACACACACACACACACACACACACACACACACACACGAACACATGCCCGCCTCTGTAGAGCACCTGGTAGCGTGTCCACCTTCCGCTCAAGAGGTCGCGAGTTCAAACCTCGGTCAGGAAGTTAACTGGATAAGTTTTCCGAAACTTTCCCTTAAACTGGAACATAAATGTCACGTAACTCTAAGCTCTATGTACCCTGTACTCATTTGAACGTCATTTCATTCATTGTCCGATATGACTTAACGTTGGAGGTTTTCTCTTATCCTGAAAGATGAATGTCTGGTAACTCTAAGCTCTATGTATCCTGTACTTATTTGAACATCATTTCATTCATCGTCCGATATGACTTAACGTTGGAGGTTTTCTCTTATCCTGAAAGATGAATGTCTAGTAACCCTAAGCTCTATGTACCCTGTACTCATTTGAACATAATTTCATTCATCGTACGATATGACTTAAAGTTGGAGGTTTTCTCTTATCCTGAAAGATGAATGTCTGGTAACTTTAAGCTCTATGTACCCTGTACTCATTTGAGCATCATTTCATTCATCGTCCGATATGACTTAACGTTGGAGGTTTTCTCTTATCCTGAAATATGGAAGTCTGTTAACTCTAAGCTCTATGCACCCTGTACTCATTTGAGCATCATTTCATTCATCGTCCGATATGACTTAACCTTGGAGGTTTTCTCTTATCCTGAAAGATGAATGTCTGGTAACTCTAAGCACTATGTACCCTGTACTCATTTGAACATTATTTCATTCATCGTCCGATATGACTTAACTTTGGAGGTTTTCTCTTATCCTGAAAGATGAATGTCTGGTAACTTTAAGCTCTATGTACCCTGTACTCATTTGAACATCATTTCATTCATCATCCGATATGACTTAACGTTGGAGGTTTTCTCTTATCCTGAAAGATGAATGCCTGGTAACTCTAAGCTCTATGTACCCTGTAATCTTTTGAACATCACTTCATTCATCGTCCCATATGACTTAACGTTGGAGGTTTTCTCTTATCCTGAAATATGGAAGTCTGTTAACTCTAAGCTCTATGTACCCTGTACTCATTTGAACATCACTTCATTCATCGTCCCATATGACTTAAAGTCGGAGGTTTTCTCTTATCCTGAAAGATGAATGTCTGGTAACGCTAAGCTCTAGCACCCTGTACTCATTTGAGCATCATTTCATTCATCGTTTCATATGACTTAACGTTGGAGGTTTTCTCTTATCCTGAAAGATGAATGTCTGGTAACTTTAAGCTCTATGTACCCTGTACTCATTTGAACATCATTTCATTCATCGTCCCATATGACTTAAAGTTGGAGGTTTTCTCTTATCCTGAAAGATGAATGTTTGGTAACTCTAAGCTCAATGTATCCTGTACTCATTTGTGCTTCATTTCATTCATCGTCCGATATGACTTAACGTTGGAGGTTTTCTCTTATCCTGAAAGATGAATGGTAACTCTAAGCTCTATGTACCCTGTACTCATTTGAACATCATTTCATTCATCGTCCGATACGATTTAATTTTGGAGGTTTTCTTATATCCTGAAAGATAAATGTCTGGTAACTCTAA
Organism: Mantis religiosa; assembly: GCA_030765055.1. NCBI lineage: Eukaryota > Metazoa > Arthropoda > Insecta > Mantodea > Mantidae > Mantis > Mantis religiosa. The sequence goes on from CM060954.1 coordinate 163,242,800, forward strand.
GCTCTATGCACCCTGTACTCATTTGAGCATCATTTCATTCTTGTTTGATATGACTTAACGTTGGAGGTTTTCCCTTATCCTGAAAGATGAATGCCTGGTAACTCTAAGCTCTATGTACCCTGTACTCATTTGAACATCACTTCATTCATCGTCCCATATGACTTAACGTTGGAGGTTTTCTTTTACCCTGAAAGATGAATGTTTGGTAACTCTAAGCTCTATGTACCCTGTACTCATTTGAACATCACTTCATTCATCGTCCCATATGACTTAAAGTTGGAGGTTTTCTCTTATCCTGAAAGATGAATGTCTGGTAACTTTAAGCTCTATGTACCCTGTACTCATTTGAACATCATTTCATTCATCGTCCGATATGACTTAACGTTGGAGGTTTTCTTTTATCCTGAAAGATGAATGTTTGGTAACTCTAAGCTCTATGTACCCTGTACTCATTTGAACATCATTTCATTCATCGTCCGATACGATTTAATTTTGGAGGTTTTCTTATATCCTGAAAGATAAATGTCTGGTAACGCTAAGCTCTATGCACCCTGTACTCATTTGAGAATCATTTCATTCATCGTCCCATATGACTTAACGTTGGAGGTTTTCTCTTATCCTGAAAGATGAATGTCTGGTAACTTTAAGCTCTATGTACCCTGTACTCATTTGAACATCATTTCATTCATCGTCCCATATGACTTAAAGTTGGAGGTTTTCTCTTATCCTGAAAGATGAATGTCTGGTAACTCTAAGCTCAATGTATCCTGTACTCATTTGTGCTTCATTTCATTCATCGTCCGATATGACTTAACGTTGGAGGTTTTCTTTTATCCTGAAAGATGAATGGTAACTCTAAGCTCTATGTACCCTGTACTCATTTGAACATCATTTCATTCATCGTCGGATACGATTTAATTTTGGAGGTTTTCTTATATCCTGAAAGATAAATGTCTGGTAACTCTAAGCTCTATGCACCCTGTACTCATTTGAGCATCATATCATTCATCGTCCGATATGACTTAACGTTGGAGGTTTTCTCTTATCCTGAAATATGGAAGTCTGTTAACTCTAAGCTCTATGTACCCTGTACTCATTTGAACATCATTTCATTCATCGTCCGATATGACTTAACGTTGGAGATTTTCTCTTATCCTGAAATATGGAAGTCTGTTAACTCTAAGCTCTATGTACCCTGTACTCATTTGAACATCATTTCATTCATCGTCCCATATGACTTAAAGTTGGAGGTTTTCTCTTATCCTGAGAGATGAATGTCTGGTAACTCTAAGCTCTATGTAGCCTGTACTCACTTGAACATCATTTCATTTATCGTCAGGTATTTACTGGCATATTTTTCGGAAATGCTTAAGTACTTTACTCCATGCTGGTCAGTAAATTAGCTTGTTGCATTGCATTATAATACAGCATGTTTTGTCCTGTGTATATAATTTTATGGACTATTTTTGACATTAAGAATATTCGAGAAGGAAAATAGAGGCTGTAGAGATAATGAAACAGTGCATTTGCGTCCATTAATGGAATTGAACTGCTACCATGCATTAACTACTTCTAGTGGAAAAAACAAACACGCTTAAAGTGCGGTTTAATTAGCTGCGAGTACAACAAATTTTAATCGTAATGGTTAATTTGTTAATTGATTGCGTAACGTAGAGTCGATCGACTTTTGCAGCCGTTTGCTGATTTGGAAAGTGCATGCCATGGCCTTCTATGATACAATTTGAACTGTAACTGCATAAAACAGAGGAAAAGCGTATTAGTTACACTGGCGAACTACACCATCTGAGACTCGAACCAAAGTTTACCAGTGGTACCATCCTTACAAAAATGTTTGCTGCTCGCCTGTATAATGGTATGGGATTGAGAAGCAGGCCTGCTGATGCTTTGTCCCGCTTAAGTATTAAAGCTGCTATTTAGAAGCATTATAAGCTCCCTGATTGGCCATTAACTTTACTCGGAGTTATGTCATAAGCTTAATGTTGCAGAACGCTAGTAAAAATCCGGGTATCAACTGATCGATATTGTACTCAGGTTACGGCATCTCACTAACTTACGTAATAAACATTGTGTCATCGACGTGTTAATGCTATTTTAAGGTGAAATAAAATACCTTTTGTGTATTCGCTGGCGTTTTAGCAACGTTTTAAACGGTGAAAATTTAGTGAAGCATGAGTGCAAGTGTTAGAAGTGCCACTTTCCCAAAAAATTCAGGAAAAAAAAACTATACAAGCTATTGACCTGTAACTATGGATACGAGCTAGGCTAGAGTTAAACTATATGCTGCTATCCGCCAAACTGGCCCAGTGCCGCTATCTCTATGCCATATTCGGGACTTACTTATTAACCGATCCTCGTATTCCAAGAATTCCAAGCTAGGCTGCCATACCCAATCTGGCAACTTTGGATAATGACCCTACAGTCTCGTCGCCTAACTGACCCAACTACTTCTACGAATTTTCCTGAAAACCAGCCGTCCCTAATTACGGTACTTGCTGTCATCTTACCCGGAGCCAAACTATACTCAAATCTTTGCCAAGCCCTTAATATTTAACACAAATGCACAAATTATTCATACTTATTTTTATTGTAAGTATTAACTTATTGAAGTGATTCATATCGGTTATCTAGGCCCCATCCTTAATTTTGAATAAAGCACGTTTTAAATCAATACGATCTTCTATTGTTATAATGATACGAAAGCAGTGAAACAATTGCTATTTGACACTGTCGTCAATGGAACAAGTTGTTATTTGTTTTAAAGATTTTGCGCGCTCATTTTACAGCCAGTGCGACAATTGTAAAGGGTACAGCTGATGATATGAGACTTGGTTACTGTGGCAACAGAAATGTCAAGGGTCAACTCCCGGCCACATGGAATCGATAAACTACACATTCTGGTGGGCTATCTTCTTCGCCCCCGCTTGGGCCCTAAAACAAAAGAATGCTAATTTAGGAGCTGTTCTCTAATCACATTACATCGCGGCTGCAGTTAAAGCGGCCGATATTGCAACGGCCTACATAGCCGACCTGAGTTCATTAAGGCCCTTGGACCAAATAATTACAGTTCAACCGTTCAGCTGCCCTGGATTTTATTGACTCCGTGGGACCTTCCAACACTTGTGTTTACTCTTGTTAGCAAGGGCTTCGGGGGGCAAATAGTTTACTTTATTATCATTATCATTATTATTATTATTATTATTATTATTATTATTATTATTATTATTATTATTATTATTATTATTATTATTATTATTATTATTATTATTATTATTATTATTATTATTATTATTATTATTATTATTATTATTATTATTATTATTATTATTATTATTATTATTATTATTATTATTATTATTATTATTATTATTATTATTATTATTATTATTATTATTATTATTATTATTATTATTATTATTATTATTATTATTATTATTATTATTATTATTATTATCATCATTATTATCATTATTATTATCATTATTATTATTATTATCATCATTATTATTATTATTATTATTATTATTATTATTATTATTATTATTATTATTATTATTATTATTATTATTATTATTATTATTATTATTATTATTATTATTATTATTATTATTATTATCATTATCATTATCATCATCATCATCATCATCATCATCATCATCATCATCATTATTATTATTATTATTATTATTATTATTATTATTATTATTATTATTATTATTATTATTATTATTATTATTATTATTATTATTATTAAATGCTTGTTAGAAATGGCAGGAAAATACCATAACCGTTTCTGAAGTAATGAACACAGTGACAAGTTGTCCACTAAGCTACAAAAGAATAAAGATTACGTAACCCTTAACAGAGTAATAAAAGAAAGTAACTATTGTTACCAAAGAGTACTTATGCTATGCAGTATATAACGGGAAAGGTTAACGAACTGAAATTTCCTCTATGTTTTATATTTCTTTGTGAATGCCAAGGGATTTTTTTATCTGTTATTTCGAATAGAGGGGCTATACGAAATTAAAATCATTACACAATACGACTCCTAGGGGAAGTTAGTAGATTGAAACCTTTTGCCTGTCCTCGAGAGGGGTCAGATGAGAGGACAGTAATGCCCGACTTCACAACAAATGTTAAAATTGACGTTAACAAATGTAACGTAACAACTATCACAGCGCTAACACTACTGTTAAATTCCTTGCATTTCACGAATCTGTTTTATGAAAATGTTAACAAACACGTGTTAACGCCAAGAAACTTGTAAATATTATAGCTATAGAAGACTATGGATGAGTCGTATTATTTTCTGAACGTACTGCGATGCGCTTTTGTTTTCATTTTCGTTTTCACACAGCTGAAAAAATGGCGGGTGAATAACATCGTAAGCAAAAGCCGTGAGACAAACTTCTCATCGATGGAGAAAGAATTAATTGAATTGGTGGTGAAGTGTAAGGATATCGTGTAAAATAAGAGGACGGATGTGGTGAGTGTAAAAGAGAAAGATGTCACGTGGGAAAAAAATGGAAACGAATTTAATTCAAATGCATGTGTCACTACTACAAGACCAAACAACTTCGTCAGTATTATGCAAATTTAAAACGAGGAGCGAAGAAGGACAAGTGACGAGTGACTTGAACGTTTCAAGACGGGAGGTGGACAATATATTATCCACATAATTCAGTGAATTATAAAATAGCAAAGTTATTAATACTTGAAGCAAAGGCGAGATTGGCATATTCCTTTCGATGTATGTTCTAACTCAGTATTACGTAAATTTAAAACGAGGAGCGAAGAAGGACAAGTGACGAGTGATTTGAACGTTTCAAGACGGGAGGTGGACAGTGTATTATCCACATAATTCAGTGAATTATAAAATAGCAAAATAATTAATACTTGAAGCAAAGGCGAGATTGGCATATTCCTTTCGATGCAAGTTCTAACTCAGTATTACGTAAATTTAAAACGAGGAGCGAAGAAGGACAAGTGACGAGTGATTTGAACGTTTCAAGACGGGAGGTGGACAGTGTATTATCCACATAATTCAGTGAATTATAAAATAGCAAAGTTATTAATACTTGAAGCAAAGGCGAGATCGGCATATTCCTTTCGATGCAAGTTCTAACTCAGTATTACGTAAATTTAAAACGAGGAGCGAAGAAGGACAAGTGACGAGTGATTTGAACGTTTCAAGACGGGAGGTGGACAATGTATTATCCACATAATTCAGTGAATTATAAAATCGCAAAGTTATTAATACTTGAAGCAAAGGCGAGATCGGCATGTTCCTTTCGATGTATATTCTAACCTCTCTTGTACTTCCGCAGTAAACTTCATAGCAACTTGTTTCGACAGTCTGTACTTCTGTAGAAAATTTTCTTCTGGTAGCTCCTCAAAATAATTTCTCCTCATAGGCCGTACTCTATTACGAACGCCATTTAGACGATCTTAAATATAGCAAATCGACAACAACAGCTGCGTTCATGCCCGCCATCTTGACTATTTACAATTGTTAAGAACTTAACATCAGAAATTTGACTTGTTAGTTTAACAAGATATTTAACACGATTGTTACGCTAACATTTATTGGTGAAATAGAATTTTTGTTTTTACTATTGCTAAACTCGTGCTAAGTCTTAACATCTGTTGATGAAATCGGGCATTAGCGTGACAATAAAGAGAACGTCGCTAACGCTGCAGTGGTGGCTCCCTTCTCCCCTGTAGGTACCTATAACCTGCAATATCTTGGAAATGCTTTCAATGTACTTGAAATAAATTGTGTGATCTAACGGGATGTCATCGTTTTGTTTATTGACAGTTATTCCCAGAAAGCTCAACATATACAATTTCATGTCTCATAAAAATGCGTTAAGCGTGTGTTATTTTAATCAAAATCCTTAAAGTCATCCAAACAATTATCGATATCAAAATTTGGGAGGACTAAAATGCTTTCACCATTTACGTGAAAATGTCCAGTTATAAGGCAAGCACTGGGAAGTTTAATGTTACATCATTTTAAGATAAAATCTCACTAGTGTCCCCCTTAAACATGACAATATTCTCTCCTTCATTTGTTTTCTGACATACATTTACATTTTGGAGTCAGTTTTAAGTGTATATGTAGGTAGACAGGACTACTAAAAGAGTTTCAACCCTCTTAGAGACAATTTGTTTTCAACTAAAACAGGTTTTTCAAACTAGACGACATATCGCCACCACAGCTACTACCTGTATCGTGACCCAGCTCTGAGGTCCCGGGTTCAAACACCTTACCGTTCTCATTAAAGGTTCCCCTATCCTTAGGGCAAATGTCTTATTACACGTCTCTTAGGGTTGAAAGGCCGGGCGCGGTGAACACATGTGCGGCTTATAGCAGTACGTGGTCTCTGAAACAGACCCTCCATAGAGGATTAACATTGTCTTTAAAGGTAAAGTTTAGTTTTGTGTGGCTTATATACTTCGCAGCTGGATATAAAATTAACACAATTATTTTTAATTATCCAATGGCAACAATTACAGACGTAATTCTTTACTTTTAGAAAATTTCAAGGTTGTCATTATTGAGTGAAGTGACTGTGAAAACGAAGTGAATTCACAGTAAACGTTGAACTAGATCCATCATGAATTGACAGTGCCAACTAGTGAAGTGACAATTAAGGGTGAAGTACAACCATTTTGAAGGGACAGTGTGAACTAGTGAAGTGACAATTAAGGGTGAAGTACAACCATTTTGAAGGGACAGTGTGAACTAGTGAAGTGACAATTAAGGGTGAACTAGACCTATCAAGAAGTGACATTGTGAACTAGTTAAGTGATACTGAAAGGGGAACTACATCCATCTAGAAGTGGCATTGTGAACTAGTGATGTGACAATTAAGGGTGAACTACATCCATCTAGAAGTGACATTGTGGACTACTGAAGTAACAATTAAGGGTGAACTAGATCTATCATGAAGTGACATTGCGAACTACTGAAGTAACAATTAAGGGTGAACTAGATCCATCTAGAAGTGGCATTGTGAAATAGTGAAGTGAAACTAAAAGGTGAACTACATCCATCTAGAAGTGACATTGTGAAATAGTGAAGTGACAATTAAGGGTGAACTATATCCATCTAGAAATGGTATTGTGAAGTATTGAAGTGACAGGAGAAAACTAGATCCATCTAGAAATGACATTGTGAACTAGTGAAGTGACAGTGAAAGATGAACTAGATCCATCAAGAAGTGGCATTGTGAAGTATTGAAGTGACAATTAAGGGAAAATTACATCCATCTTGAAGTGACAGTGTGAACTAGTGAAGTGACAATTAAGGGTGAACTAGATCCATTTAGCAGTGGTATTGTGAACTAGTGAAGTGACAGTGAAACATGAACTAGAACAATCTAGAAGTGGCATTGTGAAGTATTGAAGTGACAATTGAGGGAAAATTAGATCCATCTTGAAGTGACAGTGTGAACTAGTGAAGTGACAGTGAAAGATGAACTAGATCAATCTAGAAGTGGCGTTGTGAAGTAATGAAGTGACAATTAAAGGAAAACTAGATCCATCTAGAAGTGACATAGTGAACTAGTGAAGTGACAGTGAAAGATGAGCTAGATCCATCAAGAAGTGGCATTGTGAAGTATTGAAGTGACAATTAAGGGAAAATTACATCCATCTTGAAGTGACAGTGTGAACTAGTGAAGTGACAATTAAGGGTGAACTAGATTCATCTAGAAGTGACATAGTGAACTAGTGAAGTGACAGTGAAAGATGAACTAGATCCATCTAGAAGTGACAGTGTAAAGTATTGAAGTGACAATTAAGGGAAAACTGGATCCATCTTGAAGTGATAGTGTGAACTAGTGAAGTGACAATTAATGATGAACTAGATCCATCTAGAAGTCACATAGTGAACTAGTGAAGTAGCAGTGAAAGATGAACTAGATCCATCTAGAAGTGGCATTGTAAAGTATTGAAGTGACAATTAAGGGAAAATTAGATCCATCTAGAAGTGACATAGTGAACTAGTGAAGTGACAGTGAAAGATGAACTAGATCCATCTAGAAGTGGCATTGTGAAGTATTGAAGTGACAATTAAGGGAAAATTAGATCCATCTAGAAGTGACAGTGTGAACTAGACAAGTGACAGTGATAGATGGACTAGATGCATCAGTGAAGTGATAGTGTGAACTATGAAGTGACAATAATGAAGGGTGAACTAGATCCATCACGAAGTGACAGTGTGAACTAAGTGAAGACACAGAGAACGTTGAAGTAGATCATAATACTGAAGTGACAATGAATTAGATCATCTAGTGAAGTTGTTAAAACTACTGAAGTGAGTGAATATTGGACAGTCAGAATATACTCGTAGATGTTTTGAAGTCATTATTAAATTATCAGGAGAAGATTCTATCCTCAAATAATGTACAAATTTTCACACTTTTTATTTATGTGTAATAGACGTGAAAATTCAAAGTTAGTAGATAAAATTTATTTTACCTACTTCTCGCTAAATAAGATAAATATTTGTCAAAAGATGTTACTGTATATTTCTCTATAGGTACAACGGGGATTGTAGCATATCGTGGCTGAAAGTTCAAATGTTTAAGAAATTTGAAATTCCATTCTGTTCGCATGATCAAGAGGAAAAAAAGAATAAGGACTTCCCATTTGATAACAAGTATAAGTCTTTTAAATCGATAATATTTAAAATACAGAGCTGGCAGCAGTACCAAAATGGAGCGTTTTGTTAATACGGGGACATGTAAGAGGTTGAATTTATTGCGATTTCTTGTTGTGTTATTTAGAAGGGGATTGGCAAAGTCTCAGATTCCTGCAGAGCTAGTTCTGGGTGTGCCACATCTGGTCGAGATTTATATCTGCAGGGTTCAGCACCTGATGGACAATGCACCACTTGTTTAACGTGTTGGATTTGCTTTACTCGGTATTTGGACTGCCTCGGGCTGCACTGCAAGATTTCAATTTTAGATAATGCAGTTTCCTCTTTCCCTCCTGTAATTGAGTCGAAATCGAATTTTGAACCTAGTTCACTTAAATAAAATAAAACTTAGAAAGCATTATATCCTCTTCCCATGTTTCCTTTTTCTAAAGCGTGTGTTTTTAACCCCCGGGGGTGTATGTTACTTCGCTTTAACTAAGTGGTCATATCACGAAGGATTCTCAGGAGATATGTATGGCGGACAATTAACCTACTAGGTCTCACCTCTATATACACAATCTTGTTTCGTCATGTGCCTTAGTGCTAGGCAACTGCACTTCTTCTATACGTGACAGGTGAATGGAAACTTCGTTATGTGTCTACAGAGATCTGTATGTCTAATAATACATGTGCTGGACAGTTGGCATTACGGTAATGTCCAGTGGATAGTGGATAGATAGCAGGGCGTTCATTATTACTACTGTTTTAGAGTAAGGTGAAACTTTGGGTGGTGATATTAAATATCCATTCTAAACCAATGAAGCCACGACTCGGGATTTGATCCCGGGACACAGACATGTCCTAGTTAATTATTTGTTTTGAGATTTAAAGGTTATTTTATAAATGTGTCATGCTTGGACGAACCAAAGGGATGGCAGCAGCTATGTAAGTGCTCTGTACAGTTCTTTCATTTCTCCAACATCTACACAAAGGTCTATCCGCGGCGGAGTCCCCGAAGGTTCTGTGTTATCCCCGACGCTGTACAGCGTCTACGTGGCTGACCTTCCCACTGAACAGCACGTCAACATAGCACAATATGCTGACGACGTGCTGCTATTCTCAACAAATAGACACCCACGCAGAACCTTCAACCCCATTCAACGTTACCTAATCCTCCTCCAGGATTGGTGCAGGCTTTGGCGATTGTCCATTAATACGGAGAAAAGCCAAGCGATATTGTTCACCAAGCGCCGCTTTCCCGCCAACTTCCCCCAATTTACCTACTTCGGGCAAGGGATCAGGTGGGAGAATTCAATCAAGTACTTGGGAGTCAAGCTGGACAAGGGTCTAACTTTTCGGGAGCACATCCAGGAGCAAGCTCATCGGTCCTGTGGTGCCGTGGCATCACTATACCCTGTGCTTCGGTCTGCGATGTCTGTTCCCCTAAAGTTGCGCCTCTTTATGGCTCTGGTCCTCCCTATCATGCTCTATGCGTGCGAAGTTTGGGGTATGGCCGCAGGCTCACATCTAGTACTGCTCCAACGTGCACAGAATAAATGTCTCCGGATTATTTATTCTGTTTGTACAAGGTTCCCCGTGAGATTACTTCACGAGGCTTCATCCCTCCGTTATGTGGAGGATGAAATTAGGCGCCGGGCGACAAAATTCTTCGAGGGTTTGCCCCAACATCAGAGCGCCCTTGTCAGATCCCTCGGGGATTATGTACCTCGTGAGCGTCGCTTAAAGCGATACCGGTTACCCCGCATGTCTTGCGGTCACTACCGGTAACCACATGATCCCCATTCCAGCCTAAATTAAATTTCAGCTAATCCAAAATGTTTATTCTGGAATATTCAAAATTATACATACCTTCTTCCTAGTTTATTAACTAACCCACCAGCGGTGCTCGCTGTCCGTAGCACCCGGTTCATCATTCCCTGAGGAGCAACAAGCTACCTCCCTACACTAACCCCACTTAAAATACACCCGTCATTCTGCAACATCCACATCCCGCCACTACGTGGTTAAGCTCTTTCCAGAGCAGGTACACGATTTGACCACCCTTCGGGCTGTTCCAAACAGCCCGCCAGCATGGAGTTGAGTTGAGTTGAGTTCATTTTTCCATTTCTAATACAGGTCTGCTAATGGTATTGAAGGGACACTTTCCTTTTCCCCCTCGTTTTTTCTCCATCTATCTCTCCCTCTCTTTTCTCACTCCATTCTTCAGTTTTCTCACTCCCCCATCACCGCTCTCTACTTTCATTGCATAATAGAACTAATACGAGTCTTCTTTTTCTCGTTTACTTCTTTTTTTATTTCTTCTGTTAACAAAATTAAAAATCTAATATTGCACAAACTTATAACTTCTTATATTTATAATGTGATCTTTACTTATCTATTCTATGTATCTATCTGTGATCAGCATGACTGAAAAACGGTAATTACTTCAGCATATTCCAAGGGTGAAACATCACGTTCCCTAAGAAAATGCCCCTCTCCAAGCTTTACCTAAAACAGTTTTCGAAAATGTTCATATTATCATAAATGGCTCAAACAATTTTGATTAAAATATAATTTGTTTAGCATATAACTAATGAATTTTCTGGGAATGGCATATTCATTCTGAATGATTTGTACATAAACGTAAGCTATAGACAAAATTGTACAACCAAGAAACCGCAGAGCGCGTTAAAACAACTCATTTTTTTAGTAATCCATCGTAAAGATAACACTTGTCATTTGTATTTTGCAACACTTATACTTTTCTGAAGTGGAAAGTCGTAATGGCTACGGAGGGGATTCGGCACGGAGGTCCAAACTAGCACTTCTTTTCCTGACGTTATACCTCCTTCTTGAATATAGATTTATTTTAGCGTACATTTCTAAGCGTTTCATGGATCATCTTTTGAATCGAGTGTCAGCTCTAAGGGGAATGTCAACGTAATACACGTATGTCGGAGACATTGCCTACCAAGCACGGCGTCCAAATCGAAGTGTATTAATGTTAGTTTTTATTCATCCTTTTGATCATATTACATGATATAGGACACGTCAAGTACTTATAACTAAAAATTATACAATATACATATATACAACACAAGTTTGGAATGAAAATTCAACTGTATGTACAGTATAATAATAATAATAATAATAATAATAATAATAATAATAATAATAATAATAATAATAATAATAACAATAATGATTATGATGATGATTATAATAGTAATAATAATAATAATAATAATAATAATAATAATAATAATAATAATAATAATAATAATAATAATAATAATAATAATAATAATAATAATAATAATAATAATAATAATAATAATAATAATAATAATAATAATAATAATAATAATAATAATAATAATAATAATAATAATAATAATAATAATAATAATAATAATAATAATAATAATAATAATAATAATAATAATAATAATAATAATAATAATAATAATAATAATAATAATAATAATAATAATAATAATAATAGTTCACTTGTAGTTAACATATTCAAACAATTCACCTATACTATAAAACATTAACATCATTAACATTAACAAAATTAATTGTCAAAGTAATGATAATATTCTTTTGTGCTATAAAAACAATGGAGTGAAAGAAGTTTTTTTAGACAAATTCTAAATCGATGCAGTGCAGGTATTTGCTTCAGATAATTGGGTAATTTATTATAAAGCTGGAGGCCAGTATATATAAAACTTTTTTCAAAAGATCTAGTGCTATGTGGTAATATAACTCATGAAACCTATACCAAATAATGTATCTAGCTATGTCACGTGCAATAAATTGAGATAAAATAAAAAGTAAGGCTAGCCCCATAGCTCAGACTGCTATGCGTGAGGTTCCGGGTTCGCATCCCGGCTGCGAGTGTAATTTTTTTCTCCAACCATGTTTATTCCCCGTCATCTTCAGATGCGGAATGAGAGTGAAGTATCAGTGAGTGAGAGAGATATAATGTATAAAACGCAAAGAAAATCCAGAAACCTAATATGTGTACACAATTTAACATAGTTAGTTAGTTACTAACACTCCCCACATGGCAACCTTGGCCTTCGGGGTAACCTCACCCCACCAAGTGATGACCGGACCCATTTCTCAGGTGGAGGCACCCAGAGGGCGGTGTCCATTACCTCCGATGATAGGGTGATAGTGAAGATGGCGGTGAGGTGAGAGGACCTACAGTTTTTACCGTGGACTCCGAACCACGTTGGGCATAGGGGATACTTCACGTGTGCTAGACAGAGGTGAAGGCGTGGATAGGGCCGACTTAAAATCGCCAACCCCAGAGCCGGGAATCGAACTCGGGACCCTTAGAACGGGAGCCGCGAACGAAACCACCGCGCTACCCCGGCGCCCAGACACAATTTAACATTAGTTTCGATATGCAAAGGTAACAACTGAGCATCGTTGTCCATACGCCAGTGTTACCATTTCACTATATAGTGTTAGCTTTGTTCCAGCTTGTTTTGCGTTATCAAGCGATTTATCTTTGTGTTTAGCTCAAACAGTAATTTTAAGTATTAAATACTTGAGTCATATTCAGCATTACACAGCAAACTTCCTCTAAACACTAAAATAATAAGCCACGCGTGTATTCTTCTACTTCAGTCATTAACTCAGTAGTTAACCTGGAACAAAAATCACGGATGTTCCCCAGAGTCTGGAAGTATGAACGAGAGTGTGAATGTGTGCGTGATCTAATGATACAACCCAACGTATACGAGTTAACACCTTCGATATTTTCCAAAGGATATGACCATTGGAGTTAAAGGCGAGGTATAAATGAAAACACACACACACACACACACACACACACACACACACACACACACACACACACACACACACACACACACACACTCACACACACACACAGACACACACACACACACACACACACACACACACACACACACACACACACACACACAAAGTTGGGGCAGCGGCAGTAATATTTATAAACGGCATGTTGACCCATAAGTTAAAGTTCAAGCTGCATGCTCGATGCTCAAATAACCAGGCAGAGCAACTTGCAATTCTTGAGGCGCTGAAGAAACTAAAGGAACTAGAAAATGAAGGGTACGCTGATAAACGAGTTGCATCGTTCACTGATAGCAGGATAACACTGAATCTCCTTAAAAAACAGCTCGAAACACAATTACCTGACTGAGGCAATCAAAGCTAAAATCCTCGACCTGAGAACATCAGACTGGATGCTGCATTTTGGATGGGTGAAAGCACACTCGGGGATATATGGTAATGAAATAGTAGACAGACTAGCAAAAGAGGCTGCTGGGGAAGATCGTGAAATACAATATAATAAAACACCTAAAGAAGTCCTGATAAGCATGGAGAGAGACACTGGACTGAACGCATGGCAGCTAAAATGGACAGCATCAACGAAAGGAGCCATCACCAAAGAATTCTTCCCATCAGTGAGAAATAGAGTAAAACAAGAACTGCCCATTTGCCAAGAGTTTACAGCAATTGTCGCAGGACATGGAAAGCTCCGTTCATACCGCCATCGATTTGCTTTACTAGATAGCCCAGTATGCAAATGTCAAGAGGAACAAACAGTAGACCACATAATATTCCGATGTCCAATCACAAACAAAGAACCGAAATAATCAGTAAAATAAAAAGCAGACAATGCGCGTGGCCCATTACCAAAGAGGAACTTATTAACACACTTCTAACATGTTTCGTCAAATTTGTTAAATCAATAAACTTCACAGATATAGAGTAGGCAAATGAAGCATAAAAATTCAATAAAACTGCTAATTAATTGCAACTATTTTAATAAGAATATTGTAAAATATTGTAGGAAACATTTCAATACAAATACAAGATATGTAAAATTATTGTAAAAGTTGTATACGAGGGCTATCCAGAAAGTAGATTACGTTTTGGAATAAAAAGTAAACAAAGTATAGGAAACAAATTTTATTATATACAGATGAAAGCCCCACTCAAATACTACTTTTCGACATAGTCACCATTCAAATTAAGGCATTTATCGTAGCGATGTACGAGCTTGGAAATTCCTTCGTCGAAAAATTCGGCCGCCTGCGCCTTCAACCACTTCGTTACCTCTTCTTGCAGCTGTGCGTCGTCATCAAAACGCTGCATAGCCAGCCACTTCTTCATTGCTGGGAATAGGTGGAAGTCGCTCGGTGCCAGGTCGGGACTGTACGGCGGATGAGGAAACAACTCCCACTTAAAAGATTCAAGAACTTCACGAGTGACATTTGCCGTGTGGGGCCGGGCGTTGTCGTGAATCAACAAGATCTTAGAGCTCAACATTCCTCTGCGCTTGTTTTGAATGGCTCTTCTGAGTTTTTGGAGAGTTTGGCAATACCTTTGAGAGTTTATTGTAGTGCCTCTTTCCAGGAAGTCCACCAAAATCACACCTTTTCTGTCCCAAAAAACAGTCGCCATCATCTTCCTTGCCGACATTGTTTGCATGCATTTCTTGGGTTTATGGGGAGAACTTGTGTGCCCCCACTGCATTGATTGCAATTTCGTTTCACAGTTCACGTGTTTCACCCATGTTTCGTCACCAGTAACGATGCGATCGAGTAAAGAGTCACCATCCTTATGGTAAACGTCCAAAAAGTTCAACGCTGCAGCCATTCGCTGATTTTTGTGGTCCTCTGTCAAGATTTTTGGAATCCATCTTGCACAAAACTTGTGGTAACCAAGCTTTTCGCTGATGATTTCGTGCAACAAACTTCGCGAAATTTGTGGAAAACTCAAAGAAAGTTCCGTTATTGTGAACCTTCGATTTTCACGGATTTTAGCATCGACTTTTTCGACAAGTTCGGCAGTCACTATGCTGGGTCTCCCACTTCGATCTTCGTCGTGAACATTGGTTCGGCCATTTTTAAATCTGATGACCCACTGACGCACTCCACCTTCAGTGATAATGTTGTCCCCATACACTTCACAAAGCTGCCGATAGATTTCTATCGGTTTACAGTTTTTTGCAGTCAGAAACCTTATTACTGCACGCACCTCGCAGCTCGCGGGATTTTCAATTAACGCAGACATTTCAAACCGTCACAGCATCTGAACGGAGCACAGCACGAACCTCTCACTAGCACGGCTAGATGCCGACTGAGCTGCGCAACGCTCTGACCCCAAGATGGCCGCGCTAGCCCCGCCCCTAGCGGAAACAGACGAAAACGTAATCTACTTTCTGGATAGCCCTCGTATAATGTAAATAAAATAAGGTATGTAGTATTCCTAAGGAATAGAGCATGCCAGGTAAAAAAGAAGAAAAAAAACACACACACACACACACACACACACACACACACACACACACACACACACACACACAAATCACGGAGATTACAACTCACAGCCTACTATAATGCAATATAAAGTACGGATAGTCTTTGACAACGCCATCTACATATCTGAGGTTCTAGTCTACTGTCTTTTGTTTGTTACTCTTCTTGTAATAATATGAATTGATGAAAATGATTCCTACGTAAGTCGTTGAGTTTAGAAGAGTTGTGTCTAATGGTAGGTATCATATGTGAACCCTTCCGTTTGTAATTTCAAAATAATTCATTTCCGGTTAAGGCTACCAAAATACTGAAAGCTCACAGTGTTTTTCTCGGAAAACGTTACATCGTATTTTCCAGGGCCTTAGTGCGGCCGGTTGGGGAATATCGAGTAGCATGCTGGGACCCGTATAGAGCTAACCAAATCGATCCATTAGAAAAAATACAGAAGAGGGCAATAAAATTCATAAAAAGAGGCATATAAAAGGAGATGAGACTAAATGGGAGGAATTAAGAATTAGGCGTAAAAAACATAAGTTGGTAGCATTATTCAAAGCTAATGCTGGTGTAAAGGCATAGGTGGACGTTAGTGTAAGGTTAGATAATCCGGATTATTATGGACGAAACGATCATAGTTATAAAATTAAGGGTAGAAGATACAGAACTGACGTAGGAAAATTTTCTTTTGTTAATAGAACCATTGAAGAATGGAATGAATTGCCTGTAGCAGTCTTTCAGGGCTGTCCCCTGTCGCTGAAGAAATTTAGAAAAAATCTAAATGGTTTATAGTTTAACTTTTAAATTATAATGGTATATAATATGTAAATAGAGAAGTAATTAGATATGTTTTAAGTGACTAAAGTTAAAATAATATCATATTTGTATTGTTTATTGTGTTGTTGTTGTAAATCTAGTATTTGTAATTTGATCTGTATTCTTAACTCTGTCACCGGGTAGTACCTGAATTGCAGTGTGAAATGAAATGTGTAGTGTTTAACGCCCGCTTTTACTACATAAGGCACCGCAGGCGGTGACACTGATGATACATGAGATGAAGATGGAGCACCGGTGGAATGAGATGGCGGGGGAAACCGGAGGTCCCGGAGAAAACCCGCCCCAGCGACCCAATTGCAGTGAATAAATACATACATACATGCATGCATACATACATACATACATACATACATACATACATACATACATACATACATACATACATACATACATACATACATACATACATACATACATACATACATACATACATACATACATACATACATACATACATACATACATACATACATACATACATACATACATACATACATACATACATACATACATACATACATACATACATACATACATACATACATACATACATACATACATACATACATACATACATACATACATACATACATACATACATACATACATACATACATACATACATACATACATACATACATACATACATACATACATACATAAATACATTGATACCTAAATCTGTAATTATTTCTGAAATACAAGAAACAGGACATCAGGTCTGGCAGAATAGGTGGAATGCCACGGACAAAGGGGCACTCAGCAAATTATTTTTTCCAACAATAAAAGATAGGCTGAAGAGAAAGCTTCCTTTAACACCAATTTTCACAGCAATAACTTCCGGCCACGGAAAAACCAAAGCTTACTTACACCGATTCCATATAGTAGACGATCCAAAATGTACATGTAACAGCTCCCAACAAACCGTAAACCATTTAATATACGAATGTGTAGACAAAAGTCGACAAAGAGCCAAGCTAATTCAAGATGTAACTCTAAATGGAAGCAAGTGGCCAGTAACCAACGAGAGTCTTGTAAAACACCACATAAAAGCATTCTGTAAATACATAAATTCAATTAACCTATAAAGATATGTAAATATGTATAACTTGTGAAATCAACTGCTAAAAGATCTAATGTAATATTAACATGTAAATATGTACAATTTGTAAAATCAAATGTTGGAAAAATGTAATGTAATGCATGTAATACTACTATGTAGTGGGGCATGCTGATTGTTATCAATAAAGAAAAAAAAATACATACATACATACATACATACATACATACATACATACATACATACATACATACATACATACATACATACATACATACATACATACATACATACATACATACATACATACATACATACATACATACATACATACATACATACATACATACATACATACATACATACATACATACATACATACATACATACATACATACATACATACATACATACATACATACATACATACATACATACATACATACATACATACATACATACATACATACATACATACATACATACATACATACATACATACATACATACATACATACATACATACATACATACATACATACATACATACATACATACATACATACATACATACATACATACATACATACATACATACATACATACATACATACATACATACATACATACATACATACATACATACATACATACATACATACATACATACATACATACATACATACAAAATATGTCTTTATTACGGCTCGTCCGATGTTGCTCCTAATTGCGCAAACGTTAGTAATAGTAAATGGCATGGGGAATCGACTGCAGGTTTCTAAAACAATAGAACTGTTTAAGTCACATGCAACTGTAACCCTTGATAAGATACTCTATACACTAAAGAGGTAAACGACGGTATATTTTAGATAAGCCTTGACGTGGATGTGCAGATAACAATGTGCAATGGGTTTGTCCACAAACGCAACCATTCTGTTTGAATTTTGGGAAGTTTCCGTTGAGATAGTCAAGTAGTCGCTTCTCATTTTGCTAACATTGCCTCACTCGGTTATTTAATGCTTGGTTCTGAGTAAAATCACTTTAATTTTGTTAAAAGAAGATTGTCATTTCATGACCATCTTGTTCAGATATTTATTCATTAATGTTAGAAACTTTGTTAAAGATTAAAGACTCAACTATTGTTTGTTTTCATGGTTATTACATGCCCAATTATATTACTACTAAGGATTATCTGTAACTACGTTTCGCTGTGGATGATGTCGATACAGATTTACGTAAACGATTGAAATGGCGTATGTAACAAATACTCTCGTAGGACGCGTATTGTTTAAATATGATCAATTAATTATTGCCTATCTCTAGTGGACTACTATTAAACAATAATCTAACACAAGTTTAAAATGATTTTCCATTGTAAGTTTAAAGTGTAGACAAACCCAAGACCAAATTTTCTCATTGAGAATGATAATAGAGAAAGCTATAGTTAGAGGAAGGGGTATTTATTTAGGATTCTTAGATTTGAAAGCAGCATTTGATTCATTACCTAGGGAAGAAATTTGGAGAGCTCTAAAGAACAAAAAAGTACCTATGAATTTTATTGAAGCAATACAATCAGTTTATCAAGGACCAAAAGGAATAATAAGATTAGATGGACAAAAATCAGAACCATTTCTGATGAATAGAGGAGTTAAACAAGGAGACAGTCTCAGCCCACTCTTATTTATCATTGTGATTGATGAAATATGGAAAATTTGCAAAAGAAGAACAGCAATAACTATGATAGGATATAGAAATTTAAGACCAGTTTGGGCACAATCGTTGATATATGCTGATGACATCATATTAATAGCAAATAGTAATAATAATTTACAATTAGCGCTAAATGAATGGAAAGAAGAATTAACTAGAAAGGGTTTAGAATTAAACATAACCAAAAGTAAAACCATGTATATAGGAAGGAAAGAAGAAGAAGTTAAAATTAAATGTAATGAGAAATCTTAGAACAGGTAGGCAGTTATGAATACCTGGGTACAATTATAAATAAGTATGGAAAAATAGAGCAGGAAATTTTAAACAGAATAAGAAAGGCCAATTCGGTCTACTATCAGATTAATAATACTATTGTAGAAAAAAAGGAAATAACAAAAGATACAACAATTATAGTATTTAAAACAATAATACTACCAATTCTATTATATGGAGCAGAGAGCTGGACTCTCCTACAGAAACAAGAAAGTAAAATAACAGCTATAGAAATGAGATATTTAAGACGAGCTGTGGGGAAGACAAGAAGAGATATG